>OU015743.1:129770098-129800991 GCA_907169655.1 Acomys percivali
GAGAGAGAGAGAGAGAGAGAGAGAGAGAGAGAGAGAGAGAGAGAGAGTTTCATCCTGAAAGTGCACATATATAATTGAGCTGGGCAGATACATAGGTTCACATATGTACCCAAAGTGATGATATCAACCATGTTTTGGGAAAAGTCAATTTGACTGCATAGAATAAGCACTGGTGTAAAGATAAGACTGCAATCATGGGGAAGTTATGCTCTGTTTCTCCCTCACCCACTCTCTCTGTGGCCCCATGGCTTTGTCTTTTCTCATTTTTGACTTCACTAGTAAACAGAGCCCAGCTTCCTGTTAGAGTCTCTTTGAGATGACTATGACTTTTCAGAAAGAGACATGGAAATTGTAATATGCTCTGCTGTCCATGTGGAAAGAGAACTGGCTCCATAGTAAATCAGAAAGTTACTGTTTGAATTGGTCTGTGCATTTACTTGTGGGACCTGTTCATCTCTCAATGAACCATTCATCATGTTCCATATCACCTCTATTTTACAGGCTAGTTTAAATCATCAAAAGCCACTTTGGTATCCCCCATGTTATCAAGAGGTTGCTTCTCTGCTGTAACTTTCATGACATCTCCAAAGCTAAGTTCAGTAACTGTCTTTTTTGATGACAGATGATCTTAAAGGAAGATAAAAAGTTAGAAGAATGTTTTCCCTGTCAAGATCGATAAGGCTTTAACCTTCCTTCCCTCTATCCTTAGGGAGAGAACTCTTCTCACCTCATTGGTAGCATCTGTCCTGTCACACTTCTTTCACTTTCTACTCCATGACCTCCACCAAGGAATTAGAATTCTCACATCTTCAGAAATTTTCTGTGTTAGTATTCATCATAACAGGCTTTTCCCACACACAGAATCTGTTGTTGCTGTGGTTTAAAGAAATCAAGGACTTACTGCTGTAGAGCCTTGGAGACAAATGCACACAATTGAATTCTAATCTGTTCTGACAAGCAGCATGACCTCAGGGAAATTATGTCACCTTTGTGAACCTTCCCTTTCCTTTCTATAAATTAAGGATAATAATAGTTGCCCTGGTCATCCATTAAGAATATGGTAGTTAAACCCTAAGTTTGACCAGACTAGAGTCAAGTAGTATTTTTCCATTTAAATATATATGCAATTAAAAAATGGTAAGGAGTACCTTAAAAATTCAAATATGAATCTAAAATTTCAATCATAATTATAGTTCGAAGACTTCTATTTTGAAATATTGCTATATACATGTGGTGGTTTGAATGAGAATGGCTCCCATAGATGCATATATTTGAATACTTGGTCCACAGTTGATGTAACTCTTTACAAAAGATTGGGAGGTGTGGCCTTGTTAGAGATGTATCACTGGGGATGGGCTTTGCCCTTTCAAAAAGCCCATGATGTTGCTATACCTCATGGTTATTGTCTCAAAATGCAAATTCTCATAACTGATATAGCACCAAACCTGCCTGCCTGCTGCCATGTTCCCTGCCACGATTACTTTAGACTCATCCACTAAAGCTACAAGAAAATCCCCACTTAAATGCTTTCTTTTACAAGTTTTGTTGTGTCTTTTACAACAATAGAAAAATAACTAAGATGACCCACATCTCTGTGCCTTGCTCAACGCTCATGAAAGAAGCTTCTCCTCTCAGTAGACAGTAACTGACAAAGTCAGAATTAGACAATGTGCAGTGAGAGACCGTGGGATGCTTTGCCCTGAAAGGAGTGTCTAAATCAAACATGTAGCCATCAAGGCTCAAGGATCTATTCAGAAGATGAGGCAAAAAGATTATAAGAACCAAAGGTGGTGGATAACTACAAGAAAACATCATCTTTTAGATACTACGGAGCTGAAGGAAGGATGAACCCACAGAGAGTATAACAGCATGCACAAGACCTGTACAAATTCAATCCAGACAAAGTCACAGTAGGGAGAAGAAGTGGGTACAGAATCCCATCCCTAAGCAGAAACAGTACTATATAACAAAATAAATAAATTTTCATAAAAACAATTTCATTTAAAATTAAGGAAATAACACATACTTTACAATATACTCAAATAATAAAACATACCATGAACATATTAAAACACATTTATCACATTTTCTTCCTTCCTATGTTCTTTAACCTAATATCACAGGAGGAATGGGTAGGGGCACAATAGATGGGAATAAGAACATGGGAACTATATAAATTAAAAAGGAGTCAAGTGAGGGAGCTTGCATGGATCAGTGAAGACCATAAGCCATGAAATGAGAAGTATGATTAACTTAAACCTCCAAAGCAGAGGTTGGCACACTGCAGCTTTGTAGCTGATGTGGGTCCACTGACTGTTTTGTATACAAAGCCTCAATGGGACGTGGACACATTTGTTTGTTTACAGCTTGTCTGGAGCTGTTTTTGTGTTACATGGTAAAGCTGAGTACTTGCAATAGGACAGCTTGACAGGCAAAAGTGAAACCGCTTTCTGAAGAGAAAGAAAGGAAGGAGGAAAGAAAAAGGAAAGAAAGGTAAGAAGGAAGAATGGAAGAAAGAAACAAAGAAAAAGAAAGGAAAAAATGAAAAACAACTGCCTTAAAAAAAGAGAAGATAGATAATATTCCTTGTCATATTTAGGGCTCAGTCAATCAGAAGTCATTGGACTTAGTCTCTGTAAGATGACTCATTATGTAAATGAAAGAGTAACCTAATCACATGAAGTGACATGTACAAGGCATTACCCTAGTAAAATCTACCTTGAAAAAGAAGTGTGGGGGCTTTTGTCATCCAGTGAACCACAGTTAACAGGGATCCATGGGATGTTCTTCCTATTTGCATCTCTGTTTTAGCAAAACTGTATCTTTATTAAGTAGTATTTAATTTTGAATTATTTGTTTTAAATGTTATACTTATTCCTCTCCTACTTTAAAAAGATATTGACATATACTTAGTATACATACTGATGGGTTTTGTAAAGTGTATCACGTTCTTCGATCACATTTACTCTTGGTTCTCCCTTCTTACCCCCATTTACTAATTCCTTCAAATTCTCTTTATTTCTCCAAATATCATTTTTATTTTAATGTCATTAATACATATAATGTCACCTGTATATGAAACATATTCATGTTATGTATCTATGTGAAATTTAAGATTCACAGATAAGAGAAAACACGACCTTTGTCTTTTTTAGTCTAATTTCAATTAATTTAATCATTCCCAGTTACATGCATTTCTCTTGTAAATGACAGAATGTGTTGAGTAATACTCCATTCTTTATCTATGCCACATTGTCTTTATTCATCTGTTGATGAGCACATAAACACATTCAATAATTTGGCTACTGGGAGTGAATGGTTCCCAGACATCCCTGATGCAATCAGCCTGGATAATTTGCTTTGCAAATCTATCGTCTCACTGTAAGACACTATCCAAGACCAATACCATGTTAAACGTTTCCCCAAAGTGTGTCTTTCCTGTCCTCTATTGTGCAACTGGAACTTACAAGGCTTCCATAGTAATGCCAGAGTATAGCTATCAATGAATTTAACTTTCAAGGACCTGAATACTCTATAAGTGCTGTGAACATTTTTCCCTTCCCAGTGATGCTTGGCTCTTTAGTATGAGGTCAATTGACTTGCAGGAAGTCCATCAGAGAAACAGAACAGACTTTGACCCTCCTCTTGCCAAGAAGTAGAATGAGTGTGTATATATATGTGTGTTTCTAGGAAGATACGGCTTTCTCGCTTTTGTTCTCTTTTGAGTAGTTCTGATCACACTGATGTTTAAGTTCTACCCTGATGTTATCCTGGCCAACCTGTGCTTCCCTAATGCAAAGGGCTTTGCCATTTTCATATGCTTCCTAGTGCCACATGATGTATGATACACAGATAACTTCAAAATAATGTTTGTAAAATCATCTCAAGATAATGAGCATGTAATTCACTCTGAGATTAAAATGAAGACTGCATCATCATTTAATATCTTAAGACTATATATCTATAGAAAATAATACACTCAAGCCTTACATAAATTATTTCAAATGTGTTCTAGTCTCATCTATCTAAGTACCAGGTGTTGGATGAAATTAGACAATTCTTCATATTCACAGGCACTACTCCAATTCTTGATCGGAGACAACAGTCAGAAACAGGATTAAAAGCAACCCTGTTTTCCTGGAAGCTTTAAAACCATGTGGGTGTGTCTACAGAGCTTCATGACTAGGCATTTTTCTTCCCCTGTCTCATGGAAACCTCTGATCCATCAATATCTAGGCAGTTATAAAGTTGCATAATACCTTCCAATTCCCATTCTTTTTAGTTACTCATTGTCAAGAACTCTCATGGTATCGCAAGAAGTAGAACACATGGGTAGAAATGCAGAAACTTCTTTTTCTATTTCTGGCCACTTGCCTAAATTATTTTCCATGTCTGATCTTAGTTTTGCCTGGCTGTGCCATGGAAATGATTTTGAGCATTCTAGCAAGTAAGAAGACAGATGCAGTGTTGCTCTATGCAACTCTACCCATCAATAAAATAAATGATGTCATAGTAGTAAATATAATACATTCTTTAAGATTCTCAGTTCATCACAAGCTAAAAATTGTAAATCTTATCTTAAATAAACAACTAGGAGCTAATTTGAAAAACTACAAGTTAATAGTTACAGAACAGTGGGTTTAACCAATACCCCCCCCCAAATTGAAATTCAAGCCAACACATTTTTATGAGTTTAATCGATCCTGATTAGCTGGCTTTCTCTCATATATTTTCTACCCCATTTCCTGAGTTTATACAACTTCCTTTTCAAGCTAAATTAAATCCCTAAAAATCCTAGCTGAAGATGCCAGGTGCAAATGATGGCCATAAACACACCCAGGGTTTGTTATAGCCTCTTGAGTCTGAGTTAACTGTTCCCCACTTTGCATTTCCTGAAAGCTTCTAGACACTCATTTGCTTCTACTCTTATCTCTTGGAAATGCAATCAGACTGATATCAAAGACCACAGTCTGCAGAAAGCCCAAATTATAAAAGCAGATGACTAGCTCATTTTATTTGCTTCATCATTTTGGAAAATCTCTCTTCAGATTATAGTTTGCTTTCATATAAAATAGGGATGATGGCTAGCAACCTTTACTTGGGGCTATGATGGTTGATATTAATTGCTAACTTGAAGTTTATAATTGCAATGGAAAAAATCTACTAAGTACATCTCTGAGGGAGATCCTAGATTCAGTTAATCAATGGGAAAATATCAGCCATAATGTGGTTGGTAATACTCTATGAGCTGTGTATTAGGGTTCATCTCTCTGCTTCAAGACTGTGGATGCAATGTGAGCACTTGCGCCAAGCTCTTGCTACCATAAATTCCCCTCAGTGCTAGGCTGTACTTTCTTTTATTTTCAAAACAATTTTAAAGTAATTTATTCAGATTGCAACTCATTTCTTATCCCTTCACTTATATCTTTCCATTCTCCTTCCCTCTCTCTTTCATCCTATTTCCATCCCCTAGGTCTGTGACAGAAGGGGACCTTGTCTCCCACTATAAGATCACAGCCTATCAGGTCTCTTCCTGGTATCCTGCTTACTCCCCCTCTGACTGTCACCAGATCTCCCCACCAAGGGGAAGTGGTCATATAGAGGGTACCAGACTTCATGTCCGAGTCATTCCATGCTCCCCACACAATTGTGGATAATGTGGTGTCCATTGGCTAGATCTGGATAGGCGTTCTAGGTTTACTGTATACATTGCCCTTGGTTGGTACAGTAGTTTGAGTTGACCCACTTGGGTCCAGATCTGCCCATCTTAATGGTCTTCTTGTAGGTTTCTATGACCCTCTAGATCCTTCTATTTCTCCATTCTTCCTTACCTCTCTCATCTAGAGGTCCAATAGGAAGTCCCAATATCTATCCCAATCTCCAGCTAAGGGAAGACTTTCAAGGAACATCTCTTTTAGGCTAGTGTCCAAATATAAGTGAGTATATACCATGTGTATCTTTCTGGATTTGGGTTAACTCACTCAGGATGATCATTTCTAGTTCTATCCACTTGCCTGAAAATAGAATCTTCAACAAATTGTGCTGGTCTAACTGGATGTCTACTTGTAGAAAGATGCAAGCATATCCATATATATCATATGCACAAAACTCAAGTACAGGTAGATTAAAGACATCAACAGAAAAACAGGACACTAAATGTGTTAGAAGAAAAAGTGGGGAAGAGCCTGGAACTCAGTGGCACATGAGACAACTTTCTGAGCAGAACTAAAACAGCCTAGGCTCTAAGGTCAACAATCAATAAATGGGACCTTGTGAGGCTGAGAAGCTTCCGTAAGTCAGAAGGCACTGTCAACAGAACAAAGTGGGAGCCTACAGACTGGGAAAAGATCTCCACCAATACTACGTTTGACAAAGGATTAATATCCAAAATATATAAAGAACTCAAGAAATTAAACACCACCAAACCAAATAACCCAATCAAGAAATGGGCCTCAGAACTAAACAGAGAATTCTCCACAGAGGAATATCGAATGGCTGAGAAACACTTAAAGAAATGCTCAACATCCTTAGCCATCAGAGAAATGCAAATCAAAGTGACCCTGAGATTCCATCTTACACCCATCTGAATTGCCAAGATAAAAAACTCAAGTACCAGCACTTGCTGGTGAGGATGTGGAGAAAGAGGAACACTCCTTCATTGCTGGTGGGAGTGCAAACTTCTACAACCACATTGGAAATCAACATGGTGCTTTCTCAGAAAACTGGGAATAGAGCTACCTCAAGACCCAGCTATACTACCCCTTGGAATATACCCAGAAGGTATTCCACCACACAACAAGGACATATGCTCAACCATGTTCATAGCAGCCTTATTTGTAATAGCCAGAATCTGGAAACTACCTAACTGTCCTTCAATTGAAGAATGGATAAAGACACCGTGGTAAGTTTACACTGTGGAATACTACTCAGCTATTAAAAACAAGGATGTATTTTCAAACTACAAATCAAAGTAAACCTCTTTTTACCTAAGTAGCTTTTGTCAGATTTTGGTCTTTGTTTTTTTTTCCCCCTTTGGTAGCAACACATGTATAACATATATAAATTTTAAGGAAGAATAAATATTTCCCCTCATCATTACATTGAGATATGCTTTGTAGATCAGACCTAAAATGATCCAATAATAAGAAAAGAGTGAATGGATGGGAGATATGGCTCAATGTTTAAAGGCTAGGTTCATGAATAAAGAGAATGGAGTGATCAAGGATGGAATGCTATCTCATAGTTTTGGTATTTCTATGGATGGAACTTGGACTATCATCATTGAAGAAAATCCATAGGGAAAAATAACAGGAATCAAGGCATAAAAATACTATGAAGTGATAATACATAGACATAAAAGAATGCATTTTAGGACACTCGGATTTTCTGTGATAGAGAAGAAAAACAAAGTATAAAATTAGAAAATTACTACAAAGCCGAAGTGGAAAGGATATTAAATGTTACTATGTGTTACCCTGCTGTTCAAGTGGAAGTCTGGCAGTTCTGTGTAGCCTCTTAGCTCAGTATAAGATGACCAGCTCCCTGACTGACCTGCGGAACCCCAGATCTTCTAAGAAGTGTGACATACCCCTCAGGGAGATTACAATTCCAACCTTTTCCTGATAAGAAACCAGTTCAGCAAGTACCTGGATATTCCTCGAAATAATCACCTTATGTGAATGAGATGTTTTGGTGTCTCAGATTTCAATCAATGACCTTTAACTATATCTGGAGTTCCTCCTCTACCTGAATGATAATTAAGAACTGTGTTCCCCCTCTTATGATAAAACTGTGTTAGTGTATGTAAATCAAGTATTCTGGATGACCCTAGCCCCAGGGAATCAAATACATTCACCCTCAAAATCCCTCCCACTGCCCAAGGTTTATAAGCTCCTGATTTTAAATGCAATAAATGTGCTCCCACCAGCTTTTCACAATGACCATCTGATATTTGTCATTTATTCTAGGGAAGTAAGGGCTCCCCTCTTTCCTGAAGCATTTGCTATTGGACACCTGGGGCCACCGTAGCTGCCTTAGTTATTGCTGAAGGCTGCCTGACTACTGAGAATTCACCATAGAACTGTAAGTAAGCAGCAATCTGACTAGCATCCTACTGGGCTTGCCTTGCCCTGCATTTGAACTGTTTTTCAGCTGCTTTGGGGCATGCTTCAACATCCTCTGTCCTTAGCATCTTAACCTAAGGGTTGCAATACTGCAATATAACTGGCCTTGAAGTGCCATATGATACCTGTAATCTCATTGAAAAGAGCTAATTATAACACACTGAAAAACTTATTTTTATACCCCTGCTGAGACTGAGATCTTTTTCGGACATGGATCTCGATCTGAGTGTTCTAGCTGCTCCTGAGAGAGAGGTAGAAACATTGACCCAAGGTTCCTCTGTTCCTGTCCAGAAGCCAACAGCACTTGAACCACTCCCTTGGAGAAAAATGCTTCCTGCATTGTGCAAAGCCTGGCAGCAGAGCCATTAGACACAGAAAGACACTACTATGGATATTTGGAATTTACATTACAGAGAGATCTGTTTAATAATATGTGTATTTCAACCTACTGTTTAGAAATTACTTCAGAAGTCATATGAAACATTCAACAATAAGTATCTCATACAAAGAAATGAATTTTAACTTATTTTTGTCTGTATTTGAACTTTTCAAATGCCCATATAGTATATATTAAGCTGTCAAAACATATTTTGAAGATGACACATTTTAGCATAATGAGTATTATTATTGATATCTATCTATCTATCTATCTATCTATCTATCTATCTACCTACCTACCTATCTATTATCTATTAATCTATCTATATATAGACAAATATGGTGCCATGAGAAAATAACCCCAGCACTGAGGGTGGCAGGGGAGGGACAGGAGGTCACTATGGCTTGATACTCAGCTAGTGCAGCTTAAAAAGAAAGTTATAGCTTCAAAGTAATACTGTCTCAAAATAAAGTTGAAGGTCAACTGAAGAAGAGAGATGTGTCAATCTCATGCCTCTATAAACACATGTATGCACATAAAAACATACACACACCCACAGAAGTACCACATCACATACACATATGCTAATGATACTTATCAAAACAGAACTAGTGGTCCAAGGGGTAAAATAAAAATATCTCTTTATGCACCTAGAATGCCCATCTAGAATGTATGCATGGGGAAGGGGAGAGCTCATGTATTATAAATATTAACAAAACAACATATATTGAAAGTTATGGGAATAAATATCAAAAGCGAGAATTTAAGAAACCTAAGGGAAATTGTGGGTAACTTGAAAAGTTAATCAAATCTTAAAAAATAAAAAACAATCTGGTATAGAGGATGATATGGTAATTTAAAATAATAGACCGAAAGTAGGTGGTAAAAATCTGAAGTAAATGAATTTTTTATCTATGATCAGGTGTGTGTGTGTGTGTGTGTGTGTGTGTGTGTGTGTGTGTGTGTATGCACATGCAGTTAGATATATGTATAGAAGTGATTTGGAGTTGTGTAGAAAAGAATTCCAGTGATGGTTCACAAGTGATGATTGACTATTTAAAAAATCCTAGAAATGTCATAACAAAGAGATAAATGTTAAAACAAAGGCAAATTTGTGTGTGTGTGTGTGTGTGTGTGTGTGTGTGTGTGTGTGTGTGTGTTGTATAGGATCAGTATTTTACCATAGTGACATGACGGATAGAGTTTAAAAACCAAAAGAAAAGTGATGACGTTAGGATTGTGGTTTTGCCTTACAAAATAGATATTTAATGACAATGAGCCCAAATTGCACTGTTATCAAGAGTCCACAAGGAAGCCGTGGAGAGGGCACCTACAAGAGAATCACTTTAGTCAACCTGCATAAGCGTACAGGATGCCTGAGGAAGGGTACTCTAGATGAACAGAAAACACATCAGAAGGCACAGCCTACTGTGAAGGGACTTGGCAATGAGGATGGGGTGAGGCAGACAACCAGCATGCATAGGTGTCCTATACTGATCCAGTCACTGGGGAAAATGGATATAGGTGAAGCCACCACAGAAGGCCGGAATATAGATATCACTTCCAGGCCCTTCACAGGTGACCTCTTCAACATTCATTTTAACCATGAAGCCTTGAGAGTCAGGCTGGAAAGGCACTGCCTTCATTTGTTTCGCTACGTAAGGCTTTCCTCTGAAGTATTAACAAATGACCTAAATTTTTGTTTTAAACATCTGGAATAATTTTCCGGTTCTCAAAGTTAATGTTCTAAAACACAGATATGTAAAAAAAAAAAACACAGATATGTAAAAGTAAAGGAGGAAATGCTATGTATAATAGAAGTCCTGTAAGTTTAGTTCAAGCAGCCCTAAAACACTTAGGACTTGGACATATAAAAATCTAACATAAAAATGGCCAACATTTACTTTCCTTTTTTTTCTGTCAAAAATGATAGAGCTTATTCTCTGGAATAGACTTTTCTTTTGTTTCAATTGAGCAGTTGAAAGAGCTGTTTCATTAAGAGACTGAAGCATACTTTAATTCCTACCATTTGTAACGAATATATGTGTATTCTTGGCTATAGGTACCCTGTGCTAATACTATCAAAGACACGCTTTGTGTATCCTCAAGAGAGATGACATCACAGCCAAAGATATCATCAACCAGAGCTACCAAATCCACACAGAAGTGTAGGCACAGAGTCATTAGGCTCCTTGTTAGCATCCTCATGTTTAGAAGACTCTCCTCACAGTCTAACATATTTCAGTAAAACCTTCCTGAGATAAGGTATGCTAGATCCCAGCATAAAATCTTAGGAGTCAGTTGGCATGGAACAGGGAAGTTCTTCCTCTCATAGAAGCATGAAAAAACATTGAAGAATGACACCATTTCTTCAGATATGTGAGACAATCAAGAGGCTATGGTAGCTTAATGTACACATTGAAAGATGGTAGAGGAAAACATCTATGGGCTACCTGAGGCTGTCAGCATAATTTAGAAATTAATGATAAGCCTCCTTAAATCTCCTAATGGCTATTCAGAAGGGGTGGGGGTTCAATAAGGAAGGTGCAACGAACAGCTATATATTAGTAACTGAGTACTGAATTTGAGGATAAACTTGTCAGAGCAATCACTTCTAGAGAAGGAACAAGCCTTTTTATAAGCTACAAATGCCACAAAGGACTGAGGTGACCAGAGGAGCTCTACTTAATTATTCCTTTATCCTGAGGTGCCTGTTTGGCACTTGACAATCAGATGGAGTGAGAGGAGGATGCTGTGGGACAGTTGTTATTCTATGTACCACCGGAAGGCCATGTTACTATCCATGGAAATAAGAACAGTTCTTTTCCCTTTATATATTTTTACATCTTCAGCCGTGCATGAAGACATTGGTAGCAAGAATGAAAGGAAATAGGGTTAAGATAAAAGTCAACTGGTAAGTTTTTCACTAACTCTTGGACAATTGGCCAAAGGCATACTTGGTAACATCCTTGGAAAAGCCCTAGATGTAGGTTTAAAGAAGAACAATCACGTTCTCTGTGATAGTCACTTCTTTCAGGGTCAAAGCCACTCTTCAGAGTTGCTGAAGCGAATCTTTATTTTTTCCTAAAACTCAAAAGACAAGCGTCTTCAGAACCTAATTTGATTTTGATTGATTTTTTGAAACTTGAAACACTTCTAAACTAATTTTCAGTATATTACTCTTGTCAACGCTTAAAGATTTTGTCAAGAGGAATTTGCTGAACAGACGCAGTAATTTTGTTTCTCATTCTGGCATATCACCCTTAAAGAGGAAGCCTGGGGAGGGGCTGGCTCTGTCACTACAGCTGCTGCTGTTAGAATATACATTGCAATTACTTGGCTGCTATTCTGGGGGTCTTCTCACGCAATTCATGATGCAACTCATAGGAGCTGCAAGTATTGAAATAAGAGTCCTTGAGTTGTCAGCTCTTTTTAGGCCAGACTTTGGTTAGAGAAAAGATACGTTAGGCCCTGAGAAGTGATCAGTCCAAGGTCATACAGCAACTTAATGTTAAAGTTGGGGATGGAGAGTTTCATCTTTGGTCTATTCTTTCCCATGTATATCAAGAAACTCTAAAGCCACGATCTCTCTGCAGTGACTATGGACCAAGCTGAGATTGGATTTATTAAGTAAATACACCACGGACTACTTTAATGGAAGAAGAGGCCTCAAATTGCAGTCAATATGCCAATCGATAGATGGTAAAAAGCCACTCTGGAAGTCTAGTGGAACACTGCCCCTTATAAATGCAGGGGCTGTGTTAACGGTGTCTGCCTCTTTGTCTTGCTACAGTCAGAAGATCCATTGGGGGCTGTTGGAAATAACAGTGACATTACAAGATAATAACCTCTGCTCACACCAGTGTTATGCCGAGAGGGCTGTCAGAGAGTGCTTGCCTTTTATTGCTTTTTGCCACCCAGGGTCTGTGGCGTGAGGACAGATGGACCAGCTCATCTTAACAAATAAGCAATAGGGACAAACTGTGCTGGCTCTGGCCTTCCGTCTTTGCTTAAGGCAGGGACTTCCAAATGAGGAACTGCAGGTGCCTGAATAACAACATCAGCAGATGCAAAGCAGATAATTATTCAGGAGAGGAACAGAATTGATGAAGGGGTCCCATTGTGTGGCCAGATAGGCTCAAGCATTTTGATCTGCTTTTAAAGTACCTTGATATTGTTAAAGTTGGCTATAAGCATCAGGAACAGAGCAAAGCTGAAGAGTAAAAAATACTGTTTATTTAAATCTGTTTCCCAATACACGGCAATCTATAAATGGATAAATAATGGATCAAATCAATGTGCATTTACCTGCATGCCTTTATTCATGAATACATTGTCAATATTCTTGACTATGTGTACAAAAGTGATCATGGGCAAAACATGACTAAAGATTTTGGTGAATTTTCAAATTTCTTGATAAAGAAATACTGAAAAAAGGGTGCTTTATTTAAAAATAAAAAATAGTTAAAATATAATTAAAGCAGTTTTCCTTTCTTTTCCCCTCCCTAATCCCTCTGATGCTCTGTCGTCCAATCACTTCTCATGTCCTCCCTTCACTCTCTCTCAAACTGATACCCTCTTTGCTTTAATTATTATTGTTACAGATGTATATAAGTGGATAAATATATAAACACAAACCGTTTATTCTATATAGTGTGGCTCTTTTTTGTACAGGATTTCAGAACTGAATACTTGGTATTGGATAATCAATTGGGAGAAGTCATTCCTGGGAGAGGCTAATTCTTCCTCTCTCAGCGGTCACTATAGTCTTTTGTCCAGGGAGGGAATACTGTGGAATTTTCCCCCTTAAATGATAGCACATCTACTGATATTGCCATTGTTTGAGTCTTGCTTAGGCAGCTATATTGTTAAGGTATTGTGGTTGTAGCTTCCCTGTGATTACTAGGAGATAAATCTCACAAAAGACTTTCTGGTTTCTAGCTCTTATAATCTTTTTGCTGCACCCCGCCCCCCGACCACCTACATTTTCTCTTGTTCCCTGAGCATTGGATGCTGGAGTTACATTGTAGACTTGTAGCTTTAAATATGGAATGGTAGGCATTAAGGTATTGTTTTGATTCCAAGCTATTCAGATTATATTGATGAGGTTGTGAAATCAAACTTTTTTTTTTTTTTTTCATAGAGGCAAGGTTGACTTTTTCCCTTAAAAGGGGTTACTTCATTTTCAGAGTCCTGGAAGCGATGGAAGTGGAGATACAGATGCTTAGGAAGTGGATCTGATACTGGTTGGAAGGCGGGTCAGCTTTCTTTTTGGGGTTCTAAGAATCCACTCAGCAGCACTGCTTTAGTTCCAGTGAGTGGTAGGATTTGGCCTTGGAGAATCTCCCTAGAGACAAGTTAGAAAACCAAGAATCTGGTCTCCTCTGGGTTTGATCTGTAATTATGAATTAATCTCTTCCATTAACTCCTTCTACATGGCATAGCCCTTTAGACAAATCTCCCTTGTCATTACAGCCTATTCTTCATCACTGTAAAATTAAAGGGAAGACTGCACTTAATTGTGGGACTCTCTAGGCATATGGTATGCCTCTTTAGACAAGCCTCCCATTTCATTTGAGCTTATTCTTTGTTATTGTAAAAATTAAAAAAAAACCAATGAACTTAGTAAGAGATTCTCTAGTCAAAAGAGACAGGGAAGTATGGGAGGGAAAAAATCTCTGCTGGGAACAAGGGGATGGTAGTAACAGAACAGCTATAAAAAGCAGCTATGTCTAGTAGAAGTTGGCCCCCTTGGATACATATGACATGCTTGCTAGCCAGAACAGAATAGGATACCTAAGGCCCTTCTTTGTTTTTCTTTGGGCAGAAACCTGGAGTATCTTCAAAGTCATTTAAGAGACAGATATCATGGTGGAAGTAAGTGGGCAGCAATAAAACAGGTGAGTGCTTTATTGGTGTAAGCGGACCTATGCCACTAGTGATAAAAAAAGTTACAAAAATTCATAAAGGCAAAGCCTCAAGAAACTTTCCAGCCTCTCTGGGAAGGCAAGAAAAACACAAATTCAAAATTTTCTAAAACCAGAAATCTGCTAAGCTTAACATGATTTAGGGAGAACTACAGGGATGTGATAGTTTGAGGAAATGGGAGCCTTCTGGAGTAGAGTTCATTGAGATACTCCCTGGAAGACACAGGGCATGAACTATGTCTTACATATAGGTCAGATGGATGTTCCTAAAGTATTGCCTCACTATCAATGAGAATTTTTTTATAATGATTCTCAGGCACCAACTCAATTCTCAGGGATCTAATCTAATGGGTAGGGCCCAGCCATGGGTATTCTAACAAGCTCCTTACTACTTTAGACCCAGACGATTCTAAGAGTGATTCAATTTCAGTATTAATACAGGAGAGAATATGGCTTAAATAAAGGTAATCAGAACTCAGTCAAAGGTGCTTCTGAAACCATCATTACTGTGGCTTTGGGAGATGCAAGCAGTGGACTTGGTGATTTCCAGCGTTTATGGCAATACTAGATCCTTCCCATCGTATCACAGACTCCACAGTATATTCTCTAATGACTATATTTTTAAAGTGTGTGTACCTAGAGGAGTGCAATAGGGTGAAAGAGGGAGGGAGCATGGAATGGGAAGATACAAATGAGGGGATAACAATTGAGATGTAATCTGAATAAAGTATTTAAATAAAAATATTAAAGTGTGTGTGTGTGTGTGTGTGTGTGTGTGTGTGTGTGTGTGTGTGTGTATAACTGAACTCAAGTGCAGGTGCCCAAGAAAGCCAGAGGGTGCTGGAGCTTCAGCAGGTGTGAAATGCTGACATAGGCTCTAAATTCTAAATTTGAGTGCTGTGGATGAGTACATGAGTGAGAACTCTTAAATATTGAACCACTACTCCAGCCACCACTACGTTTTGCTATATTAGTTACAAATGTATTTCTGGCATAATTTCCTTACTTTTTTTTAATATGAAGCAACTGATTATCAGTTACTATTTATAATCCCCAAATCACAAAGGTGGTAATTAAGAAATACGACAAAAATCCAGATTTCTGTCTATGACCCCACATTCTGGACCCTACTCTATATTTTCTACACCTAGCCCTTACCTGCTTGGACAAGGAATCATCAGGGATTTTTTTACACTTACAGAACTTTCCTGGTATGAGACTAGCATCTTGGAGGCCATACCCAGATATTGTGAATGATTTTTGGAAACTTTTGTTGAAAAGGATTTCAAGGATGTTTGTTCAGTCAGTGGTAAAGTGGACTGGATTAATGAAGTGAAGGAAGCTCATATGTAGTATGTTTTATATTCCCTAATTATGAGTATGACCTTGCCTAGGTTTCACTCATCATTTGGCTAGGCCCAGAGAAATAGTACAAGCTACAGAAGAATAACTTCTGCTTAGGGTGATTAAGGAGGGGTGGACTGATGAAGACAGGCATGATTATTCTAATTTGCCTTCCTATTATCTCATTCGCTCTTAGTGTTCATGAAAATCCCATCCAACCTTCATCAATTTGCATAAAAGCTATCAACAATAAACAAAAACCTCCCAACATTGCCCCGAATCTACTTCCTTACTTTAGAAACTCAGAGCTCTAATATGTTTGCCATGTTAGTAATGATGCCTATCTTTATCTCAGCGTCAGAGAAAAAATTATATAAACAAAGGCTGCCAGTCCCCTTGAGTCATTCCATCTTGGACATCTAAAGAAAGAATGGAGAATTCCTGTCCTGTTGGCTTTGCCTCCTGAAGTCTTCATCACCCTCTCCCCAAAACCATCAAATAAAGGAACAATTTCTAAAAATTACAACACCAAACATTTTTAAAGCAACCAGGGCTCACTTGCAAACTTGTGCTGAGCTTTCAGTAGCTCCCACTTGCCTCTTCACTTTGAACAAACAGATCAAAGCTCTGTCCAAATTGTGTGAGGCAGAACAATATTTCCATTGCCTATAACGCCAGCAACTACCATTAGTTTTACCTCTGATTTTCAGGAAATATTCTACCTTTTGGAGAAAGGCATCTCCCTGTGGAGGTCATAGTTCCCAGCCCCTGTTGTGTTCTTGGCTCTCCTGTCCCTCCCCATAGCTAATATCAGATCTGTAGCCATGCCTCCATTTTGCTGTGATTTTAATTAGAGGACACAAAGTATCTTTTAATATTCTTCTGTACACTGGAGCTCCAGAGCACTTGTTACTAACCGATGCCTCAATATAATTTAGAAGCTGTGGCTTCATAAGCAAGTCCTCCAATCTTTAGATATTAAATTTTCAAATTAATATCTGCTGTATGCATCACTGGTGATTATCTTGCCCTAAATTATGCATCCTTCTGAAAGTGAGAAAACAACAGACCTAGCTCTGACAGTGAATCTCTACAGACATCCTTATCTCTGAAAAGACGATACTTATTTTTAACCCTTTAGAGTTAGAATGAGGAACATCTTTGAGTCCAGTGTTCCTCATAGTAATCTCACAGATGGCTACAATAAAAGCAAAATTGCTTCTCTCAATATGAATTTAGCCTCTTTTGTATTTTCCTATGTAAGATATTCTGGACAATATTATCTCTGTCAAAGTATAAGAAATCTAAATATCAAGCTAAAGTGATAGTAATATGACTATATTAAAAGAAACTGATAATATCTGTTGTTATTTCTTAAGGGGAGTTTATAGGTTAGATTTGGAAAGACTCAATATTTATTACTTGACTAACTTATCAGGACTACTATGACAACAAGATGAAGTTCTCAGAGCACAAATATCTTTATTTCTTATTTACCCCAGTAGGTATATAATTTTGGAAGCAACCTTAAAGGTTTGAAGGGTTTAATTTAAACATGACTGTTTAAGTAACATTAAAAAATAATAAATTGTCATTTTTGTATCATTATTTTTGGAGGTGGGATTTTACAAAACAAAATATTTACATACATCCCCAAATAAACCTCTGTAGCTTTTCTAGTTAGGACACAGAGTCTATTCCCTTAGTTTGATTTGGGTTTCATGGCTTCTATTCACAATCAAACACTTCACAATATTTCTTTAGCAGCTGCCACACAAATCTCAAGGAATATATGTCCTCATCCAATTTGCTGACAAATATCTTCCATGAAACAACAACAAAAATAAACATGTAAAATCAGAAAAACAGACAAACAAATCCTACAAGTCATTTTGGAACTTTGTAATGTCAAAATAATGACTGTTAGGAATTTGCCATGATGAAAGAGCAAACAGCAGAGAGAATAGGTCAGTCTCATCTGCACACTGTGTGCTCTCTTCTAACGTTCAGGATAACACAATGAAAAAAAATCTCTAAGGAAACATCAGAGAATTCCAGTTCCTGGGTTTGACCACTCTACAAAGAAGTGCAAATTTTACTTCCTTGTAAAAAAATCATCTCAAGAAATTATACCCTTTCTGTCAAGCAATGCTGAAAGTAGGCAAAAATAACCCAACTTGTTGCTTTAGGAAAAAGAGAAGGCAGAGCAACTCTGATGGCTATTCTTGGTTATCAAGTTAACTACATCTGGAATTAAATAAAACCCAAATGGCTGGGCATACCTGTGGGAGATTTTTCTTAATTAAGCCATTTTAATTGGGACTTCTAAGATGGTGGCAGCCAGGACATACCTTATCTATGTTGGGGAATCTCAGAGACAATGGGCCCATCGACTAACCCGGCAGCTGACATCAAAACACCAACTTGGGTGTTTCCAGGACAGGAGGGGACACATAATTCTAGGCCTTGCTGTGGCCATCTCCTGGGTCCAGGAGAGATCTGCAGCACCTGCCCAGACCTTTCTGCCAGCCAGGCACTTTCTGCCTACTCGAAAGTTGGGTCTGCAGTTCCAGGGGCACTCCTTTCCAGCAACCAGACCTCAGATGCCTCCCACTTCCCCCAGAGTAGTACACAGATACCTGAAACAGCACCCCAACTGCTAATCTAAGGTCCCACTGGTCCTCCAGCAGAGACCAGCTAGACATGAGGAGCATACAGGGCCAAGCCCATTTGAATCAGAATGATGAGAGCATGGTGTCTGCTAGGGGAAAAACAAACTATGCAGCTGACTCCAAAACATGCCCATTCACATCCTTCTGCATTTTCTGCACCATCTGAAGAGGACTCTGGACTGCAGAGACATACAGAACCAGCCTTCTCTTTAGTTCTATTAGCTGTCTGTCTTAAGGAATCTGGCAGGAACTCACTGGATCACAAAGGCCTGAGAAAGCCAGAAGTTTTTAGAAACAAACAGCCAATGCCACAGACAATCAGATATCTACAGGCTAGCATAAGAACATAATCAACAGAAACCAGGGCAATATGGCTTCGACCAGAACACCGTACAAAACAACAACAACAACAAAAACAACAACAACAACAACACTGGGTATTCTAATACAGCCGAAACAAAGGAAAAGGAAGTTAAATCCATCTTAGAAAGTTGTTAGCAGCATTTAAATAGGAAACAATTAAATCCCTCAAAGAAATACAGGATAATACAATAATAAAGAGTCCATCAAAGATAGGTGGGGGAGACCTAGTGGCACTCAGAGGAAGGACAGCAGGTCACTGAGAAGAGACTTGATACCCTATGAGCATATACAGGGGGAGGTAATCCCTCTGAGGAACAGTCATAGGGGAGGGGAATAAGGGGAAAATGAGAGGGAGGGGAGAATGGGAGGATACAAGGGATGGGATAACCATAGAGATGTAACAAGAATAAATAAATTAAAAAAAAAAAAAAAGAAAAGCATAAAAGAAAATTTCCCCAACCTAAAGAAAGCAATGCTTTTACACATACAAGAGTTTTACCAAACACCAAATAGACTAGACAAGAAAAGAAATTCCTCCTGCCACATTATAATCAAAATACTACATCTACAGAAAAAGAAAAAAAAAAGTAAGCAGGGCAGGAGGAAAAAGCCAAGTTATGTACAAAAGCAGACTTATCAGAATCACACCTGACTTCTTAACAGAGACTATGGAAACCAGAAGGACCTGGGCAGATTTCATGTATACACTAAGAAACCACAGATGCCAGCCAAGACTACTATACCCAGCAAAGCCTTCAATCACCATAGATAGAAAAAACAAGATATTCCATGATAAAACCAAATTTAAAGAATATCTGTGCACCAGCCCAGCCCTATATAAGGTATTAGAAGGAAAAGTCCAACCCAGTGTAGTCAGTTACACTCAAAATACACAGGATCTAGATAGCTTCACAACAGTAAAAACAAAAGAAGACAAGCACACAAACATATTATCATTACCAACACCAAAGTTAAAAGGATCTAACAGTCATTCGTCACTAACATCTATGCACAACAATGGATTCAATTATCTAATTAAAAGACACAGGTTACAGAACTGATGTGAACACAGATTCTAACACTTTGCTGCATACAAGGCACACACCTCATCAACAATGACAGATATCACCTCAGAGTAAAGAGATGGAAAAATGTTTTCCAAGCAAATAAACTGTAGAATCAAGCTGGAGTAGCCATCTTAATATCTAGTAAAATAGGCTTTCAACCAAAATTGATCAAAAGAGAGGGAGGACACTCTATTATCAGCAAAGCAAAAATCCACTAAGAAGATATATCAATCCTGAACATCTATGTCCCCAATATAAGGGCACCTGCATTTGTAAAAGAAACATTATTAAAGCTTAACTCACACATCAATCCCCACACATTAATAGTGGGAGACATCAACACCCCACTCTCATCAATGAACAGACCATCAAAACAGAAATTAAATAAATTTTGTTTTTTCTTTTCTTTCTGGCCTCTAACTTCAAAGTTCTAAGCTATAGGCTTGTAGATGTGTGTAACTATATCCAGCTCAAAACTTAGCCTTAAGGAAAAAGTCTATAACTTTGATATTATGTGGGTTATCAAGAATTAATTGGCGTTGTAAGTTTTCCGCCACACAGTAAATTTTATTTACCATTTTTCCAAAGGGCATTTTGCTGTTTTGCAGTCTTTTCATTTATTCTATACAAAGTGTTTATCAAATGCTACTGGCTCTCCTAGAACTAAAGACTGATTTCCTTTGCCTTCATAAATTCAGTATTTAAGTAGAAAAAATAACAATGGCAAATATAATTATATCATGATTTTGTGATAAGATTCTAAAGAAAATATTTCAAAGTTCTAGGAATCCATGTTCAAAGGAACATCAAATTTGACTTTGAAGAGAGCTATGTGGTCCAGGGTAAGAAGAGTAGGGATGATGGTACCCATAGTTAGTAAATAAACCTGAATGTTAGTTGCTAAAGCCTGTTTCCCTGATTCTGGCACACTGCTGAAGCTACGATATGCTGTAAGCCTTTAACTGACATCAGAAAATTGTGTACAGAGTAGTGTCATAATCTTCCGTGATGATGTGCTTTCACTCTGTACTTTTATATTCTATCTTACCAAACTTCTTCACTTCACTATGTTCCATTTCCCTCCTGCTTGCTGTGTGGGGACTGAAATGTTTCCTTTCTTCCTGATGTAAGCCTCTTAAAGTGAATGTTTAGAAAGGCACAGTCAATGAACTCTTTCTATAGATTAAGTAACATAATGTATTATTGACTTTCTAGATTTCAGGTTTCCAAGGCTACCAGCACTAATGAAGGAACTTTACTGAGTCCACAGTGTTAGTGGGCTTCTTGTCTTGTTCTGCTTACTCCTAGAAAAGTCACTCACTGAGGAAGTAGGATGTATTGTCTCAGGTACTCAGTCTGGGAGTAATTCCTTCTTTAGTAACACAAAGACTGTGCTTGTAACTTTTCTGTGGTATAACTTAGCAGTCTGGACCTTGGTAGATGCTGTTATCATTTGAAGATTTTATTTTCCTCATCATATTTTGATGTTTTACTTTACAAATTTTAATGATGAATTACAGATTTAGTTCAAAGGACTGAAGAAATGCAGTTATAGCACAGACAAAATCAAAGAAGTTGCATTGAAAACAAGGAATGGACTGAGTGCTGATAATGGCCGAGTTCTGTTTATACCCTCAGATCTCTTAATGGACCCTAAGTGGGAACAACACTGCTTGACTTGTCTGGGTTGAGGTAATAGGGTCAACAGTGGAAGTTACAATCATCTGTCTTAGGCCATTTAGGCTGTCATAACAATGCACCGTAAGTCTAATAATGTAAGCCTGGAATTGTAGTACTTTGGAGAAAAAAGTAATTTACAAACAACAGAAATCTGTTACTTATATTCTGGAAGCTAGGATGACCACAGTCAAGTTTCTAGCACAATTACTGTGTGGTAAAATTCTACTGCTAGGTACACAAAGGCTGTCTGTTTACTTTGCCCCACAATGGTAAAAAAGACAAGGGTAGTCTTTAGGGTTCAGTCAATGAAGGCGTTGATCCATTCTTGGGTCATCCGTTTTCATAACCCAATCAAACACCTCCCCAGAGCTTCATACCAATTATCAATTTGTTAGCAGCCAAGATATCAAGATATGAGATAAAATTCTCCCCTAATAAAAACATTAAGATATTATCAATGATATTATGCAAATATTTTTGAAAATGAATCTAGTAAGAATTAAAGGGAATCTCCCAGTGCCATTGATAATGGAGTACAGATGACAGTAGAAAATCACGAGTGAGCAGACAAGAGATTCATTCTGTAATGATGTGAAAGTGAGTCTTCAACTGGGAACTAACGAGGGAAATGCATATGCTAAGGGAGGTGACATCTTTGGATTTACTACAGAGAAAGACAAGAACTGACCCTATGTTTGAAGAAAAAGGACTTCTTCATGAAAGGGAGAGGCATGTAAAGCAATCCCTCACCACAGAAGAGATTCAAGGAAGCATCTTCTCTCTTTAGACTCCCAGAGAAAAAAAGAATTCTCCAAGAATCTGTGAAATTAAAAATGTAATCTTATTTCACTTTAGGATGTAGAGTTTGAATTTAAATTATCGTTATGGTTTGTAAAGCCACATGCTTTTCTATTATCATACAAATGGGACCTGGGTCTCTGGCCCTTCTGGGTACCTGAAAAATTCCAACACAGCTATTCTCTCTGGATGTACAAGAAAATAAGCTTACTACTTCAAATTAAAAACATCCAAGGACATTTTCTACCATGAGCAGAAAGTTACAGATGTAACAAACTGCAGATATACATCGGCTACCATTTCTGTCAGTAGAAATTACAGAAGAGACACTGGAAAACCAGGTTTCAAAATCAAGGACATAAATATGTGTTCAGACAACAATAAAAACTAAAATACAAAGAAACATAGAATATTATGACAATGACAATGAAAATTGACTGATTAAGTAAACAGAATGCACTAATTGGCAATGAAGCTATAATATAAATGCAGGTTTATGAGAAACGTCATTGGAGGGGGAAGGGAAGCAGGAGCACATGCTGGGTGGGGGCTGGAGGAAAGGAGAGAGGGTAGGGAGGTGTTGGGGAAAAGGGAGAGAGAGAAAGAGAGAGAGACCATGGAACCAAAATGTCTGGCTTATATAGTCAGTCTCTGGGAGAGGGCAATTCCAGATAGAGGGTAGACCATGCCAGCCATGCTCTGAAGCAGGGTGTAATATCCCAGCCTTTTTTTGATAATGTATGGATAACGGGTGCAGAAATCTTGCTTTTGACTGCTTCAGGCTGACAGTAGGATGGTGAAAGGGGTCAGAAGGCTGAAATGTTGGCCAAACCCAGCAAGAGCAGGCTATCATATTTGCTCTCAGGATCTGTGAGACCAACAGTGGCTAAGAAACAGTGGGTCTAGCTGGTGCAGTCTGTGAGGTTTAGGCTGGAGCCCCTGTGTTCAGAATGCAGCACCTGGCAGGATGCTGGAACATATATGTGTTAGGAGCAGAAATGAAGCTAAGCAGTTGAAAGATTTAGGCGCATGGTCTTGGTAGTTGGGTGAGAGGATTCCCAAAACTGGAGAAAGGGGAGGAATCTCACACTCTGAAATAAGAAATCCTTATGTGGAGTGTGATCTGTGGAGTTGAGTGGATCTCCTGAAGGTTGCAAGAATCTTTTTAAAAATTATACAGTTTAAAGTCTGATTAATGTTAAAGCTCTGAACAGCCTAAATACAATAGTAGTGTAGTGGGGGAAGATTTTTATGTACCTTACATCACTTTTTTTAAATTTCTAACCTTAAACACTTAAATACTTTCTCACTCTCAAACATTCTTTAGATCCTCAGACCTTACTTAAACTTTACACTTTTCTGAGACGGCAGCTGGAGCCTTGTTTTGTTGTTAAATTCATCTTCAAACCTGAGAAAGATAAACTACTGCAGGGCATGTAAGCGGCCTAAGTATTGATTACTACGGCAGAGGCTTACCCATTATCCAGAAGCCCTTCCCAGGAGGAAGTCCTTCCCAGTCACTTCATTCTGGGCACAGATCTTAAGGTAACATCGCAGCATCAGTCCTGGCCCAGCAATTCTGAGAGGCCTTTCTATGGAACAGGACCTTGGGAGAATGACTGACCTTGTTGTGTCTATACAAACCAGGGTAGTCAACTTTCCAGGTGTCCATAGTTTGGACAGGGCCTTTTAAGCAAGTTGGGGCAGATTTGCCCATTATCACAGTCCAGGAGTAGTGTTATCTGGTTATATATGAGTCTTTTTGGAGGCCTTGGGGTCACCGCTAGAAGCTAGGGTCTCTGTCATATTAAGCTTTTTTACTAAGCATTTAAATGTACTTATTCTACAGATTCTGTGACAGGTTTGAGGACCATCATCTATAAAAATATAGTTGATCTAAACAAAGGGTAGCTCCAGGTGAGGGGAGTCAGCATTTAGAGATGCCAGAAATGTATAGACTTCCCTTGGAGGGGCAGGGTTGGAGAAAGGGAGTGAAATTTACTGGACCATGTAGGAGAGTAGCAGGGGTGAGAGAGCTCTTTTAAAAAAATCTTGACAGTCACAGTTTGGAAAAAAAATCACACAGACACTCAGTGGCAATCCTGTCTCCCAGCCTTTGCCAAATCAAGACTATAGATGTGGCGTCCCAATTCAATATCCTGGGATTGCTTAAATACGGTGAGGTAAATTCACAAACAGACACCTCTTGAACCTGAGATTACCTTGAAACAAAGGCCTGGCTTTATTTTTCAAGACTCGTTCTCTCGTGTGGACATGTCTTTACAGAATCAAGCCCAGGGGAGTCCTGGACATCCCAAATAGGCATCCGGTACCTCTTGGCAGCAAGTGGGGTACAACTTAACTTACCACCTGCAAAGTTGCCTCAGGCAGAGAGGGAAATGGGAGAGAAGCCATACCCACGTTCTTCTGAATCCCTAGGATGGGTTCTCAATTTCTCCTGGGTGTAAATATGATCGAGAATCAGAGCAGGCAGAAAACCATGAGGTACATATAGGGAGTCTGGCGTGCTGGGCAGAATGGGGCTCAACTTCCCCTAGTCACAGGCACCAGGCGATTGATTAAATAAACAGAGTGAGCTAATTGGAAAGGAAGTTATAATATAAATGAATGTTTATTAAAAGTGGATAGGGAGGGAGGAACGGAAGGGGGAGCATGCGCTGTGGGGGGAAGGGAAGGAGATAGAGTAGGGAGATGTGTGGTTAAGGAGAGAGAGAGAGGAAGGGAGAGAGGGAGGGAGGGTGGGAGAGAGAGAGAGGAGAGAGTGCAAGCCAGACACACACACACACACACACACAGAGAGAGAGAGAGAGAGAGAGAGAGAGAGAGAGAGAGAGAGAGAGAAAGAGAGAGAGAAAGAGAGGGAGAGATGGAGAGAGACAGAGAGACACACAGAGAGACAAAGACAGAGACAGACAGAGACAGAGACAGAGACAGAGAGACTGGAATCAAATGCCTGGTTTATATAGGGAATCATTGGGAGAAGGGAAGCCACACTCCTAGGTAGAGCGTAGGCCGTGCCAGCCAAACACTGCAGCAGGACCTAATAAAAGTTATAATTTGAAATCAGTGATGCATAGTAGTACCAGAGTAGGGGTAGTGGATCAGTTTAGACAGGACCAGAGGCAGAATGCAGTGAGTATAACCTTGTTTGAGACTTTTCCTGGGAAAATGCAGCACAAACATCTATAGATCCCAAGTAACAAATAAAGGGTACACCAAAGTAATGATTGTACAAAAACTGATCTTGTCAAACCAAAGCATTGACTGTTATTAATTACAGAGTTAGGCTGAGGTGTTACTCACAGGAACAAGGACAGCTCAAAGTAAACTGTGTCTCTGAAAAGCCCACCAGAGCTTGGTGAGGACTCAAGAAAGCTATGGCTCTGGAGAGTTCTCCTTAGCTTGAAAGTAGTTTTACAGGTCAGGGTGACCCTTCATCCAGCAGTCATTCACAGCTTCTATAACCTGAGTGACCTTGTGTTTCATGATATTTTAGGGAACTTTCACGAACTTGTAAGTGACTTCCCTAGAGCAATGCATTATGATTAGAATATCTTTTACATTGCACAAGACAGGAACTTTTGCTGAACTTCACAGCCAAAGTTAATATTATACCTTGAAAACACCTAGTACTTAAAACTTATGTGTACCCAGCCTGTTTATTTAGCCTACTTTAAAATAAATTTTTATTAATTTATTCTTGTTACATCTCAATGGTTATCCCATCCCTTGTATCCTCACATTCTTCCCTCCCTCCCATTTTCCCCTTATTCCCCTCCTCTATGACTGTTCCTGAGGGGGATTTCTTCCCCCTGTATATGCTCATAGGATATCAAGTCTCTTCTTGGTAACCTGCTATTCTTCCTCTTCGTGCCACAAGATCTAGCCAATGGACAGAACATTCTCCACAGTTGAGTGGAGAGTGGGGTATGACTTTTACACGAACTCTGGTGCCTCAAATTTAGCCTACTTTTAAGACAACAATGTAATGACCAACATCACTTGCCCAGGATTTCCCATGTAATCTTCTTTTACAACATAAGCTAGCACATAGCTATCATCTTAAGTTATGTGCTCTTGCATGTCCCTGATCAAAGAGTAACCTATAAATGTTTACATTACATATATTATAATAACATAAATTTTCTGAAAATATAAAATAGGCTCACAGTAGCCACCTCATAAAGTGAATATTCAATAAAAATACTGAATGCAGCATTATAAATTGCTTGAAGTGTTTGCTTGTTATCTGGGTCATTTGGGGTCAGGTAGAATCAATGACTTCATCTTTTGTTAATCTCTGATAAAGTCTTCAGTGAGGTATCCCTAATTCCCACACCATGTCATGCTTTCTGTGCTGCTCAATAAATACAGAATAGAAGTCCCTTTCGGAGATGATAGAAGACACAGGGAGAGTAAGGCAGAGAATTGAAATCTGGGCTCATTTTTGATCAAATGATACCATGGGGAAATATTTTGATTTTTTTCTTTGGACTCATTATTGGTGACTCTCAGTTTGCAAATAATAAGTTCAAAATCATATATTTCTTGAGCCTCATAAACTTTGCTTCTTCTTCAAAGAGGAAAATGAAAATTGAAGAAATTGATATACAATGTTGATGTCATTACGGGAACTTGTAAGTCAAGCCAGATATGCTGCATCTGTTTTTCCTGTATACATAAAAAAAAAAAAATGAGTGGGCTTAGGCAGGCTAGATTGTAACAAGCATGTACATCTTCCTGGAAAGCTTCCTTCAAACATTCATTCATCATGGCAAGGTCTTTAGTGCCAAAACCCTTCTGTAGAAGCAAATAATGATCAGGTAATGTCCCTAGAATTATTACATTTTATTAAGCTCAGGTAAGATTAATTTCTTTATTTGCTCTAGTATTTCTTTCTCTGGAACACATTATCTACTTTGGAAGAATAGAACTTCTTTTAACAGTGGATGGGTAGAGAGACCCAATGGAAATGTTTGTCATTCTCAGATAGCAATCTAAGTGATATAAAAGAGAGTAAAATATAGCCAATTCAGTACATTTTGGAAATGCAAAAACACTGTAACTACTAGAATAGCAAGCACTGACTTTTCTATATATTTCAGTTATCTTAATAATCTTAGAGTTAGAGTTTTTTGTTTTGTTCTGTTTTATCACAGATAAGGAAAGTAAGGCCTCTAGAGATGAACTGATTCATCCATAAGGAAGGTATCTCCCATTTTAGGCATCACACATATTCATTGTGTCATTGCATTGTGCCAAATGCCTGCACCTGCACTGCTAATCATTATTAACTGGCATAAAATGTAAACTTCAAGGAATATATGCTTTTAGTTGTGAAACCAGCTTCAAAAAAAATTTAGTGGTACTTTTAAACTTTTTGTTTTTATTGTTTAATCTAATTCTAGAATAAAGACAATTCAAACCTATCAATTTCTGCTAAGGTCATCTATTCTATCAAAACTGATCTACTCTATACGTACTATTCAAACTTGAGAAAAATATGTATCTTATAGAAAAATATGTGTCTCTATTCTCCTCAGGGACATTTTCAGCTGCACAAAGCAGTGGTAAATTTTGAGACCACTGAGATAAAGAGAATGAAACCAGAAAACAACTTGTTTTAGAAAACAACTGTCTTATAAAGATAGGTATGAGATTAAATAGTAGCAATGATACATAAAATATTGAAAGACATTGGAAAAAGATGTTGCATATAGAGAGAGGGTTCCTCTGAAAGGGTAATGATAAAAATTGATTTTAAGAAGTACTTGGCTCCTCTTTCTTGTAGTCCTGAACAATTTTCATTTTTTAACTACGCATATTCTGTCATCTTCCTAGAACTGTTGTTAATACCAATGTGCAAGAATAAGATCACTACCAGAAATTTGAGCCAAATTTGAAGCATGCTTAATTTTTATTGGAGTGCACTCAAGAGCTGGCCAGCTACTGCCTCTTAAGTTGGGTTAAAGAGAGCAACCAGAGTTCATTTCTCAGGCCCCTTTTAAGGAGTAAAATAATGAGTAGTTGCAATTCAGGTTTACAGAAGAGAGACGATGAAACAATAAGAAAGTGCAGAAATATTTCCAAAACACCATGTGGTCATTATGTGTTTAGATTAGGGAGGTTCTCAAAAATAAGTCAATGTCATGTCTTAGGTCAGGCTTTAGGAAACAGACTTCAAAACAGCAACTCATTTCTTATAGTAAATGAAATAACAATAAAGCATATTGGCTTCTGCCTTCAAAATGGAGGTAGGTAGGTTCTTCACTGTCTTTCCTAAAGTCCTTCCAGGATTCTGGGTATTCATTTTTGTTCAGTTTCTATTACTATTACTTATCATAAACATTGCATCTCCATGCTTTTACTATTATTAACTGAGCCTCTTGCACATGGCTGGTAAGAGACTAGGTTCACATTTTAATATATTATTATGTATGAACAAAGTTAC
The DNA here is from genome assembly GCA_907169655.1 of Acomys percivali. Lineage (NCBI taxonomy): Eukaryota > Metazoa > Chordata > Mammalia > Rodentia > Muridae > Acomys > Acomys percivali. The sequence goes on from OU015743.1 coordinate 129,798,924, forward strand.
TCCATAAAGTAATTCCACAAAAATCAATAGGTGCTAGCCTGTTAGGTAGAAGAACAAGACTTCAAATCTCTTTCTTATTTCTCTGTGATCCATGCTCTAAAGCATCATGTTATGTCACCTGTATAGGCCTAAATGTGTAATGTGGCTTTGCGAAATAAGAGGCTAATATGATTAAAATACTCTATCTGGTAATGTACATATACAATCTTTCAAGAAAGATAAAGTGTGGTAAATTCCTTAAGCTTTATTTTACTAGCTGGTTTGTTTTCTCCAAATCTGTGAGGATATATTGCACTTTTTCAAGTCATATCTTGTAAGACAACAGTTTTGAAGATTTCATACTGGAAAATGCTTTTATAGGCTGATATCTCTCTAGGACAAAATCTACATAATTACTGTTGCCAAATGTAGGTTCATGAGGTGCATGTACCACCTGATAAGCCCTCTTACAGAGTGTTATTTTAGTTAGCATCCTTTTCTTAACTGCATATGCTCTGAGTTTCACTGAACATCTGGAGGAAATCTGTATTCCCATAACTCTAGGTCATATCATAACATTAATGATGTTCACAGTTCTTTTTCCTATGAATTTTGTGCCACTGTTTCTCACTTTCATTCATTAAAATCCCAATGACTTTTGTTACTTATAACAAGAGATTTTTAGCACAGCTAGTGAACTGGGATTTTAAGTAATCTTGTTAAACTCAACTTTCAAAACAAAAATGTATTTAATAAGTCACCAAAAGAGAAAGTTACAACATTTTAATTAGCATTGTTTTGTCAAGTTGGAAAATTTTAAATGAATCCAAGCTTTGTAGAGTGATCAGCTGTTGCTTAAAGTAGTTTAGCTTCATAGATTTGGACTATGCCTTCAATTGATAGTTGCAACTTGCTTCTCTCTGCATTTTCCTCAATCTATTGGCCCCTGTGACAACAAGGATGATCAATAATGCAAAGAAGCAGCAGAAAGATTGACTGTGGAAGAAAAAAGAGTTGCAGATAGGTGTGGTGGAAAATACCTGAAGTGTAAAGAAAAGTTAGGCTAGGAAGCCCTGGTTTTGAATAATAATTTGTCCTATGAAATAGTTTGTAAAAGATTCCTGCTTTTTCTCACTCTGAGGATAGATGAGGGAATGAGACCAATTCTCTTCCCCTTTGAAATCTGAGAGTTCAGGCAGTTAGTATTGTGCCTTTGAGAACTTTTGCTCATAAAATACAGGGGAAAAATGACTAGAGAGAGTATCCAGCCTATGGATTGTGAATACTTCATTGTTCCATGTGCACTGATGAGAGGCGACAAAGAACCTTTGGAAATCAGGGCTCCAGATTCCTTATTTTCCCCATTTTATCATTTTATGAAAAGCAATTGGAAAAATAAAAAGGGGGAAATGAATCTTTACTAAACTAGAATTTAAGACAACAGTACATTGTTAGTGTGTGCCATGATCTTTGTCACTGGTCCCCAAATAACTTTTAACATTTTAAAAATATTTTTTTAGATTATGATATAATGGCATCATTTCTTCCCTCTCTTTGCCCAAACTCTTCCAAGTACACTGCTCCACATGCACACCTCTATTCTCTTTCAAGTTCTCAGCCTTTTTAAATACATGGAGGATGAAAGGAGGTGAGATTTGACTCAGGAAACAGAAGATTTTCTTGAAACTTGTGAGGACATAGAGCAGAACTGGCATGGTAGCATCACTATGGTTCTTCCCACTCTTGGTTGCTATTTCCAAACACAGAGGATAGGGAGATTGTCCTGGAAATAAAGGATGGCCAGGCCTTGTGAACCATTTCTATCTTGGGCTATTAAGGTAAGCAGCTGTGATGAGAGTGTCCTCAAGTTCAGAGACAAGGTAAAACCTGGTTAGCAGAAATCCTAGGTGATTCAAATAGAAAATACCTTCTCTTTTTATACTCCATCTATTTGGCAATACTACTAGAATGAGAAATTCAAAGAATCAGTAAAATCACTTCTCTCTCTCTCTCTCTCTCTCTCTCTCTCTCTCTCTCTCTCTCTCCCTCCCTCCCTCCCTCTCTCTCTCTCTCTCTCTCTCTCTCTCTC
>OU015743.1:129824015-129860507 GCA_907169655.1 Acomys percivali
CTCTCTCTCTCTCTCTCTCTCTCTCTCTCTCTCTCTCTCTCTGTGTGTATGTATGTGTGTGTGTATTTGAGACAGAGAACTTTCTATGTTTTCCAGGCTCACTTCTATGCTCAAACTTGCAAGAGCTGGGATACAGGAGTATGACACCACTTCTTGTTCAACAGAGTACTTCTTAGTCACTGTAAGTAACCTAACTTAGTACTGGTAAATATGTGCCACACAATGTGTATGGTATAAAATCGTAGAAGCTTGGGAGAGAAGGAAGGGGAACATCTCAAGGGGACAGAGACACAGATATTGTGTGTGTGTGTGTGTGTGTGTGTGTGTGTGTGTGTGAGAGAGAGAGAGAGAGAGAGAGAGAGAGAGAGAGAGAGAGAGAGAGAGAGAGAGAGAGAGATTCATCTTCTATAGCAGGTTTTTCCATTTATTCCGCCCCACACTTCCCCACCCCCACCCCAGCCCCACCCCCTGTATCAGTGGCAGGTGATGACATCAGATGTTGCTAAACAACCAAAGGCATGTGAAGAAGTACAACAATCACTGGCCCAGGCAACCTTTGAAGAGCCAAAAAGAAGTACCTGCTCACAGAAATCTCTGTAAACTGAGGATACATTGCAGACAAAGGGAGATAGTTACGGCTGAATGTAAACATTTGGTGATGTTTCCTTCTATCGGCTTTCAAAAGATTTAGGAGTTTAGCCAAAATAAAGATGGAGCAAGAACGTGACTCTAGTTTGGGTGGCTGGGTACCTAGAATGAACTCCATGGGAACACAGATTTCAGCAAGAAATTCAACCACCAAATTTCCTGGTTTTTTTCCTCTCAATATTTTCTTCTCATTTATTCACCCCTCTGCATCCTATTGCGGGTTTTCTTTTATAAATTCCACAGATTTATAAAATAATAACAGAATGGGGAACAAAGACTGTGACTGTAAAACCAGTATAGCCATCCTTATCCACTTGTAGCATCAGTTCATGGGAGTGGGGTTGGTCCTCTCCATATATATTCAGTTGATTTGATTAGAAATAATTCTATTTATTTTTGTATTCTATGATTCCAGTATTTTTGTATGTTTTTATTATAGTTTATGTTTCATTATTTTTACTCTTCTTTTTTGACTCTTCTTTTGGTTCTTTCTTCCTGTATAACTTTAAAAGTTGTATTTTTAACACATTCAGATTGGTCATTTTGATCTCTTTTATATCTAAATTTGTTGCAGCTTTAAAGGTTCATACAAAATCAGAGAGCAGTGTTTCAAGATATCAATCCTAAGGGTTGATGGGAATGTTTCACTTCACCCACTTTACTGGGATATCAGTAGTTCCTTTCCATTTTCCATTTTTTTCTCAGTGTTTTTCCTTCAATTCAGGTAGATCTCATATATTTTCTAGCAGTCTTTGAGCTCCCTTTTTGGCCAACAATATTGTTTGAACCCTGAATAGTAATTCATAAATCCTGTCTCCCTTTGCTTTGTTTTTTAGTATGTATTTCTGAGACTTCTTGAGCCTTAACTAATTATCTGATACTGGACAAAGGAGCATCATTCTTTTATGTTTCCTCTCATCACCATGTGAAGCTAAAGTTTAAGTGTGCAGACTGTACTTGAGATAAATTTAGAAATGACTACGTTTTTTTCTAACATAGAAATCATCTGTTCAACATGTCCATCTTCCACACAAAGAATCGTAGGCTTAGAGACAAATTAGTGTTAAGGGTTAATAGATCAGCTTGACTAGATGTTCTATCTCCTCAAATGTACTTCATTTTTCACACCATTTGTTGATTGATTTATTTTTTAATGCCTAACCATACCTCAGTTCTTTAAAAATATCCATTATTTAACCCATTGTATTTACACATTTGTATAGGTTAAATGACCTATCTCCCATAAAGACATACTGTGATGACCTTCAAGAAGCCAGTTATTTAATTTCTCCACATGACCTCTTCTTAAAAGAAGTAAGAAAGGTGAAATAGAAGCAGAGGGATTTTCAGTTGGAATTTGAAAAGGAGCCTTCAGCATCTTTCCCACATTTAGTGTATTATTTACTTTTTGTTGCGATGATAAAACACAGTGACAATAGAAACTTTTGCAGGAAAGAGATTATTTTGCCTTAGAATTTCAGAAGGTTAGAATCTGTAATGGTGGGAGAGACATGGCCTCAAGCAGCCAGATCAGGAAACTCAGAGATCATATCTTTAAACAAAGAATAAACTGAAAGCCGTGTGAAACTAACTCTCAAAGACTGCTCCTGATGGTGTACTTCCTTCTGCAAAATCCTACCTGCATGCTAGACTTACTACTTTTGAACCACTTCTGAACATGTTTCTGAACCTGTTTCCTCATCCATAAAACAGAACAGAAATATCCTCATTTAATGAAATATCAGTGTTTGGCTTAAGCCATATTTACTTTTTTCAACCTTGATGAGCCATTTTCAGTCTTTTTAACAATCAAGAACAAGTTGCCAAGAATGTAAATGCTGCTTAGGGAAGAAGCATCAATTTCCCTGCTTTAGATTTTACTTAGCGGGCAAGAAACCATCATCAATATCCGTGACAATTACATACACTTCTTTCTTCCTTTTTATATGTGTGTGAGACCCATAACTTAAAATCCTTGCTGCTATTCAGCACAAAAACAAATAGCAAAGCAACTCTGTGTGTGATGTATTTCAGCAGTGCAACATAGGCTTGCCACTATTCCCTTAAATTATGAATATCTATCACTTGATGGAGTCAATGCTATTGTTTGGAATGGGGAAGGAGGTAAAGTAGATGCAGTTTCTGCAGAAGACACACACACACACACACACACACACACACACACATACACAAGATGCATTTGCTGAAGTAATTAACAAGAGGTATCCTTCACAAAAGGTTTAAAGATGCTGATGCAGCTAAAACAAATGTTTATGTTTGGCCATTGTGGAGACGGTGACAGATTATAGAGCCTTGGCCTTGAACCTTGGAATAATCCAATTCTAAATAAATCATAAATCTAAGTGGGTCCTGGCAAGGTGGGAGGAATAATAATTCAGGGTAGGTGGTATCACATGGGCAGCGGTGGCAAGGATAGATTGTGGGGTGTGAAGCACTGAGGAAGAAGTAGAACTGGATAGAGCCTGATGAACTCTTTTCTCTTCTAGACTCAGCTGGCTCCTGACAAAACTGCCAAACTTTTCAGTAGGGTGAATGAGAGATTGCTGCAGATTTAGCCACAAGGACAGACATTCTGCTGTCTCCGAAGTTTTCTTGGATGAAGGAGTTTTTCATCATGAAAAAAAAAAATGCTGAATTGCTAATGTTTGGGCTACTTTCATGATTTCCACACTTGGAAGAACTTAAAGTCAGTGTGAATTTTTCACAGGGTTAATGGATGCCTGGAATGTGGAAAGATATGGCCTGAAATCACTTAGGGAAGGAATACCCAGTGACTTATAAAAGGGTTACAACAAAAAGAAAATGCATGGTCACATTTTCAGCTTGTTAAAAAAAGAGATAGTTAAATGAAAACCGCTATGACACATTATCCCCTGTCTCTAGTTGGAATGGTTCTAACAAGTGCGGTAGAGAGGAAATAATGCTAGAAAGAATGGGGAACAAATCTGCCTATCATAATGTTCTTCTTGTAGGTTTCTAGGACCCTCTGGATCCTTCTACTTTGCCATTCTCCCATGCTTCTCTCCTCTAGAGTCCCAATAGGATGTCCTCCCCTCTGTCCCAGTTTCCTGGTAAGTGAAGGCTTTCGTGGGACTAGCCAATGGACAGAACATTCTCTACAGTTGAGTGGAGAGTGGGGTATGACTTTCACACGTAGTCTAGTGCCTCATATTTGACAACATCCCCTGGATTGGGTGACCTGGTGACACTCAGAGGAAGGATAGCAGGCTACCAAGAAGAGACTTGATACCCTATGAGCATATAAAGGGGGAAGAAGTCCCCCTAAGTCACAGTCATAGGGGAGGGGAGTAAGGGGGAAATGAGAGAGAGTGAGGAATGGCAAGGGATAACCATTGAGACGTAATATGAATAAATTAATAAAAAAAGAGAAAAAGAATGGGGAGAAATGGTATCTCTCATATATTATTTGAGGAAGAATGATAATCTGTATCTTCATTGTCTAAAATAACATGGGGACTCTTTTAAAAATACAACTAGAAATAGATTCTATTTCATGATCCAACAATCCTACTACCTGAGATACTCTCAGAGGAATTAAAATTAGCATGTTTAAGGAAGAGTTTCCTTTCATGGACTTGTTGTAAGAGTAATCATAGCAAGTAAGATATGCAATCAACCCAGGCATCTATCATGGGTAGAGAGATAAGGATAATTAACATATATACCTTATGGAATACTTCTCAGCTGTCAAAAGAATTTACAGCAACAGAGAGTTAGAGCAGAGTTGTCCTGCACGGCTCAACATGTTGGTCATAAGAAACATGGGTTATTACATGACTATCTCAGTATCAGGCCCACATTAATTCCTTCCAAGTTATTTGTGTGGGATATCACAGTAACACTCAAAACAACAAAAGCTATTGTTTTTACTGTTGGCTCATTGTAACTAGTTGAAAAGATACTATTGCTGAAGACATAGCACATGTTAGTTAAAGTACATAGAGAAAATAAATTTTGCACTAAAAAGTACGATGCAACTTGCTTGAAAAGAAAGTACATCACGAGTTATAATTGACCCCTAACTGTGAGACATAATGTTAAAGAAGGAGGTGAGAGCTCTACATCTGTCAGCAAGCAGAAGGAAGTGAACTGATGTGAGCTTCTGAGACCTCAAAGCCCATCCTATAGTAACATACCACTTCCAACAAAGCTACTTCTCCTACAATGAGGCCACATCTAATAGTGCCACTTTCTATGAGCCTATGAAGGCTATTCTGTTTCAAACCACCATACCATGAACACCACAACAGTTAACCACCAGATAAGATGTACCATATGTGTAATAGTTGTATTACTATTTTGGGTATAGCCAGATACTTTCTGGTTGGATTTGACGCCTGCTAAACAGGAAGGAATCAATGCCCTATATAGTAACCTGACCAATAGCCTATGGTTACAGTGGCCATAAATTGTAGGAGAAAACCTTTTGTGAAATGGTAATATTTTCAAACTGCCTTCTAAAGCTTTTTATTCCCATGGATTTTGAAGTTTTAATCTTGGTCAGAGATACTTGCTTTTGCTTTGGGAAATTGTTCATGCAAAGGTCTACCACTATTCTAGCTGTTGAGTATAAATGACTGACTTCTAAAATGTAGATGAAGCATCTATCAACTTTCCCCCATCCCAAAGCATTAGGAAGAGGGGACAGAAAGAACATTAGAACCAGAAGATGGAGAGGAGTGCAACAAAATGTTGTACTTTTGCGTTGTACATGGATGTTGTACACATGGCTCCTCTGGAACTACAATTGCCTGTACAATGCCTGTATAACATCAAACCAACAAAAAAAATTTAGCACGATTTATGGGGGCAGTACTGAATCTCCATTTGTATTTGAGCAGTCAATTTTCTTTCGGGTGTGGCCACTAGTACATTTCAAATGTCAATGAAGAGTGTCCACCACCCATATAGACATGGACAGTATAAATTGGACTCAATGGATTAATTTTTAAAATGTAGTTTGTATATGAGATATATTAGGCATGCCAGAGGGAGTAGCAAGGGGAGAGAGTGAAGGTTGGGTATGGTCAAGATAAATTGTATATGTGTATGATATGTTCGAAGAATAAATAATGTACTTTTTAAAATTGACACATATAACTTTATAGTTGCCATTTTATTTTAATACTAGAAGTAACTAAAAATTAAGGTATACTTTTTCAAAGTTTTTGTATGTCAAACTCAATGTTTCTAATAATATAAAGTTGTACATAGATAGGTTAGGTTAAATATTTGGTTTTATTCTGGTGATACATCTTGTTTGTAAGTTGAGATAAAGGTACAATGTTCAACTTTGATTCAGAAAAACATCCTAATCTTGCAGCTAAGCTAAGAGTCTTTGTTCACTGTGGCTCAAATCAAAGGAACTAAAGTTTTATGGGGGAAAATGTGAACCAATAAAAGCAAGTGTCCTTGTGAAATGCCTTGAAGCCATACTTAGCTATGTCCTGTGTCATTGCTCAACTAATGTGTCTTTAGGTGTGGTGGCATGGTAAAGATCACCCTTTGATTTCAGTGTTATGTGAACTGAGCAGTAGAGATGAAAAGGAGATGTTCATCCATGCTTCTCTCATCTAGAGTCCCAATAGGATGTCCTCCCCTCGGTCCCAGTTTCCTGGTAAGGGAAGGCTTTCGTGGGACATGCCCCTTGGGCTAGTATGCAGATATAAGTGAGTATATACCATTTCAGTCTTTCTGCTTCTGGGTTAACTCACTCATTATGATCATCTCTAGATCAATCCATTTGTCCACAAATTTCGGGAATTCCTTGTTTTTAATAGCTGAGTAGTATTCCATAGTGTATATGTACCACAGTCCTTTATCCATTCTTCTACTGAGGGACATTTAAGCTGTTTCCATGATCTGGCTATTATGAATAAGGCTGCTATAAACATGGTTGAGCAAATTTTCTTGTTGTGTGCTGGTGCATCTTCTGGGTATATTGTAAGGAGTGGAAGTAAAAATTATTATGGAACAATGAATGTAATAAATGATGCAATAATTCAGAATTTTCACGAAAGATGCCTATTAATTGGCAAAGAAAAAAAGCAGGAAGAGTGAGCTCTTAAACTTCATTGGTAAACTGACATTAGAGGATATGAAGGAGTCAGTAAGAAAAGCTCAAGGAGCTTTGAGGAGACAGGACTGTGATGGGGGAACCCTGCATGGACTAGTACTAGTACCTGTTAGGCCCATCTACTGCCTGGAAGAATCCCATGGGAACTATGGCTTCAGAGAAGACTGAGCTCCACTGAAAGGCACAGACATGATCTTACACCACCACTCTCACGAGCCATACAGAAGGGTTTTTTTCTCCCTCCCAACTTTGCCAGCATTAATTGTAATGTGTTTTCTTAAGAATAACCATTCTGATGGAAGCTTAATACTATTTTTCCTTTTCATTGCTTACCTAATTGTGTTACGCGTTTTACTTTTGTGGATTGGCCATTTGTCCTTCATCTTTTGAGAAGTGTGTATTTAAATGATGTGGATTGAAATTTTTGTATTTAGTATATAATGTTTTATACATTATATATAATGTTCCTCTGTCAGCTGTATACTTAGTAAATATTTTTCTCCCAATGACATATGCTCTCTTGACTCGTTTCCTCTGCTGGCCATGACAATCTCTTTAGTTTTAGAAATCTATTGATTATTTTTTAGCATTATTTCCTGAGTGATCAGATTTTTTTCCCAGATGGTTGTTTCCTATGCTTATATTTAGAAATATTTTACTCATTTTGCAATCTGAATTTAGCATCTTATATTAATATATTTGGTTGAATTACAGCTGACTTTTATAGGGGGGAAAACGACATCTAGCTTAATTTTTCTGTTTATATGAATATTGTTTTCTCAATGCCAATTGCTGGGGAAGTTGTCTTTTCTCCAATATTTGTTTAAGATACCTTTGTCAACAATCAGGTATCTATAGGTGCTAGAGAGATGCCTCGGTGATTCACAGCATTGGCCCCTCTTCCTAGAGGACCTGGGTTCATTTCCCTCATCCACATAGTGGTTCACAACTGTGTATAACGACAATTCCAGAGGATCTGACACCCTCTTCTGCCTTCCTAGGCACTAGGAACTCAGGTAGTACACAAATATAAGTTTAGGCACACATACATGCATACATACAAAATGAAAATAAATAATTTTAATAATGGAAAATTCAGGTGGCTGTATGCTTTCAGATTTGTAACTCGTACTCTATTCATTAATTTACATTTCTGTTTTTGTTTTTCTTACTCTGGTTCTGTGAAAAATGTCATTAGACGTTTGGTGAGAATTGCATCAAATCTACAGATTACTTTTGATAATATAAATAATCATCATAATATTATTCTTGTAAGCATGGGTCTTTTCATTTTTCATAGTCTTCCTAGCTTTTCCTCTCAACATTTTGAAACTTTCAATGTAGAAACACATCACTTCCTTGGTTAAATTCATTCCATTTTTTGAGGTTATTGTGAATAAGATTCCTTTTCTGATTTCTTTTTCAGCATGCTAATTATTGGTACATAGGAAGACCACTGATTCTTTTTTTATTTGATTTTATATACAACTATCTTGAGAATGTATCTGCTGAAAGAATCTTTATGATTGTTTGGAAGTATGCTAATTTATACAATTGTATCATTTTTCAATACAATTATTTAGATGTCTTCCTTTTCTTTTTGTCTTTCTTTTATTCATACTCATTATCGTAAAGAAGTATATCTTTCTACTAAAAAAGAAAAGTGGTCAATAGCTGACATAGACTAAATAAAATCTTCAATATAAACTAATTTTTAAGACAAAATCCCTGATAATTAAATGTTACCTCTGAGGTACTCCAACAACTTTATTTTGGATGCGATATTATAGGCATTTTTATGAATTTGAACTCTGAGAATTAGGCATTGCTTCATATAAAATATCAGTAAGTCTTAATTTATGAACAATAATTAACACTGTGTGACTCACTCAAATTAAAAACAATTCATCAAGACTTTAATAATTCTGAAGTATCTCAGTGAATTATATACTGTGTATGATAAGGCCTTAGAGAAGCATGGCTTTTGCTGTTCAACAGGAAAGCCTGCCAGCCCATGTCAAGATTAATCTTTTATTATGAGATGTATTTTAAAAAAATCCATGGTTCTACTATTTCTCCAAGGAACTCCAAAATGTACAGAGGTGACTATGGTTGCAACATGAAAAGAAAACACACACACACACACACATACACACACACACACACACACACACATATACAATACTGAGTTGTGTATGAAGTTTACAGTCAACCAGAGATGGAAGGTGGAAGAGATGTGCAGGTAATTATATGAATTGGCTAGGTACAGAATTGGGTTTATTTCCAGAATATAATTTGCTGTGTGTTGCCTGACTAAACTTCCTATGAGACTAAGAAAACCAGAACTGACTCTTTAGTTGATAGCTTCACACTGACAAAAAGATTATATAAGTTGCTTACTTCACCAGACCTGTGGGAATTTGATAGTTGGTAATTGGGCAGCAGGTGATGGGCGAACGCTTGGAGGATCAGAAATTCATAGCTCATGTCAGGATAGTTTCAATTTATAGTCAAGAGTTACAAAAGTTTTCACCTTTTCCCACCTATATGAGTAGCAGCCTGGGCTGTTGCTATTAGAGAAAAGGAAAGGCAAAGTGAGGAGGTAATAGTAACTTTTCTCTAGGAGCAAATTAAGAAAAAAATTTCAGACTGAAATTCTAGGTAGGATTTGAGAATACAAAGATAGTAAAATTGCACTAAATCTTAATGATTTCATTTACTGCTGATGTGATCCAACTAGGCATATTTACATAACCTCCATTCTATCACTGTGGACTGCAAACTTAATAGACTCACCAATCCTTTTCCTTCTAGATAAGAGTGAAATAGGACTTGGAAGTATGGTACATGACAAACAGCATTGCTGCTGCCCTGGAGTTTCGAAGTCTATTATTATTGGGCTTCTTAGATATAAAGTTAATAGATAGATCAAAGTTCAGGTCTGAGAATATCCCAGAGCTTGCCACTCTAGAACAGGGAAGACTGAAAAGGAGAATTTAAAATGCCTTGCATGAACTGGACCTAGACCTCCTAACCAGATGTAGCAGATGGGCAGCTTAGGCTTCATGTGAGTCCTCTACTAAGGGGAGCGGGGGCTGTCTCTGACATGGACACTGTCACCTGCTTTTTGACCACTTCCTTCTCACAGGACTTCCTTGCTAGGCCACAAGGGAAGAGAACATGTTCAGTACTGATGTGACTTGATGAGGTTGGGTGGATGGATATAAGGGCTCCCATTTCTGAGGAATTGGAGAGGAAGAGTCATGAGGGGGAAACAGGGAGGGAGGTGGGACTGGAAAGAAAGAAGTGGGCTACAAGTGGTATGTAAAACAAATTAATTAATTAATTAAAATTATGGCTAGGAAGGATCCCCAGGTGGCTAAATCTTTGTGATCCTATCTTTGAAGACTTCTGAATGGTTGTCATTGAAGTTTGATCATAAGCCACTAGTATTCTGACAATCCTTTCTTTTATGTCCCTCAGGACAGTGATAATGGTAATAGACAAATAAGAAGAAATAGTATCTGCTTTCACCTGAACTGGAAGAGTGATTCTCTTAGAAGGAAAGATCCACAGCACAAGAGAAAAATCCAATGGAGGATGGATTTTGAAGAATGAGATTTCTGTAAAGGAAAGACTTTGAGAATATCTACATTCAATTGAAATAGATACAAGAGAGTTATTCAAAAAAAAGAAAAGAAAAAATTACTTTCTTTAATATTACTGTTAACACTTGTTTTTAAAAATTAAAGATTTAAGTAGTTTTCTCAATTTTCAAATATTTATCATATGAGATTATCTTCTTTTATGGATAAGACATTGTGGTGAACCAAATCTTAGAATGCTCCAGTTTTATCTTGGTTATCATGCATAATCTATTGGTGAGCATTTTTTTCTATAGAGAATTACATTGAAACATACATTATCTGATTGCCACATTTATTTTAAATCAGGGACAAGCTAGACTGTTAAAAGGTCAAAACCAAGAATGGGGTGGAAACTACAGGATAAACAGGGCCTTGGGATTGGACAGGGCACTATACAAACAACTAAGTTCCACCTCTCAGCCAATCAGTTTTTGCCTTTGCAATTTGCATGACAGAAGACAGAAGGCTCCTTTCTCTTCCTTGGAATCCTTTCAACCATGGAACCTAGTTCTGAGTTTGGACAGCACTTGTAAAAACAATGATTCTTGAAGCTATCTCCATAAGGATGTTCTATGATGTTCATCATCTTCTTTGAGGTAACCTGGATGTTGTCAGGAGTTAACCTGTCTCATTGTCAATAAAAACATTATAAATGGCATATTTTGTATGTCTCTGAGGTTTTTGAAGACATTATCTAACTATTATACTTTATCTTTTTATAGAATCATATCTGTTGCTCCTAAGATGTAGATTCTTGTGATAAGAAGACTAAATATATGACTATGATTTGATCAACTCACAATTAACTTGTATAACTTATTTATCCTAAACAGCGTGCAATAGCACTTTCAAAGTTCTGGAAGTAAACTGTATCATAATTGAGTAATATGGGTACAATACCTTATATAAGAATGTGTGTGAAGAATAATCTTACATTTTAATTCTATAACCACTGTATCTAAAATTAAACTTATTTTGCATCAATATACAAAATGCTATACCAGTGAATTATACATAAGCTTGTGAGTGACAAGGCATTAAGTTGAAGAGTAGATTCACTAATCTACTTTTTGTTCTATCTTCCCTATATATTTCTATATTCCCCCTTTCTTTTCAACCCCTATCTCAAACCTAAGAATGGAAGATAAAGGAAAAGGGAGACATCCCTGAGTCCAAGCTTGTTTTCTCTCAAAATAAGAACAACAATAACTTATAACCAACTCCCATTGAAAAATAACCCTATAAAGCCCAAGAAAGCAAGCAAAAACCTACCCACCCTCCCTTAAAGGAAATGGTCTCTTGTTCTCTTAAGGTTTCTTCTGGCTGATTTGGGATGAATAGTACAATCTAGGAATAGCATTTGTGGTCCAGTTTCTAAATGCTGAGAGATTCTAGGCTTAATTACAGTCTTGTGTGGGACAGTCTGAGTTTGGATGCAGGCAGAGTTGATGGTCAAACTCTGCCAAGACAGGGTAAAGAAGTCCTCAATAAATCTTGCATTACAAATATGTCTATTAGAGATACTGGGCCAGAAGGCTGAAGATGCTGCTGCTAATTTTATAGAGAGTTCTAGATGACTGGTCAGGTAGCAAACTGTTTCTGTCATCTTCTCATTTGGGAAGCTACTAATCTGCACCCCTGTATACTCAGGTAATTAATTTTATTCCTTCTCAATTCTCTCATGGGTTGAAGACCAGATAGTTTAGTTTTACAATGAAGCTTAGTTGTTTAGGGGTTAAGATGTTTTTAGTCTAAATAGATGTTTTAAGTTGATAATGATGAGATAGATACTGATTTACATTCAGAATTTTAGCTGCACCAAGATAGGAAAAATGGTTTCTTCGTGGATGCCAAATGCAAATAGCCAAAACACTATGAATGTCACATTTATATAATTCCTTAGTACCTCATGTTTCTTCTTGCTGTAGGTAGTTCATTGTATATATGTGTAATAATATAAATGTATATGTGAAAATAAAAGATATTTAATTAAAAATGACAAAAAAACCTCACTATGCTCTTTGTGTTTAACAGAAAACTGTGGCTAGTGAGTCATAATTATTGGAGTTTGCTCTATTTTCCAAGTACTGTTGAAACTGATTGATAGTGCAGCTCTGGCATTTGCCTCAAGTTGACTTTGTTCAAGCCAGAACATATAAAATCCTAGATACCAGGAAAGTGGTCAGAGGAGAGGACATCCTATTGAGACTTTAAGTGAGAGTAGCATGGAAGAATGGGGAAATAGAAGGATCCATAGGGTCCTGGAAACCTACAAGAAGAACTTTATGACAGGCAGATCTGGGTCCTGGCGTCCTCCTCAAACTAAGGCACCAGCCAAGGAGAATATAGGCAGTAAACTTCGAACCCCTACCCAGACCTAGCCGATGAACAGGACATTCTCCACCATTGAGTGGAGAGTGAGATCTGACTCTCACATGAACTCTGGTGCCCCTTTTCTGACCACGTCCCCTGGATAAGAGGCCTGGTGGCACTCAGAGGAAGGATAGCAAGTTACCAAGAAGAGACTCGATACTCTAAGAGCATATATAGGGGGAGGAGGTCTCCCTCAATAACAGACATAGGGGAGGGGAGAAGGTAGGAAGTGGGGGGGGGAGGAATAGTAGGATACAAGGGAAGGGCTAACAATCGAGATGTAATATGAATAAATTAATAAAAAAGAAAAAATCCTAGATATGTTACATTAAAATACCAAGAATTAATCTAAAACAGGTGTATTTTGAGAATTAACAAACATTGTGTAGGATCAATACAATGCCTTACATATATTATGCTTTTATACCCAAATGTTATAGTATTAGACCAATGTTTCAAAATAAAATGTTACTACAATATCAAGATAAAGAGCCAATGATCCCAAATTATCTTCTTGTGCAAATATGTTCTTCTGGCATTATATGTTACAAGCAATGTTTTTCCATCTTGGAATGTACCTCTGTCCCTTTCCTCTTTAAGTGTAGGCTTCTGTGGCCTTGACATATATATCCCTCTGAATACTTGAAATCTCATGATTGATACATTTTCATTTTCATTTTGTATTTTAACAAGCCATTCTTGATCTTCTTATATTGTATATTTTAACACTACAATTCAGAAGGACTGGAGCCTAAAAATGAACACCCTCCTTTAAGGGTTCACTTAATCTTGAAGGATAAACATAGTTTTGATGTGGCCATTGAGAACAACTGAGTACTTTCATTTGATGTAAACAAGAAGGCATTCTTTATCTTTTCACAGATATTTTCTCACACTTATGCATACTAGAATTAAATGTAAAAGTTACTACTGCTACTGGTTACAGTCTGTAGCAAGGGTTGAACAGAGTTTTGTACTTCTTTCTCATGGAAGACATCCTGAATTCTTTTTGTTTGGAGACCAGGATAGACAAGGCTCAGATTTGCCTTCAGAAAAGTGGTAGTTGCCTTCTGTTAGGAATGATGTCAGCAAAAGCCCCCACTTCTGCTTTTCCCCATGACCTGCCTCTACTACAGAGAGCTGTGCTAATGAGGTCATGTTCCACTTTGGATGGTCACATGGGGTGATTTATTGGTTAGAAATGTGAGTGAATGATTAATTAGGCTCAGGGTAGACTCTGTGAGATCCATGCCGTTCTTATGGTCCATGCCATATGGTTGGAAACTTTGCTGGTTCTTCATCACAAATAATATTCTGCCCAATTCTGCCTTTGTATTCCTTTCATTGTTACTATTGCTTAGGAAGACTGTTCTTCTCAAATTTTATTTGTCAGTCTTCTCTGGGGAAGTCAAACAGTGACAAAAAAATGTGTAGTGTGTTTTCATTCATTTTATTCCACTTAGAAGCAACTTCAGGAATAATGTAACAATAATTAATATGATCCATGAAATTTATACCATGTGACTTATTGAATTTGAGCTGATAGAAGTGGTAGAGATGATGTTTATGTAAACCCTTTAGGATTTTGGGATAAAGTATCTCTGGCTTGAATCTCACTTGAGGAATTTTGAGTCTTTGTCAAGTCCTTTTTCCTCAGTAGTTTACTGTCCACTGAACTGTAGTCCAACAATCGTATGACTTAGATATCACCAAGATACGTATAGGTAAGATCTGTGTGACCAGCATAGTGAGAAGGAACATAGATACAATGCAGAGGAGAGAGAAAAATCAGACTTTCTCTTTAAACCACCTTCCATCCCCAACACACACACACACACACACACACACACACACACACACACACACACACACACACACACACAATCACCAACTTGAACAAGAATGCAAGGCTGAAAGCAGGAGAGCACATGGAACAATATACATACTTGCGCTGGAATTAGACCATCAAAAATAAAGTCCCAATATTATTCCATTAATTGTTTGAGACAGGTGGTAAAATTGAGAAGTAACATTCTTTTTTTTATGGTTGAGGGAAGGGAAACAATAATACCTCCTACTACCATCACCATTGAAAGCTCAATTACCCAATGGGAACCTAGCTTGTGTGAATGTCATGAACTGAATGCTTAAGTCAATTTTCAGGGGATTGTAGCTTTAAACAAGATCTTGAAAGGTTTCCTTTTTCAGGAGAGTACATGCAGGAACTTTAACAGAATATGTGATTTTCAGTCATAATATTAATTTATAATATTCTGAAGTGATGGACATTTTCTTTCTGAAAGAAAAAGAACAACTTATTTGTGTATGTATTTTTTAAAATAGTTACACCTGCATTACAGAAGAGGGCATCTGATCCCTTTATTGATGTTTGTGCACCATCATGCAGTTGTTGGGAATTGAACTCAGGACCTCTTGAAGAGCAGCAATTCTTCTTAACAACTGAGTCATCTCACCAGCCTGTGATGAGAATTAGCAATGGTTGTAATAGAAACCATAGTCTCATTTCATATTCTAGGCAACAACTTTTTCCTGGAACCAGGAGCTTATACCAGGTACTAAAATAATAGGATAGTCACCAAAGAAGAAGTTGTGTGTTCTCTGATGCCTGATTACATAAGCTTCCATGGCACAGGGCGAAACACACTGTGTTCTGCAGAGTCCTGATATGTTTAGATTTTCATTAAGATGAGCTGAAACACAAACTGTCTTCAGTTATCCAGGAAATGTAATTAACTACTTTGTTAGATTTCTACTTAATCAATGCTATTTCTCCCACATATTTGGTTAATTGAACTGTCACCCTCTACTATAGTCAGGGGTGCCTGGATATTTTGGGACAGGGGCATTCAGATTCAAGGTCAGTTTTCTTCCAAAAATAAATTCTTTACTTTATCTATAATAATTCTTTCTTTTCTATATGAATTATTCTTTCAATTAGTATCCATGCCTAAAAATATATATTGAAAATCAAGATAAAAAGGTGATAAAGTTTCCTGATATTTCTTCAGACATGCATAGAAATATTGTGCAACCAGAGACCAAAACTTTAATTTTTGTTTTAGCAAACACTGGATAGCCTTACGAAAATTATTTCTAACTTTATTCTTTGTAAAATGGAGTTATTATTTATTTTTTTTCCTTCACAGTGCTGTTAAAACTTAGGCCTGTTTCTTGAATAACAAGCGATACACTGTGGTTTTCTAGTAGGTGGTGTTCTATTCTCTTTTAATTAGCAGTGTCACTTAAGCTCTACATCCTATAAGTTGGTGACATATATAAAAGTATTTCATAATTTCATGCAGATGGACTGCTTTCATGCTTCACATGGAATAGTAGTATGTTTTGTGTTCAGAAAAGGTATGAACATGGGAAATAGCCAATGTGCTTCGCCCCTGTCCTTTAGTGGCACTGCATAGATCCTACTTCAAGCATTTGTTTGCATTTTCAATGCCAAATCTCTGTTCCACTGAGTTTTCTTTTTATTGTGTCAAGTGCTTTGGTTTCTATTTCTTTCTAAGCCATGGTAAAGTCATAGATAAGCCTTTATTTTGAATCACATAACTGATGAGAAAAAGGAGGGCTTATGTGTACCATCCTTCTTTTAACAGAGTTCCACAGTCTTCTAATACACAAGGCTTGGCTAGCTATTGGAGAAAAATCTGCCAAAATATAGTTGTCAATCCAGAAGAATCACAAACAAGTATAAAAGCCTGACACTGAACAAAAAATTTATGCTAAAAAAAAAAAAAAACCCCAGGTGTTAGAATCAGCCATTTCCTCATTCTACTTATGTTTTACACCTTTGACTTGTTGGACTGGAGATGAATAGCTGATTCTAAACTCATTTTATAATATTTAAAATAGAAACAGCAATGTACCACATATTATAGGCCATATGGTCAAGAGGATCTCGTGACCTAATGCAGATGAAGTGGTTAGCCATGTTCTGGTCTAGTATGTGTACAGTAAATATTAAGAGCAGCACTGATAATTAAAATAGTATTATAGGAAATAACCACTAGTGTTATTGGTTCAAAGTATGTCAGGCAAAGAGTATGAAGATGAGTGACTATAAAGACAATAGAGACAAGAGACAGATAAAGGTCAATTATCAAGAGCTTCATGGAGCCTCCATGGACAATGGAAGATTATTACAGAATTTTACAGCATGGAGTTCTAAACAGGAGAAAAAAATGAATCCTTCCACTTCTAAAAGATCACTTGCCCCTGGGGTGGACTTCTTTGCCTACAGGCTCAGGGTTGGTCAGTTTGCATACTTTCCCCTCCTTGAAGTGTCATGAAAAATTAAAATGAGGACAGTTCAGTTAACAGAGTGTCTGTTAAATTAATGAACCCGTTTGCCTTCAACACCTGGTAATTATATCTTTCAATTAAACCAACTCTCTTGCTGTCTATGATCTTATAAATTAACTCACTGCCTTATATCTTTCTAAGCAGCCAAACCTTTACAAGCCTCAAACCCGAGAGACTAGAAATGAAGAGTGAAGTCAGGTAAGAGAAATGGAAAGGACATTTTCACTATCTTTTTTCTGTTACTCATAGAAACTTTGTGGTCTTCTGCCTTTCATCTTGGCCATTAGAGACAAAACTGTATGTTTTTTCATCATATAATTATGACAATTATGTTTGGGGCATATTGAAGTATAGCCCACATTTTATTTTAAAAAAAGGAATTTAACCATTATAGTCTGGTGTCAAATATTATTCAAATAATCCCTTAATTCGTTCATTTTTTTTTAGCTCAAACAATCCTAAGGATAGGCCAAGTGATATTCTTAATATAAGTAGAGCTATTTCTATTTTAAGTAAGATACTAAGAACATGTATTGGGGGAACAGTATTTATATGCATGTCATGTAAACCAAAGTCAGAATGAATCAGAAACAAGTATAAGAGACAAATTACAAATATACTGACAGACAAAATAAAGAAAATTATTAGACTTTTTAAAAAATAATAAGACAGAGAATGACCAGGATAAATGTATGCTTATGAATTTTTCACACAATAACATCGACTCTGCTGGCAACTGGATAAGAGGCCATTCACGCTCCATTCTGATAGTAAATTTGTCATTTTCTCTGCATCCTGAGACTATGGGTATCTGAGTTTAAAGGATACCAAGAAAAGACTTGATACCCTATGAGCATATACAGGGGGAGGAGGTCCCCTCAGTCACAGTCATAGGGGAGCGGAGTAAGGGGAAAATGGGAGGATACAAGGGATGGAATAACAATTGAGATGTACTATGAATACATTAATACAAAATATTTTTTAAAAAGGTGACATACTAATTTGGCAGAGGAAATTTAAAAGCAAGTTAGCATTCTTTTTTATTCCCAGACAGGGTTCCTCTTTGTAGCTTTTTGTAGCTTTGGCTGTCCTGGAACTCACTTTGTAGATCAGGCTGGCCTCGAACTCATAAAGACCTGCCTGCCTCTCCCTCCTGAGTGCTGAGATTAAAGGCTTGTTCCACCATGCCTGGCTCTAAGTCAGCATTCTGATATGGCATAGTTGTTGCTAACTTCTTTCAGTTATCAATGTACTGAGAACTTGGTACAAGAGAGTGAGGGAGAGAAGGAGAATATAAAAGATAAATATTTTGAAAACATTTAGTTTTATTTAAAAATCCTTCATAAATTTAGCTAAGCAAAGAACGACTTCTGAAGACATTTGAACCACTGGAAAAAAAAAAAAAGGCAAGCAGCTAGCACTGGGCAATACTGAAAGATTAATTAAGGACAGCTCAGGGTTGGCCAGACCCCACTGATTGCAGACAAGATCCAGAGTATGAAAAGTAAACTCATTGATAATAATTTTACTTGAGAAAAAGAATGCATACTTGTCAACCTTCCTGTACAGATCCAGTTAACATATTGCTTTCTCAGGATTCATGTCACTTTGCCCAGCCACCTAATTACTAATATAGCTATGACCCAAGGGGTTCAAGCTGTTGTTCAAAAATGATAGCAAAATTTCATGGCATACATATGATGGGGGTTTTGCAGGCGTACACAATACAAGAGTTATGAAATTATAGATCCATCTACCCTGGTTTTAAAAAAAAGCATTTGCAGCAGGTATTGTGTGATACACTCAATATTTTTACAGAACATCCCTGATACAAATGAAATTATGAGAAATAAAGGAGGTTATGAGAATGAAGACTAAATTTTAGTAGAGACTACAGAATGTTTAATATGCAAGAACATTGTATGTCAGCTGGGAAGAAACAAATAGGCGTAACACATGAGGCTATGGACAGACAACGTAACAAAAACTTGATTTTATCAATTCATCTAATTTTGAAGATGAGATAAAAATGACTCCAAGAGAAAAATGCATTGAACTTAGCAGGTGTTTTTAATACTTCTCATAGAAATAAGAACTGGGTAAGATTTTTTGGTGTAAAATTGCAGGAAGTGGCCTTTCTAACACTCCATATAGTATAATTTGTTCTTATAGCAGGGCTGTTCCTGCTGCTATCTTTCCAATAACTTGTGGATGGGCACAGAGAAATTTGAGATCCAAGACACTGACCCAAATAACATGCTCTGTCTCTAGCACCTACTACTTCTTAATTCATTAATTCTTTCTGGACCCCAGTTCCCTATCTGGTTTCATCTCAGGAAAAATGGACAGGACAGTCTCCACACTTGAGTGGAGAGAGGGATTTGACTTTCTCATGTACTCTGGTGCCTCACATTTGACTATGTCCCCTGGAGAGGGAGACCTAGTGGCACTCAGAGGAAGGACAGCAGGTTACCGAGAAGAGACTTGATACCCTATGAGCATATACAGAGGGAGGTAATCCCTCTGAGGAACAGTCATAGGGGAGGGGAATAAGGGGAAAATGGGAGGGAGGGGAGAATGGGAGGATACAAGGGATGGGATAACCATAGAGATGTAACAAGAATAAATTAATAATAAAAAATATACATGTATATACAAAAAAAGAAAAAAAAACAAAATCTGACAAGATACAAAAAAATTACAAGTTTTTGATCTCTTGTTTTCACTACCAACGTAAGCAAGGAATTCAACAAACATTTTTTAATTGGACTTTTTATTGTGACTGAAAATTTAACTGGAGTAGACTGTGGAAAGCCAGACCCAGGCCAAAGTCTGCCTACCTAGATCAAATGTGACAGAAAAACATGGAGACTGATATGGATAAATTAAACTAAATTATGTACCTAAAAACTTCCTTAAAATCAACGGCTTTGAGGTCAGATATGTCTGGGTTCAAATCTCAGTTCTCTCCCTTCATAATAGTAAGGTGATAAAAATTCACTCGGTCATGAATTTCATTTGCCATCTACAAAGTAAAATTAATGAAGATTTAATATAAAAAACGGAGTATTTGGCACAATATGTAGCATAGTAATAGTTGTTTGTTCCATGTAGATTCACTCTTACACTTGACCTCTAATTTTAGAATCCATTTTTATTTATCTATACAAAGTTTTAATTGTTAGTAACAGCCTTGATTTAATTATAACATTCTATTGACATTTTATGACTTTTATAATAAAAAATGCTAATTATTATTCTGGATTAAGTGATACACTAGATATTTCATATTTATTCATTACTTGTGGTTGTTATCATATTCATATACTACATAGCAACTGTTATCATTCTCAAATTACAATGTATTTGAGAGTGTGAGTGTGAAGCTGACAAAGTACACCTGTGGAAGTAAAAGGAAAACTTTTGGAAAGTAGTTCTCTCTTCTTCCATCGTGGGGAATCTGGGATCAAACTCAGGTCATTAGTTTTGATGGAAAGCAATTTTATTTCTGTTGCTAATTCTTAAGATTATAAAGTTTAAGACCTAGCAATGCTACTTTGTTTGATATTTGATTTCAAATTGATTTTTTTTATTTCATTTCATTTGATATTATACAAAGCAAGAGTTTTGTAGTAGCTTAATAACGTTATCTTTCTATCACTTCTGTTAAATGCTAAATGTCTTTAATTATAAATTAGTAAAGAATCTGGAAAACACATCAATAAATCTTTGTTGAGGTACAACCTGTATGTATTTCAATAAAACAGATGGGCTTCATAGATAGGTTAATTTCTTAGTTTTTCTATAATATAATCAGTAGTGCATTCACTCTTTTTCTTTTCTTTTCTTTACATATACATCTATATCATTATACAAATACACAATAATCTCCCTACAGCAAGAAGAACCATGAAACAATCAGGAATTATATAAATGTTATATTTGTAGTATTTTGGCTATTTGTATTTGGTTACCTTGAAGAAAACATCTTTCCTCTCTCGCTGAGTATAAAATTCTGCCTGCATCCATTCTAAGCTCACTGTAGATACTACTTACCTTACAAGGCATGCATTGTGTACAACCACAGGTTTCAGAAACAGATGGCATGTGTTCAACAGTACATGTCTCAATTATCGCTGGGAATAACTTCTGCTCAGAGTATAAAAGAAATTAAGAGGGGCAGCAAATTAAAATGCAGAAGCAAAGAAGCTATGTTCAATGTGACACACACTTCTCTCAGCTACTGTCTATATGAATAGGTGTGTGTGTGTGTGTGTGTGTGTGTGTGTGTGTTTGTACAATGCTGCCTCCAGTCATACAAATATGTATAGAGAACAGAAATCTACACATAAGACATATATCAAACTGTTCTGGATTAATCAAAACAATATTCATGATATATAATAGTTTGCACCACCAAACATATTTGGTGCATATAAGATCTTGAGAAATTAATTTCTCTTTTCTGAGTGAAGTGATTATCTTATATAAAACAAAGTCATAAAGAAATATTCTCTCTTTTTTTGTTGTTTGTTTTTTCAAGATAGGGTTTCTCTATGCTATCTTGGCTGTCCTGGACTCGCTTTGTAGACCAGGGTGGCCTCAAACTCACAAGGATCCACCTGTATCTGCCTCCCGAGTGCTGAGATTACATGTGTGTAGCCACCACACCTGGTAATTCTCTTTTTTACTTTCATAGCTAATACTCTACCAATAAATTATTTACATCTAGTACTTCCTAATACTGCAATCTTATTGAACCAAGCAAAGTAATTAGCAGACAACAGTGGTTTGTATTATAAAATAGTCATTAATTTCTAGACTACTTTTGACTAGCTTCACTTACTAAGGTAGATTTGGACATAGGATCTGTTTGATCAATGGTTTGTTTTTATTTAATGTGAGATGAATCCCATAACCTACTCCACAAAAGACTATTAGTGTTTATGTTTCTCCTTTATCCTCCTTAGATATCCGGTACATTTGTTGGAGAACAATTATGTTTGGCAGGCTGCAGGACAAGAAATTTCTTTAATCTAAATGAAACCATGACAGCTAAAGACCCTGAGACAAACACAGCCTGTAAACATATGTCAGCGACCACAGTTCAGTGAATGAGCTCAAAGGAGGCCAGAAGAACATTTCATCTGACCATGGACAATATAAACACAGAAGTTTGAGATCAATGAATAACCCTTGCTAACTCCCCAAACATATAATGATTTATTAGATAAGCAGAAGCTGATACTTGGTTCTACACTGTATTGATAGACCATTCTCTGATTCCATTTCTTTAGTAAAGTAAATTCTAGCTATTTAAACCTAAGTTGATCATATGCAATTATTATTTATGATATATTTGCAGAGCACTTATTACTTGCTTAGTCTTACTTGTAGTACACCTGAAAATCTCTTAACTTATATATGTATGTATATATATATATATATGTCTCAAATTATCTGCTCATATATCATCATATTAAATATTAAAAAACTTCTTCCTGTAGCATGAACACCAGGAGGTTTGTGAATCAAATTTACCTAGACTTCTTTGTCACTCTATTTCAGTTCAGTTTTCCAGTTTTCATAAGTAAGAGGTGTAGTACTGATAGATTCGGAGAGTAGAAGGGAAGAGAAAGCATTATTACTTTAGCAGCAGGTGATTCTGGGCTTTTGTTGAAGAGATGTGACATTTTGTCAGTGGTTCATATTCATCCTGCTGTAAATTCCTTAATGCAGTTCACCAAGCAATTGATAATGCTTGGCAGAAATTATTTAAGATTCCTGTACTTGCTCAATTCCAGAGAAGTATTGGCACTGTCTCTGACATTTTCTGTCACTGCCCTTTCTGTATTGATATTGTTCTTGTTTGAAATATGTAGATTTTTCCATTCCCTTACTGAAAACGGAGATTTTTAAAAATACGATTTGAGTATCTCTAATATAAAATTCCAAAATTTGAAATGTTCTAAGCTCGTGAAGATTTTTGTTTTAATTTTAAAGCCTAGAAATTCAATTTGTCACAGTTCCAGAGGCTGGAAAGTCTAAAATAAAGGGATACAGAACCAGTGACTCCCTTCTTGCTGGGTGGAGACTCATTTTAAAGGGTCATGACTCCATTCCAAGGGAGACACTCTAATGTCCTAGACTCCTCACTGAGCTTTCACCAACTAATACTGTCAGATTTTTATCCTAGAAATATGTAGGTGTCCAAGATAATATAGAAACACACACACACACACACACACACACAAACACACACACATTATTTTGCTGTTATTGGAATTAATCACATAAAGTCCATAGCAAATCATTGAATAAATTGGCAACACATGAATATGGAAGAGATAAATTCAAACTATAACTGAGTCTGAAAAGTTCCTTATGAGATTAGGATTTTTTTTCAATTTATATTTTAAAAAGACAAGGGTTTTATAAGATCAATACAAAGTCTATAGATCATTTGAAAGTTATGCATTTCTATTTTACTTTATTTTTAAATATGTCTTTATTGCAAATGTAATTACATCACTTTCCTACACATTTCCTCCCTTCAGCTACTCCGAGATACTCTCTCTCATACTCCTCCCATTCTGCTGCCTCTCAAGCTGATAATCTTAATGTCTTCGGTTGCTATTGTTACATATGTATGTTTGCTTGTTTATACATGTATGTAGATGCACAAATATAAGACAATGCAACCTTCTGATTCTGTTTTTGTTGGATTTGCACATATGGGCTTTATACTACTCACTCTGGATTGGACAACCAATAAAGGGCTCATCGCTGAGAGAGGCCAAGGAGTTGTCCTTAGTTCTTTGTTTAGGCACAGGAACCCATAAAGACTTCCCTGCCCGTGTTAACATGGCCATTGTTTATGCAAGAAAGACTGTTTGACAGCAGGTTTACTGGCATTCTCATCCTTGCCATCTGTCTGCCTTTCTTTTGTAATGTTCACTGAGCCATAGATGCAGAAACTGCATTGTAGGTGTATCCAGTGGGACTGAGCTCTCCACAATCTGTAGATCTTCACCAATCCTACATCCAATGAAGGGCTAATATCAAAAATATATAAAGAACTCAACAAAAAAACACCAACAAACAAAAGGATGCAATTAAAAAATTTGATACAAAGCTAAATTCTCAACAGAGGAATCTTGAATGGTTGAGAAACACTTAAAGAAATGCTCAACATCAGGGAAATGCAAATCAAAAACACTCTGAGATTCCATCTTATACCTGTCAGAATGGGTAAGATCAAAATCTCAAGTGACAGCACATGCTAGAGTGGATGTGGAGAAAGGGGAACATGCCTCCACTTTGGTATAACCACTTTGGTAATCAATTTGTGCTTGCTTAGAAAATTGGGAATAGCTCTACCTCAAGACCCAGCAATACCACTCCTGGGCATATATCCAAAAGATCTTTGAATTGTATTTTCTGTGATGGTCTCCATTAACTATAATGAAAATCTGCTTTCATTTTTCTCTCCTACTTCCAGAGCAATTTAAAAACCTTTTCCATTCTTCCCCCTTGAGTAGTGGATACTATTCATTGATATAAGTCATGTAATGTGTGGGAACACTTGCAGAAATCCACACATGAAATGAATCATAGGTGATCCCATGCCATATATAAGCCTATCCTCAAGTTGTATGATGAAGATGTCCCATAAAATCTTCACTTTTTCCACGAAGTACCCTTCAGTTTCATCCTGCTTATGTGTATTCTGTAGGATGAGCAAGAGTGTTGATGGCCAAGTCTTTACAGATTGAGTATAAAATCTGAAGTTGCCACTGCCATATTTTCAGATTGCATGCTACTTTCAAATACCTAAGGAATACATTGTTTGAATATGCATTTTCCCTGTTATGCTTTTATTTCCATTTTGCTTTCTTGTGCCACTGAAGGCATGCATTTTATTGAGATCTGAGTATGAAAGCATACTTGAAATTGTAACTCTAGTATCCAGCATTGTTCTAAGAATTGAGTAAGGACTTAACTAACTTATGTTAAACAAATTGTATAAATATATAGGACAGAAATAATAGGTTCAAGTGAAATTAATGTGGTGGGAAAACAATGTGATAATAAAGTTTTTAGTTGGATATTGACTGGAGTAACCATAACTTATAATAACAATTGTGGTGGAATATTTGTACTTTTCTTCATTTATTACATGAAAGTCTTCATGAAAGAATTGTAATGTATTAAGTGAAGTAATACAACACAACAACTTCCACTGGTAGCCCATTCAGTTTTTGAGGACAATCGCAGTCAGCCAAGGTCGAAGGGACTTCTCAATATTTGAAAGCCTTGTAATTACAGCCAGATTTCAAGATTAATTCTGACAGCTTCTGCCCTTAACCATTGCTCTGAATGACAGTGTTTCTCTTGCCAGTGGTTAGTAGCAAATATACAATAATAAGAAAATAAGGAGTTATTAATTCAAATGCCTAAAGCTTCTAAGTCCAAAGAGTTGGATAAGAATCTTGCTACACCACATACAATTTTGTGAACGATACATGAGCTTTCATCTCCCTAAGTCAAGAGATATCACAATTTTTTTATATCCTTATTAGGGTTAAAGGT
Source organism: Acomys percivali (assembly GCA_907169655.1). NCBI lineage: Eukaryota > Metazoa > Chordata > Mammalia > Rodentia > Muridae > Acomys > Acomys percivali. The sequence continues at coordinate 129,849,729 of OU015743.1, forward strand.
CATTCCAAGTATTTACTTAATAGTGGTTTTCTTCTCTTTTGTTCCTTGCATAGATTCCAACTATGCTACCTTTTCTCTGTTTAAACATGCAATCTCCTACAGTCTTTAATCCTTGGCTTTTTTGTTTTGTTTTGTTTTGTTTTATTAAACAAAAGCTATAAGAGTTTATCATTACCTCTCTGCACTCCAGCATTCACTCCAACATATCAGATCCACTGTTTTTAATGGATATATTCATGCTCAGTAGCATTAAATTAAATAGAATCTTTAAAGAAGCATACAGAAGTTTTGGAGACACCAGTATTTTTGTCCATTTAAAATATAAAAGTTCAGTTTTCTTGAATCATGGTAACATGATGCTCCTTTTGTGTGACCTAAAATAATCCCCTTGTCACCAATCAGCTTATTTGGTGCTGTTGTGCTTCCTTGTGCATACTTTTCAGAACCTAGTTCTCTACTTTTCCCCTGCTTAGATTCTACTTTGTCCAAAGAAGGTACATCCCTATTCATGAATCATAAGTGTAAGCCAATTAGAATGTAACTAAATCTGCCATAATATTATATTGTACCAGACTCCTGGGACTTTATGGTCCATGAGGTCCTAAATCTGTCTGGATAGCTAAGGATAATGGAATAGGATGTATTAAAGCTAAACCCACATTGATCCAGTGGCTTCACAGGATAATTTGGAAGTAACTTATTGGCCCTTGGGATTCATCATTATAAGTGTCACGAGGTATAGTATTAGTGCTTAAGTAAAGAGTATCATGAATTGCAAAGTTGCAGGTGATAATACATAGTTGTTATCAATACCTGCAGGCTTGGAATGCTCAACTGGGCTAGTTGCTGTAGTATTTAAGACTACGAACAATTGAGGGCCAGTGAAATAGCTCAACAAGTGGGGTGCTTGCTGCCAAGCTTGACAACCTGAGTTGATTCCCAGGATCCACATGGTGGAAGTAGCGGACAAATTACTGCACATTGTCTTTTGACCTACATGCCTTCATTCACATATAAATAGATAATAATGTAATCACATTAATAAAAAGATGCCTTAATTATTGAGTAAAATGGTTTCATATTCTTAAATCAATAGGAACTCTTTTATTATCTGGAATTGCTGTAAAAGGCTAAGGACTGAAGATTACAGTTACTACCCCAGATGTGGTTCCTAAATGATGCTATGGGTGAAAGCCTCCTCTCCACTGTCTCATTATATTAAAATCAACTTATATACATGTTATTTAAAACTTGTTTAATTATGTTCTAGGATATAGGGTAAAGTAATGAAATGTGGATAATTGGAAAAAAGGAAAAAGTAGTTTGTAACCCAAACTGTTAGTAAATTTGTAGATACATTGGTGGGATTTTTATAGAAATGTTTTCCAAACTATAGCACCAAGTGAAGGGCTCAGTTCAACAGTTAAGTTAATGTTAGTTTTGGTAATCAATAGCTCCAAAACTTCAAAAATTCAATGCAACAAGTGTTTATTCCATGCTCCAGCACACATTCAGTTAGCAGTGGAACTGTGAGGAGGAGGAGGAGGCTTTCAACCATAGCATCATTTATGAACCACATCTGGGGTAGGAACTGTAATCTTTAGTCCTTAGCCATGCATGGCATGTGAGATTAGATGAAAGCAAGCACTGGGCAGCAACATAGAATATTATATCTTGCCTGACATGCTGTGGGCAGGCCAAAAGAATCCACTCTTCAACACGTGGCTTCATTTAACCAAAGATAATAAGAGAAATGTAATGTTGCCACATGCCTGAAAGAAAAATGAAACAAGCTTGGCAAACTCACAGATTGCTTCTATCATAGGAAGAAAATGAGATAAAGTACCTGGCATGCTTCCTGGCATATAATAAACTTTTAATAAATGCTATCTGTGACTAGAATGGGGATTTTAATTTGTTCAAATATAACACACTTTGACTGGATATGTATTTATGAAGGGGAACACTTTGTTCTGTGTCAACGCATTTGACTGTAAGAATAGCAACACCATACTGAGCATGCATTACCTTTATTGTTTATAAAGCTCTTAGAGATACACACATTACATTTTCACTTTTGCCTATACAATGAGGTGGATAGGTAATATTCTTATATATAATGTGAATGATAAATGCACATGCTGTTCATATTATAACAGATAATAAATGACAGACATAGCACTTGAAGAAGAGAGATGGCTCATCAGGTAGAAGGATTTATTGTGTTATTGTGAGAAACAGTTCTGATGTCAGCATATGCATAACTAGCCACACAAATAAAAACTGTTTGTTACGTTAGGATCAAGTGGTGCAGTGTCCTCTCATTGCCTCTGTGAAGGGACACTGCACACACACACACACACACACACACACACACACACACACACACACACAAACACATGCATACATGCTCCCAAATTGATCTTTAAGGGTGAAAATTAAAGTCTAAGAGAAAATTCAAATGTCACACCTTCCATTTACTGCCAGTCACTAAAGTCTCCAACAGCACCTCATGATTAAGATTTTACGTATGATTCCATAAGGTTGAGGCAGTGAGTTCCTATTCCAGATGTTCATTGTGATCATAGAATGTCCTTTTAAGTTTCCCAATAGTAAATGGGGCTCAGAACTAATCAGAATTCTCAACAGAGGAATATTGGAAGGCTGAGAAACACTTAAAGATATGTTCAATGTCTTTAGTCATCAGAGAAATGCAAATCAAAACGACTCTGAGATTCCATCTTACATCCATTAGAATGACTACGATCAAAAATTCACGTGAGACCACATGCTGGAGAGACTGTGGGAAAAGAAGAACACTCCTTCATTGCTGGTGGGAATGCAAACTTGGACAACCACTTTGGAAATATACCTGGTACTTTCTGAGAAAACTGGGTTTATGCCTACCTCAAGACCCAGCTATTCCATTCCTTGGAATATACCTAGAAGATGCTGTACCACACATCAAGGACATATATGGTCAATCATGTTCATAGAAGCCTTATTCACAATAGCTAGAATGTGGAAACAGCCTAAATGTCCCTCAGTTGAAGAATGGATAAAGGAACTGTAGTACATTTAAACTATGGAATACTACTCAGCTATTAAAAACAAGGAATTCTCGAAATTTGTGGACAAATGGATCGAATTAGAATTGATCATAATGAGTGAGTTATCCCAGAAGCAGGAAGACTCACATGGTATATACTCATTTATACTTGGGCCCTAGCCCAAAAGGCATGTCCCATGAAAGTCTTCACTATTCAGGAGATTGGGACGGATGTGAGGACATCCCACTGGGACTCTAGGTAAGACAAATATAGGAGATGTGAAATATAAGGATCCAGTGGGTCCTAGAAACCTACAAGGAGAACATTGTAATGGGTGGATTGGAGCCCAGGGGCACCTGCTCAAACTATTGAACTTAACAAGGACAATACAAGTAGAAAACATTGAACCCCTACTCTGATTCTTCACAGTTATGTGGAGAGCAGAGACTGACTCTACCATGAACTCTGGTGCCCTATATTTGGCCACTTCCTCTTGGTGGGGAGGCCTGATCGCACTCAAAAAAACAATAAGTTGGCTACCAAAAAGAGACTTGAAAGCCTATGACCATATAGACGGATAGCAGGTCCCCCTTGGTCATAGACCTAGGGGAGTGGAATAGGGTGAAAGAGGGAGGGAGGGAAGAATGGGAAGATACAAGTGATGGAATAATAATTGAGTTGTAATCTGAATAAATTAATAAATAAAATGAAAAAATTTTCAATAATTTATTTCAGGAGAATGAAGAGCTATATAGATATTAACAACTTCCTCTAGTGTATGTGATAAAATAATTTAAGGATTTTGGAAAACTTCATCATATCCAAAAGAAATTGAGATGATAAAATTCCGAAAATAATTTAAAATAAGCAATTCTTGCTTAAACTGTAGATATTACAAGAATAAATAATAAATGAGAGATACACATTCAATTCAAGAACTTCAGAGTCTACAAAGAACTTCCTCAAAGCAAAACATTCTTTGCTCTGTATATTCTACATAAGTAAATTATTTAGACATTTTTCCATCTTGAAATTATAGTTACTTGGTGCAGTGATTGTGGCATAAAAAGAACTCAAGGAATATTTGGGATTCAGAAACTAATTTTGATCTACATTTTAAAACTATCTGTTAGAGATAACCATGTTGTAAATGTCTTCTCCATTCAAAAAGTCATGAATTTAAAACTGTGATATTGGGATGCTAGAATAGAATGGCTGCTGCTATAGTGAGACTTCCTAGGAACAAAAATAATACACGTACACAATTGCTACATACACAAATGAGAGGATTGATTATTTATTATTGAGCCACTTTCAATTCTATAATTTCCCATACTCTGACAGAGATAGTTCACGAAATCCACAAAGGTGGCCATATGGAATGGGAGCCTTCCTTGTTTCAACCAAATCTGAAGAAACTTATTAACAATACATAGAAAACTTCTTAAGAATAGGAAAGAGACCTCAGAATCCCACTTTTTATGTCAGTAAACTCTAGTGTTACTTATGCTCCATCTCATCATTTTCATCACACAATCTCATTTCACACAACAAGCCAAATAATTATTTCTTAGGCATCCCCTGTGTTACAACCCAAAGTATTGTAACCTTAGGAACATCTTCTGTTAGTTATTTTTCTATCATTATGATTATCTCTTACTCTCTTTTGAATAAACCTTTCATAAATATCTAAAATCCACATCTTTATTTCTATAAGTATTGTATCCTCACATAAGGAAAATAGAATTTTATTTTGACTTTTTTTTGGTCATTTTTATTTAAAATGCACCCTATCTGCTTAGAAATTGCCACCAATAATCTATCAACACTATATTTAGTTATGTGAGAAGTGAACTGTAAGCAGGACTCAAACATCATTATACTCTATCCCAAAAAGATCTGTGAGGGGCCTCAGCAACATTCAAGTTAGAGTTCTCTCCACTTACTCCAGATCTGTTTTATACACCTGGGACACAGCAGAGCCAACAGAGGTGAGTTTTACATGGCATGCAACTCCCATAGTCTTTCATCCTAAGGAGGCCTGTGTCTGGACCAAGTAACATTCAGCTTAAAGCCTTCTCCACTGCTGACTCCTAATCTTCCTGGTCCACTTGGGACAAGGCCAGCAGCAGTGAGCTGTACTCAGGCTTTGCTGCTCATCTTCAGCCATACTGAGGAGACCTGTGCAGGGCCCAAGCAACAGATTGGAGCCGTCTATGCCTATTACTGATTAGAAGAAAATGTGGGGAAAAGCCTGGAACACATGGGCACAGGACATTTCATCAACTATGTTTATCGCAGCTCTATTAATAATAGCCAGAATTTGGAAACCACCTAGAAGTCTCTGGACTGAAAAATATATGAAGAAATTGTGGCACATCTACACAATTGAATATACTCAGCTGTTAAAAATAAAGAAATCTTGAAGTTTGCAGGCTAATGAATGAAACTAGACATGATCGCCCTGAGTGACATAACTGAGACCTAGAAAAACAAGCATGCTATATACTCACTTATAATGGGATATTAACCAATAGAGATGTCTTCTGAGAGACTCTACCCAAAAGGAGGTTGGGACTAGCAGTTGGACTGTGGGAGGAGTGCTGAGAGGTTTTTTTTTTTGAAGTGTTGGGGCATGGAAGGACTTGGAAGGGTCAGGATCCCTACTGGGAGACCATCAAGGCTGGAACAACTACCCAAACTTATGGGACACAATGAAAGCAGATCTAAAGAGAGAGATCATAGTACTAGGTGCATTTATTAGGAAATTGGAGAGTTCTCAAACTTGAAATTTAAAAGCACACCCTTAAGCTCTAGAACCAAAAGAAGAAAACTTTACCAATAGCAGTAGATGGTAGGATTGAAATCAATAACTTACAGGCAAAGAGAACAATAGAAAGAATCAATGACACTAAGAGCTGGTTCTTTGAGAAAATCAACAAAATAGACAAACTCCTAGTCAAACTAACTAAAAGGCAGAGAGAGATGGAGAGAGAGAGAGAGAGAGAGAGAGAGAGAGAGAGAGAGAGAGAGAGAGAGAATCCAAATTAACAAAATCAAGAATGGAAAGGGGCACATAACATCAGACACTAAGGAAATCCAAAGAGCCATTAGGTCTTACTTCAAAGACCTGTATTCCATAAAATTGGAAAATTATAAAGGAAATTGTTGATTTTCTCCAAAAAATTCACCTATTAAAGCTAACTCAAGATCAGGTGAACAGTTTAAGTAGTCTGATAACCCCCAAGAAAATAAAAGCAGTTGTCAAAATTCCCCCAACCCCCCAAAAAGCTGAGGACCAGATGGTTTTACCACAGAATTCTACCAGACTTTCAAAAAATAACTAATACCAACACTTCTCAAATTATTCCACAAAACAGAAATAGAAGAAATATTGCCAAACTCATTCTATAAGGGCAAATCACCCTGATACCTAAGGGAACATAAAGACTCATCAAAGTAAGAGCATTTCAGACCAATTTCACTCATGAACATTGAAGCAAAAAGAATCAATAAAATACTTGCAAACTGAATCCCAGAAGAGGTCAATTACATCATCTACCCTGATCAAGTATGCCTCATCCCAGGGATGCAGGGATGGTTCAACAAATGAAAATCCATCAATGTAATCCACCAAACAAACAAAATGAAAGAAAAAAATCACATGTTCATTTCATTACATCCAGAAAAACACCTTTGACAAAATTTAACACCCTTTCATGATAAAAGCCTTGGAAAGATCAGGGATCAAAGAGCCATACCTAAACATAATAAAAACAATATTCAGCAATCAGATAGCCAACATCAAATTAAATGGAGAGAAACTCAAATACCACTATTTTTAGGGACAAGACAATGTTGCCTACTTTCACTATATCTCTGAAATATAGTACTTGAATTTCTAGCTGGAGCAATACGTCAATTAAAGGAGATCAAGTGGATGAAAATTGGAGAGGAAGAAGCCACAGTAGAATTATTCACAGATTAAATAATAGTATCCACAAACAACCCCAATATTTCTACCAGAGAGCTACTACCCCTGATAGACACCTTCAGCAAAGTGGCTGGGTACAAAACTAACTCAAAAAGACTGTAGCCCTCCTTTATGCAAAGGACAAATGGTATGAGAATGAAACTAGGGAAACAACCCTCTTCACAATAACCACGAATAACACAAAGTATCTTGGTGTAACTTTAACTATCAAGCAAAACACCTGTATGACAAGAAATTCAGGCCTCTGAAGAAAGAAATTGATTAATGTATCAGAAGATGAAAAAAAAATCTTCCATGGTCATTGATTAGCAGGAAGAACACAGTAAAAATATCCATCTTACCAATAGCAATCTATAGATTCAATGCAGTTCCCATCAAAATACCAACACAATTCTTTACAGACCTTGAAAAACAAAAAGGCCAGAAATGCTCAAACAACTCTACACACTAAAAGAGCTTCTGGAAGTATCTACATCTATGAAATCAAGCTGCACTACAGAGAAATGGTTTTTCTTTCCAGGTGCTAAAACCATACGCTGGAGAAAGAGCATCTTCAACAAATAGTGCTCATTGAACTGGATATCTACACATAGAAAAATGAAAATAGATGCATGTTTGTTACCCTGCACAAAACTCAAACCGAAGGGAATCAAAGACTGCACTATAACATAACATACACTAAATCTCTTAGAAGAAAAAGTGGGAATCCACCTTGAAACCTTTGGCACTGGAAATAGTTCCTGAGCAGAACACCAACAACTAAGGCTCTAACACTAGCAATTTAAAAATGGGACTTTATGGAACTGAAAACTTTTGTAAGGCAGAGGACACCGATGGTAGAATGAAGCAGCAGCTTACAGATGGTAAAAGATCTTTAGCAATCGTATATCTAAAAAAAAGCTAATATCCAAAAATATATAGAAATCAAAAAATTAAACAGCAATAAACCAAATAATCGACTTAAAAATGGGGTATAGAGTTAAACAAAGAATTTTCTAAAGAGGAATCTCAAATGGCTGAAAAGCACTTAAAGAAATGATTGGTCATAAATCAAGTGTCCATGGGTGTATAGGTTTATTTAAGGGTCTTTGATTAAATCTAAATGGCTAAGATTAAAAACTCAAGTGACAGCACATGTTGTCAAGGATGTGGAAAAGGGAAAACTCACTCTTTTATTGATGGTGGCTGTGCAAACTTGGACAAAAATTTGTACAAAAAATTTGGAAAGAAAATTCAGCACTTTCTCAGAAATTTGGGAATAGAGCTATTTCAAGACCCAGACATACCAGTCCTGGGCATGTATTCAAAATGTGTTTCACCATACAACAAGGACATTTGTTCACCTATGTTCATAGCAGCTTTATTATTAACAACCAGAAACTGGAAACAACCCAGATGTCCCTCAATTTAAGAATGGATAAAGAAACTGTGGTACATTTACACAATGGAATAGTACTTGGGTATTAAAAACAAAAAAAATAATATTTTCAGGCAAATGGCTGGAACTGGAAAAGACCATCGTGAGTAAGGACACCCAGATCTATAAAGACACATATGGTATCTTCTCACTTTTAAGCAGATATTAGCCATGTAACACATGTTAAGGATAAAACAATTCACAGACCCAAGAAGATAAGTAACAAGGAAGGCCCAAAGAAAGATGCCATAATTTCATTCAGATGGGGAAATAGAGTAATCATTGGAAGTGGTTGTATAGACAGAAGAAGAAAGGAGACTGAGTAAGAAGAAAAACAAGGGTGGGGAGCAGATGTGGGGAGAATGGTGGCAGGAGGATAGATGGCTTGCAGAGAGAGGAGAAACTGTGGGCAATGGCATTTATGAGTCAAGCTTGAGAGTTACAACCTGGTAGGTTTCTAGAGGTAGAGTCAATAGGATTGACTCTAGATGAGACCCCTAATAGTGGGGATCATGGAGACTGTAGAACAAACTCTCTAACTAGACAGGACTCCTAGAGGATGGAGGTGGAACACCAACAAAATTTCAACTACAAATTTACCTTGCCTACCTTATATACATGGATAAAGATAGAACATATATGGGGAAAATGTCCAACTACACCTTGGCACAATCTGAGACACATCTCATGGGAGAGAGTGAATCCCAGATACCTAACAACGTCACTGTGCTATGCTTGAAGATGGGGCTCTAGTATTGCTGTCTTCTGAGTGGCTCTAACCTGCAAAGGATGGAAACAAATGCTGAAACTCACAGCCAAAGATTGGGCACAGAACAGAACACAGGGAGCCTGTGGAGAGTTGAAGGAAGGATAGGAGGACCCAGAGGGGACAGAAGCTTCACAAGAAGACCTACAGTTCCAGCTAACCTGGGTCCAGTTTGATCTGTTGAGACTGAAGCACCAACCAAGGAAAATGCATGAACTGGATCAAAGTCATTGTGGAAAAGGATATTCTCAGTCTTGATTCAAATTGAAGTGCTGGGATGGGTTAGTGGTAGGGGTGTGGGGGATCTCTCCTGAGGGGTAAGATAGGGGAACTAAGGAGAAAGGATGGGGATAGGAGAAGAGGAGAACTGGGACTACATTTGGAACATAAAGTGAACAGCTACTTAAAGATAAACGTTTAAAATATATTTTAAAATGATAAAAAGATACTTATACAATAATTTCCAAACAGCCTTCCTATGTCTTATATATCCTCTCAATTATCCTATAACACATAAAGGACAATTTATTTTTGAAAAGATGTTTCATTTTTAATTATATGTATATGAGTATTTTCTTGTTAGAATAAACACATGAGTATAGGTGGCCGTGGGGGCCACAAAGGGGGAATCAGATCCCCGGGACATGGACTTACATATGATCATGAGCCTTGTGATATGAGTTCTCAGTAAGTATGTATTCTTAAGCAATGAGCTATCTCTCTAGCCCCATAAAAGACATATCTTATTATGTCCAACTCATGATGAGAATACTGACAAAGGATGAAGGTTTGTGACATTCTGAACCCACTTAGCTCAAGTTCTTACTGCTTATTGTTCTGTTTACTTCCCAGGTTCATGCTACTTTCTCTGGTTGTCAGTGCAGCATCCCTGCCCAGTGGTAAAAGATGAGCAACAGAATGATGGTTCCAGTGAGTGTCTTTCAGGAGATATTTCTTTCATTCAGCCTAATATCAAATTGTATGACCTACCTATGTCAAGGAACCCACATATGGAAAAACTGATTGTATGGGACAACTCCTTTTTGACTCTTGTTTGACCTAGTTCAAAGTTTTTGGTAGTAATCTGGTGCTGGGTAGAAGAATGAAATTCTTTCAGGCCTGTAGTAGCCACTTAGCATTCTGATGGAAAGCAAAATTTCAACCATAGTAGATAGAAAATTCAACAATTTTCTGTTCAGGCCATCAGCATGGATGTGCAAGGAGTTAGAAGAGTTCTCCTTTTTTCCCTGTAGTCATGTGAAGGAAAAATGGTGAATGATTGTGGATAAAGAAGGAGAAAGATTGAGCAAAGGAGAGGGGCGTGGGTCAACTAAAATACATATGAAGGAATAGATATGGTTTATTTTAAGGGCAAAGGGAAATAACTGAATGAAGCTCATGGTCAGGTGAGATTTCTGAGCACTGCTTTGGTTAACTTGGGTTAATTTTCTTCTAGTACATCTGAAGTGACATTTATGTGTGTGTGTGTGTGTGTGTGTGTGTGTGAGAGAGAGAGAGAGAGAGAGAGAGAGAGAGAGAGAGAGAGAGAGAG
>OU015743.1:129860517-129871367 GCA_907169655.1 Acomys percivali
AGAGAGAGAGAGAGAGAGAGAGAGAGAGAGAGAGAGAGAGAGAGAGACAGAGACAGAGAGACAGAGACAGAGAGAGACAGAGACAGAGACAGAGACAGAGAGAGACAGAGAGAGAGAGACAGAGACTAGCTTTTCTATATCTGTCTTATGGTGAGTAAAATTTTTCCTTATAAGCATCAGAAGCAATGTCTCCACATCTATCATGAAGAGTAAAGACAGGCTAGTTTCAGAGTAAAGAGAGGTTGACAACAATATTCTCAAGGCAAATAGTGAATGATAATGTACATATTCTTGTAATCATCCCTTCAATATAAACTTCACCATCCTAGGAAGTATTTTTATCCTTAAAGCATAAGCATGCCATGTCATGTAAACCCTTGTAAAAAAACCACACTATTACACAGATAAACAAGTCTTTAATAAAGTGCCTGGAATTCATTACAGACAATAGAATGGCACAATACATTTGTCAGAAAAGAAACAATGGAGCAGACATGAGGTGATGACCTCAGAAAGTCACCCTTCATCTGTCACACTACTGGTAATATTAATCCTGCTTCATTGAGTTGTATTGGATTCTATGCATTCTTCGAGCTATATCTAGCATGGCTCCATATTCTCTCTTGACACTTGCTTATAATGCTCACTCTTATGTCCAAATAAATAAAACACTTCCTTAGTTCTCTATCTGTGATAAAACAACTCATTTAGTTGCTGATGCTGATTATTTCCTTCTAGATATGTCTTTTGTTTAAAACTTGACATACTTTATATTCCACTGCAGCCTTGATGTAAACACATGTCTTGAATGAACCATTTTCTCATTTGGGAAACAATCACTTGGTACCTAACATGTGCCAAACATAATGCTAGGGGGTTGAGGTCACATCCCAATCCATTGTCTTTTTGTGTAAAATGGAGCAGAGCATATCTTGGATTAGCTCTGTTGTGCTGCTTTGGATTCCCCAAGGTGATTAGTGCATGGAAATTCACAACTAAAAATGATTCATAGAAGCACTGAACTGAAATTAGTTTTTACCTTATTATCCTCTTTGGTGTACTTCCAAATAAATCTCTGTCTTGAAATAGTAACACGACAGGACAATGAAGATAGAAATAGCCAGTGAACTGAGACAGCAACCTAGTTATTAATCCTGTATTGGTTCTTATAGTCTTTGACAATTTACCCTCAGTTTCCTCATTTGTTGAATAGCTGTGAATTCATAATATTTTCTGACAGATGAATATATAGTTAATGGAGATTCCCTGGTACATCCAGCAGGTATTCAAAAGTGGTGAACTATTATGACACCAAATTATTTTATCTTCTCTCTATACCTCAGATAGTCAACCTACACTAAAAGTCACAGTGCACAGCCATTGTGTAATTTATTATTTCTCCTGCACTTTGCATTTGTAATCTTATTTCCCTCTCCTGCTGGAGACCTATAAATTTTCTATTCAAGTATTTCTTTCCAATAGACTTTATATTCATATGAAAGCCTGAAAATATATGGTTTGTTGCATCAGTCTGTGACTTTTGAATTATGACAAATTGAATCATATTATAAATATTGTTTTTATAACTTTTTACCTTATCATATTTTAGGAAACAAACATTACCACTATAGATGCAGTTCAGCCTTCTGATTATGGCATAATATAAATCATAAACATGCATTTTATTTTATTAATTTGATCTGCTATTAATAGGTTGTAGCTCTTTACTACCCTATATGAAATAGGAAAACTGCATACTGTAATATATAGTCTTTTGTGCACCTATGTAAGAGTAACTCAGCGGCCTACACATATGATCTCAATTGTTGTATTTTAAAGTGTGAGCAAAAAATATGGGATAAATTGCATGCAGGGCTGTACAATGTGACTTCTTCGCTTGCTTCCCTACAGCAGTTTGTAAAGGTCAGTATGTAAACATAGAACCCAACATGTGGAGTTGTTCTTTAGCATTTATTAATTTTCTCTTTGATAATTTTATACATGTGCATAATGTTCATTCTGATTATTAGGATGTGTATAATCTACATCATACCTTTATCACCACTATTTTTCCTATAAGCCCCCTTTTGGGAATTTGGTAGGTTGCTATTTTCATTATGATTTAGACTCACTGCGTTTACTGTTTTGGTTTTCATTAGTACATTCATAATCAGTACTGAAGCTGAGTCTCTTTAACAAGTAAGTAGTAATTATAACTTTTTCTCAGGTGCATAAAATAATTTGAATCTTTTTTATTTTGGGCTGTGTTCCTTTTTCTTACTGTTTTGAAGACATTTAAATTAATTATCTCTTAGCAATTAAATAGACAATTATCTCCTGTGAATTTTATTTATGATGTCTTGTGCATTAAATATTTATAATAAGTTTTCAGATAAGAATATGCAATAGGATCATAGCCTCAAGTTCTGGGAGGTAAACCAGCACAATGACCACAGTATACATTTCTGTAAGAATCTCTTTGACATTTCCTTCCTCCAGAATCATATATCCCTTGCCTGGTACAGGGGTTTTTATTAGTCTATGGATTTTAGGGGGAGTATGACCCCCTCATGTGGCACAACTGCACACACACACACACACACACACACACACACACACACACATACACACACACACACGCACGCACGCACGCACACAGACAAACATGAATTTATATGTATGCATACATTTATATTGTGTAGGTACGTTAAGATTATATTTTTCTATGACTTTTAAAAACATGCTTTGTGTCTTATCTCTGCTTCCTCCCATCTATATTACCCCTCTCTTCCTCCTAGTTAAGTAACCTCTCTCTATTTTTTTTCTTTTGCCCTTTCATCGCAGTTATATTCATCCACTACCTTCTTTTCCATTCCTGTCACATTCCTTTTTACTTCCCATGGGTTAGTTCAGGTTTTATGTTCAAATCTAAAGATTCAGAGCTAGGATCCATACATAAGAGAAAACATGTTGAAGACAGCATACATTCAACCCACAGGACTTGGATGAGTGAGCTGGAACTGACTTGGAAGACTACTCCCTGAGTAATAGCTTTTGCAGTGTCTTGAGGAGCTAAGTATGCTGATAATGGAGAAAAGAAACCAATAGTCCACCCTGGCTGTAATGCCTATAAAACTCAATTACCACCATTCTCAGCAAGCTAAGACGTCACATTATACAACTCCACATGCAATGCAATTTATTCCATATGTTTTCTCCCAGTTTAAAATACAAAAATTGGGCTTATATGTATAGACCACTGAGTAATTCTTACACAGGCGCACAAGTATGGTATCTTAAATAGTGCAACAGTGACATTTTTATCTTGGAGGTAACTAACAGCTGTCTAATTGGACCTAAGGCTCCCTCAGTGGGACAAAATTCATATTTGCTATTGTAAATCTAGACAAATACTGGTGACTGAAGAGGCTATAGGTCCTAGGGGAGGACATACTACCTCAATTTTCCTAACTCAATAGTTTCTAACTCTATTCCAAACACAGATACACAGATACACAAAGCACTCATCCTCTTCAAAGAAACTCCATATTTCAGCATTCTGAGGACACTAGAGATATCCAGAACTTGTCAAAATGCTGAGAATACATGACTGCGTGCTTCCTAGTTTCAACTGGTACATATACAGTGCAGTCTCTACACTGAAGGCTCAGTCTTAAATAAATATGCACTGAAGCAAGGCTCAATGGAGTCAGTAGTGTGTGTGTGTGTGTGTGTGTGTGTGTGTGTGTGTGTGTGTGTGTGTTATGAATTTGAGGGGGAGTAATAGGCGGACATGGTAGAATTGGAGGAGGAAAGGAATGGGTACAAATAACATGAATACAATATTCATATTGAGTTTTCTAATATATCAAAACAAAATAAAAGACAGAAAATTGATCTGAAAACAAAACTCTACCAATGTTTATTTTTATAGCTTATTAGGATTCTTGATTTTAGAAATATTTATTTTAGAATTATAACAATAAACCGCACTAAATATTTAGTATTTCTGTCTTTCCCACTTTGAAACTGAGTATGCCTTGTGGTTCACTTTGGTGTGAGATGAGATGCAGAGGCCACACCTACTTTTCACATTAAGCCTGCAGAAAGACATACACAAGCAGATGGTATGCACAGAGAAAATATATTTATTTTACCCATTTATAAGTAAAATTCCCTTCTTTAATTTGACTTAAATTAACTGTAATTTAATTATTTCCAAAAAGGTTTAGGAACCTCAAGATTGTAATTCTTAATCATTTTATATTTCTTACCAGTTGTGTGGCTAAAACAGCCTTGATTAGAAAGTAAGCAAACAGAGGTTCTTATGAGCAGGTTGGCCAATACTACCTCTATTCAAAACAGAGGTGCTCAGATTAACAGTGGATGGTGGTGAGTTGGTAGTAGCATAGATCTTTGAGTTAGAGTAATAAGGAGTCATCTTCAGTCGTGATTCAGGTCCTCATTATTCTAGCACAGTTCTTAGGTTTGATTTTCCTCACCTATCAAACAGCTACTGAATAGTTAAAATGCGTGTGACAATTATAGTGGGTGTTATTTATTTAGTTCTTTTTACCAGATATAATATTAGATTTTTCATTATTTCTCAGCAAGTATTATAGTGAAAGATGCAGAATAGGTTTTAGTATTTATTTATGTTGTTGTTGTTATAAGGGGGTCAGCCTAGATTTCATGTATTTAAAAACTACTAGTTTTTTAAAGTAAAATTCTGGATAAATCTTGAAATATATACTAGGAGATATTTAACATTCTTTTTCATTCTTAATTTTCTCATAGGTGAGGCAGAATGTCACGTTCCTGTACTTACAGTACTTGCAAGATTGTGGCAGGAAGATCATGAGTTCAAGACCAGTTTGTGCCACATGGTAAGAATTTTTTCAAGACAAATTTGTTTTCATGATAACTCTCGGAAATAGTGTGGATAAGTAACCTCACTTTACAGATAAGAAAACTGAAAAAAAAGAGAACCGTGTACTTGGCCAAGAAATCATAGCTAAATATGGGAAGCCCTCTAATGAATTTATACAAAGTGATACCTGACTTTTCCTGTGGCTGTGGTAAAATACTCTGACAAAAATAAGTTTAGGGTTAAAGGAGTCATTGCAGATCACAGTTCAAGGTATAATCTCACCATGGCAAGGAAAGCAAAGCAACAGGAGTTGAAGCCGCTGGTCACAGCTACAACCAGGGAACAAAATGAGATCAATGCATGCTCATTCTCTCCCATTTTACAGTTCACAGTCTGCTGCCCAGAAAATGCAACCATCCATATTTATTGTAGGTCTTTAAACATCAATCAACCTATTCAAGGTGAATCCCCACAGACATGTATAGAATATTATTTGATAGCAGGTTTTGATTATTTGAATTTGACGATTTGTACTGGTCCTCTCATTCCTCCCAACATAT
Organism: Acomys percivali; assembly: GCA_907169655.1. Lineage (NCBI taxonomy): Eukaryota > Metazoa > Chordata > Mammalia > Rodentia > Muridae > Acomys > Acomys percivali. The sequence continues at coordinate 129,865,948 of OU015743.1, forward strand.
ACCTACCTTTTCCCTCAGATCCACTCCTCCTCCCTTTCCCTTCAGAAAAAAGTAGATCTCCCAGGGATATCAACCAAACATAACAAGATACAATAAGACTAGGCATTAAACCTTCATATCAGGGCTGGGAGAGGCAACCCAAAAGGAAGAAAAGGGTCCAGAGACTAGACAAAAGAGTAAGAGACCCATCACTCTGGCCATTTTAGAAGTCCCACAAAACATCACGCTTACAACCATAACATATGTTTGTAAGGCCCAGTTTAGACCCCTGCAGGCTTCATGATTGCTGCTGTAGTCTTTATTGGCCCCCAATGAGCCCTGCTTAGCTAATTCTGTGGGTCATGTACTTGTGGTGTTATTGACCTCTCTGGCGCCAGCAACTCCTTTTCTACCACTTCCATGGTGGTTTTTCTAAGTTCTGAGAGGATGGACCCAATGGAATTCTCCAATTTGGTCTCTCACTCAGCCTGATGATTGGCTGTGGGTGGGTCTCAGCATCTGCTTCTATTAGCAGCCAGAGGAAGCCTCTTGTGTGATAGTGTGGCAAGATACCAATCTATGTATGTAGCAGAATATCATTAGGAAACATTTCATTGATTTTTTTCTATACTAGATCTCTGTGCTATTTAACTTCTACTTCCTGGTCATGCAGGCAGTATGTGGGATGGGATCTCTTTTGTGATGTGGGCCACAATTAGACCAATCATGGGTTGGCCACTAGTTCTGAGCCACCATTGCCCCAGCACATTGCAGGCAGTACAGATAGTATGTCAAAGATTTTGTGACTGGGTTGGTGTCCTTTACAAACCAATGATGTCTTGCTTGGTTACATAAGATGGCTGATTCAAACTCCATAGCCTCAATCACTAGGGTCCTCACTAGGGTTATTTTCATAGAGTCCTAGGCATTTCAATGGCACATCTTTCCCCTAAATGTCCTCTAATTACAGTTATTTTTTTCGGAAATGTCATTCTCCACCCTTGCCCTCCACCTCATCAATTTTATTCTTATTTTCATCCACACCAGTCCAGCTAGGAAATCTATTCTATATCCCCTGTTATTTTTTGGTTTGCTTTGGTCTGAACACAATGTAAAATCATTGAAGACCTACAGGTTGAGTGTGAATACCAATTCTGTACTCCACTTGAATCCTTTAATACATTGCCTATTCCATAAATATTTAATGTGCATTATCAATATCAGCATTATTACAATAGCATGTGTATTCAATTTCCTCAATTCAAACAACTCAGTAAAATATTGAACTGTATTTTATAGAAAAAAATCACAAGGTAAATAGAAAATATAGTATAATAAACTGTTTTGTGAAAATTCCTAATTTCTAAATTAATTTAAACAAACATTCACATATCATCATCTCTACTTTGAATAAGTCACCTAGGATATATCTGTTATAAGATCATTTATTGAGTCTGAATATCTGTAAAACAAGAGGTAAATCTGTATTTTCTGACCACTGATAATGTAGAGTGTGCAACCATGTGAAGTATTGTTGTCTGGGTGTCTGAGAGGATTTTAATATTCGGAGTGTTGTGGGTTGGGTGAGTTTAATTCTAGTTCTGTGGTTAAAATAGTACATCTCAATAGCTTTCTGTGTTGTTTATGCTCTTTTTCACTCTGACTCTCACCCCAGCCCAAGGTAATGTTGTTCTTTTCAGGTCCCTGATTCTCCTGCCACTGGCTTAAGGACCATTGCAAGTAGATAGTAAACAATGTATGTGAAGTGTCCATCAGCCACTAAAATCCTGTGAATTAGTGATTCCTGCTCTGTCTATCAGACAGCATACTTTCCTTTTGAAAGGTCTAACCTGTCACTAGTATTCTCTGTTGCATTTGCCTGGTAGCCCATCATAAGACCTGCAGTAAAAAGGGACACTATCTGTTTCAAATGGGGAATCTCGATTTTCTATGTTATAGCTGTCTTTTTCCAAACCTAAAGAACATATAGCCAGGTGATTTATTCTTTAGAAAAAAAAGTGTGTGTGTGTGTGTGTGTGTGTGTGTGTGTGTGTGTGTGTGAGTGTGTGTGTGTGTGTGACATGAGGGTGTATAAGCTCATATCCATGGGTAGGTGCTCATATGGAGGTAAGAGCAAGATATCATGTGTCTTTATTTCTTGCTCTGTTGCTTCATGACTTTCTCACTGAACTTGAAGCTTGACATTTTGACTAAACTAGACTAGGGAAGTAGGGATTTACCAACCACATACCCATAACTCCAGGATTATAGGAACCTGCAGTCTTATCTTAATTTTTATGTGCGTACCAGAAAATCGAACTCAAGATCTTATGCTTGCAAAGCATTCACTCTTACACACTGAGCCAACTCCTCTCTCCCTCATTGTTCTTAATTTCAAAATATAACAGAATTTTGTACCAAGGAATATCCCTTCACAAGCTTGTACTAACCAACTTAATCTCTCACTACTCTCACTTATTTCCTTGCTCAGATTCACTGTGGTGTCCAAAGTCGGCTGCACTGTGACCTTTAGACCTTAACCAATTATTTTAGTTTATAGCAGCATAAGATTTTGTGCTGTTACAAAAGTATTCAGAAATTACTGACTATGGTAATTATTCTTTGCAAAAGGCATTGCTTTGGGAATACAGCCTCTGTTAATAGAGCATTTGCTATTACAGATTATCTCAAGTCTGTAAACTCCTGTAGACCTGTGTATAGCTTCTCAGCATTGTCTTATCTACAATACAATGTATCCACACAGCCTTTGTGTTTCTTGGGTTGGCAACAGCACAAAAAAATGGTGAAATATTTTAGCAGTTTTATTTCTCTAACTTTAGTATCTGTGGATTCAGACAAAGAGAAGCAAAATTTTTGATCCTAGAGACCTTTCTTACAAGTGACCAGGACAAAAGCATGATCAACAACTTTCAGCTTTTTATTTATTACCATCTGACATGTGTAACATGACTTTTCCAGTCTCTTCTCCTACACAGGTGAGTTTTCTGCATACAAAAGAATGGTTTGTTCTAAGAACAATCATCCCACCACTCTTTCTTTGACTTGGATGATTATTTATGCTTGCTGACAGAGGAGTCAACAGTTAAGTGTTTGACAGTTCCATGGGAAGGTCTCATTGTTTTCAGATTGTCTTCAAAGATGTTTTTGTATTTCCATGTAAAAGAGAACATAAGACTAGGGTGATAAACCACTGTTCTTAATAAGATGCTTAAGTATATCAATAGAATTATAGACCCTTAGAAGTTGTAGAGTTACCCACTCCACAAAAACAGAGTGATAGAAAGATTCTCTGACCTATATGCTTATGTTATATGGAGTCTCACCTTAAGTTGTCCACTCCTTACTCTTAGGCCAACCAGTGAAGATACAAGTCAGGAGAGATATAGGAGAATCACTCTGGCATGATTCACTCACATTATCACTTATGATGAATGAATACTGCTCACTGCTGCTTCTCAGCCAGCTGCTGATCTTTCTTTGACCTACTGCAGAGTTATTGCTGATGTTGAACCAACTTGTAAGAACTGTACACTGGTTCTCCATTTTATTTCATAAAATTCAATAATAAACCTGTTAAACTTAAATGTTATGTGTCTTTGTCATTATGAATTAAAATGAGTTTCATAAAGATATTTCTTTTTAAGTAAATCATGTATTTTTATAATATCCACATTTTCTCCCTGCTTTCTCTTTACAATCCTCTTCTTTGTTTCACAAAGCAATCTCATCTCTCCTTTTATTTTATATATACAACATGTAATTTTTATATATCTATATAAGACAATAGCCTAAAGATAAGAAAAAGCATTTGATATTTGTCTTTCCAAGTTTGTCTTATTTTGTTTACCATGGTGATTGTGAGTTGCATCCATTTCCATTCCAAGAACATAATTTTATTCTCTGTATGGCCGGATAAAACACCATTGTGTATGCTGCCATACTTTATCAATTCTTCTGTTGGAAGAACTCTCTATTGCCTATTGTGTGTAATGCTGCAATAAACATAGATGTGCAAGTATCTCAGGTTATGTTGGTGTATGGTGGGTAATGCAATGGACATCACTAAGCTTTATCATTTATGTGTTTAGAAATTTACATATTGGTTGCCATAGTGATTGTCCTAATTTACATTTCCACTAGAAATGTATAGTGTTCCCTAGAGCCAAGAGATGGATCAGAAGGTAAAGCATCTTTCTGTGAAGGCCTGATGACCTGGATTCAATCTGTAACTCACGTAAGAATTCAGTGAATCGAGTCTATAGTTGTCCTCTGAGCTTTACAGGTGGCTGTGACATATAACTGTCTTTCTTCCTGATATCATAAACACATACACATAGACACAGTAATAATTTTAAAATTAATTTAAGAAAGAATTCTTTATTCCTTGAGTTCTCAGTCGTATTTGTTCTTACCTGATTATTGTGAGAGACATTCTGCTTAGAGTGTGATGAAACCTCTATGTAGTTGTACTTTTCTTTCCCCAAATTGTTAAACATGATGGATGTTTTAAAATATATTAATTCATTGTTTATGTGTGCTGCATCTTTTCAATCTGTCTATATATTACATTATCCCTTTTACTGACGAGATTATTTTTTTTAATTTTGCTCTACATATGTGTAAGCTTTGAGATGATTTTTGTTGTTTGTGTGTATATAAATTCAAGGCTTACCACTGTTTACTGGACAGACAACGAGGTGAATAATACCTGGGAAAGGTATTTGCATTTATTCTACCAATAAGGAAGCTCATGCTTTACCCTATTGCTCAAAAATTTCAGGGTCAGGTTTATGACCTTAAATATAGGTGGAATATCTGGTCCATAATTACAATAGAATATATTAGACTTATGAAGTTATGAGGGAAATACAAAAATAGATATTCTATTTGACTGCAGTTATTAATATTGCCCATATATCTAGAATATCTCTCTGACTCAAAATTTGATAATTACTAGTCCTAAACCAGGTTACTTGTATCATAGTTATATTTCACTGACATGTCTCTATTTTCTAAAGATTTTGGCCAGTGATTACAAGATCATAGGTGAGAATTATTATCATTTATATAGATGCATATGTGATACTCAAGAATAGGAATTTTCTTCACACTTGACTGTTTTACCTTGTGCAGAGCTCAGTTTTGGCTTATGTCCATCATCTGATGTGGTTCTGTGTTCCGGGAACAGACCTTAACAATCCTCTGGTTTTGCTTTGTTAATGTCATGAGTATAATTGGTGAAATTGTTATTCTAGCTTGGTGGACTTCAAATCTTCAGAGAACCATAATATTCACTAGGTGAGTGCACACTTTTCTAGATCTTTTGAATACACACAAAAGTAGACCTGACTTGATTCTCACTCACAGCCATTGTGTGTGTGTGTGTGTGTGTGTGTGTGTGTGTGTGTGTGTGTGTGTGT
>OU015743.1:129888158-129899686 GCA_907169655.1 Acomys percivali
TTTTCATGGTGTCCTGAATTTCTTGGATGTTTTGTGTCAGGAGTTTTCCAGATTTGGCATTATCTTTAATGGTTGCTTCAAGATCTGTGATTGTATCTTCTAGACCTGAAATTCGTTCTTCCGTCTCTTGGATTCTGTTAGAAAGGCTCACCTCTGTGTTGCTTGCCTTCTTCTCTGAGGTCTCACATTGTTGTTTTTCTTCTGTCTGTGTGTTTATCATTGAATCCATTTTCGTCTTCAGATCTTGAACTGATTTTTTTATTTCTTTCACCTCATTTTTTGTATATTCCTGAGTTTCTTCCATTGCCTCTTTATAGGTCTTCAGAGCTTGAACCGTTTTAATTATTTCTTCCATCTGGTTATTTGCATTTTCCTGAAATTTTTCCAGTTCCACTCACTCTATGTTCTTCTTTTATGTCTCTCACCTGTTTGGCTGCGTCTTCCTGTATTTGATTACGAATTTTATTTGTTTCCTCCATTAATATGCTCCTTATTAAGGATTTGAGGTCATTTTCTTGTATTTCCGTTGTATTTGAGCTCTCTGGGTTGTTTTCTTTGAGATAGCTGGAAACTGGAGACGCCATGTTGTTTTGAGGTTTTTTGCGTATGCTTTTACGCTGTCCTTTAGACATCTTGCCGGCTTTGTTTTCGTTGGGTAGATTCCCGAGTTGGATGGAGGGAGTCTGATGATAGATTCACTTGTTTTCTCACGGTTTCCGTAGGTTGGAAGCTCTTATGTTTCACTGTTGTGGATGGCAGGAGGTTAGCCCTGGCGTTTTGGGCTCTCACAGCCAGTGATCCTCAGCTCTCCTGTGCTGTGGGTCCTGTAATCGTTCTGGGTCTCTGGATGAGCGTTGGGTCAGGCCAAGGTATCCATAGCCTTCTGGGTTCCCTGCCAGGTCCAGCCAGTGACACTAGTCCCAAACCACCGTCCGAGCTCAGCTAGTATCTCAGGGCCTGAACCGTCTGCCTAGTCTGGGCTCAAAATGCACACAGGGTCCAGCCAGAATTTTCGGGCTAGGACTGCGCACCAAGCTCAGCTAGGGGTGTTTGGCCAAACTGCTTGCTGTGGTCAGTTATTGACTCATGCCCGAAACATCCGTGCAGCTCAGCCAGGAATTCTGGATTCAAACTGCACACTGTGTCCAACCAGAGTCTTAGAGCTGGGACTGTGCCAAAGGCTCTACTAGAGACTCTGGGCCCAATCTGTCTGCCAAGCACGGTTAGGGACTGTGGCCCTACGCTGCACGCCGAGCTCCACCCGAGTCTCTGGGGCAGAATTGTGCTCCGAGCTCAGCCAGGGACTATGGACCCACACTGCACGCTGAATTCAGCCCGGGCTTCGAGGCCTATACTGCGTGCATAGTCCAGCCAGAGTCTTGGCGCCGCCGAGCCTGTGTGCACAGCTCAGGAAGAATCCCTGGGCCTAATCTGCCTGGCAAGTCCAGCTAGGGCCTCTGGGCTGAATCTGCGTGCTGACCTCAGCCTGCGTCAGCGTCCCAAAACTGCCCTCTGAGGAGAGCTAATGTCTTGAGCAGAACTGCTCGTTGATTTGCGCTGGCGCCTCCGGTGGGACTGAGCGCTCCACCCAGCTGGCGTCACAGCAGGTGAACTGGCTGCACTGAGGTGGTCCTTTGGTGGACCTGAGCGCTCCGCCCAGCCTGCATCACAGCAGGTGAACTGTGGCTGTGCAGAGACAGGCCTAGGGTGGAACTGAGTGCTCAGCCCAGCCTGTGTCACAGCAGGGGAGCCGTGGCTCTGCTAAGCTGTTGTCTTGGGCAGAATTGCCCGCTGCGCTGAATCAGTGTCTCCACAGCACTGCGCCCTGAGCTGTACCTGGGACTCTGGGGCTGAACTGTCCGCCGTGTCCAGCTTGGGTCACAAAGCACCACGTGACCCAAATCCTGTCCAGTGTCCCCTCTCCCGCAGCAACTCCCACCAGCCACCACACTAACTGCCTCCACTGGATGGCTCTGAGCTGCAAACCTCAGTCGCTGCTGCTGGTGTTGCTGACGCCGCCTGTGCCGCCGCTGCTCTGATCCGAGAAAATCCGCACTCCTCCCGTGTGTAGGGGCACGCAGGTCCTCCGCACCCTGGTCCTTCCGAACCGTGGAGCACTCCTGCTGCCGTGGTGTCGGGATCCTGGTGTTCCTGGCTCAGAAATCTGTGCAATTCCCTGAACTGTTCACTGGAGCTTCCAAACACGGTCCACACTGCTCGCCGCCATCTTGGATCTCCCCCCTTATTTTCAATTTCTTTAGTGGGAACCAAAGTTTGTATATTTTATCTTTGCAATCTTTGTATAGTTTGATAATGTCTCAAAAATTATTATTTCTTTAATTTTAGAAAAATATGACTTTTTATTAAAAAATTTTATTACATAATTTTTATATATACATTTATATTATTATACATATATACAAGAAATTACCTACAGCAAGAAAAACCGTGAAACAATCAGGAGTTATATATATATGTTACATTCATAGTGTTTTTGGTATCTGTATTTGGAAGCCTTGAAGAAAACATCTTTCCTGTCTCGGTGAGTCTAAAATTCTGAATGTAAATCAATATCAATCATATTTGATCATTATGAACTTAAAATATCCATCTAGACCTAAAAACATCTTAACCCCTAAATGACTAAGCTTCATTGTAAAACTAAACTGTGTGTTCTTCAACTCCATCAGAGACTTGAGAAGTATTAAAATTAATTACCCTGAGCATACAGAGAGTGCAGGTTAGCAGCTTCCCAAACGAGATGACAGACACAGTTTGCTGCCTGAAAAGTCACCCAAAACTCTCCATTATGTTGGAGCATCTTCTTCAGCTTTCTGGCCCAATATATCTATCTGACAGACATATTTGTGAGGCAGGAACTATTGAGGACTTGCTTACTCTGTCTTGGCAGAGTTTGACCATTGACTCCGCCTGCATCCAAGCTTGCCCATTATAAGGCAGAATTCTATCTGTGGTAGAAATGAGGATATTTTTCCCAGTGGCTTGTTTGTCACGTTTGAAGCCATCTCCAAAAGGAGGTTCATTGATGTTCATTGTCTTCTTTGAGGCAGGCTACGTGTTGCCAGGAGCTAACCTGTCTCATTGTAAATGTATCTTTGAAATAATAAAAACATGTTTAAATTACATATTCTGTATGTCTTTGAGGTTTTTGAAGACCTTGCATAACTATTTTACTTTAATCTATCTATCTGTTATATCTAGGATTCTTGTGATGAAGATAGACTAAGCAGTGATATGAACATGATTTGATCAACTAACAATTAATGTGTACAACCTACTTATCCTAAATAGTCTGCAATAGTACTTTCAAAATATTGCAAGTAAACCTTGTATTATAATTTAGTTGTTCGGGTACAATACCACATATTAGAGTAGAAATATATATATGATGTATGAAGAATAATAGAAAATTTGCATTTTACACCAATGTATCTAAAGTTAAACTTACTTTACATCTACATACAAAATTCTACACTAGTAAACTAACAATAACTTTGTGAGTGGCAATTAAGGAATTACGTTGTGGAGTAGATTCACTAATCTTCTTTTTGCTCTATTATCCTATATATTTCTATATTCCCCTTCTTTCTTTTCAACCCCTATCTCCAAACCTAAGAATGAAAGATAAAGGAAAGGAACGGCATCTGTGAGTCCAACCTTGTGTTTTCTCTAAATAAGATGAATAATAACCAGACTCTGATGCTGGATCAGACCTGAAAGGATTCATTCCTCTCAGTATGCTGGACACTGACATCCTGCATCCTTCATGTTCCAGCACCATGTGCTTCAGTTGCTATGCCTCATCAGAACAGGACAACTCACAGGATAGTTCCAAGAAAGTCTTCAATTCCATTTGGTCCAGCACTTTAGACTGTCCTACACAAGACTCTAATTAAGTCGGGATGGCTAACTTCTTTAACCATTTTTCCCAATTTTTATTTTGGCCCCTACAAAGGTATTATTCATTCTAAATCATGCAGAAGAAACCTTAAGATAATGACATCTCATTTCCCTTAAGGGGGTTTAGGTAAGTTTTTGGTTGCTTTCTTGAGTGATAGATGTTTACTTTCATTGGGAGTTGGTTATAAGTTATTACTGACTTTTAATTAAAAGAAAGTCATTTCTGATATTTTGAGGTGGTCATTACAAATACTGAAATGTATAAACAAAAAATTTTAAGTTGGAAAAGAAATCAATTACTTAACAGTAAGACACATAAAAGTTTTGGCATGCCTAGACTTATGTTTCTACTTGTTAATATTTTAAGATATCTTATATTCTTTGTATTATCATGATAAGAAAAGGAAGAGAGGAAAAGAAGAGAAGGAGAGGCGGTCAGTGCAGGGAAAATAAAAGAAGAGGGGAAGTATGAAGGTAAATTTAAAGAGCTACATAGGTAGATGATAGATACATACATACACGCATACGCCACTCATTTATGACAGGTTTTCAGGTACAATTACTCAGATGTTAAAGAGGAAGCCCTGATGAAATATGAACATGTTTAGCAACAGTGTTTGATCCACAAGCCACCCTCATCCCACATGCTTTAGATGGAAGGGTAATTACAGCCCATTACTGAATTACTTGCAGTTATCCTTTGATCTTGTAGTTAATACAGTGAACTCTAATTTGCATAAATGTTATTAACATATTTCAGAGCACTTTCTGATCTTTTTAAGGACTGACTGCTGCCTTGATAAAGATCAACTTAGAATATCTTCTTTCTGCTGATGCTAGATAAAGTGGGCATTTCAGACCTAGTGGGAGATACAGAGCAAGGCACGTAGGTGTACAATGAAGCAGAATTATGTAAACCTATGGACTATGACATCTTTAAAGGTATAAAATTATTTTATTTATCTTTATGTTCATAGCAGCCAACCACAGCAATTCACAAACATTTCATTGACTGCATTTAATTTCTTTACTGAAAATTTTCATTGATAATTCATAATTTATCTGGTATTATAGTCAGCATTCCAAATTTTCTTTCTGGTGTACCACCCATTATCAACCTAGATACTTGAAGGCATGCTCAAATGAATGTTACTTGTCATATTCTTTCATCTGTTGACACTCCAAACTTCCATATGTTACTATTTAAAGAGAAATTCTAAAATATCAGGTTGACTTCCAACTCTCTATGTAGCTAAAGATGACCATAAACTTCTGAGCCTTCTACCTCTATCTCCCTAGTGCTAGGATTACAGGCTTACAACGTCATACCCAATTTCTACATGGGGATTTAACCTAAGACTTTGTACACACTAGACAAGCCCTCAACATCTAAATGGTATATTCAGTCCCAAATTAAAAAAATATCTGTGAGATCTCTAATATTTTACTCATATCCCCATGTGCAGGTTTAATGCATAGCAATATTCTAGCAAATGTATATATATATATATATATATATATATATATATATATATAAAATATCATATAGGAGAAATAAGAATACTTGAGGATAATGACATAAAAGTTAATTTTATTTTTCACCTAGTAGCTTTATAAGATATCCTGTACTCAAAGATAGACTAGTAAGTATCTCAGAAGCTTTGAACTTACACAGCATGCTGCCATTTTACAGGACCTTTGTGATATCCTGGAGCTTATGCGCAGACCAACAATGAAAGCAACAGTTTATTCTGAGTGCAGAGCGGAGCCTTGGGATTGATGTTGTCTTTTATGGAGTTCCCAGCCTTGAGACAAGCTATAAGACTTTTAATGGACTTAAAAGCATGGCTCTGATAAATTGCCACTTAACACAAATTAACAGGTCAGATGAATGATCTCAGGAAAACGCAGTCTTTACTTGGCTTTTGATTAGCTCCCAAGTTTAGAGACATGGTCAAAGAACACGAAAGAGGGAGTCAGCTGAGAAGAGACACATCCAATTTTTCCTATTTTAAATATCTGTCATTCTGATAACTTTCTCTGTCACTGAACACTTATTGTTATTCTGTTGTAATAAGGGTATACTGAAGTTGCAGCAGTTGTCCGAAAACTAGTTACATGCTACTCAAGCATATGTAGCATGGACCTATACAGTTTCAATAATTATTATGAAGTTATTAAGTGTCGGAAGACTACCAAAGGAAGCTAGTGAAGTAGAAAGTGCCATGTATCTATCTTGTCATTCAAACAGTAATTGCATTTTCACAATTAACATTCTGTAGTTATTTGGGACCTCTGGAATCTAATGAAGGTTTACAATTTATAAAAGAAAAAGATGGGTGATTCACTATAGTCATTTTCATCAATTAACACAACTTCATCAATACTCAGTACATACATATTAGACAGATGTACCAATATTTATGGAAATAAGAGTGAGAAAACAAGTGTCAGGAATCCTTGTGCTGATTTATTATTTTAATCATTAATGATAAGACAAGAAGTAGATAACTGTCATAGTATCTGGCTCCATTTTTACAGTAAGAAAAAAATCTACCCAATCTACCATAAGTTTTTGTACTGGGGAAAATAAAGTGTAAGGGCACTTCTCTATGTTTATTTCTCATCTATTTTTTCTTTTAATGAGACAAGCATTAATGATTAGGTCATTGTAAGTCAACAGATAACATAGGAAGAAGCTGTAAGTAGGCACTCCCAGGTGAAGATGAAAGAATAGAAAAGATCTCCAAAGAATTATATAATCATACCAATCTAATCTTTGTCACAGATGCAATCTGCAATAATATAAAGAAACAAACAAACTAAACAAACCAAAAAAAGTAAAGACATCATGGAGAAGTGAAGAACCCAATTGCCAAGGATCTTTCATATTCAGTAGCCTGTATACCACTGTCCACTTGTCAACAAATAAACCCCCCAAAATGACAAGGTGATAAGCACACATGGTACTTGTAAAGAAATCAAATAACAAAACAACACATGTATTATGTAATAAATGCTTCACAGAAAATGTACTAGAAATAGTAACCTCAAAGACTTCTTCTAAAGAAACACAAATATTAAAAAAAAAAGTGACCCAGAAAGTCCACATATGCCATAAGAATAAAGTAGAGATCAACAATTACACATCAAAGAAGAAACCAAAATCAATATCTGGCACTAAAAAATATTAGTAGAATAATGAAAATTTCAGATGTAATAATATGAAGAGGAGGAAAATTGGTAAATAAAACAATTTAAAAGTTCAGACAATGGAAAATAATAAATTACAGAATTAGAATGAAAAAAATCAAACTTGGAAAAATAAAATAGTGTCTTTGTGACCCATAGGATCATCACCTTTGACAATGCATTCATTATGGAAGTTCCAGAAAAAGAAAAGTGGCATAGAGAGTATTTGAACAAATGTCTGAATGGTTCTCAAAATTAAATAACACACACATACACAAGCACATGAATGCACACACACACACACACACACACACACACACACACACACACATATCCCTGAATGTATTTTACAAAGACTAATAAGGAATAGGCCATGAATTTGAAAGATAGCAAAGAGATGTATGTGGGAGGGATTGAAGGAAAGATGGGGAAAGGGGAAATAATGTAAATATCTTAGAATATAAAAATAACTTTTAAAAATTGATAAACATGCTTACTTATGCAAGCATCCATGAAGCTCAATGAACTGCAAGAAAAATGGATTTCTTACAAACATGCATTATAATATATCTTTAAGAGAGAAAGACAAAGATTGAATCATGAACACAACAGCAATGAAGGGAATGTATTTATATTCTTTATTTTATTGAAGACAGATCAGTCTCATACAATACATTCTGATTATAAATTTCCTTCTCCCAACGTCTCCAAGTTTCTTTATGCCTTCATATCCATGTGAGTTCACATACTTTCGATCTGCTGGAGAACAAAGAAGTATCTAAATGATAATAATAAGTTAAAACAAAGCAAACAAACTAGAAAATGGCAAAACAAAGAAACAAAAGAAAAAGAGCCCCCCAAAAGTAGCACAGAGGCACATGATTGTATGCATAAGAATCCCCTAAAAACATAAAACCAGAAGCCATAGTATACATGCAAAGTGTTTGTAAAGTAAAAAACAGTAACAATTTTTAAAAGCCCTGTCAAAACCATATGAGGCATATGAGATAAAGAATCTCCAATGATGTCATTGTGTTTGTTTTGTGTTGACCTTCTATAGCTGAGCATGGTTGCCTGGACTTAAAAGTGGTTTGTATCCCCAGGGAAACTCCATTGCAGAGAATTCATTTTTCACTTGCCATTGGTTACACTGGACATAGCTTCTGAGTTGGGGCTATACGTTATTGTTTTCATTTTCCCCCAATGAATTTAGACACCATTTGATACATACCCATATAAGACCTCTGTATGCTTCCATAGTCTCTGTGAGTTCATATGTTTCTCAGTTCGGCTATATTTGGGTAGCCTTGTGTCCTTAGTGCCTTCCATTCCTACTGATTCTTACATTTTTTCCACTTCCTATTCCAAAGGGTTTGTTGAGCATGGAGGGGAGGGAGTTGAGAAAGGCATTCCATTTTGGACAGAGTGTTCCAATGTTTCTCACTTTTTGCACATGTTCCAGCTCTGTCTCTCTGTTCTTGTTCTTACCCACTGTAAGAAGAAGCTTCTTAGTTAATCAAAGACTGATCTATGAGTATACCAAGATGTCCCTAGAAACCATTTTTTTATTTTTGCTACATTTGTTTAACAGAACAATAGTATTTGGTCTTCCCCTCGGTCCGTGGCTTATCTGGTCTCAGATTTTTGGCCATCTAAGCAGTGTAGATTATGAGTTCCATCTCATGGAATGTTACTTAAATCCAATCAAATATTGGTTGGTTACTCTTACAAGCTTTGTGCCACTATTACAGTAACTCATATTGCAGGCATGTGACAATTGAAGATTGTAGACTTTGTAGATTGTTTGGTGTTTACTTATATCTCTTTTAATCATGCACTGTAATGTCAATTACTATTAACATTACTAGCCTGTAGGGATAAAAGCTTTCGGTAGGCACCTGATGACTTTTCTGTGTTCAATGAGTTGTGTGGGTATTATCTTCAGCACCAGAACTTTTGTCATCCATTTGTGGAGAGCAACCAATAGCCTTGTCAGTGACCTGAGTTGTTTGGAGGAGGAGATTTCCCATAGAACTTCTTTGGCCAACAACTCAATTAGATATGAGCCATTTCTGTCACCGGAAGGTTTGTTTGACAATGATAGATGTACAGTAGAGATTTCCAACTGTATTTGGCAATTTCACTCAGATGAATTTACACACACACACACACACACACACACACATGTGTACATACATATATATATATATATATATATATATATATATATATATATATATATATGTTTCGAAGCCTCTCTGGAATTAGCTTTCTCTGCAACACTCAAATGGCTTTTGTTTTAGATATCGCTCCCCATATTTTTCCAATCACTTCACTTTTGCCTCTCCCTCCCTATTTAATCCTCCATTTCCTCACCTGCTACCTTGTTGATTCACAACTATTTATTCTGATTTACCTTCCTAGGGAGAACTATATCTCCCCCTATTCACTTATTCTATACATAGCCTCTGTGGTTATATATATTATAGCTTGCCTATCAAAGACTTAACTGCCATCATTCACATATAAGCAGATGTAAGATTAAATCTCAAAGAAGTTTCTTTTCTTTTATTATTTTTTTTACATTTATTATATTTTATTCATATTTTATCCTGATTGTTTTCGCTTCCCTTGTATGTTCCCATTCCTACCCTCTCTCCCTATTCCACCCTATCGTCCTCCTCTAGACATCTGACAGAAGTGTCTCTTTTGCCCCACCATAAGACTATAGCTTATCAAGTCTCATCTGGTTAGTCTGCATTCCCTTCTTCTGTGTACCCACAAGGCCTCCCCACCAAGGGAAAGTGATCAAATCTGAGGCACCAGAATTTATGTCAGAGTCAATCTCTGCTCCCCTACACAACAGTGATGAATGAGCCATCCATTGGCTAGATCTGAAATGGGGGGGGTCTATCTTCACTGCATTGATTATTCTTGATTGGTGCAACAGTTTGTGCAGGCCTCCCTGGCTCCACATCCACTGGCCTTGGTGGCCTTGTTGTGGGGTTCCTGAACCTTCTGGGATCTTGCATTCCCCCACTTTTCCATACCACTCTCAATACTCTGCCCAAAGTCCAGTTGCAAGTCTGAGCATTTGTCCTGTTTCCCAGATGGGCAGATTCACTCATAGGACATCTATATTGGGCTAATATCCATTTATAAGTGAGTTAAGACCATTCATGTCTTTCTGGGACTGGGTATCTAAAGCAGGATGATATTTTCTAGTTCCATCCATCCTTTACACTCAAAGGACTTTTATTTGCATTTCTCTGATAACTAAAGATGTCAAAAATTTCTTTGTTTTTCAGCTATAGTTGTTTCTTCTTTTGAGAATGCTATATTTTTATTTGCACTCTATTTTTATTGAGGATATTTATTTTGAGTTTTGGGTATATTTTGCGCTGAGAAGAGGATATATTCTTTTATATTTGGGTAAAATGTTATGTAGATATATGTTAGGTACATTTGTTTTATATTTGCTAGCTCTATTGTTTCTCTGTTTCTTTGAATGGTATGTACATTGATTAGAATGGGATATTGAATTTTCCCACTATCAAAGTGTAAGGGTCAAAGTGTGGTTTAAGGTTTAGTAATTTTTTTTACAAACATGCATGACCTTGTCTTCAGTCCATAGAAGCCATACATTCATCTTGGTAGATTTTTTTTCACTTTGATGAGTATGAAATATCTTTCTCTGTCTTTTTGGATTAACATTGTTTGAAGTCTATTTTGCTAGATATTACAATGGCTAAACCACCTTGCTTTTTATGATCATTTGCTTGGATGTATGGTTGGTTAAGTCTTTTCCCATTCTGGAATCTGCCACTTCATCCAAATAACAATGTCCTTAGCCATACGGAAGCCCTTTTGCTTCATGAGGTTCCATTTATTAATTGTTGCTTATTCCCTATGTTATCAATGTCCCTTTCAGAAATTTGTCTGTGCCAAAGAGTTCAATATTCTTTTCCACTTTCTCACATGCCAGATTCAGTGTATCTGGTCATATATTAATATCTTTGATTCATATGGAGTTGAGTTTTGTGCAGGATAATAAGCATGGATCTATTTGGTTTCTTTACATTCAACAATCCAATTTAAACTAATACCATTTGTTGAATATGCTGGCTTTTTTTCCAGTGTGTATTTCTGGTTTCTTTCCCACAAATTAGGTGTTTATGGGTATTTAAACTCATGTCTGGGTCTCTAATTTGATTCTATTAAGTAACATGACTGATGTTACATTAATTTATTTATTTTTTGCCAATACCATAATATTTTTTTCTTATTACAGCTTCATGATACTATTAAAGTCCAGAATACCTCCAGCAATTCTATTATGCAGGCTTGTTTTACCTCTGCTGTTTTGTTTGTGTGTGTGTGTGTGTGTGTGTGTGTGTGTGTGTGTGTGTGTGTGT
>OU015743.1:129902214-129913527 GCA_907169655.1 Acomys percivali
CTCTCTCTCTCTCTCTCTCTCTCTCTCTCTCTCTCTCTCTCTCTCTCATATATATATATATATATATATATATATATATCTGGAAGGAAATAAAAGCTGTAGAATCAGATAACTGAAGGTTTGCAGATCACCTTCTCCAGCCAAAATTTTATAGTCTTTCATCCTTGGTGCTAAAGTGACAAACTTATTAAAGTCACATAATCTTCTGTGGCTATAGCTTCTCAGTCTAGCACTTTTTCATTTAGGGCTCTGTGACACTAATATGGAGAAAAGCTAAGTCTGTTTTGGAGTGTTGAACTATAATGACAGTGCAGGTAGAGTTAACCTCCCTGGCAGTCATATGACGGTATGGAGACCCTCGCACAAGGACACCATGTTTAATTTCTTAGTCTCATGCTTTATTGTCAACATCTTCTAGCTCTTAATAAATTTTTAACATATTAATTTTTGCAATAAGAATGAAAAACTAAGTCTTTGTGCATGACCAACTTACTGTTTTGACATCACTAAACAAAATGTAAACAGGTATGTGGAAACTGTGGTATGTTTCTGCTCATGAAACTGTCCCTTATGATCCTGTAGAGTAGATAGCAAGGGCAAAGCAGAGCCTTGATCATCACCTAGTCAAAGATATATTCAAGTTACCAGTGCTTAGGGACAGTATTCATTGCTTAATATCATTTAGAGAAAGCTTTGGTTGGGGCCCAGGAGGTCTTCTGGATACTTTTGAGGGTAGTTTTCAGCTCTTTCATTGTTATAGCTTCATTTTTTTTGATATTAAAAGAAAAGAAAAGAAAATTGGGAAACAATCTCAAATTTCATCCATTGTAATTGGGAGAAAAACAGAGCAAGCATTGTTTCAAGATAACCTGATAACTATGAAACCACTGGAGAAAGAAATATTGTAATCTATACAATTTGACATAAATTATTATTTATAGGAGATCATTGGTCTCATTTCTATGGCATGATGGAGTTTGGACAGTAATATCCTTCTCAAAGGTACATGACTTGTCGTAAAATGAGGAGTCTACAATCAGTTTTTGCCTCCTGATTGCATAACATTGAATTAAGGTCCTTAGTAAGCAGCCTGGGTGTTATCAAATTTATCCATAAGACAGAGAGAACATATAACAGGTAAAGGTTATTTTAGAAATTAAAATGAGGTACTGGATATAAAGGGCATGGTAAATAAAGCATTACTAATAGTGATTTGAAACCATTCATTTTGAAAACTTCCAAAATATTGGAAGTTAGATCCCTTCATACACATGGTCTATTCCTCTATTCTGGACCACTTTTCAGATTTCTTTGTTGATTGATTTTGCATTTTGATTAGGGAATAAGAAAGGCAAGGAAGCATTTTTTTCCATCAAAGGGGGTAGGGTGCATCTCATTTCAGATGTAGGAAATTGACCAGCAAGCCTGGTTTTGCATAGTCACAGCATCCAGCCGCTTGCTCTGTGCAGCTCAAAGATGAATTATTGGCCAGGTCCCCTCACATTCCACCCTCAAGCTGTCCAATCTCTCATACCAAAGCTTGTCTGTGACTGTGGCAGAAGGTATAGGGAGGTGTTTAGGGTTGGGAAGAGACTAGGATAGAAACACATGGTGTTTTGGCAGAATGATTAAAACATTAGATATCTGTTTTAATGAATTGCCCATCCAGCAGATAAAATACTGTAATAGTGAGACCTAATCTCCTCAGCCAGTAATTGTGATCTTATTTAGAGAATATGTTTGTTCCTGGTGAAACCATGTGTTTTACGCTGTGCCTCCAAATGTCAGAAAGTTTAGAGTAATAAAGGCAGAGAGAAAATGCCTTGATAAATCAGAAGAAATAAATTGGTAAACTCCCACTAAGAGATGTTCCTATCACAGAAGTCCAACATTCCGTATAATTTTCTGTGTGATCTTTGGCAAATCACCTAACCTCTCTGGACTGACTTTCCTCCCGTTGGAAAAATAAAGCTGACAATCTGGTCTCCTAGCTACCACATGCTTAAGTAACACAGAAGAGCTGAAGTTCAGATCATAATTCACTTTAGAAGAAAGATACTATGGTAACCATTAAAATGTGTTACAAAATGACCAGCAGGAAGGAAAGTAATCCAATGTGCAACTATTGACCTTCAAGCTCGGAGTGATTTTTTTTTAATGCATTTCTGAACTAATACTTCCACCTGCAAATTAGGAACTATTATAAGTTATAATGATTTAATGTCCTCTACCTACGGGGAGGACAAGAAGAAATCCACTGACATTCTCCTGCCTGCAAAAGCTAATTTGGAGTTGTATATTAATTAACTGTATTGATGCAGAACAAACTAATCAGAATTATAAATCCCAGGTTAATTCTAGATTGCTAATGTGGAGGAGGGGCAGTGAGGTAATTCCTCGTTGAGTTGACTGCTTCTCATGTTTCTATCACTTTTATAGACATTCTAATTTTAGAATGAGCAACTTATCAGTAAATACAATTTCCTATATCACAGCATGCATTTTCTAAAACTGGTTTTTATAAACCTGTAATAACTGAACGTATCACAAGATTAGTAGGCATAAGTTTAATGGTCATCACAGTAACTGACAAATTATCAAGCACTATAATAACACCAGTTATCTAGTCATTATTACTGTAATCACTAGAGGGTTTTTTTTGATGATTCACAAATGAAATTGAAATATTGGTTATGTTACTAATGTCATATTTGAAGGAATGTTTTGATGAGTACGTATTAACGATAGAGGACAATTGATTCCTTTATGACTTTTCATGAATGCCTATAATAGTCCTTGATTTATTCATCCTCTACTACTCACCTTTAACCTCCTAAACACTGACCACCGTCCTGCCACCAAATAGTTCCCTTTCTATTATCGTGCGTGTGTGTGTGTGTGTGTGTGTGAGTGTGTGTGTGTGTGTGTCTCTGTGTGTGTGTGTGTTTGTCTCATTTTAATGCAGATACTGTGACATAAAGCTTGCTATATTTGTCTTTCTGAGACTGGCTTATTATTCACATTAAACATACCTCCATAACAGGTAAGAACAATGAATTCTTATCTAAGAAATAAAAGAAAATATTTTTAACAAGGACAGGACAGTTTTATTCATAATAAAAACATTATAGTATGTTTCTTAATAGTGATTTAGGAAGAGAGGTTTGACTAAATCATTTTGTGTGATCACTTAAGAAGAAATGCATGTTATTTTCTAACTCACTTGAGTTTCAATATGCTTTCTTGAGTGGGTAAAAAAGAAGTGGGTGTGTAGCTAATTGAGTGGCAATTTCAGATAACCTTGTGGAACACCCTAAGAGAGTGTTGATTGTTAACTCTGAGAACTCATGATCTAGTTAAGTAAATTGAATAACTTTAAAGATAATTATTTCCAATTATATGCCTATTAAAATTCCAAATGATATACCAACTGGTAGGTATACAGTCTGAAAATAGTTTTGATGTCATTTTTGCATGACAGTTAAAGAAGATAAATTTTAGGAAACAAAGTTTAAATGCCCTAAATCACAATGAATACTTACAATGCCTTTTCCAAATTAATACCAATTTCTTATAACTGTGAAGAACAAAACTAAATGCTACACAGACAGTTGGAAACCATCCTATTTGGCCATGACTCTTACTCTTTAATCCAATTGCTTATTCAATATACCTGAACTTTACTGCTCCCAATTAGAAAACTTAAAGATAATATTTGCCAGTGAAGATAACCTTGATGCAAATAAGATATTAGAATATAAGAGAAAAAGATATAAGGCATACTACTGTTAATTTTTTAGTTGCATGTTTTCCTGAATTGAGTTTGACTGAAGAAATACAAGAAAACGTCTAACAACCATTTGAAAGTGACAATTTATAAAGTGGGCAGTTTTCAATGCTATCTCTTGGAAATAAAATTCAAGGTGTTTGTAGGCTTTCATATATATGTATATGTATATATATATATATAGATATATATATATATATATACTTTATATTAGGTGACTTTCTTTCTTTTTTTCTCTATATGTGTAACTGCTATTGGAGATCTGTTAAGTGATACATCTTTAAGAGCAAGGAAGAAGGTGGCTAAAAGCATTTCATGGCTCAGACCTATGGTAGCTATTGTTATGTACATTTTTTGCCCACATCATTTAGCAGGAATTTGGGTTAACTAATGTCCACATAGTTACTGTAAGTGATATCATGTGTCTTATGACCAGAAACCAGAGGCAGGGCCTCCCAATGGCCCAACATAGAAGCATACAAGACTGGCAAAAAATGTCAACGAAGTGACATTTTTCTGTACATTTTCTAATGATATTTTTCTATACTCATAGATTGGTGATTAGCCTAATTGTCATTAGGGAGACAGAATGTAGAAAGTGAAAGGTGCAGTGCAGAACCACACAGTCAAACAGAAAGAGGACCCAGGGGACCTCAAGGATCAGGAAAAAGAAATGTAGAAGCTAGATGTGTAGAGGACATCATAAAAACAAAGCCCACACAGTCAATTAGGCAGGGCTAAGAGGAGATCACAGAGACTGAAGTTACAAGCAGATCTCATTTGGGTCTGAGCTAGGCCCTCTGCATACACTTTGTGGTTGTGTAGCTTGGTTTTTTTGTGAGACTCCCAACAAAGGAAGTGGGGTGTCTCTTTTGTTGCTCTTGGCACATTTCCCCTCCTAGTTGGTTGCCTCATATGAGGGTTTGTGCCAAACTTAATGTAGCTGGTTAGGCCATATTTGTTGTAAATTCATTGGAGGTTTGCTCTTTTTATGGATGGAAACAGAGAAGGAGTGGATATGTGAAAGAGGGAAGTTGGTGAGAGTGATTGACAATAGAAGAAACTGAGGTAGAAATGTAATCTATGAAAAGAAGAATAAATGAAAAATGCTTTTAAAAAGTGTCAATGAAGCATTTTGGTAATCAGATATTTGCTACCCCTTCTTTGTTTCATTTCTAATGTATGTTTCTTAAACAGAGTGAATTATGACTAACTTTTAAGATAAATGCTTTGTCTATTAAACTGTAAGCATCCTGAGATTAAAGCCACCATTTATTTTCTGTTTCAGTGTTGACGTTGCTATCATGCAGCATAATGGAGTGCTATTATATGTAGGATGAAAGCTTACTCATCTTGAAAATATAAATAAGTTTAGTGTCACAATTGATCAAAGTTCATTGACATTTTATGCTAAATACAAAAGGACTGAATGTGTCCCTCACTCATTTTACACTGCTTCAGTATCTCCTGATGTTCTGAAACTGACAAAAAAGTAATTTGTCCTAGTCACAAATTTAAACATTAACTAAAATAATACCTCACATTTGCATGATAAGATCCAAGATCTTACAAGTCATGTGTTCAAATCGTGCTTAGGAGACACATAGCAGAGAAACAGAAGTATTCCCCACTCCATGTAACTAAGTCAAATGTGCTTAAAGAACCAGGAAAGTTTTACATTTCAAACAGTTTTCACTGCTAAGTCATTTTTCAAGTAATAGACCAAAGAGCTTTATGGACCACATTTAATAATGAGAAGATAATCAGTAATGTGACCATTATATTCATGCTATTGAATTTTATAGGCACCTGAATATGGGCATGAATGTGTGTGTGTGTGTGTACATGTGCAGACCATTAAGGAAGGTGCAATTTCTGCACTAAACAAAACCAATGACTTATGGCTTTCTTGTGTAAACAATAGGAACAGAATCTTTACCACGGGTTGCAAGGGATGCTATTCTTAATTTCTTTTAAAAGGTATAAATATAGTCGAGCATAGCAGCCTTATTCATAATAGCCAGAACAATGAAACAGCCTAAATGCCTGTAAGTCAAAGAATGGATAAAAACTGTTGTACATGTACACTATGGAATACTACTCAGCTATTAAAAACAAGGAAATCCCAAAATTTGTGAATGAATGGATGGGACTAGAGATAATTATGATGAATGAGTTAACCCAGAAGCAGAAAGACTCACATGGTATATATTCACTTATAATTGGGCACTAGCCCAAAAGGCATGTCTCACGAAAGTCTTCACTTTCCATGAGATTGGGATAGATGTGAGGACATCCTACTGAGACTCTAGGTAAGAGAAATATAGGAGATGGGGAAATAGAAGGATCTAGATGGTCCTAGAAACTTACAAGAATATCATGATGGGTGGATTGGAGCACAGGGGGATTTGCTCAAACTATTGCACTAATCAAGGACAATACAATAGTAAACATCGAACCCCTACTTTGATCTACTCAATGGATAGGACATTCTCCACAGTTATGTGGAGAGTGGGGACTGACTTTGACATGAGTCTGGTGCTCCATATTTGACCACCTCCCCTTCGTGGGGAGGTCTGGTGGCACTCAAAGAAAGAATAAGCAGGCTATCAAGATGAGACTTGAATGCCTATGACCATATAGTGGGGTGGAGGTCCCCCTAGGTCATAGACCTAGGGGAGGGGAATAGGGCGAAAGTGGGAGGGATGGAGGGAAGAATGGGAGGACACAAGGGATGGGATAACAATTGAATTGTAATCTGAATAAATTAATAATATAAAATGAAAAATTAATAAAGAAAAAAGTTTTAATTATACTTTTGAAATTAAAGCATGTTCCCATCACCTTTTGCAGAGACAGGAATCAACATTCTCAAGAATGACAACTTAATGGAGACCATCTTTATTCTGTCTGTAGGACCTGAAACAACAACTTAATAAATATTTGCAGAAAGTACAAAAACATATATTAAGGACTATTGCATTCTGTGGCCATAAAGTTGCTCACTTATCCACCAGACCAAAACTTAATTATCTCCCAAGGCCTGGATCCAAAATTGCATTTCCTCTTTTAGCACAGTGGGAGGAATCAATAAATATCTTCCACATGATGAAAAGAATGATAAAAATGAATGTGAATACCATTATTAAGCCACCAATGTGTGCCAACCCTTTTAAATAGAGTCAGTCTAATGCTTATAACATTCTTTAAAGCAGACATCATTGTCCTTATCCCCTATTGGAGAAAATAGGAGATCAGAAAGGTAAAACTATACTCATGTTTACTTAGCTAGTAATTAACAGGTCCAGAATTGGAAATGGGTTTCACTTAAAGATAATGCTGCTCCAACTCTCTTTTGCTGATTTTTGTAGGGGAGAAAAAGCCTGTAGAACACTAATTTAAATAGGCTTCATTTGCATTATTGAGCAGCTGTGTGGCTTTTTAAAAATGACTGTTCCATACTGTATAGAAAATGTCTAATCTATATTAGTTATAAATGCATAACCCTCTGTTTTAAGTACTAGGTAATTGACCAGTAGTGCTGAGCTAAAATTTTAGTAAGTGGTAAAGGTTAAAACCTATGTCAGGGAATACTATCTCAGCCAAAAGCCTATTGCTTATATTGTGGCATTGGAAATCTTAAAAGGATGTTGAAAATATTTGATCCAGTATTTGATAAGGAGACAGTTTTTGCCTTTTGGATAGGAGTAGCCTGAGAGATGGCTCAATATTTATCATCCCTGCTTTCATCTTGCTCAAAGCAAGTCTCACTTGTGTCATAAATGTCACTTCACATTAGAAAATCTCTCACATGAATCTGAAGTGTCTCAGTTTGCTTTTCAGGAGCATCTATAAGCTGAAGACGATGGTTATCCAATTCTGTATTTGTGCTAGTGTAAAAATAGTACAGCAGTTGTTGACACTTATGTAGAACACATGGTTTAAACGTGAGATGTAAACTGCTCATCATCAAAAAGTGGCTTTAGAGCCAAGTTTCTCTTTCTAATGTAACAGTGAGTGTGCACAGAGGTCTATAGTGCCATGACACTGCACTGAGGTTTCACATTACTATTCACTTGCTTCGTCATCAAGGCATAATAGCATGGTCATTTTTTACTTCAAGATTGCCTGATACTACGGAATCTGCAGGTAGGGGTGCCATGTGTGAATATTCCCAAATTTCCTGTGTAACTCAATTTAGTCGATGTCTTGATGTATGCGGATGCATCTGCAAAGTGTGGTTTGGAAGACTAATTTAGTCAGTCATGGAAAGTAACTAAGCTAAAACCTAGCACAAAGTTAATATGCAGTCTATGCACCTCTGAAAATTGTCTCGTTGTTTTCCAGAACTGTGTTGGAGCATCTAAGGAGTAGAAGAAATCGTCCTTGATGCTTGAATTTGCTTTGCCATTGGAAAAGCATCGAGAAAATATTCCCTTTTTCACAATATGTGAGTGGCCACCTGTTGAAGCAGGTGGTTTTCTGGTTGATATGACAGATATCAAGAGTAGCCATGAAGCTGTGAAGTCTCTTTTTTGACATTTTCATATATGCTTGTAAAGAGTTTCAGTCATTTTCATTCATGTGACTTTCTCTCATCTCTCTTCTTCCCAACGAGAACTTCTCATACTTCCGTGACCTATGTTGTATATGTCCAACTCAGTTTAATTAGGCTTGCACGTGTGAGAACAGATGGGTGTTTATTTATGGGAACATGGGGTATTTATCATTGACTACACCACTGAATAAATTCACACCCATTTTGTCAGCTCTCATTAACTTTCAGTAGTTCTATAGTTAATGGCGGGTTCTCGAGGGCCTTCCTTATATGAAACATCTATGGGCCCAAAATTGTGCGGATCATGTGTGAGTATCCATGGGTACTGTGAGTTCAGAAATACAATTGGAAGGTCGTATCCAGAAGCTGTATTTTTATATATACTTCCTAATCTTGCTCTACATTTTCCCCAGTGTTTCTCCTGTGATGGTCCTTGAATCTTGGGGAAGTGAGATGATATATATGCTCCATTAGACCATTAGAACCTTCTGTTCTCTGTATTTTGACTGTTTATGAGTCTCTGCATTGATTACCTTCCACAAAAAGAAGCTTCACCAAGATTTCCAAACAACATGAATGTATGGATGTAATCGTGAGTTTTCAGAAGGGAGTTTCACATGTCTATTTAGATAAATGATAATAGTGATTGTTCCTCTATGCCTATTATAATCTCGTTCACAGAGCTTCACCAGGTGTATAGTACAAGCAACGAATGCCATCCTATGGGAGTGGGCTGAGATTCTAATCAGAAAACTGAGAGTTACTCTCAGAACAATCAAGCCTTATTGTACCAGTGGGTATATACTTTGCCAGCCCAGTCATTATTGAAACTCACAAGGTTTATAACTGTGTAAAATTAACAATGGCTCTTCTCCTCTACAACCTTACATAGCACCATCTTGCACTCTGAGATCTAGCCTACAAGAAGGAATTCTATGTACCTCAGTTCCAACTAGATTAGAGAAGGCTTTCATGAAAATTAAAAGCTAGAACTTTCCTTGCTTACAGAATATGTAAAACAATTATATTAATGAAAAAGAGTGGCAGGAACTAAATTAAAATGTTAACAGTACATAAAACCAGTGCTTTTGAATGGTGTGTGTATGTGTTTCTTAGAAACAGAGACAGAGAGATGAAATAACAAAGAAGGAAATGTGACCTACAGTATTTTAACAAATGTTAAAATTAATATAAAGCGGATTTGACCTTGACCACAGGGAATTTTTCTGTATCATTGGGAGAAGTAGCTTATCCATGCTTTTACCACAATCTCTGCAGCAGTAAATAAAGAATAACACTATTTCCAAATGATTGAAGAGGCAGGAACTGTAGGTATTTATGTGTAAGAGTATTTAAAGGATTCATTTCCTTTAAGTAAGAAAAGAAAATGGTAACAACAAAAACAGAAGAGCAATGTTGGGCATAAATGTAATATGCAAGTTAAAATAAGAGATTGATGTGAGAAGAAAAGAAATTTGGGCAAGTAGCTTAAGAAAAAGCAAGTTTGTTAAAAGGAGGCAGTGAGTGGGAATTGAGGGGGATGCCGAGGTAGCTTACCTTTAGGGATACATCCCTTTTACCAGAACATAATACCACAATCGCTTAGCGATATTGGCTGCACAGATGTGAAATGGATGATACCTCTGTTTTAAATCAATAGGCCTGAGGATACTGCCTAATAGGAAAAATAAGTTGGTCTAACAGCAGGTTAGAGGTGACAAGTGCTCTCATAGCAAAGGGGAGGGAAAATTCACATCCATAGGCCCAGTAGATTCACATTTGCATCCTGGTCTCATACTTAGCATTCTTTCCAGTGGATGGAGGATTATTTTTTCCTTGCAGGTAAATATTTCTGAGGTTATGGAAGAGTTTGAATATTTGTAATATTTTTCATTTTGATTGTATAATAAGACACATAGATCATTTTAAAAGTCATCAAAAGCCTTATCTAAGACTATCTAGTTGTTAGTAAGTGGGGCTTGAACATAAACTCATTGGTTCTCCTAAAAAACAACAGGTCTGAGAAACCTCTGCTTTACTTTCTTCATAATGATGATGAGAAAAATAGGGCAAATGATGCTTATTTTAATGTCTAGATCTTGTACTTATGGTTTTGTTTCAATCACCTATTTTATTGGCTGCTTTCTTGTGGGATACGTGCCTTGATGGGATTTGGTCAGTGGATGTGAACTTGCCTAGAAGAAGGCAAATAGAAAAACCACAGTAAAGTGTCACCATGCATGTTTTTATTCATTAGTCTTGCAGCTTGGGTTTCATTTCTTGTCCATTCGCCTCCATGTCTAGATCCCTAAATCATCACAAGTGGGAAGAGTTAGGTAAAAATCTTAGTGTGAAAAGATAATATGATATGTGAGGTCTCTGGAACTGAATTTCACACCAGTAATAGAAGCCTTAGGGCTAACTCACTGAGTATCCCAGTTGCAGTGTGATTCTCCCATTTGTTCACTCACCAGTGATTTCCCTTGTTCAAGACAGCTATCAGGAGTACGTCAATATAACTGGGTTTCAGAGTACAGTGCAAAAATGTCCTGCTGCTCCCCTCGCTGAACAGTGGAGGGAGACAGACTTCTGAATTTACCCTAATGAAATTTGGACCACGATGTGCTGGTTATTATTTTCTTTGAAATACTGCTTTTATAAAAAATATCGATGATTGACCCCACCTAAGTATTACATAGAGGATTAAATTAAAAGTGCTACAGGGAGATGTGGAGGAGGGAATTCAGAGTTATAAACTTGGAAAAAGAGAAGGAAAAGGGTATATTTGAGGCCAAAGAGGTGGTGGATGGGAACAAGGCTCTTTGTCTACATCAACAAAAACTGAGCAAGTGAAAGAATGTGTGTGTGTGAGTGTGTGTGTGTGAGTGTGTGTGTGTGTGAGTGAGTATGTGTGTGTGTGAGTGTGTGTGTGTGTGTGTGTGTGTGTGTGTGTGTGTGTGTGTGTGTG
>OU015743.1:129913537-129936442 GCA_907169655.1 Acomys percivali
TGTGTGTGTGTGTGTGTGTGTGTGTGTGTGTGTGTGTGTGTGTGTGTTAACATGCTGTGGGGGCAGAAAGGCTTCAAATGAGAAATGATCTGAGTAAAAGCAAGGCTGTTGGCTCTTGATATCTACCAAGTTCAAGTCTTTTACATCAAGTGATACAGTATTTGTCTATAGGCAGTGCAGATTATCTGGGTTTTTAAAGTCATTTCTTGATTGTTTGTAATATGCGATACAATGTACATGCTCTCTAAATCATTGCTATAATTTATTAATAAATTAATAACTAGGAGAAAGTCTACATATGTCCAGATTCCATGGAATAATTTTTTAAATTTTGTTTAAAATTGTCATATATGGTGTGGGTTGCCAACTATGTATTTCAGTTTCTGACCCATTGTCTTCGGGTAAAAGTGCAGTATTTGTAAGAAACTGTTGTTGTCCTGATTTTGCTTTACCCTTCTCTAGCTTTTCTGGAGTGGATTTCTTTTAACTTATATATTAAACACAGAGGCTTGAGTCTCCAGAGTACAGAGTATGATAGTCAACCTCCATGATTCCTTCTTTGTCAAGGACCTAGTCTGGTGCCTGACCCATTATAAACAAGCACACATATTTTCTTCTGTTTAATCTATAAAGTTACCCTGGTATTGTCATGTGGGATATATCCTGAAGAGTACGTGTCTGCCTCATCCTCATAAATAAGCAAAGCATAATTGCCTCTGTGGTATCAGATCTCAGCTGATTATTTCATGGTATTGAATGTTCCAATGACGCACTTTGTTCTCAGTACTTGTTTGATGTTGATCTCTCCCAGCATACCTTTCATCTTCTGATATCTGGCAGAGAGTTTATTTAAGAAAATGACGGTTTTTTTCCAAGGGAACAATGGCAGAATTCTTGTTGGTATTTTCACAAGGCTGTGCTAATCCTCAGTCTCTAAACAATTGCCAAAGTAACTGCTGATACAGCAGCTGATTTACTCTCCCTAGCAATTCAGGTAAATGTATTCGCTATGGGAGCACCGACAATCCTTCACACCATAAACAGTATGAGATGGTGGATGTGTGCCACCCGTTTGCATCGTTATTCAACGAATGACCGTTTATAGTTTAATTCTTAAACCTACTCTATTGTTGCTAACATAATTACATTTTTAAACATTAATTATTAATCATATGATGGCCATTAATAAAATGTCCTTGGAAAAATAATTGATGCTCTGTAGGATACCAGGCTGTGTAAGTTTTATTTCTTCATTAATTTATTTTGTTTTAATTTGGTTCAACTCTTTTAGGAAACTTGTGTGACTGAAATTTGAGATGGTCTTATTAAGAAGAATATTTGAATTAACAAAAGCAGCATTCTCCCATTTTTCCCACCTCCAAGACATTGGGAGGATGTCAGCAGCCTTTACAAGGCAGCATTCAGTATTCAACTATCTAGAAAGCAACACAGCACAACTTTGTGGCAAGAACTCATTGGAAAGAAATATTTTGCCTAAACTGGACTCCTGAGTTTTATAAGTGTGAATATCAGATGCAAAAAACAAAAACAAAAACAAAAACAACAACAACAAAACAAACAAACAAAAAACCCAACAAAAACAGAACAAAACAAAAAAACAACAAAAACAAAATGACTTCTGGAAATGTAGGAAAATTTGTACCTGGTTTTCATGCAACTGGCATCGTGTGATATATTCAGAAGTTTTACGTTATTACTTACAAGTTACTACTGTATTCTCAATCCGTCTTTAGCTCTTGTCTCATTTCACTGGCTTCTGTGATGGTGAATGACATCCTCCTGAAGGATCTGCTTTTGGCCCTTGGTTTATGTAACCCAAACCTCTCATAACTATCATTCTCCCTTTTCTTGTTTTTCTCAATTTGCATTATTACTCTAACACTGCTATCCAGCTTTGAAATTGCCTGTGGCCATCTGATTTGGTTTTGCTGTCTAGGTACATGGGGATGACCTACACCGTGTCCATTCAGCAAATTTTAGAGTCCTGTACTGGCTAAAGCATCCCAGGGGGAAGCTACTCCATCAAAACACATGGCAGAGACAAGATGATGTGGATCTGAGCTCTTAGTTGACCTGAGGAACACACGGAATACTTGAACATTTTTTTTTTTTTTTGCTCAATCCACTAAAATTGGCTCAAATCAAGTAAATTACAAAATGATTCAGTTTTTAAAGAGTTAGTACCATTTACAAACCATAGAATTAGATAAGGACTTCAAGGTTGTGCCACTGATAATATTCAAACCAGTCTAGGAATTTTGGAATATGAAGCTTGAAGAAAGGAAGATTTAGATAAAATCTGAAGCATATTTCAGACATGGTAAATTACGCTCAAGAAAGCATGTAAAATTGAGACTAAGATCTACTCCTCATAGAACAATGTGTGCATGAACACAGTGGAGACGGGCCATGTTCTCTAACAATTGATCAGACTGCACCCAGGAAATGAACCACCTCTCACTGGATAGAGCAAAGCAGTGCTCATTGTAAGGGTTTGGGGAGGCAAAAGTGGAGAAACATAAATTAAATCTCACTGGCTGAAATTTGAATTATTTCTTCCTTTATGAATATTTCCCTGACAAACACACAGCTAAAACTGTTTCATAGATTATAATATTTATAAGTACAAAATATATGAAGTTTCTACACATTCATAGTAGTAATAATACTTAAGAATTCAATCTAAAAATCTTCAAACTTTTTGCATCATAAATTATTTGTCTATAGCTACTATTTGTCCTTAATGCTTTCTCCATTTAATGACTTATTAATGAGTTTTGATTAAGTATTATTTTTCTTTACACCTTTCAATAAAAGTCTATGTGTGTTTAGTAAAAGAAAGTTGACAATTCAAACTGGAAAACTGTTATATTCTTCAGTTGGTAATTCTTTTGGGAAAAACATGGGTTGAGCTTTGGGACTGCTTTTTAGTTGCCTATACCCTCTCCATGTTACAAGCTTTACTGAGGACTAATTGGTGTTTTGCTAACATCTATTTTATAGAGACAATTTTTAGAAGTGTATTCAAATCTTTATGATTCCTGATAGACGCAATAGGACACAGGTGTGATATAAAGTCAACTCTCATGTCAGTGGATAATTTTTTTCCTTTTAGCATAGTAAGATACAACCCCTGAGGCTTCTTAGTCACAGAAGAAAGGACTTTACATATAAATTACTGTCTAGTTCCATCTTCAACATCTGTTAGGATTTCACTTCAAATTCTAAATTAAATTCTCAACTAGCAACAAGAAAGAGGTGCTCAAATAATTTGTTAACATTTATTGAGCAACTGGATATTGGGAACAGTGCTAGTATTAATCTAATTCTGTAAGTCATTTTTCAGACTAAAGGTGTACGTGGACCTTTGTTTTATAAATAACAGAGTCAACACTCGGAGAGATTAAGTAAGCCTTCAGATTCTAGCTCCAAACATCTAGCAAATGCCAATTTGCCTCAAAGCTCTATAATTTACAGCATGTATATAAGATTTTCTCTTCTGTTTCTGTGGTTCTATTATATGTGATTTTACCATCGAAGGTTGCATCAATGTGAGATATGTTCCTCTTCTTTATTGCTACTTTTTTAGGAAGATCTCTATCAAATCTCATGTCCCATCAACATGGTTTCAGAATTGGAGCAAGCATATCACTGGGTAAGACTAATGGGCTGAAACTGAAAGCAATCCACTACCCAATTTCACTGTATTTTCACACAAGCATTGCTGCTCTCTTTGGTGCATGGCTGTTTCTGCAAAATAAAGTATTGGAACTCTTCCACCTGGAGTAGATGCTTCATGAGAGAAAGATTACTCTTATTTCTATTTCCTCCACTGAATTTCCTAGGCCTTAGATCATCGAGAAGCACAAACCAGGTGCTCATTTATAGATTTTGGATGAAGGAAGAAATAAGTGAGTATGTGACTTTAGCCTATACCATGATATAATCATCTGAATTTTCATAATTATTGAAGTTGTGATTTTGAGACACCTTCTTCCTTTTACTGGAATTATTCCATCTGTTCTCACTAAGGGGATTTTGCCATGTGTGCATGAAAAAAATATGATATTAGATTGCTACATCTTTAACTACAGTTTGAAATTATCAACATTTTCACTACTAACAGTATATGGAGAACAGACAGAGGTAGTAATTATTGAAGCCCTGCAACACAGACAGTAACTAGTTACTGGTATGAACTAGAAAGAAATTTAGCCTCATTTAATCCAACTTGAATATTATTTCCAATTAAACAAGGGACTGTGGGTTAAGGAACTTCAATATGCTCAATCCTGGAGTGTATTCAGCACTTCTAAAGTTATATGGAGATACAAATACAGAATAGCTTCCCATAGGCTACCTGTGAGAAAATTCAAGATGAATGGAGCTTAGAGGGTTCACAGGAAAAACAATTGTCTGATAAGAGATGGCGGGGGGAGGGGGGCATTGGCATCAACAGTAAGCAGTTTAAAAAACTCTGTCTTGTCTGAAAATCCATGGTAGATACGATCACTGATAAGGCTGATGCACAGTGGGAATCTGATCGAGTGTACTTGAATGCAAGATGAAACAAATGCAACCCGGTTTTTTAAAGCTCTGATTGACATAATCCCTCCTGTGCATGAGTTAGTGAATTTGGCCTCCCTGATATAGATTTGAAAAGAACAAAGTAACATCCTATGGACCGCATTGGGAAAACCAGCTTTAAAGGTAGAAGTCTCAGAAGGAATGAGTAGAGAGGAAGAGAAGGTTTGGACTGTGTAGGACAGACCTGAGTCTGTTTACTGTTCTTTGCTTTTCTTTCTCTGTGTATAATTTTGCTATGATCACATGAACTTTTAGAGGGAAGAGAGCATGTTCATTTCAAAATATGTGGGTTGTAAATTGCTGAAATGGAGTTGTCATAAATGAATTTGATTTACCTAATAATATTGTAAAAGAAATATTATTCTTGGTTTTTTTTTCTTGTGAATTTTTTTCTTGTTGGGAAGATTTTATTTTTTTCTCAATGTCATGGAAAAAACTGAAACAGAGATATGAATATAACAATTCAGCATGGGGTGAACCACTCTTTCAACTGCATCATTAGATAGTGACAAGCTAATGGCTTTCAGAACTGGTGTTTAGTAACTACTCAGTGTGTAGTCGATAAAAATTGTGAATCATTTTAAAGGTTTGCTTCCCACCTCTGAAGCACTTTTCTCTTCCTTTCTTCCTTAACCTATTAATTATTTGCTTCCTGCAAATACTTTCACTTACATAGACACCAGCTCTCTGATTCCATCATTTTTTTGTTTCTCTTTTTTCTCCTTTGTTTGTTAATTCTGGCTTTTTCTACATCTCTTAGCTCCTTGGATCTTTTGGTGTTTTTCTGTATTAGAAGAAATTAATGTAGAATACTTTTATATAATCCAATATTGGTGTTAATATTAAATGTTCAAATAGGAGTAATTCTTACACTATAAATCCAGTACAAAAATGAAGAGAAAAAAAATCAAGATTCTGAAATGTGTGAGGCCAGCAATACATGATTATAATTATGACATATTAATATTATGTCATGATCAACAACTGGGAAAAGATATAGAGAAACGCATGCACAGGTAGACATTCACTCAGACATTCGACTCAGAGAGTGGAATAATGGCAAGGAGTGGACCAGGATTATTCCCAATGAAATAAAGTTTGAATTTGGAATACAATGATATGTGGTAACACACACTTTTAATTTCAGCATTTGGGAGGCAGAGGCAGGAGGATCACTGTAAGTTCCAGGCCATCCTGGTCTACAAAGTAAGTCCAGGGCAGCCAAGGCTACACAGGGAAACCCTGTCTTAAAAACAAACAAACAAACAAAAACAAAAACAAAGAAAAATTCAATAAGAATCCAACGATGAACTAAAGTTTGCTTAAAATAACGTTTCATTTTTATACTAATGTGCTTCTCTGTTTCTAAAGCCTGAGTTGTGGTCCTGCACTGGCTGTACTTTCTGATGTCTTAATCATTCAGAATTACCTTAGCGCTACATTTATTCTATAGTCCAGAATTTCTGAGTCAAGGAACACAGGCAATTCAATTAACACTGTGCTTGAACTGTACCAACAAAACTATGTGGAAATGAAGAAATCAAACAATTGCACCATTTATTTTTTTCTTTTACTTCTTTGCATTCACTTTGCCAGGGGGGTTTCTCCTTCAGGGAATTCTCAAGGGCTTTAAAATTCAATCATGAATTGGTACCATGTCACATTCTCTAAACTCTTAAAAGGTACAGTTTGTAATTCTTGGTCCTTAAAAAAGGAATTTACTTTCCAATTTTTAACTGTGGCACAGACAATTTGGTATCCTTTCCTGCCCTTTCAATATATGCAGCCTCATGGTCCTTACTGGGAGAAATCAGAGGTAGCAGCTGGAAGAGAGCTGCCTCTAATTCTAAGCCTCACCTCTGCTCAATTGCTGCTTCTGAATAAAATGCATGCAAACCCAAAGCAGCAGTGCCTAACTTGTGTCTACAATGAATTGTGATAATACATGGATTCACAGATGTGACCAAAGTAACAGTGATGTTTTATGGTAAAGCAGAATAAATAACATCATTTAACAGACAGACATTCCCCACCTTTTTAGGTTTTAACTATAAATCCATGCTTTAGAACCGTACAGTAGATTCACACCAAAAAAGTATAGGAAAATATTTGTTTAGAATGCTTTACAAAACGTAGATTTGTGACTGATGTGGAACTGCATCTGTAGCTATTCTTGGCTGTAGACAGCCTCTGGGCCATGTGTTTAACAATCTTCATAGCAGAATCCAAGACCCCTCTCACTTTTTATAATAAGTTCCCATTTAATATGTATCCCATGCCTTTCACTTCTGCCCACTTTATTGTCAATCCAGGAAGCATCTTTGGGGGAAGTGGAATGACATGCCATTTTAAGCCATTTGTTTTATCTTGCAATAGCATCCAGCATTAGGAGCAAATACTGCTGGGATAATATTAGATGTGCAAGGAAAGAGCCGATTCCAGTTGCAAATGGGAGGTGATGATGATACCACTATGAACTTGGGGACTGATTTTTACTCCATGAGCTGCTTTTGTCTTAAGTGCTTCAGATGTGGCCCAGAAAAGACAAACAATCTTCTGAAAATATCACTACAGGAAGAGCCTACTCCCCAGAAACCATAAAACATTCATAACACCTTCATTGTGCTGTAAATCCTTAGCAGGAGTTGATAACAGTGTATGAATTTTTAATGTAACATTTATAAATGGTTATTAAAACTATCCTTAAAGTAAAGTGTCAGTTTATTTTTAATTAACTGTTGGCTATTTAAGTTCCCAGATGGCCCGGGGATAGACCAATAGGCACACATGTCAATTATCTTTGCTTGTGCTCCATTTAACCCTTTGTTCCCTGTTAGCAGAAATATGAGGGAACATGAGCTTGTAGGACTTAAACAAACTCCAGTTGTAGTCTCAGGACAATTTTATTTCATATAAAATATTTGTGAATTGTCTGTCAATTATCATGGCTGCCAAAACACTTAGATGAAGCTTATTGTTTCTGAGTCTCAGTAAACCAAGTCAACTCCCTTAGCCCTACTCTCAGCCGGAGAAAAAAAAGTATGAAAAAAGACAAATAGATTCTAGAAAGTAACATCTAAAACTTGTAGTTAAATCTCAGGCTCTGTAGCATTCTGCTTCTGTGACCTTGAACACACTTTATTTTTCGGCAGTATATTGTTTTTAATCCTAAGAGCCGGTGACAGCAAGAACTACCCATCTTCCTTCATGGCATTGTGAACATCAAATGATTAGGTGAGTAAATTTTATATACATATATGTCTACCCATATGATCATCTCCTCTCTTTTTTTCCAATTACTGACAATTTTTTCATTGTTTCCTTTTTTACCTTACCCAAATTCTGAGTTCCATGTTTCTTTCTTGTAGAATCCATAAGTCAAGGAAACTCATCTTAATTGCATGTTTTAAAGCCCTATTCTTTCTAAGAGCTGGGAAGATTTTTTTTTTTCATCTAAGGTAGAATTCAGTTCTGAATTATTCCTGATAATGCCTGGATAGCTTCCAATGACAATCCCAGGAGCCGGTGGGTCACTGAACTTTTCAGTTAGGAAATTCAGTTGTTACTAATATAGTTTGGCATCTTTGAGGCTTTGGATTCTCCACACGCATTTGTTCCATTGATTCCCAACAAGATACTTGAAATAAATGTCTGCTCTGCAGTTTTTCCAAGCTGTTTCCCTTTCTTCTCTTGTTTCATAGACATGTTGAGAATATGAAAATTTTGAAAATAGGATACCTCTAGATACATGTGCATTTGTACATATGTGTACATAGAAACATTTACATGTCTGATGCTTAATGGTAGGATCTGTTAATTTTCATTAGGATTTAGAAAATAAAAGCAACTGGGAAGTCAGTGAAAGGTCCTGAAAAACATTTAAAGCTCCCATACCTGGCCTCAGGTAGATCCTGGTTTCCTTTCACACTGTTCTTTAAGCTTGAAATCTTTTTATAAGAACACAGTTATCTTATTCTTCCTAAAACCTGCACTGAGGACCTTTCTTGCTCATATTGTTTTGTGTTATACTTGTACAATTCCCAATTAATTTTTCATATTCTATTTTGGTATGGTCTGTTGGGATGTCTCCATGATAATATAAATCAAATGGCCATTACATGTTGCTATTCAGATTATATTCTTATTTCCTCAAAACATATGTGAGCCCGACACAGCATATAAAATATGTGTCACTCAATCTTAGCACAGTACTCAGTGAGATGTCATTACTGGAATAAGACATCAAGTCATGTAAATGATTGAAGGTGAGTTTATAGGGTTGAGTGGCCATAATTGAAAACAAAATGGTAGATTATCTTTTGAGTCTTGTTTTAGACTATTAACAGTCTGTTTTTTGCATAAGAATGAGAGTATATTCTTTTCAATTTGGACAAGATGAAATTGAGGTCCAAATATCAAGTTCCAGTTAGTAGAAACTGTATATATAAAAGAAGATTGTTTCGTACTTTGAGTGCAGATTCCAGATTCCTCAAATCTTCAAGTGACTAAAATTTTGATACAGAAAAAGTCTATGGAGATGCAAAGCATGAATGAACCTTGGATTAAAGAAGGTGTATATCACATAGACACATTCTAAATTTTTTCCAAGTCCTACTAAGATGTAGTGACTCACCAAAGAACTGTGCATATAGAAGAAAAGGGAAAGGGAGAGAAGTTGATGGAGAATAAGAATGTCAATGACACTGTGAAGGGTGAAAATCAGAGAAAAATAAGTCAGTAATTTAATCTATTTCAGAATGTATGGTAAATAGGCCCTTAGAAAATCAAAGAGAGACAAGAATTTGTGTTACTAGTCGTAGATCAGTAAATTGTGAAATAAGAGTGTTTTTGGAATAATTTTCTAAATTTAAAGAAATAAATAATAAAAGCTAGACACTTAGAATGTCCCTCCAAAGAAGAACAGACATGTTACTCTCGTACCTTTCCTCAATATAAAGGAAAAGACTTTCCACCTTGGAAGACTAAATCAGAGTGATTATTTATAGTCTCTGGGGTTATAAACAGTCTTTGGGATATTAGAAACACTAGGGGTAAATGATTACCACACACACACACACACACACACACACACACACACACACACACACCCCAGACAAAGTTGTTGGTTTAAAGCCTCCCACTAGTTGGGTTCCAAATATTAGAAACAAACCTATACCACAAATTGTTATCTCTGATAGTTTCAAAGGATTTATCTATACAGATATCTGATAATTCAAGGAAGCAGTAGAACATATCTTACAACGAAGCCACCTTCGACAAGTTATACTCTTATAAATCTGCTTTGCAGATACTTAAGGTGGATAGGTGAGTAGATGTATATATGAATAAAGGGAATCTTATTTAAAAGTAAAGTTCATTAGAATACAAACATCTAATAATGAAGTAGACATAATATATGTGACAAAAAGTAAAATGAGGATATATAGTTAGTACTTGGTGAAAATTAAGTTGATTACAAAAAAGGTGTGGTAAAATATATATATATATATATATATATATATATATATATTCAGATCAAAATTAAAAGCATAATTGTTAGGTGCAACAGAAAAAATATTATATCAAGAACATTTACCAGAAGATAATTAAAAACATATAAACTAGAAATCAAATGATGAAATAGAAGATTGATACAAGTAATGTAACCTATAGCTTAATCAAATTACAAATAACAGGAAAATTGAAAGAAGAAATTTATCAAAGAGCAATTCAGAACTTAATGCATGAGCAACCCAGTGTATCAGGACTAATATTATAAAATTTTGCACAGTACAAAAATTGCATATTAATAACACTTTCCAGAAATGTCAACTACCCCATACACAAATCTCTATACTCAGAATGCTATAATATTGCCTAAAAATCTCTCCAGACTCTTCCAGTCAAAAATAAAATGTCCTAAACATTTTGAAACTGTAGTATCTAATCTGCAGTTCCTTACACATGCCATTATTTAATATTTATGGCATTTACCTATGTAAGAACACACAAAAATATAGCTACACATTAACTATATCAAGAGGTTTGAGGATATATACCAATTATATGAGAACATACTTCCAGAAGAAGAAAGATCCAAGAGTCAGAAGGCAGTCCACCAAGAAATAAGGATGTATTATGGTCAAGAGTCCTAAACTAAAACTGTAAATGGCCACTGCTACAACAGAGTTGATAATGAGAAATCCAAGAAAAAGACAAATTAGTCTCACCTGGCATATCTCGCCAGAATGGAGAAAAACTTTTGGAACCAAATTGGTAATAAGAATACAACAAAACATGCCAATAAAAAATTCAAGGATTTGGTCCCCTAGCTTTTAGAATTTTTGGCCCTTTTTCCAGATTTAAGTGTAGTTTTTTTTTTTTTAATGTGTTTCAATGACTGTTTATCACCCCAAAGTAAGCTGCTTTCTGTGTTGTTTGCTATTGTGAATTTGCATAATTATTTGTCTGCTGTGAGATATTACCATCTATATATGACAAGGAGCTGCACCTATGAAATATCAAAATTAGGTGGCCTACTCAAGATCAGCGCAATTAACATACCAGCTGAAAAATCAATATCAGTATCCAACATTCTGCTACATATTGGGAACACAACTCAGCAACAAATATAGTCATTAACTCAAAATAAAGGCCTGGAAAAAGTTTTCCAAGACAAAAGACCTAAGTAGGAAGTTGGAGTTGCCATTCTAATATCTAATAAAATAGGCTTTCACTCAAAATTAACCAAGAGATGGGAAAGACACTTCATTCTCAACAAAGAAAAATTATACCAAGAAAACATCATGAGCCTAAACATCTACTCTCAATATAGAGGGACACCCACATTTGTAAAAGAAATA
Source organism: Acomys percivali (assembly GCA_907169655.1). Lineage (NCBI taxonomy): Eukaryota > Metazoa > Chordata > Mammalia > Rodentia > Muridae > Acomys > Acomys percivali. Next base: position 129,925,009 of record OU015743.1, read on the forward strand.
TTAAAACTTAAATTACACATAGATCCTCATACATTAATAGTGGGAGACTTCAACACCCCACTCTCACCAATGGACAGATGAATAAAACAGAAACTAAATAGATGAATAACAAAGCTAACAGAGGTCATGAATCAAAGGGACCTAATAGATATCTATAGAACTTTCCACCCAAACAAAAAGAATATACTTTCTTCTCAGCATTGTGTGGAATCTTCTCCATAATTGGCTATATAGTTGATCGCAAGCAAACATCAAGCAATATAATAATATTGAGTTGACCTCTTGTTCTTTATCACACCACCATGGATTAAAGCTAGACCTCAACAACAATAGAAAAAAAAAGCTTACACACACATGGAACCTGAACATTTCCCTCCATTATGACCACTGTGTCAAAGAAGAAATAAAAAAATTACTTTCTAACATTCAATGAAAGTGAAGGCCTAGCATACCCAAACTAGTGGGGCACCATGAAAGCAGTGCTAAGAAGAAAGTTTAGAGCACTTAGTGACTTCATAAAGAAATTGGAGCAATTCCATACTAGCAACTTAACAGATCAACTGATAGTTTTAGAAAAGAAAAGAAGCAAACCCATGCAAGTGGAGCAGATGGCAGGAAGTAATCAGACTCAAGTCTGTAGTCAATAAATTAGAAACAAAGAGAACAATACAAAGAATCAACAAATCTAAAGGCTGATTCATTTTGAAAATCAACAAGATTGACAGACCCATAGTGAAACTAAATAAAAGGCATAGAGACAGTACCCAAATAAACAAAACCAGAAATGAAAAAGGGAGACATAACAACAGATACTGAGGAAATCGAAAGAATCATTAGGTCTTACTTCAAAATCCTTTATTTCACAAAACTGGAAAATCAAAATGAAATGTTATAGTCTCTTGATAGATCTCACCTACCAAAGATAAATCAAGACCAGGTAAACAGTTTAAACAATCCTATAACCCATTATGAAGTAGATGCAGTCATTAAAAGTCTCCCAATAAAAAAAAAATCACAGGACCACATGTTTTTTTTGCAGAGAATTCTACCAGACTTCAAACAGGGGTTAACACCAATACTCAAACTAGTCCTCAAAAAAGAAACAGAAGGAATATTGCCAAACTTATTCTATGAGGCTACAGTCACTCTGCTACCTAAACCACACAAAGACCCAGTAAATATAGAGAATTTCAGACCAGTTTTGCTCATGAACATTGATGCAAAAACATTCCATAAAATACTCACAAATCAAATCCAAGAACACAACAAATACATTATTAACCAAGATCAAGTAGGTTTCACTCCAGGCATGCAAGCATGATTAAATATATAAAAGTCCATCAATACAGTACACCATATGAATAAACTTAAAAAAGTCACATCATTGTCTCTTTAGCAGCAGAAAACATCTTTGACAAAATCCAACACCCCTTCATGATAAAAGCCTTGAAGAGATAGGGATACAAGGCCCATACCTAAGCATAATAAAGGCAATATATAGCAAGGTTAGCTAACTTCAAGTTAAATGGAGAGAAACTCAAACCAATTCCATTATAATCAGGGACCAGACAAGGTTGCCCTCTCTCTCCGTATCACTTCTATGTAGCACTAGAAGTTCTAGCTAGAGCAATAAGACAACTAAAGGATATCAATGGGATACAAATTGGATAGCTATTCAGAGATGGTAAGACAGTATATACAAGCATTCCTAAAAATTCCACAGAGAACCCCTAAAGCTGATAAGCAGTTTCAGGGAAGTAGCTGGATGTAAGATTATTTTTTTAACATGAAATCTGATTCATGGCTCCCTATTTGATCTCTTCCCTTAGGTAAGGATGCCTGGTGGCAGGCAGTGGAAGGGAAAGTAGGCTTTTGGGATGAGACCTGATAGGCTGTCATCATATGTTGGGAGAGGAGGTTCCCCTTCTGTAACAGGTCTAGGGAAGGGTAACAGGGTGAAATAGGGAGGTAGGGAGGAAGAGGCAGATACAAGTGAGGGGATAAAAATTGGGATGCGATGTGAATAAATTATTTAAAAAATAAAAATATTTAAAAATATTATTTTTTATAAAAACAGTAACCCTCCTATATACAAATGACAAACAGGCTGAAAGAGCAATGAGGGAAACCATATCCTTGATAATAGACACAAAAACATATACTGTATCTTAGTCTAACTCTCATAAGGAAAGAAAAAGACATGTATAAGAAGAATATAAATCTCTGAAGAAAGAAATTAAAGAAGATATAAGAAGATGTAAATATCTCCCATGCTCGTGGATTGGTAAGATTAATATAGTAAAAAATGGCCACCTTATCAAAAGCAATCTACAGATTCAATGTAATCCTCATCAAAATACCAATACAAACTTTACATAATTTGAAAGAAAAATACTAAACTTTATATGGAAAAACAAACAAACAAACAAACAAACAAAAAACCAGAATAGCTTAAACAACTCTATATACTCAAAGAACTTCTGGAGGTGTCTCCATCCCAGACTTCAAGCTATACTATAGAGCAATCGTAATAAAAACTGTGTGGTATTAGCATGGTCGATCAATCAAATTGATTCAAAGACCCAGAATTAAGCCCACCTATAGGCATTTGATATTTGAAAAAGCAGCCATAGCCATACAATGGATAAAAGACAGCAACTTCAACAAATAGTGCTGGTCTAACTGGATGTCTACATGCAGAAAAATGTTAACACCCTGTAAAAAACTTAAGTCCAAGGGGATCAAAGATCTCAACACAAAACTAGATACACTAAATATAGTAGAAGGAAAAATGGGGAAGAGCCTTGAACTCATTGGTACAGGAAGAAACTTCCTGACATAAAACAAACAGAGAAGTCCCTAAGATGAATAAGTAATAAATGGGACTTCTTAAAACTGAAAAACATCTGTAAGGCAAAAGACACTGTCAATAGAACAAAATGACATTCTAGAGATTGGTAGAGCTAATATCCAATAAGTTTAAGGCAATGAAAAAAATTAAACACTAACAAACAAAATAATCCAGTTAAAAAATGGGGCACAGAGCTAAACAGAGAAATCTCAACAAAGGAGTCTTGATTGTTGGAAAAGTCCTTTAAAATGGTGAATGTCCTTAGTCAACAGGAAAATGCAAATAAAAATGATTCTGAGATTCCATCTTACACCTATAAGAATGACTGAGATAAAAAACATTCAAGTGACCACCATACTGGCAAGGATGTGGAGAAAGGGGAAACACTCTCCCATTGTTGGTGGGAGTACAACCTTATAAAACCATTTTGGAATCTGGTGCTTTCTCAGAAAGTTTTGAACAGCTGTGCTTCAAGATCCAGCTATACCACTTCTGGATATATAAGCAAAAGATGCTACACCATACAACAAGGACATTTGCTCAACTATGTTCATAGTAGCTTTATATGTAACAGCCAGAATCTGTAAGCAACATAAGTGTCTTCAACCTGCTTAGTTGCATCCTCCTGCAGCTTTTATGCTGTGATCTGGAGATGCCAAACTGTTTTGGTTTTTGTTTGCATTCTTTCACTGTCTTCTTGTCATTTTGGTGTCTCTGGTATTGGGAGGTAGCTTCTGGTGTCCTTCACTGGTTGATAGTGAATAGTTGGTAAATTATTATAGGTCCTGTGTCCTTGCCTGTCAGGATCAGGGAGTGTTTCCCTGGAACAGGCAGGTGATCTGGTTTCCACTCCTGGAGATTTTGCTTAGGCTCTGGACTGAGTCTGCAGAAGTAGGTTTCTGTCTGGACCCTTTCATTTTACTACTGTAATTCAGATCAGCTATTTTGGGACCTAGAACAAGGTCAACACACAAGCACTCTGGTTGAGTAGGTTGTTCCCAGCTACCTGTCCTTCCTGCAGCTTTGTAGCCAAGACCCCATCTGGATCAGATCTTCTGAGCTGTACCTGCCATTTTAGCTTCACGTCTAAACACTGAAGAGGTGTCCAGCCTCTCCCGAGAGCATGGGAGATCCTGCAGGGCCTGTGGGAGCTGATCCAGTTAGGTTCTGTCTGTTGGAGAGTCAGGATCAATATGAGGCGGCCCAGAGACAGGACCATTTCAGACCTCAGCAAGCTCCAAGCTGCCTGCATTTCCTGGCCTACAGAAGTTTGGACCCACATGGGTCAGCCCCTCTGAGCTGTAGCCACCTTTTAGCTAGGCATCTGGACACTGCAGGGGTGTCCAGACTCTCCCGAGAGCATGGGAGATACTGCTGGCCTTGTGGAACCTGATCCATTTAGGTTCTGTCCATTGGAGGGTGCAGGATCGGTATGTCAGGGCCCAGAGACAAGACCTTTTCAGACCGCTAAGCTGCCTGCACTTCCTATGTGCCTGAAGGCAGGACCCTGCTCTGGTCAGGCCCTCTGAGCTGTAGCCGCCTTTTAGCTCAACAACTAGATTCCACAGGGGTGTCCAGCCTCTCTTGAGACTGTGAGTGATCCTGCCTGGGCTGTGGGAGCTGATCCAGTTAGGATCTGTCTGTTGGAGAGTGCAGGATCAGAACGCAGCAGTCCAGAGACACGACCATTTCAGACCGTGGGTGGGCTGCAAGGTGTGTACACTTTCCGTGACCCTGTAGCCTGGACCACTCACAGTTCCTCAGAGCTGTAGTAACCTTTTAGCTCAGCGATTGGACATGGCGGGAGTGTCCAGCCTATCCCGAGAGCATGGGAGATCCTGCTGGGCCTGTGGGAGCAGTCCAAGCTGGGTTCTAATTGCCCCTGTTTGCAGGCTCAGTCCATTGTGTGCTGCTCTAGATTGGGGCCAGGTCATCCCATGAGCTACCCACCCACACTAGCTGATTTTGGTAGGCCCTGCCCCTGTGTTTCCACTCGGCCTGTGGGACCTCTGCAGTTTGGCATGGGGTGGGTGGAAGGATCCAAGGGCAGTTTCACCCTATTCCTTGAGATTCCTCAGGCCAGGGGCTCTGGTGTACCACGGCCCCACACAGTGAGTTAGGCTGGCTGCAACCTGCAGGTGGGTTCTGTTTGAGCATCTAGGGAGTGGGTTCAGGACATCTGGGCTGTTGCTTGTCCTGGGGCTAGGCCCACTAGTGGTCTGCAGAGTTTGGGACCCCACTCACCTGAAGTTCTCTAGATCCAGCAGTCTGTGGCTCCATTCAAGTCCCTGGTCTCCGTGCAGTAGATCAGATACGATGCATACTGGTTGACGCCATCTTGGAACCCCTAAATATAAATTTTAAAAGAAAGAAAAATTGATGTTGAAAGAAGTTAGCTGTAGGGAGAAGTGGAAGAGATGCCATATCTTTGGGAGGTGAAAACTGGATTTTTAAAACTTGATCTACTGAGTTGCTTTAGTGTTAGCTTTATTGATGACTATGTCAACACATATCCAAAAGTGTGTTTAGTAATACAGAAGAAAGAAGAACAAGATACACACAACTCATCATAGAATAGATATCACATTGTTTTGAAATTGAAAATATATTTATGAGCTAAATTTTCATAGAAATTAATATCGCTAAGAAAATAAAAATAGAATATTAGTAGGAAATGGTTTAAAGTACATGGCTGTGATTATATATAGAAATGGTTGTATATTTGCTACTACAAAAAACAAGTCATATTTAATCTGCAATTTCAGAGTCACTGTAATGGGGAAAGACAGGTTTCTATACTGACTGGGAAATTGTTGCTCTTTTGGGAAAATATGCAGCAGAAAGTTTATTGTAGAAGTTTTCCACAGTTGTGTGGAGAGCAGGGACTTACACTGACATAAACTCTGATGCCCAAATTTGACCATTTCCCCTTGGTGGGGAGGTCTGGTGGCACTCAGAGGAAGGGGAAACAGGCTACCAGAATGAGACCTGATAGGCTGTGATCATATTGTAGGGGAGAAGTTCCCCTTCTGTTACAGACCTAGGGAAGGGGAATAGGGTGAAAGAGAGAGGGAGGGGAATGGGAAGATAAAAGCAAGGGGATCAGAATTTAGAAGTAATCTGAATAAATTACTTAAATAAATAAAATTTTTTTTCTCCGTATTGAATGATGGCTTTGCTTGTTTCACCAAATAAAACCTAGGATCTTTGCATTTATGACATGTGTTTGTTTTGCTTATAGCAGAAGGACACATCAGATGTAAACGGTCAACTGTAGAGGAATACAGAGTCAAGAAATAAGATTTTAGTTGGGACTCAAAATCATCATAAATGCTCATGAAACTTAGAATACATAAGAGTCAAATAGTCAACAAGTCATTTTTTCTCATTTATGAGCAATTAAAATCTTTATAGATACATAAAATTATAGATACATATACTTGTAATTTATAAAAATATGTAATTATTAATTAAATGTATATGTTATACAGCACATACACACAGCAAAAATGGAGCTAATCAGACTTGTAAAAAAGTGATAAAAGATAGGGTGAAAGTGCGATGGAGGGAAGAATGAGAGGATACAAGTGATGGGATAACAACTGAGTTGTAATCTGAATAAATTAATTAAATAAAAATTTGAAAAAGAAAGTGATAAAAGGAAAGAAATAGTGATAAAACTGGTCATTGGACATTCCTAGCTCTAAATGGCATGCACTATACCTTTAGTAATGTTACTGAGGATCATATCAGATAAAAATGAGTATTTTGTGTTCCCTTTATCATCAAATAGAGTATACAAGCAAATTGTCATGGGGACTGTGGTTTTGAACTTTGCAACTCTCACACAGCATTCACTCAGTTCAATATATTCAATGAAGAAGATGTGTTATGTGCTCACATTTCATCGTAAAGACAGGTGCTTCCTCTTGTTGAAACAGATACTGTGCAACTATGTCCACAGTTGATTATATACATCTCCTCAAGGATTACTTTGTCTATTTCTACCATTACCTTCTTAACATGCCCTTCTAGGCTAGGTGCTCATGGGAGGGCTTCATGTGCGTTCTTGTTTTCCATGCATCCTGTTTGCTTCTTTTCAGCTCAGGGACTCTGCACCTGTATTTCTCCTAGTTCATCTTCACATCTTCTCTTCTGTATTTTACTAAAATATTCCTTTCTCAGGAAAGAGATCTTGAAGTCCCAGGTTTCCATTAAGGCCATAACCACAACTTGAAAAGCAAATTAAATAATGGATTTGTTTAATTTTTCAGTCTCTGCTGCCATGTTATGGATGTCCCATGGAAGGCAAATATTTTTCTTCATTGTTACTCTAGAACTTAGTGTGGCACCTGCATGTAATGAGACTTCAATATACATTTTCTGAATAATTGATTAGACATATATAAAAGCTAGTTTCAGAATGTTGGTCCAGGGAGATCGTTATCCTTGGAAATCTAACGTTCTGTAACAGATCCATCATCTCTTGCTTTATTTAAGTATCTATCTTTCTATTTTTATATATTAGCAAGCTCTACATCTCATAAATGTCAGGCTCAGAACCAAATTGTGTAATCCTTGTACACAATTTCCAAGACTCAGAGGTTTTCTTGTTCTTTTTTTAATTTTTCAATTTACTTATAAAGTCGGGGTGCTGGTAGGGAAGTCTACTCTAATATGGGAATTCATTTTGCTATGGAAATAACTAGTAATTATGCTTTCTAAATGAACTTGACTTTGTGGCTGGTGTCAGATTTTGCTAAGTGCCCTGGGCCCGACTGAGACTAATTAGGTCTACATTAAATATTAAAGCTCTCTGACACCCTGGTTTTGATGGTGACAGAAGAGAAGAAATTCTGTAACCTAATCTCCACCCAACAGGGGTAATTTATGTTCACTTTTTATAACAAAAGAAAATCCAATTATGTTGCTGGCTGACAGACATATTTAAAGGAGAAATTAATGTAAAAAATTGCATAAACACACAGACACACAGAGTACATAAAATAGCACAAAATGTCAACAGATAGGCCTTGTTTGCTTCCAACTACATCAAATGCCTGTTGATTGTTCTGTTAGAAACTCGTATGAGGAAGGGAAATAGTTTTCTGCCTATAAATGTGTTTAATATAGTATAGAAGCATGGAGTCAAAACATAGCTTCAGATGGTAAAATATGGTAATACCGCTTTTCCATAGAAAAGGCCAGTTCTATGTGGACTTCATTTGCCATCCATCACTAAAGGATAGTTTTTCCCTTCAAAAATTTGGGTTGGAGAGAAGGTAATTTCCTTTTTACTTGCATTTTTTTTTCAGATCCGGGCAGTCCAAGGTTATAAAACCTGGTACAGGTCTCTACTCCTTTCTGGATGGATGAATGAATGGATAGATGGATGGTCACAATCAAGTCATAGTCACTACCTTTCAACTGCAATTTCTGTAAAATGAACAGTAGACCTAGAGATCATTATGGTAAGTGGAATAAGACAGTCTCAGAGAAATAACTGTTTTCTATCATATACGAAATCCAGATTCTGCCCTTGTTTTCTGTGTCTGTCTATCTCTGTCTAACTGTACATATGTACAATCATGATTTATATTTACATATGGCATGAAATGCAAACAGAAGTACCATAGGGGATGAAGAATTATAAAAGTAGAGAGGTGCAGTATGGTGATGGGATACATGTGATATGAAAGTAGAATGAGAGAATTTTGTTAACAATGAAGACCAAAAGTAGGGTAGATGGGAAGAGGACAGGGCAATGGAGAAAGGAGAAATAAAAATTAAGGATAAGAATGTTCGTGTTTTAAAATGTTATAATGAAGCCAATATGTAGTATGGTTACTAAGAAGTTACTTCGAGAAACGCAGCTTATCTTGTTGGTGACATCTCTTAATGAGCCTTATGACAGTGAGGTGGAACAATTTCTTCATTCCAATGTCCAGAGAGACTCATAAGTAATTCCTACCTTGAGAACTATAACAAATAAGAGTATATATTATAGATACATATGTGTTTTGTTTACTTGTTTTGGATGCTTTGCACTTTTATTATAAAGACTCTGAATTTGAAACTACTCATGTTTCAAATTCAGAGTCTTTATAATAAAAGTGCAAACATATGCAGAAGAAATACAAATGGTGGAGAATCGTGTTCTGGGTGTCACTACCCAGCAGCAGTAATTGCTAAACAAAAACAAAAACAAGAAAACTGATCCTCAGTTCATCTTGCCAGTGTGTGAATACACATCTCATTTTCACCAATTCAAATAACTTATTTTCTTGAGAAATTAAGCATCTTAATTTTCCTTTTTTATTTTAAAATTATCTTACAATAGTGGGACAATATTCTTACTTACTTTCATACAATATTACATGGATCTCACATATGTAGTAGAAAGTATTAAATTCTTAAAGTATTTATTGACTGGAAAATTAATATAACAAAAATACACTTGGAATTTTAAAATTATGTTGGGTTAACAGTTTATGGTAAAGATGTTTTCTAGCATAAACAATGCTCTGAGTTCAACTGTCAGAGCTACAAACAAATACATAAACAAACAAAAGGATATTTTATATAAATAGCCTTGAAAATGAATTAAATGATCTAAGAACACCCCAGTATTATTATTTTAATTCTTTTTAAGTCAACCCAGGCCATTAAATACATATCAATATATTCCTTTTTTCAGTTGACACTCATTAATTTTTCTGAAATCTGAAAATAAAAGTAATTTATATACAATGGGCAGCATAACACTGTAAGGCAAATGGCAAAACAAATAAACAAACAACAGTATAGTAGTAATATAGTAAAAGTCAGGAAGCCTGTATCCCAAACTCCTTCCCATCATTAGAATGTTAGAAAGTTCCTGACTCTTGATGCCAGTAGGACAAGGCACTAGAGGGTCATAAATGAGTGGTCCTTGCATCTTTCAATTCTCAGTTCTTGTACATGGATGCAGAGTTAAGGACATCTAATAGGTTTGAGTAAGGTGCATTGTTTGGTGAAAGAACATTTCTGTAGCCTTTAAATGACCTGTCTGAAAACTAGGGGACAACTTAGAGTGAACATCGCCCTGTTGCTATAAATTAGACTGCCACATACCTGTTAAAAATGATTATAGTGTTGGTAATGTGAAAGCTAATTTGAACTGCACAGTAAGGAGGGCCTTTCTGCACTTATTGGAACATGGTGTGATTTCCCTATGAAAGGACTGTGCAATCAACATGCCCAATATTACAGGCCTTCATACCCTCCCATGAGTGTAACAGCCTTCAGAGAAATATTTATTTATTTATTTCTCCACCTGCTCTGCCAAAGTAGGTTATGAAATTATAAAAAAGATAGAAAAGACATTTTCCTTCAAATATAGAAAGTTACTCAGATCACAAGAAAGCCATATCTGTCTTCAGTGTGATTTTGCTGAATGAAAATGTTACAGAAAGGAGAGTCTGTCGATGAAAGAAAAAGTGATCTAAGGAGTACAAAATACCAGGATGCTTTGGTTCAGGTTTCTTTTCTTTTCTTTTCTTTTCTTTTCTTTTCTTTTCTTTTCTTTGCTTTTCTTTTCTTTCTTTTTCTTTTTTAATCCTCCCACTAGTCCGTTTAGGAATAGGATCATTCCAATTGTGTCAGTGTATATTAGGAATGTATATAACATTCATTTGCATTTTACAGGTGCTTGCAGTTAAGAATTTGTGTGCAATCCCAATAGAACTAGTATGCTGATGGGATTCTTTACACTTTAGGAAGTTTCAATGCTGTAATGGAGGCTTTTTGAACTATGAAATGGGAATGAACCAGGATTGGGAGATGGATTTAGTGAGTAAAATGCTCAACATGCAGGTGTGAGGATCTAAGTTCAAATATCCAGAAGCCTATAAGCCAAGGTGGTAGGGTGCATAAGTAATCCCAGTGGTCTTATGGTGACATGGGAGGCAGAGATAGGAGACAGTCAGAAGTTGGAACACCAGCTAGTCTAGTATGAAAAAGCAGCAATCAACAAAGTCTATGTCTCAAACTACATAATGCCAAGGAAGATAGCACCAAAGATTTCCTCTGAGTTGCACATAGTTGCTATGACACCTGCTCTCTCACAGATAAACATACACGATCACATATATACATCTTTTTTCTTCTGCTCTAAACCTCCTCCTCCAACTCAGACTCACACGGAATTGTTTGAAAATGAAAAGGTGCCTACATATTCATCTGTTTGAATATTTGGTCCCCAGACAACAAGGTTATTTGGAAAGGCTGTTGGATCTGACTTTTGTGTCACAGGAGGCTGGCCTTTGAGTGTTATCACCTAAAACTGCATTATATCCCGTTCTTTGTTCTCTTGTTAGCATCTATGTGAAGAACAAATCCTTAGAATCAACCTTCCATTTTTTTTTTCTGTCACTATGGCTTGAAATTCTCTTAAAGCATGAATCCAAGCAAAGGTTTGTTCTCCCCGGCATTTTGTATTGGTCAGAGGAAAGCATCTAATAACCTCACTTCCTTCTTTGTTATTCTTATCTGTCTGTCTATCTATCTATCTATCTATCTATCTATCTATCTATCTATCTATCT
>OU015743.1:129940056-129972074 GCA_907169655.1 Acomys percivali
CTCTCTCTCTCTCTCTCTCTCTCTCTCTCTCTCTCTCTCTCTCTCTCCCTCTCTCTATCTCTCTCTCTCTCTTAAACTATTCTGGATTTTTTGTTTTCTCATACAAAGTGAACTAATATTTTTTTCAAGGTCTGGAATGAATTGTGTTAAAAATGGTTTAGAATTGCATTGAACCTGGAGACTGATTTTGGTAAATTGAATCAATGTTAATGAGGGAAGATGGTCTGAAATTATCTTTCTCTTTTTTGAATCTTGGTGTGGTTTGTGAATCAGGGTGAACGTGGTCTTATACATTAAAATTGGCCAAGTTTCTTTTGTTTCTATTTTGTTGAATACTTTGAGAAGTATTGGTTGGGGATTTCTATTTGCTTAGGGATTGTAGGTCTATTTAAATTGGTTACCTGACCTTCATTTAACTTTTATAAGTGCTATTTATGGAGAAAAGTCCTAATTCTTTTAGATTTTCCAATTTTATGAAACACAGGTTTTTGATGTATGACTTAAAGATTTATTGGATTTGTTTAGTGTCTTTTGTTATATCCCCTTTTTCTAATTTTATTAATTTGGATATATCTATGTGCCTTTTAATTAGTTTGGCTAACTAAGGGTTTGCCTACCTTGTTAATTTTCTCAGAGAGCCAACTCTTGGTTTTATCGATTCTTTGTTTCTATTTAATTTATTTAGCCTTCAGTTTGATTATTTCCTGCCATCGACTTCTCTTTATTCTAAAACTTTCAGGTGCACTGTGAGATCTCTCTAATTTACTTCTGAAAGAATTTAGTGCTTTTATTATTTGGGTGTGTTGTGTATCCATGTTCACTGAAATCTAGGTTGTATTTTTTTCCTTATTTCTGCCTTGACCCAGTCATCATTCAATAGGACCTTGTTCAGTTTCAATGAGTTTGTAGGTATTCTATTATTTCTTTTGTTTTTGAAACCCAGGTTTAATGCATGGCAATCTGACTCAATACAGGTGGTTATTTCAACTTTTTAAAAAATCTGTTGAGACGTTATTTGTGACCAGGTGTGTGGTCACAAATTTTGTTCCATGAGATGTCCAGAAGAAGATGAACTCTTTTGTGTCTGAGTGAAATATTATTTAGATATTTGTTAGAATTTGTGCTTTATAACATCTCTTACCTCCACTGTTTCTATGTTTAGGTTTTGGCCAGATAACTTGGCCATCAGTGAGAGTGGGATATTAAAGTCTCCGAATAGCAATGTATAAGGAGAAATGGATAGTTTAAGCTTTAGTAATGTTTCTTTTACCAATGTGTGTGTACCTTTGCATTTGTGGAATAGGCCTTAAGAACTGAGATATAATCTTTTTATATTTTTCCTTTGATGAAAATAAAATACCCTTCTATATGTCTTTTGATTAATTTTTGTTTGAAGCCCATTTTGATGAATAGTAGAAATGCTATACCAGCTTTCTTCTTAAACCTTTTTTTTAACCCTATAGTCTAAGTAATGCCTACCTTTGACGTTGAGGTGTGTTTCTTTTATGTAGCAGAGAGATGTATCTGTTTCCATATCCATCCTGTTAGTATGTGTCTTTTAACTGGAAAATTTCATCCATTGTTAGTATGTGTGTTGGAAGATGTCAGTGGGTGTGCTTGTGTGAATGTGTGTGTATGTGTGTGTGTGTGTGTGTGTGTGTGTGCGTGTGTCCCTTCATTTGGTTTTACTGCTGTGAGATTAGTCATTGCCTGTATTTTCTTGAGTATAGTTAACCTCCTTGGGTTAAAGTTTTTAATAATAATTTTTATTTTTACATATACATTTATATTATTATACATATATAAAATAATCTACACACACCAAGAAGAACCACAAAACAATCAGGAATTATAATAATGTTCCATTCATAGTGATTTGGCTATTTGTATTTAGCAATCTTGATGAAAACATTTTTCTATCTTAGTGAGTCTAAAATTCTGAATACAAATCAATATCTATCATATTTCATCTCTATCAACTTAAAACATCTATCTACATCTAAAAGCATCTTATCCTCTAAACAACTAGGCTTAAAATTAAAGTTTTTCTTCCAGTACCTTTTGTAGGTTTAGATTTTTTGATAGATACTGTTGAAATTTGAGTTTGTTGTGGAATATCTTGTTTTCTCCCACTATGATGGTTGAACATTTTTCAGGAGACAATAATCTTGCCTGCCATCTGTGGTCCCTTAGATTCTGCAAGATGTCTTTCCAGGCCCTTCTGTCTTTTAGAATCTCCTTTGATAAATTGGATGTAATTCTAATAGATCTAGCTTTATATGTTATTTGGGCTATTCCCCTTGTGGCTTTTAATATTCTTTCTTTGTTCTGTATATTTACTGTTTTGATTGTTCTGTGGCATGTGGACTTTCTTTTCTGCTTCAATCTATTTAATGTTCTGTAACTTTCTTGTATCTTTGTATTCGTGTCCTTTTGATTAGGAAAATATTGGTTTATGATTTTGTTAAATATACTTTCTGTGTATTTGAGATGAGATTCTTCTCCTTTTTCTTTTTTTATTCTTCTTTGCTTTGGTCTTTTCATAGTTTCCCAGTTTTCCTGGAGGTTTTGTGTCAGTATTTTTTGATTTAACATTTATTTTGACCAATGAATCTATTTTTTCTATCATGTTTTCAACATCTGAGATTCTTTTTTCTATGTTTTATTCTTTTGGTAGAGCTTGAGTCTGTAGTTCCTGTTTATTTACTTAGATTTTCCATTTCCAGAATTCCCTCAGTTTTTGTTTCCTTTATTGCCTCTATTTCCATAAATAACAGTTTCCTTCACTTGTTTTGTTTTTCCTTTTCTTTCTTGTCATTCCTTAAGGGATTTATTAATTTCCTTTATTTTTGTCTTTTTCATAATTTCTTTAATTGTTTTTGAAATTTTAATGACCTCTATAATTTTTATAAAGTTGGTTTTAAGGTCTTTTTCTTGTGCTTCACCTGTCTTAGAATATTCAGATCATGGTGTTAGAGAATAACTGGGCTCTAATAATGCCACATTGTGCTGGCTATTGTTGACTCTATTCTTACAGTGGTGTTTAGGCCTCTGATTTGGGATGATTATAGGTCTAGGTGTTTGTTTTCTGATTTTGTACTTGTTGAATGGGTCTTTTGTTCCTTTGTTTCTGTTTCCTATTTGGTCTTCTGGATTTTGTGGCTGTTGCCATAATGTTCTTCAAGACTGTGTACAGTTTACCCTTATTCACTCAAATGTTGATTTCTCTACTCCACTACCTGAATCAATCTGGACATTGCACTGTGATGTTTATTCTAAGCATCTCTTGTTTCAAGTTTCAGTAAATATATCACCATTTGTTCTCTATGTTGTCAATAACAACAAACTAGCCAATGCTGAGCAATAACAGAGAATAGAGTAAGCCATTCTTATCCAGTGAAGGCAGGAGAAAGAGAAGGAAGAAGAGGATGGAGCCATGAAGAATAGACTGAGAAACATCAGGAGAAATGAACAAGGCCTCAGAGTAATTATTCTGCAACATTGTGCTATTGGCTAAATAAATAGATCCTGATATCTCTGTGTGGTTATTTGGGTATAAAGTTAGTTAAGGAGTCACCACTGATATTACTAAAATAATAATTCAATGTTAAATATTAATAATTCTTCTACAGTGCCTTTGTATTTCTGGCAGCCAGCATGACCTCTGACTCAGTAAGGAGCCCCTGTCTGAGTAGGGGGCTGGAATAATGGCTGGACTTTTGATGCACCAAAGTTCTTTGCTAGAGTTGAGGCTTGGGATATGGTGGTGAGAAGGACAGTGAGGATTGTGGAAATTGAGTGAAATTTTGAGGTCTACTGATGGGTCAATTTTCTTTGGATTTTGTGGCTGTTATGGTGTATGGTCAAGCAGGGAATCTTTGCTTGAGTTCATGTTTTCTGGCTTGTTTAGCCAGCAGCCCTTCTTCAAAGTGCCATGACCTGCTCCAGTTCTTCTGGATGCATCTGGATAGCTGATGTCAACAGGAGTTGGTGGCATAGACATGGAAGGTGTGGCAGGCAGTGGGGTGTGATATGGGGGTAAAGTTAGGCAGTGGAATGAGTCTTTGGAAACCAAATTGAATCATCAATTCTATGTGCATGGGGTATGACTCAATTGCTTCTTTGACTGGCTTGGCCTGTACCTGGGCAGCAGAAGACTACTTGAGTTGAGACTAGGGGAAAGCGGAGCAACAGGAGTCCACTGCATTGAGATAGGACAAATGTGGAACAGTGGAATGGGATTTTGAGAACTGAATCTAGGGATCAGGGCATGTTGAAAGGAAGGCCGGTCACTCACCTGTTTTTCTGACTGGTGTGACCTTCATCTCTACATAACGGTTCAAAATTTTTGCTACATAACGGTAGCAAAATTACTGTTATGAAATATAAACAAAAATAATTGTATGGTTGGGACTCACCACGTCATGACTGTATTAAAGGGTTACAGCATTAGGAAAGTGGAGAGTCACTTCTTATTTAAAGGTTTAAAGCTTCAGATTATAATCCTCTGTTTTGAGGAAGTCAAGGTGGGCTCTTAATACATAAACCACATCCATAGTAAAAAGCAAAGATGGGATAAACAGGTAGCTTCTTGTCTGATTGTTTTCTTGTCTGCCTAGTTCTTGACTAGCTTCCATTACTTTCTTTTCTGCTTAGTCTTTGACTAGCTTCCAAAACTTGTATACAATTCAGGCTCCAATTCATGAAATGGTACCTGCCACATTCAGGCCAGATATTCTAACCTCAGTCATCAGTCAATGTAATCCTCAATGTTCATGCCCACAGGCCAACCTGATATAAACGGTTCCTCATCAGGATTTTCTTTCCAGATGATTTCATGCATCGTCTAGATGATATTTAAAACTAACAGATGGATAATTGCAGGTTTTTCAAACAATAGATTAAACTATAACGAAAGACAGCAGACCTTGGTCACAGGCTAGCTCTGTTGATGTAAGATCATACATATTTGAAGGTACTAAAATATTAGATAAATATTAACTAGCATAGAAACAGTTAATCAACACATGTTAGGTAGTTATTAAGTTATATTTCATGGTGTTTTATTCAATGAATTTCTATTGTCAGAGATTAGTTCAGCCTTTATGAATCTTAAAATAAATGAGAACAAAAACAGCTCCAAATTGATCAAAGTAAGTACTGAAAAGAAACATAATTGAATTTGTAAGAGAAAAGAAACTATATGGACACTTTTGCATTAGTAATTGCATAATACTCCTCTGAAGGAATGACATTTAAAAGTGACACCTAAAAATCATATCACCTCATTTGGGCAAAGACTGGAAATAATGGCTTTCTGACAAAAAGGTCCAAGAAAAAATCAGAAAATGACAATAAATAAGAGAAGAGTAAAATAAGTGAAGAACATTGAATATAAAGTCTGTAGCGATGTTAGGTATGTAACTTGGATGCAGTGGGTCACATAGGGCCAGTGCAAAAGTTGTTGGCTTAGATATTCTGAATTTAATAAGAGCCTATAGAAATATTTAAGGAAAATATCTGACTTATTAAATTCATGCTTAAGATGATAGTGTTGCCTGTGATATAAAAATACATTGAGGAAAATAATATATGCAAATAAGGAGATCTGTTAAAAAGCCTGGTAGAGCCTATGGTCAAAACAACAATAACAAAAACAAAAACAAAAAATAGAGAAGATTGTACTGAAATCATAAAGATGTCAAGTGAATAGCATCCTGAGATGACATATAAGAATTGATTGGTTTTATGTGGACTTACATGTGATGGTAAGAAACATGAGAACTGCAGAATATGCAATAGCTATAGATGTTTTCCATCCAAGAAACCATTACTTTGGCAAAGCCATAATATGAAAACAAATAATAATAAACAAATCAAAGGAATCTTAGCAACATAGAATGACCCTAGTTTATAAATGGGGAACTTTAAGTAAGACTTCTTTAATGGTGACATTTGAAGCATGCCTCAAACAATGTATGGTCAATTTATGATGTAATGTAACAAGTAAAAACAATTAAAATTATCTACATATGTAAGATAATGATTTCTTTAAAAACTTTAAAGAATTTATTTATTATTTATTATTTGTTATATGTATATGCTAATGCGGATTATATGCACATGTCTGCAAGTACTCATAAAAGTCTGAAGTGGGCATCAGATCCTCTGGAGCTATAGTTACAAGTTTTTATGAGGCTCCCAATACAGGTTCTCTGAAAGAACAATACATATTCTAACCATAGAGAAATTTGTATAGCCAATACAAATTCTATAGGCTTTGAGTCAGCAAATATTTAGCAGAATGTACTGAATATCAAAATTTTTATGCAGTGCAATGCAACATGCAATGGGTCAGTAGATGCAATTTTTTTTACTTATGTGCATAAAGTAATTCATAAAATGTAAGACACAATATAACCTAGATAAATGAATCTAAATTGAATATATTTTGAATCTAAAGTTACTCTGTTTTGAACCTAAATTGGATGGTTCTTAAAAATGTTAAATTCATAATTACACCATCTCTCCTTAGTACTTTATGCATATTTTTCTTCATATCACTAAGAATAACATAGACATATTTTATTTGTTTATTTGACTTTATTTTCTGTAATTTCCAATGAGTCAAGCCCTTTGAAAGCCAAGATATTACTACTTTCTGTCCTCCTTAATCCTAATATTTAAGGGTCTATACATGTTAATGGGACAAATTGATTGTAAAGATGAATGAATCTAAACCTATTTTCTCCTGCTAACCAAATAATTCTACTTAATAAAAATATATCACTTTTTAATGTTATTAATCTAATTTTTACTAGGCCAATCTGTATTTTGATATTATCACGCTTTCTTTTGATGTCATCCCAACTGTCAACAGCAACTTATTGATTTGTGCACAAGACCCATGGGAGACTATGAAGACATATAAGACACTCTGTTCCTCAGGGATGATACATTTGAAGACATGTGACATAGTGTTTTGAAAGATTAAGTAACACTAACTCTGTTATAGGATCAATATCCCAAGACTGCATTAACTCAGAATTGAAGTGCCAAAGAGAATAATCAATGTAATAAATACTATGGGAGATAAGAAAAGGAAAGGTCTGTAGGCCATTGAGTCAATCTATTTTGCTCTCAGAAGAACCAATACTTCACTAATATTTCAAAAATATGTACAGTTTTTTAGTGAAGAACTTAACTATATAAAGTTAATCTTGGAAACAGATAATCAAAAGAAGATTGTTAAGTAAACTGGAGTAATAGCAAGTAAAAATGGTAGTTTGCATAACAGAAAGGGTAAAAGAGCTGCTGTGAGCATCAGATACCTCAACCACCCTCCAATGTAGGAATTCCAAGAATGTCTTGTTTGAAATTTTATATTTGAGCCAACCAAGTACTTTTAGTCTGAAGCACTTTGTAATGTCAAAATAAGTAGGTATACATAGCTCTACATCATATATCACTTGGTAAGATTATTTTACTAATGTAATGCATAAGGCTCCCCTGACAATATCATGCAAGGAAGGGTCTATGGCAAGAGCATTATGCTAAAATAGTGTTTATTAAAGACTTAGGGAACATCCCATCTCCCTTTCTATTCTAAAATATCATTCAGGATAATAACTTTAAAATAGAATTTTTAGCTAGACACCTGGGGCAAATATACAGGTTCCACTACATTTGAACTTGAAAAAAGTAAAACAGACACAAAGAGATACTTGGTCCTTTGGGATACTGGAGTTAGCTACTTAATTACAAGCAATCTGAGCTGCCAAGGATAGCCAATGAGACAGTTACATCCGTGATTGTGCTTACTCAAGAATGTGTTGAGAATAGGAGACATACACTATTGACTGATTTAGAATAATGAAGACTGATTCCTCCATGTGTTTATTCAAAAGGTTGTGTGTCGTACTCCCAAAGCATTGCAATTAAAATAGACTAAACAGCAATTTATTAGGTGTATATCAATAGTTGTGATAAAGGCCTGGCTTAGCATTGAAAATATAGTACACTATGTAAAATTAAATATTCTGTGATAGTGGTAGTGCAGAAAATGCAAGAATTTGGAAGGCAATTAGAGGACACATCCATTAAAGAATAGCCATATGCAAACTGAGATATAAACTTAGGCTCTGGTCAGAAGATGAGCTGAGCACAGGTTGGAGGCAGTAAAGAAGGGTCATTCATATGGCAGTCAGGGATTCAGTGGTACAGGATTAGAGATAGACAGCTAACAAAATTAAAATTGCCTTTAAATTATGCTAGGGACTTGTATCAGGGCTCAATCACTTAACAGTTTTAATAAGGGAAGGTAATAAGAGAATAAGCGTTGGTGTGTGTGTGTGTGTGTGTGTGTGTGTGAGAGAGAGAGAGAGAGAGAGAGAGAGAGAGAGAGAGAGAGAGAGATGATTCATAGACATATGAGCAGAAGTACAGTGTTCGTGGAAAGTTCAAAGTTGGTGATGGAGAGGAGTCCCATGTGCTTGTGAGAAACTGACATGGGTGCTGAGAACCAGCTCTGGTCGCCTGCCAGAAGAGTATATACTCTTACCTGCAGAACCAGCTCAATAGCTCCACGAGCATAAACTCTTGTCTTTCCTCAAGAGTCAAGCCTGGCCTCCACTCAAACATGCATGTGAACTCCAGCAAATTAGTTCACCTCTCTGGGTCTGTTTTCACCATCCTTATGTGAAAATATTATCAGTCAGTTTTAATGTTTTATAGCCTCTTATAAAGCTTAGAGAACAAAAAATATCTAGAATGGTCCTTTGTAGATATAAGAATAAAATAAGGAGCAATTCTCTACCTTTCCCAAGAAAGTATGTTATCTGTTAAAACTTCTCATTAGTGTGTGTGTGTGTGTGTGTGTGTGTGTGTGTGTGTGTGTGTGTTTATACACCTTTTTAAGTGGGCTGCCTACCCTCAAATGTTAGTAACAGCATCTGAAAATTATATTCATAAGCCATATGCATTTTATGTGTTTATATATATATATATATATGTATCTATACAAATGGTGAACAATAGACTCAAGTAATTAAGTATTTTATTCAAAGCAATACAACTAATAGATTATGTGACTAGTAAACATGTAGTTGCATTCATTATTCTGTACTAAATCTTCAAGTCATTTCACATTTTACACTCAAATCACACATCAACTTGACGTAACTATCTCAAATGTTCACTAACTATATAGGTTAATGGTTACTCTATGTGTCAATGTAGAACTTCAGAATGATAGTTTTATTAATACTCATGGTTAGAGGATGGCTGAAGGTGGGGTAGGCAAAGACCTGGAGAAATTTTGAAGTATAATGTCTGCTTTACAAGAGCTTTGGTAATGAAAGTGTTCACCCTGCATTGGTTTGGTACATAGCTCTTCTTTAAAAAAAACTTAGCTATTGATGAACAAAGCCTTGGACATCAGTTGAAGCAAACAGGATGCTTCTGAATATTTATTTATCTATTTTCACACATATTTTTCTTACATCATTAGATCAAGTAAAGAGAATGGAGGAAGAGGAATAAGTTTGGAAGTAGAGAGGTAAGTGGAAAAACTTTACAGTGTCCCTCAGAATGGAGTAAGAACCAGGTAGAAAAGTGGATATCAGGCCAGATCTTAAGACCCTAAAAGACAGAGTATGGTCAGAAAAGATCAAGTAAATATTCAAAAAGGACATTTTAAAAGTTTATTTTAAAATTAAATGCATAAATATTTATCAAACAGTTGCCAAAACATGCATCCAAATATTTCCAGATAGATAACACTATACATTTCAGACTCTTCTTGGTCATTCCTTTCCACAAGACTGACTCACTTACAGAATGAATTCTACATTTCCTCACCAGAATGCAGCTATAGTCATTGATATCCAAGCTGAAAATCCACTGAGCATGTTGGACCTACATTGCTAATGTGCAAAATCTTGTTTCAAAGGTTCATGAAGCTTTCAAGTCCTTAGCTTGCTGGGAAGAGAGAATCAGTTTCCTTCCCTGTGGATTGTTTTGAGATAGGCGGGTACGCACAGCAAGGAAGTATGATTACAGAGGGGGGACAGTTAATGCAACATCTACTAGCTGACAGGCACAGAGCTAGCCTTCCCAGTTGGCGCAGAGGCTAACAGCATGCCTTGGCAAGGGCAAGTTTAATTAAAGTCACAGCTCACTTGGCAGCACCTCAACTCTACACACACCTTCAGACCCTGTTCCCCTTGAATCCTTTCCTCTGTAATGATTTACCTCTCTAGATTTTTCTTCTACTGTGAAGAAAAATAATTTTGCTGTTTCTGGTCGTATCCCTAGTGCCTGCTGATTGTATTTGTAAACATCTGAGAGAACTCTACGCTCTCAACAATCTATGATTTCACATAAATACCACATGACTGGAGCCAGAAGTCCGTTCCTCCATCCCATGCGTCAGACCAAAATTTATCCCCAGATCTTGGGCAAACAATATATTCTATTGAATATTTATTTATTTTGTAGAAGGGAAAATGTTTACTTGGGGCCAGCACATACTGTACATAATAAGCATTTTGGCAGGATTCAAACATACATTGCTTTACTCCAAAGTACATCATCATTCCTTTGGATAATTCTACATTATGTTGGGATACATGAAACACATTAAGCATCATATCTACAGAGCTGGAGCTGAGGATGGAAAAAAAGGTCTAAGAAGTCAGTTCCTAGTTGAGTATCAAAACTGTGATGCTAAGCCAATGCACAGTGAAGGAAATGTTTGATTTTGAATTACGTTTAGTTAGCTGTGGCTGGTAGAACTGCATTCATTTACCCTTGGTTAAGTGGTAACTTACTTGTACTTACATAGTAAGCAGTGTTTGTATTAGTTAGCCTCAGAAACTAAACTCGCTGGGTTTGATTCTTACTGCAGGATTGGAAGAAAGTCATTCAATCTCTCTGTGCCTCATTTTACCTAACACCCGCCATTTAAATAAAATAGTGCCTACCTCATAAACATGTTTTATTTTTAATATTAGTTTTGTTTTTAGGGAAAAATAGCCAAGGCTACTGAGTTTTCAGACAAACTTAATTGGACTTCCTACTACTCATCTTTGTTCAGGAGTAGAATTCATAGAACTTGGTAGTCACTATATTTGTCGTTACAGGCTTATCATAATGGAAACTGGTAAAACACAGGCAAACGAAGAAGCTGGTACAGAAAGAACTAATCCTGCCTGCAATACCCATCACTGCCCTGCCACATGAGTGTATCAGTTTCCTGGAGGTGTTACCAGCTTCTAGTAAGTACAAAGTTAGTCAATTTTAACAAGACTCATTTTACTCTTAAGCTATGTTATTATTGATCATAAATACCCTGGTAAAAACAAATTGAAGTGTAGTCTGGGGAACTGACAATGAATATTCCAAGTATTTATTAGATTTGAGTTAGAAGCTAGGGACAAAGGCCAGTAAAACAATGATATGATGAATGGTACAGAAATATTGACTTATACCAGGGTCAGCTACCATTTATGAAAATGTCTAAATTGTAAATGCTTCAAATTCTGTGGTTCATGTAGTTTTTATGCCAGCCTTCTATATTTTAAAATAATCTCACAAATTGTAAAACTCCTAATTGCTCCTTAGTGTATAATGTAGCATTATTTAATTGATATGAAAATTAATAACTTGTGACATAATATATTAAAAGATTATATAATTAGACTACTTGTCAACTTTTGCTATTATTGGGCTGTTGTTTCTGTTGTTTTTATTACCAGAATATTGAGGTAAATATTTTTTCTAATGACATGATGCAAAAGATAGGAAAAATTTAGTTAAAAATCACATTGCAGTTGTTACTGTATAAGATGGGGCTATTCCAGACAAATGAAATTCTATGCTCAGTATAAGGTAGAATTTTGTGCCATAGTGGAGATTAAGATTTTTAAAAAGAAAGATATTCTAGTTTATTCTTCGTTTGCCATTTGCTTTCAGACTCTATTGACTTGGTTAATCTGAAACGGAACTGCTCTCTGCCATGGCTCTCTATATTGTCAAAAGAAGAAATTTTTTTCTTTGTTTGGTTGGGTTTTTTGAAACATGGTTTCTCTGTGCAGCCTTGGCTATCCTAGACTCCCTTTGTATAGCAGGCTGGCCTCGAACACACATAGATCTGCCTCCCGAGTGTACCACCATGCCCAGCAAAAGAAGAAATTTTGAAACTTTTGATTACTATACGGTTGAGAGGCTCTTTTCTTTTGTCTTTCTTTACTATATTTAAAATTAATTTATTCAATTTACATCGCAATTGTAGCCTCTTCCTTCCTCTCCTCCTGGTCCCATGCTAACTCCATTGTCTGCCATCCTTTCTCCTCTAGTCACCAGAAAAGATGAACCTCCAACCCTACCCCCACTCTGCTCATCAAGTCATATCAGGAGTCAACACATCCTTTTCCCCTGTTTCCTGATAAGGCAGCCCTACCAGGGGAGAGTGATCAAAAAGCAGGCAACAGTCCTTGTAAGAAACTTCCCTGGCTCCCCTCACTAGGGGACCTACCTGAAACCTGAGCTTTCCATCTACTACCTCTGTGTAAGGAGCCTAAGTTCAGTCTATGGTTGGTGCTTCAGTCTCAGCAAGCCTCGCTGGACCCTGGTTAGTTGGCCCTGCTTGTCTTCTTGTGGACCTCCTGTCTGTCCTCTCCAAGTCCTTCTCTCCATCTCACCACATTTTCACAGGATTCCCTACACTTTATATGGAAAAAACAACCAGAATAGCTAAAGTAATTTTATTTACTATTTTTAAATCTATGTGTCTGCACTGTATTGGTCCTGCTTAAAGGAAGTTTTGCCCTGATTTGTTTAGGTGAAAGGAGGCATAATCATAGATATCATATGTTACATCATTTCTTCTTTCCTTATAATCACTTCCATGCTATTTTTTCTTTCAAATTTATGGTTTGTTTGTTAAATATTATATATTATGTATATCATATACAGATCAGTAAATACAATTTCTTGAATCCATTTGTTGCTTGTGTATTTTTTTTTCTTAGCACTAACCACTTTGTATCAGATAGTCAACTGGGGATTCGTCCCTGGAAAAGAATAATTCTCCCTGCATTAGAAGTCATATATTGCCTGAAGCTCTTCATTTAAGGAAGGGGCTGGTGAGATTCCCCCTATCCACATTGGTATGTCAATTGTTGATGTAATTGTTTAAGCAACCATGCAGTTGAGTTTTTGAGAAGCTACATTATATTCTTATAATCCCAAGGCTGGAATTAATGTGATATCAACACGAGCAAACACACTTTTCTCAGGGTTCCTATTATTTTATACTAATAATGAAAGGGATGAAGTAGTCTTTGAGATTCATAGACTGGCACAGGACTTTGTCACGGGACTCTACAATATTCTCCCATGCGTAAGAACTGAGGAAATCAGCTTAATGATTTAAGCAAGTTATTTCTTTTGATTCATCTGAAAATCAGTCTCATTTTATTCTTACATATTTGCCTGCCTTTCCAGAGGCAAGGAATGGACAAATTATGTGGTATTTGTCTAAGGTGATAGGTTTAATTATCACTCTAAAATACTGAAATCTTTTTGAAATCCCAGTAAAAAGTCAAGTGCAAGGAACTCATAATGATCTTTAAATTGATCTGAAGTTTCATTTTTCTTTGCTGAGCCTAGGAATAGGAAGAACAAAATTTAAGCAGAAAGGAAACTGCTTTCTCGTTCTAAGATAACTTCTGGGCCTCTGTAATTAGACAATCTGCTTCATAAATATAGTATTACAGAGTAAGAGGCCGGTAACATTCAGGAAAACATGAAGAATGGATTGGACTTATTTTCATTCAACAAGAAAGATAAATAGAATCTTTCAAAATGGTGTTTCTGAAATCCTCTGTATTTTATAAATGCAAATTAATGCTCCCTCCTTCTTTTTTTCCTTGCTAGAGCTAGAACTTCTGACCTTAAAGGATATTTTGGCCTTAGTCTCCCAGAAGGCTAGTCCTACATGCACCTGTCACCATACGTCGTTAACAAATGTATCTTACAAATACAATCCATGAAAGGAGTTCTTTGATCATCACAAATATGTACTTTTCTAGAAACGATGTTGTATATTTTACATGTATTTCTTGCATTCAAACTAGATCAAAGTATATAATATATTGATGTTCTATAAAATATATGAATATTTTAAAATTTATAAAACCAGACCTATTCATGTGGCTTGCCAGAATTATATCCTGTAAAGAATAGGTTTCTTGATCTGATAAATAGCTCACTTACACTAAAGTGTTGAGATGTGGGAAAGGGTGCTGGTTAAACCAATGGTAATTAAGAGCAAGTAGCATTTCTCAAATCTCTTTTGCTTTCATAATACAGGTTCTTCCTGTGCTGTGAATCTATGCTTTTCTATCCTTTTTCTCCATCTGACACATTCACATATTCTACAAGACTCATCATAGACAAGGCCCCCATTTCAAGACTTTCCCCACAGACAGGAGCATGGTGTATTTGTGTGTCTTTCTCTTCCTTCTCTCTGTTGACCACTAGTCTTTGCTTCTATCATAGTTCACCACTATATTGTGTCTATTGATTTCCTCATGTTTTTCCTTCTCCAGTGTGCTTTGATGATTTTTACCAAATCTCCTATGCAGTCAATGGCCAATAAATATTAGATGAATTGATGAAAAATGGATGAATAAAGCAAGAAATATATGAAGGGATTGTATTTGCCTCAGGGATCAGTCTGAATCCTGGTATATGAAAATAAGATTTCTGTATGGGGACAGGAGGATAACAAAATCAATGTATCTGTTTTCAGGGAAATTGATATCCATATTTGTAAGGCTGTATTTTCACCAAATTGATTGGAGATAAAAGCAGACTTTAAATGCATTATTTCTACAGTTTTATTATTTCTTTTAGCCCATCTGTGAAAACCACTTACTCTTTTTACTCCTTTATTTGTCAAGCTCCTCTGCTTTACTTTTCTGGAATGGCGTTGTTTGTACAAATAAATGGTAGTAGCTCTGCCTAACCTCTTGGGACACAAGAGTTTGGTTTTTTTTTTTTCCTAAAGCCTATTTTCAGTATCTAAGAGTCCCAAATTTCAATTTAAAATACTATAAATATATCAGTAGCTAATATAATTCATATACTTAATAGGTAGTATGATCTCTTTGTGATGTGTATGTGTGTGTGAGTGTGTGTGTGAGTGTGTGTGAGTGTGTGTGGTTTTAGAGAAAACCACAGTGCTAAATTAGCATAATCTATATTTAATAATAAAAAAGATGAATAATGAATACTCATGTATCAAGACACCTGTAAGTTTTTTTTATTATCTTGTCTCCTAATATGGAAAATATATTTGAGTATTTTTAAAAGACCTAACTAATAGAAAAATACTGTTGAAGAAACTAGTTCTTTTCTGGGTTCTCTTCCCTAAATTCAGTTAGGTTATCTCTAAAATTGGAACAAAGCTTGTCTATGTTGTGAACACCTTATAGACAAGTGGGAGACAATAATGAATGCAAAGTCCTTTAGTGAACAGCTAGATGTTGTGTACTTGTACCTAGTAAAATTGTTTACTTAGGTTCCTACTCTCTTCCAAAGAAACAATAACTGAAATTGTGCTCAGGCAATAATAGATGTCGTCTGTGTTCATGCAGTAATAGATGGAGTAGGGTTCACAAGCAATATCGTTCCTAACACTAGGCAAGTCCTATAGGGCAGGTCTTGGTAAAGTTAATGAGGCAACATCATGGAGTGCAGTGCTTATGTACAGAACAGATAGAGGCATGGCAGGGCATCCACTTTTGTTCTCATGGTGAGGAAAGTTAGAATGAAGATGAACATTTTGTCTTACTCTTGCTTCTTGGTATCTTAGAGATGTCAATTATCTCTGGGCATTCAAGTTCAACAGTAGAAAGAAACATGATTGAAAAATGTTGGAAAACCTCTTCCATTCTTCCATCACTAGCAGGAGGTAATGAGATGAAACCACTGAGATTGTAGTTACATTTTTAGACTTAATTTTCAAATATTCAGATTATTTCTAACCTCCCCAAATAGCCATCACATACATAAAAATTGCACATATTTCTAAGTTGTTTATAAATTCCTTAGATTTTTCTAAGCCAAGTTAATAGTCATGCTATTCTGCTATAATCAGAATTCATAGCATGTGAATTCTTCCTACACAATGCACTATCTTAATGATTTCCAAGAATTACAGCTTCTCTGATTCTCAACATACTTTAATAGATAGTCCCTTTCATGTCTGAGGAAATACGTATGTGGAGATAAGATATGTGCAATAGAGAGATTTATCAAGGACTACAGAAATTAAAGGCTGTGAACTGAAATAAAACTAATGTTTCAAAATTTAAAGTAAAACCTGGATGAGGAGGTCGCTCATTCATGGGGAATAAATAATAGAAAATTCAATGTTCCTTATCCCTGACCTAGGAAGATATTTGAGTAGCCATTCTCTGTATCTCTAGCTTCCCACAAAGGCACTGGAGGCCCAGATTCTGCTCTTTACTCTTTTTTTGTTCAGTTATAGAAAGAAATTTGAGAGTGCCACTGACTTCATTAGAATATTTCTCTGGGGATGAGTGACAGCTCCTGGGGTCTTGACTGTAGACTTGAGGTGAAAACACTAGACCTCTGAATGTGGAAGGGGTATCCCCTGGGTCGCTGAGGGATTTGCAGGTTGCAGGTGGCACTAATTTCACATGAAAGCAATGTGTTTGCCAAAGAAAAGACAGATGGTACCAGTCACCAGTTATTTATTTCTATAATTAGTAGCATGCTGTGATTCAGTTCTTGAAGAAATTCCCACTTCCAATGGAATTCCTTCCATTACAGGAGGAGAAATGAAAATTGGAAGCCAAGAAGAGGATTTTTGGAAGTAAGATAACTCTTCAGATATAAAGACTTGTAGCTTTGCTGGTAGGAAGCATGCAATCTAGAGAAATAATCTGAATTAGCTAGGTTACTGAGCTTTTAAATTCAGTACTATCAATGCTCTGTTTTCTCAAAACATTACCATATTTTTGGTTCTTGAATATCATCTAACACAGAAGAGTACTTGAGAAAATAGGTTTGGACGTAGAAATCATGAGTTCTTGTTGGCAAATATTACTGGAACTTGCGGAACACATTGATCTGGTGAAATACATCAGAACGTAAATTTTTAGAAAATTGAATGTGGTTGTAAATTAAGGGACCCCAGTTATCAGCTAATAGAAAATGGGTTCAACTTATAGATCTACTTTCTCTGCAAAGAGAAGTAGCTGTTCTCCACTTAGCAGAGGCTTTGTAAGGGTTGACTTAGCAGAGACATGAGAGTATCCCTAGACCACTACTTGACACAAATTATATCCTCATTAAGTGGGCTTTAAGTGTTATTATTTTACTTTAGTAGAGAAGATGGAAATTACACATATTTCCCTGCTGTGATATACAGCAAGCCCAGCACTAACTTGTCCTATGTTCAGTTTACCTAGGTTTGTTGAGGAAATGGAAGACATGATGAATACTGACAATATCAACATCCACTGGGCAACTTTATATTATGTATTTATTTAAATATATTCTTTTACAATATCATAAATATATGATATACTTTTTTATCCAAACGTCTTTTACTGAACCCTTTCTTCTCAACAAGTCCACCTCCTGCTACTATAATGTATTTTGTGTGTATCCTACTGCATTTCCTTAATGCTGCTTGCATGACTGTGGCTTCTCCAACGAAGAAAACAGCTTACTTTCTCCTAGAAACTGTTATCTGTCTATAGGTCACCAGGAAAGAATTAAACTCATGAGCCCTGCTTTTGTGAAGAAATCCTTATGGGCATCTTTTGCAGGTTTTTGTGTAAATATTTGTGAATTATCCATATCATGTTCACAAAATAATGTATTATAGCACTGCGTCCAATAACCATAGTGGTGTTTATATACTTATTTTTCCCTCTTCTCTGAGTCTTGAAGGTAATGCAGTTGAATTGTTTACTGCTGGGCACTCAACATTCACTCTCAATACTTTGACTTGTTATGAGTCTCTGCATTAACCACCATCAATAGCAAACAGAAGCATCCCATAACTCATGAGCCTAAGGCAGGAGGGTTGTCACAGTTCAAGAGTAGTTTGGATTATCTAGTGATATTCAGGCCAGCATAGGGTATGCAATGAGATTTATGTGGCTATAGAATTCAAACTATGCCAGTATCTGACGTTCAAGATGAGTGCTTATAATTAACACCTCACTGTGAGTCAAACTGCATGTTGTATACAAACAAAGAAATTGCTCAGAAAAAAAGATCATTCTCATAATGTAGCACAAGAAAGAGAAAATGGGCTAGCAAGACAGTCAGAGCCTGCCTGCTCACTTATTTGTTTATCTTAATTGATATTTTCAAAGCAGTTCTTCCCTAAAGAGCCTTAGGCACTCTGCGTGTGTTTGTTATAAAATCTCCTCCTAACTGTGTAGTTCTGGGGAAAGAAAACAGTCTCACTAATAATACCTTATGTTCTATACTATTTTAGTGTTCTGTCATGAATTCACGTTTTTTTTTTTGATTCTCAACCATGCAAAAATATGCATTAATAGGGCAAGCACAATGTTATATTTTAAATTAGAGGCTTCCTTAAAATTCCAAAGAAAAGATCTCCCCTCCTCAAAAACCCAGTGACCCCTTCCTCCATTTATAAAACCCATCCACCTAATTAAGCAAGCAAGACAGTTAAAGGATTTTATATATTTATTGTGCATGCATTTTAGAAATCAAATTAAAAAGAAGACAAAATAAATGGTTCTCATGAAGGATTATCACCTAGGGGGATATTGCAGCATGCTTCAATAGCTTGGATATAGGATATTAGCAACAAGATGGAGAGAAGTGGATAATTAGTAGATAATCAGTAGATAATTAAAATATACATATACACACTAAGGAGATGGTTAAAGTGTTTGCACATAGGCATACTACCTAGTTTGAGCCTCAGAACTCACTATAACATAGCTGGGCTCAGAGGTGTGTGCCATTAATCCTAGGCCAGAGGATATGGAAAGAGGAAGATGCCTGAGGCTTTCTGACAAACCAATCTAGCCCTTCATCTAGCTCAATGATCACTGTGAGACCCTGTCTCAAAAAATAAAGTGGAGACGGTCTGGAAAGATGGTTCCGTTTTAATCAAACTACATGCTCTTCCGAAGGACCTGGATATGAGTCCCAGTACCAAATAGTGCTCAAAATTGTCTGTAACTCCACTTCCATGGGATCTGAATCTCTCTTCTGGTTTCCCTAGGCACCAGGACCACGTGCAGTGCAAAGGTGCACATTCAGGCTAAAAATCCGTACACACAAATAAAATATAACAAAATAACAATTATAAAATAAAATGGAGAGAAATCTGAGAATGGTATACAACATTCACACTGGCCTCCACATGCATATACACTTACACACACACACACACACACACACACACAATCACGCACACATATATTTTACACTTTCATAATTCAAACATAAAATATAAAACAAATTTGTAAATAATGTTGCATAAGGTTCCAAGTTAGGTAATAAAAGATGCTAAAATCTAACAAGTTTGTAAGTATGGCTTTTTTTCTGACTCTTAGCACAATTTTTAATGGAAACATTTTAATTAATTTGTTCAGTCTTTAATGTATTTTATGTAAGATACTTAACAAGTAAAGCCTACTGCTTTGAACAGTACATACATCATTGTATTATGGTGATGCTTGGATTAGGCAATCTATACAAAACAATTGGCTTAATATTGTCAGATCATAACAGTGAGACTTCAAGAAGTTTGTGCATATGAATATATGTTTTATTTTCATAATAGCACTTAATAAAGGTTCTCAAGTAAGAAGGGAGGAATTCAGACTGAGAGATTTCTGAAACACTTCTGAATCCACTTCATACTGCAATTGTTATCCTTGTAATGAGGATGCTGATAATTGATTCTCACTCACCATACCACCCTTAACACAAACGAGGGAGAATAGAAAAGATATTCCACTTTGCTCATCCCTCTGCTGAGTATTGGTGTGTCTGTGTTTTAAATTAATTTTGAAAGACAAGCAAAAGATATTGCCTCAATTTATCTTAAAAAAAAAAAACCTTTGTATTCTTGGCAGAAGCTATATTTTTGGAGTCTACATGGTCAAGACAAAGTAATTGCCTGACAGGTACAGCAAGTACTGACAACTCCCCATGGGTCTTCCCCCACTCCACTGTCCTTCGCTGTGAATATCTGTCTCTGATATTCCTAAGCACAGCCTTAGTTCATTGCCACGAGCTGGCATTTTTTTCTGCTTCTTCTGCCTGGACTCTGAGTCTTCAGCTAGAATGCAAAATTTGAATCAGAATTTTCTGCCAGTGTGAACCTTTAAAATATTTTTCTCTTAAAGGAAGATATAGGTAAGAACTTGAAGAACCAGGCATGCATCCCAATTATGGAGAGCTGAAATCCAGAGCTCCATACTAGAACATTACACCATGTGAGTTGAATAGCACATTTAACTCAAAATTTAAATATTTTAGTTGAATATATTCAATAAAAATACTAAATCTTCATTTAACTTTTTCAAACCTTGGTTTGCATTTTACTTATCAATTTATAGAATTTTCCCCATAATATATTTCTTAGAGATAAATTAAATATACAGAGCACCTAGCATAATGCTCAGAACAAAGACATAAACATTATAGATTTTGAATTTCACTATTATTTTAGAAGTTATCCAGTCACCGCCTAGTTACAGTGGAATGAACTGAGTGTCAGAGATGTTTAATAGTTTGTCCCGTATCATCAATGACCAGCAATGAATGAATAGTATTAGGGGCCTATTCTGTAACGTCCTCTATATTATGGTTTGGTTTTCTCTTGAACTAAATACTGATCTACTAAAGGATTGGTTCCCACATTGTAGATTGATTCATTCGGATATGAGGGTTCTGCCCTTCATCAATAGAATCATCTGTTAATTGATGCATAATATGATTAGATTATTGATGCGTAGTGGAGAATTCAAGAAGTAGGTAATAATTAAAGGAAAGGATCATGTATGAGTGTCTCTGAAGGATTTTCTCCTTACATAATTCTTTCTGCTTTACAATTAACATGAGGTGATCAGACTCCTCTCCTACCCACCTTTATATGATGGGCTACTTCATTCCAGTGTCACAACTTCCACAGAAAGATCATTCCTGTTATTTTATATCCATCTGGTATCTTAAATTAATTATATATAGAAAACTATTCAAGTACTTCATCCAGACAGCTTTGGTCCCGAGTCATTTGTTCTGTTCACCACTCCAGCCACATCCTGCATCTTTCCATCCCTTTAGAGCCTCTCCCTTCACTGTCCTTTCTGCATACTTGAAGCACACAAATTTCTGGCTATATGAGTTGGCTATAAATGTACCTTGCAGAAGTATGTAGTATTAACTGACATCAGGACTTCCACTTAAAGATAGTACATCCATGGCAACATAATAAGAATGGCCACATTGTCTCTCCACTCCAGCAACCTTAACCCAATTTTACAAAATCACAGATAACTATGTTGCAGTATTTATTTTCTCAATATTTTTAAATATTTGATTATCATTTACACTTCTAACAGGTACACACCTTCTAAATCTCATCTGCCCTGTTCACAAACTTCTTGCACTACCGCAAAACCCATTTCGTTGCTAGCAGGTATCAATATATTTTTATTGAATGGATGAAAGAATAAAGACAAGAGTGGATAGATGGAGAATTGCCCTGGTTTCCTAGGTCCTCTACTCTTCATGCTGTTGTGGGCTGTAGGGAAGAGAGAAGCAATCAACAGAGCCCGCTTGCTCCTGAGAAAAAGCACACTTTGAAAAATGAAGTGTTCCTTGTCATTAGCTTTCAGTCAAGTATCACATCAGGAAACTTTTGCATCAGACGCTATGATTGGACCTTGAGGGGGGACACCTGCGATGCGGGTCCAAGCCTCCTGTGAGCTGGAGCAGATGGTTTTCTCACACACATCTAAATAAAGCTGTAATGGTGTTGGCCCGCCAACACAGCACAGGTGAACCTTTCTGTAGAAAGAAAAAAGTGCTTCTTGGATGTCATGTGAAAATAAATTTCTACAGTGTTGCTGGTTTTCATTTTAGACACCAATGATCTTCCTTTTGGAAAGCTCTACAAGGGACTGCTGTTCTTCTACGAGTAGAGGCTTCCAAAATATTCCTTCACAGAGATCCAGCACACTATCAGGGTTATCCTGTTAGACCATCACTGCTGTAAGGCACACCTCTCTTATTCTTTTCAAGTAATGGGCATATTTATCTGGTCAAGACTGAATTGAACAGGATTTGCATCTAATTTTCCTGGATTCTGATTATGCAATCAGAATAATGTCCATTGCCAACATCATGCAGTACTAGAATTATCCGGTGTGTGTGTGTGTGTGTGTGTGTGTGTGTGTGTGTGTGTGTGTGTGAGTGTGTGTGTGTTTGTGTGTGTTAGAGCATGAAAAATAAAGAAAATACAACAGATGACAATAAGGGTCAGGTATTTTTTTTTTGTCACACAGGCAAGTTACAGGAAGTGTTAAAGGGGAAAGTTCTCAGTACCCCAAGGGATCAAGTATTCAAGTAAAGATATATTGGTATTCTGCAAGTATATTTATTTATTTTTACCTTTTCACTAAAATTTAGCTTCAGGACTTCAGGACCTTATACCATCACTGCATTCCTATTCCTTTCACTAATCAAAGCATGTAGGATCTCACAATATTTAGAAAAATAAACAGGTGAACATTAGAGGTGATGATAAGAATAACAGAGAAACAAGGAACACTACAGGAAGGAATGTTATGGAGGAGCAGAGGCAGGTCTCTAGGCTTTCTCATCACTCTTAGTCCCATAAATGCCTGTCAGAAGTGAGAATATTGAGCACAGTTTACCCTAGGAGTTATATCATACTATTTAGAAGAGTACTACATGTAGTTATTTGATATAGATTATTTTTCAGACTTTGATAATTTATGCATCTATGCATTCAGGTAGTTCAGTATAGAGTGCATTGGTGAGTAGGCTTGGGATAGGAGAACTTGAGAACTAATATATTTCCTTATATTTTTATTCATAAGTATTACATATTTCTAAAGAAAATCCTGTAATCTGTATTATTATGAATGAAAAGGAAAAACATTATGCTAATGAAGACATGCCACGTACAAACAGTGAAGTCAGATATAGAATCTAAATGATTAAATATATACGGTTCATAAAAATGGTAGCCAGAAGCTGAGGGCACAAGGTATTAGAAGATTTTGGTCAAAAGGTAGAACTAAACTGAAAAGAAAGTGGTGGGAATTTTTTTTTTGGTGGTGGTGGGTTTTTACTTCTTTGTTCTTCACTCTAGGGTAACTTTGTTTGGATAATGCATTGATCACATTAAAGAACTATTAAGTGATTTAATTTTTGTAGCTTATTATAATTTATTCATATTATATCCCCATTGTTATCCCCTTGCTTGTCTCTTCTGGTTCCCAACCTCCCTCTGTCTTCCACCCTATCCCCCTGCCCTAGACCTCTGACCACCACCATATGATCACAACCTGATAGGTCTCACATGGATAGCCTGCTTCCCCTTCCTCTGAGTGCCAGCCGGGCCATCCACCAAGGGGAAATCATCAAATCTGGGATACCAGAGTTCAAGTCAGAGGCAGTCCTCACTCCCCCACAAACGTGGAGAATGAGCTGTTCATTGGGTATAGCTGAACAAGGAAGGGGTCTAGGTTCACTACACACATTGTGCTAAATTGGTG
Organism: Acomys percivali; assembly: GCA_907169655.1. Lineage (NCBI taxonomy): Eukaryota > Metazoa > Chordata > Mammalia > Rodentia > Muridae > Acomys > Acomys percivali. Next base: position 129,963,900 of record OU015743.1, read on the forward strand.
CAACAGTTTGTTCAGCCCCCCCCCCCCCCCCCCCCCCCCCCCCGCCCACCCAATATTAATGGTCTCTGTGAGGCTTCTAAGGCCAATGCATCTTTCCATCACCACACTCATCCATATTACTCTCAGTACTCCATCTGGAGACCAGCAGCAAGTTCCAGCATCTGTATCAATCCTCTGGTGGGTTGAGTCTCTCAGAGAACATCTATGTTGGGCTTATATCCACTTATAAGTGAATATATACCATGTGTCTCTTCCTGGGTCTGGGTTAGCTCACTGAGAACGAACATTTCTATTTCCATCCATTTGCTTGATAATTCCAAGATTTCCGTGATTTTAATAGCTAAGTAGTATTCCATTGTGTAAATGCACCTATTCCCTTATCCATTTTTTGGTTGAGGGGCACCTAGGTTGTTTCCAGATTCAGACTATCACGAATAAAGCTGCTATGAATACAGTTAATCAAATGGCCTCATATGGTAGAGCATCTTTCGAGTATATGCCCAGGAGTGGTATGGCTGGGCCTTGAGGTAGCGCTATTCCAAATTTTCTGAAAAATCGCCGGATTGATTTCCAAAGTCATTGGATAAGTTTTAACTACCACCAGCAGTGGAGAAGTGATCCTCTTTCTCCACATTCTCACTAGCATGTGCTGTCACAAGGATTTTTTTATCTTACCCATTCTGGTAGGTACAAGTGGATTTTGATTTCCCTGAAAACTAAGGACGTTGAACATTTCTTTAGATGTTCCTTGGGCACTCCTTATTCCTCTGTTGAGAATTCTGTTTAGCTTATACCCTGTTTTCTAGTTGGATTATTTGGTTTAGTGGAGTTTAATTTCCTGAGTTCTTTATATATTTTGGATATTAGCCTTTGTTGAATGGAGGTTGGTGAAGATCTGCCAGTCTGTAGGCTATAGTTTTGTTCTGTTGACAGTGACATTTGCTTTACAGAAGCGTTGAAGTTTCATGAGGCCCCCATTTATTAATTAATTTTTTTAGAGCCTGAGCTATTGGTGTTCTGTTCAGGAAGTTGTTTCCTGTGCCAATGAGTTCAAGGCTCTTCTCTACTTTCTCTTCTAATAGATTTAGTGTGTCTGGTTTTATGTTGAAGTCTTTAATTCAGTTGGACTTTAGTTTTGAACAGGGTGATAAATACGGCTCTATTTGCATTTTTCTAGATGTAGAAATCCAATTAGACCAGCACTGTTTGTTGAAGATGCTATCTCTTTTTCCATTGTACAGATTTGGCTTCCTAAAAAATCAAGTGTTCATAGGTATGTGGGTTTATTTCTGGGCCTTTGATTCAATTCCATTCCATTAATCAAGCAGCCTATTTCTATGCCATTACCATGCTATTTGTATTACTATTGCTCTGTAGTGCAGGTTGAGGTCAAGGATAGAGATTACTCTAGAAAATATTTTATTCTACAGGATTGTTTTTAGCTATTCCGAGTTTTATGTTTTTTGTTTTCATATGAAGTTGAGAATTGATCTTTCAAGGTCTGTAAAGAATTGGGAAGGTCTTTTGATAGGAATTGCATTGACTCTGTAGGTTGCTTTTGCTAAAATGGCAATTTTTACTATGTTGATCCTTCTGCTCTATAAACATGGGAGATCTTCCCATCTTCTGATATATTCTTCATATTTGTTCTTCAGAGACTTGAAGCATTTTTTGTACAAATATTTAACTTGTTTAGTTAGAGTTACACCAAGATCCTTCATTATTTGTGGCTATTGTGAAAGGTGTAGTTTCCTTAATTTACTTTATCAGCCTATTTGTCTTTTGTATACAGGCGGGCTACTGATTTTTTAAAAATTAATCTTTTATCTGGATGTTTTGCTGAATGTGTTTATCATCTGTAAGTGTTCTCCAATGGAATTTCTGAGGTCATATACATTATCATATCACCTGTGAATAGCAATACTTTTAGTTTCTTCTTTCCTATGTGGATTCCCGTCTAGCCCAATATATCTGACAGACATATTTGTGAAGCAGGAACTATTGAGCACTTGCTTACTCCATCTTGGCAGAGTTTGGCTGTTGACTCTGCCTGCGTCCAAGCTTGTCCTTTTTTAGGCAGAATTCTGTCTGTGGTAGAAATGAGGATATTTTGCCTAGGGGTTTGTATGATACATGGGTGTTACCAGGAGTTAACCTGTCTCATTGTCAATGAATCTTTAAAATAATAAAAATATTTTTATTTACCTCCATTTATTACCTGCATGTTTCTGAGGTTTTTGAAGAGTTTTTCTAACTATCCTACCTTATCTTTCTTTGGACTTATATCTATCTGCTCCACCTAAGATGTATTTTCTTGTGATAAAAGTAGACCAGCATTTCACATGGCCATGATCTGATCAGCTAATAATCAACTTGTATAACTTATTTATCCTGAAAAGCCTTCAGTAGCACTTTCAAAGTATTGGACGTAAACCTTGTATTATAACTGAGTATATGGCTACAATATCTATATATATATCTATATATCTATATATAGTGTATGTGTGTACTAAACTTACATTTGAATTCTATACTACAGTATCTAGAATAAAACTTATTTTGCATCTATTTATAAAATTCTATACCAGTAAATTAAAAATAATCTTGTGAGTTACAATTGAGGCATTAAGTTGAGGAGTAGATTTTTACACTTGCCTTTAGTCATCTAGTTGTGTGGTAGTTTCTGGTATCTTTCACTGGCCATTGATAGCAGCTTGTAGGTGAGTGGCTATAAGTTGAGACCTCTCACATTCAGGGGTCAGGGAACTCTTCAATTGGAACAGGCAGTTTACCTGAGATCAGACCTTGGAACTTTCTGTTGACCATCTGGTTGACCTGAGGTTACAATTACCTGGGTTATACACAGTAGTGTCTCTTCTAGCCAGGGAGACTCAGACACTGGTGTTTTATAACCCACAGTTTCTTCTGAGACACAGAGTGCAGGTATTGTGTGTCTTGCTAGGCATGTGGCTAGACCTTGTATCCTCTACCCATGCCTACATGGACCCAGGAACTTTACTTGCTAATTTTCTTTGGATTGGCTGGGTGACCTGAGGTCAAATCCACTTTTGTTCCAAACTGTGGGGCTCCTCTGGGCTAGAAGACTCAGACACTCTGGTTTTTGTAGCCTACCACTTTGTCTAAGACACACAGCTCAGATGCTTTGCATGCTTCCAGGCATGTGATTAGTCCTTGGATCCTGCATCTGTGCCTGTGTAGACCTCGGAACTTTCCATGTATTGGCCAGGTGACCTGAGGCTGGATCCACTTGTGTTCCAGACCTTAAAGTGTGAACTAGGCTAGAAAATTAGGACACTGGTGTTTCATAGTCTTCAGTTTAGTCTGATACCCAGAGTATAGGTACAGCCCACAAGCAGGAGAGTGGCTAGACTTTGGAGACTCTGCATAAGCATGGTGGGACTGAGGGGCTTTTCTGTGGATTAGTCGGATGGTATGAGGCCATACCCACCCAATGCTAGACACAGGTTGAACCCCTCTCCCCTGGGAATCAACAGCATTGGTGTTTTGTAGTTTTCTTTTTTTATTATTTTTTTTATTTTTAATTAATATATTCTTGTTACATCTTTTCAGTTCAGTCCTTAGGTGTTGGCTCTGTTTCTTAACAAATAAACTTTATTATACAACCCAACTAGCTTACACAAGAAGGAAAAAAGGTTAAAGGGACAAAAGAGTGAACCTTCCGGTATCCTTTCCACGGGATGAGTCCTTAGGTGTCTCTCTGGCCCGCGTGATAGTCCAGCCTGTTCGCTTTCCCCAACCCCCGGCTGAATCTGTTGTTTTTCTCTTCCCCACCTGCCTGAGTCACATGGGAAGGGCAGTCTCCTTCTCCCATTGAGGGTCCATTAGGAAAACAATAGCCCAAGTGGGGTTGCCAGGTCTGCTTCCTGAATTCTAGGCCCAGGATGGCTCCACTCAGTCTGTCACAAGGTATTCATGGGGTGCCCCAAGGGTAAAGCCCGCCAAGACTGCTTCCACCTCTGACAAAGCTTAATCTTTCCCATACTTAGGTAGCTGTGCAGTCACTGCTGTCCTGCTGATGAAACATGAAGTGTGTTTGGTACCACCACCTTGGATCCCCAACAACGTGGCTTTTAAGGTGACAAACATGTCAACTGAGTCACCCGCATATATACCTTTATATTACCATGTACTTCATAATTATGTGTCATTAGAATTTGTCCTAAAATTAAAAACTCAGAAAAATGCCTAGCATAACAAATTATTAAGGAAAAGGCTACTGAATATCCAAAAAGATACTATTTCATGGAAATCTGTAATTAGGTAAAAGGAAGTTGAATATAGGCTGTTCTTGAGAAAGTGACTCAAGTTTATTAGTTAACTATGAGGCATTGTAGTACTTGGCACTCTGTAGATTGTTCATATACACAAACTCCCTGTGATCCCCACAGGAAGTTTTAGAGTTGTATCCTGAGTCTGCTCCTTTGTAAGAGGGATTGGGAAAGTCAAAAAAGCAGATCAGATCTTTTACAAACAACAAAACCATGTTAGACTGAACTCCCAGTTTCACAATTTTCTCTTTTTTATAAAAGCATGGCAGTGGGGTGGGTGTGCCTTGTTCTCCCCATGCTGGGAGTGGCAGAAGTGAGCAAGTAGGTGGTGGACTGGCAGGAGGGTAAGAAGCAACTAAATAGTTGCTGGAGAGAAGGGGGAGGATGAGACGCAAAGGCATTCAATATGAACAGAGGTGGAATGAGAAACTGGAAGCTCTTTGCTATTCTTCCTCCTTGGGAAATGATGCATTTACAATGTCTACCAATAGAGCCAGCAACAAACACAAATGTCAGTGGGCCTATGCTTTCTTTCTTTGAGAAAATCTACCATGGAGTGATTTGTTGTGACTCCCCGAGCTGCATCCTAGGCCAGGAAGAAGAGCCATTCCTGCAGAGTGGAGACTCACAGTGACTCAAAATATCCTCCTGTGGGTACTTCTTATCATTGGCTAATTGGCCAGTCTCCTAGTTGGTTGTGGTAGCAGTTCAACCACAAGACTTGATGACTCAATTTGAATTTCAGGTTTTCTGTGCTTGTTTAAATTTGACCAAAGATTTATTTCCCGTGGAATCTTGGAGCTGGACACATATTTATCCATCCTCGCTTTCCAATGATGCCATTGCCGATGTGGCACATGTGGGTATCAATACAATAATCAAGATTGTGATGAAAATATAGGAAACAAATAGAATTGGAATGTTTTGTGCACTATGAAAAAAGAAAGAATTGGAGACTCAAGAGTGGTGAGGAACAAGCTGCTGTGAGTAGCCTGTGTTACCATCTCAGGCTATAGTGAAGTCTCTATCTTTGCTGTAGCTGATTGCCATGTCTTAATCTGTGACCCTGTAGTGGCAGGAGCCTGCATGCTGTGTTCATGTCAGTGGTCCATCTTACTACCAAAGACCATAAAGACTACCTTGGTCTGAGCTGCCATCAGGGTCCATGTTTATGCTTAAGGGCTGAGCAAAGCTGGCTCCACACCTCCCCTGCTCCAGCACTTGAGAGACTGGGCCTGTACCCTGCCTAGGTAGCACAAAAGTGCTGACCCTGGTAGCAGGGACATGGATGAGTTGGCCCCACTCCTTGCCAGTTTTAGGGCTGTGCCACAAGAGATACCTCCCACATGCCATTTGCCACCTGCAGCAGCTGTGAGAGGTGGCCCCAGAAGGCATGAGCATAGGAAAGCTGGCCCCAACTCTTACCAGTGGCATCAGTCAGCTGAGCTGGCCCTCCCCCTTGCTGGGGAAGTGCTGTAGAGCTGCCCCTAATGGCAAGGTTGCAGGAAAGTCAGTCAGACCCATTGTCGCCTGCTGTAGACAAGACAACTGGCCCTGTCCCTCACCTAGGAAAAGTGGATGGCCTGGCCCTGGTAGTGTGGGTGCAGGAGAGCTAGTGGGCAGAGCAACTCATCTACACCTAGGCCCGGATCCAGGACTTTGTGTTAGCTCACCACAGCATCTGTTCCATCTATGAACTGCTGCAGCACATGAAGATGTCAATATGGTAGATGCAAATTTGCAGGATCTGTGACATGGGGAAACAACAGAATATTTAAGAGAATCCAAGGTGAAAATCCAATATTAAAAGTATGGCAGAAACCAGAAGCCTTGAACCAGAACAATGTCTCATTGCAATGAATATTTGCAAATGAAGTTGTTTGGAAAAAAAAAAGATATACTGTGTGACAGACTGGGTCACAATACAGCTTCCTCAGCAGTATTTTTTGGGGGAAGAGGTTTCAAGAGTAGTAGGTGGATATGAGTAAAATTGGGGTGCGTGATGTGAAATTCACAAAGGCAAATTTTTAAATTTTTTAAAGGACCTTCAAAGCCTATTCTCATGTGCCCTTCCTTGAGTAAGACTCCACTTTCTGAAGGTTCAATAACCTTTCCAACCATCACAACTAGCGGACATGAGCCAGTATAGGGTATCTTACATTCAAACCATCACATACACTGCTTAACTATATATTTTCTCTAGACACTCATTAATCAAATTTGACTTTCTCCTGATCCTAATCCACAGACATTTAGAGAACAGATAGTGACTATCTGGCACATTTGCTGTTACCTCTGCCCACACCACAGACAGCACAAATTCATTATGGAACTGTGGGTTCTCTTCCTTTAGTAGATGTAGGCTCAGAATTCTTCCTCCAACATGGAGATGAAATTCCATCAACACTCACCTGCTCATGTAGATAGCATTCATTTGATACCTTCATTTGGCTATTCCTAGGGAAGAGTAAATGCATTTGAGAAAGGATTACACTATAAGTTGGCCAGGAAATGTGGATTTTGTACCCAGAAGCTGCCATTCTTATTCTAAATGAGTCATTTATTGTGCTCTGTGTTTTATTTCCCACTTTTTAAAAATTAACCAACACCCAGTTTCCTTTCTGCATTAACAGTCTGCAATCATCAGAGGCATATCAGCGCAATTTGTCAGTCCCATATCACATTATCAGAGGCTAGCTAACCTAAAAAACTAATTACTGCTAAGTTTGAGATGACACTTTTTACAACCTGTTGTTTATCCTGGTAGTTAGAATCTCTGTATTTTATAAGATTTTCAACATGACAATCTTTATAGTTAAAAAAAATATGTTCTGTGAATGGGGAATTTCATCATGGGTAGCTATAGCATAAGAACTGCATGAACCTTATTTTCTCTTTTAACCAGCAACTACTGAGAATTTATAAGGTTGTAGGGGTAGATGATCCAGGTTTCTTATCTTGTTTCATCACACAAGCAATAATGAAATAGATTCTGTTGACATTAATGGACTGAGAGTTCAGTTCCCTATAATCTCTTAATCCAAGAGAAAGGTGACTTTGTAAGTGTAGATAAGGACAGATGCCACTTAAGAAGCATCTGTGTGAGAAGAGATAAGAAGTGTTCCCAGAGCCATGTCTACTTGTAAGTTCATGCGCTAGAGCAGCATCCATGTCCTTCTTTTGCCTTCCTGACCATAATCTTAAATAAATACTGTGTTTGCCTATAATGTTTTTAACATGGTGCAGTCCTTGTCAGTAGTCCTCTTAAATGAATGATAGTTTTGTTTAGAGTTCTACTTCTCTTCTAGTAATATTGCTTATTGCTTATGTCAGTTATTAAAAAAAATCTATACTATGTGTCTTCAGTAAATGATATCACTAGCCTATGTTTGCTTTGTTTTTAGGATGTTATGAAAGCTTTGCTTCTTCCTAAAATAGCAATAACTTCCTTTTGTTTTTTAAAAATATCTAGAAAAGTGTGTCCAAGGGTTATTAATATTCAAAACTGAATTATTATTTTAGTGAAATCAGCGGTTACTCCTTAACCAGCTTTATACCAAAGTAACCACACAGAGAGACCAAGATCTATTTAATTAGCTTATAGTACAATAGTTAAATCATTCTAAATCTCTATGGTAGTATAATTTCCTCACATTCTGATTTCCCACTTTATACTTGCTTTTTACTCACATTTTAGGTCCAGCTCATTCCTCCTGGTTCTTCCTGGTCTTCTGCTCCTGGCCTCATCTGTCCTTCCTTCTCTTTCTCCTCTTCCCACTGGATCAGGATGTCTCACTCTATTCTCTGTTATTGCTAAACATTGGCTAAGTTGTTTTATTGGCAAAACAGAGAACAAATGGTGACA
>OU015743.1:129972084-130015028 GCA_907169655.1 Acomys percivali
GTGTGTGTGTGTGTGTGTGTGTGTGTGTGTGTGTGTGTGTGTGTGTGATGTTCTTAAAGCTCAAAGGTGAACAGCAAAGTACCTTTACATAAAATTCCATAATTTACTCACATTTCTAAATGTGTTTTTCTTTTTTGCAGAGCAAAAATTGGGGGCAGACAAGATAGAGTTAATTGCTTTGGGAAGAGACCACTTCAGTGATATAAATTCTGGATATCAGGGTGACCAAAGAAAATACAGCAAATTATTATTGAATGATTTTATATAACATATTAATTAAAATATTGACTAATATTAATTTCAAATAATTAACTATAAGGTGACAGCTCTATACTGTTAATGTGAGTGCAATAATAATACATTACTAGCACCAAAAATTTTGCTTTTGTTTTTTAGCATGGAAGGTGGGAGCAGAGTTACACTCCTCACATTAAAGCATGAAGTAGCCTTTATAATTTCTTCCCCTTTGATTTATTTTATTTTGTGCTTACATTCCTAAGAATATAATTTATCATGTCTCTTCACTCTCCCATGAGAATATGAAATTAATATGCATCCTCAGGAGATATGTCATGCTACACTGTATATGTTTATGATTTAATTTGTAAAATTATATGTATCTTAGTTAATTAATTTATTAAGGAGTGCTTTAGTGAACAAGTCATATTGCTACTGGGTTTTACCATGTAATGTTGTGTGGTCTGGACTTCATATGTGGTCCAGGTTAGCCTTGAACTCATAGGGTTCTACCTGGTTATTACAGGCTTTTATGTATGTGTGTGTATAGATATGTTTTTAAATATAACCTGATAAGTGTGTATTATGTGTGTTTTCAGGTCTGACTACTTTTCACTGGACAGCAAGTGATGTTCTCCCTTGTGTAAATTGATCTCTCCCATTCCCAACTTTCACAAGGTATCTTTCTTTGGGTATGATTGAAGCCTTATGTGGGCTTTTCTCTGTATAATGTGGCATGCCATTTCATGTCATTCTAATTTCTCTCATATTTAAAAGTACTAAAACTAAGAACCAAGAAAATCAGTTTGAAAACAGACGAGAAAAGGCTCCAGAAAATTAGTAAGAGTTCATTATCTCAAGAATTTCTTCTTAAAATAATAGTGTCAGACTGGGTGTCACAGGAATACCAATGTCTACAATTTCCTACAGATAATATGTTTCTTATTCTTAGTAAATAAAAATATATAGTAAAAGCTGTACAACATCCTATGCAGGTGTTAACATTTGCTAAAGGCTAAACACTGGAAGAATAATTGTTTTGGCAAGAAAAATGCATGTGTAAATTTTAGAAAAAAATATAATTGTCTTAAGAGAAATAAAAAGCCTCATAAATCCACTGATATAAAGAAACTCATGTCATATTTGTCAAAATTAAATAAATTCTCACTAAGCTTTTGTTTAAAACATTTCAAAAAGACCTTGAAGATCAGACAAACATGAGCAGGAAGTAAGTATTGTGAGTTTAAGGTCTCCTCCAGTTTGGAATTTATGAAGGTAGATACTGAGTCAGAACCACTTTACCCCTTTGTGACAATGTCCTTGGGAACTTGGGAACTCCATGGCTTAAACACCACAAGGAGACTTTTCTCCAATATGCCTTCTTCATCCTCTAATTATTTTATTCACCTCATAGTTGTGGGCATTTCCCCACCTTCTTTTTTTGGTCTACTCACTTTCAGTGGCCCTCTGAGTGCCTGCTTTAACCACCAAAACAGTGTGTTTGGCCCTTACATCTCCATTGCTAGACCCTGTGGACACTGTTTGGCCTTCGTGGGTGGTTTCAAACTAGTTTACATGAGTCAGGATCCCTCACAAGAATATCTCACCAGACAGTAATTCTGGAGCCAATTAAGGATGGCAAATCACCTTATGGAAATTAGCTTTTAATTATTCATTGGCAATTTGACTATAATGCAGCAGGTGTCCTGATAGGAAAAAACATGACATAATAAGTGTTTTTTGTTGTTTGGATTTTTTTTTTTTTTACTGTAGACATATTCCACATATCCTATCCAAAATCTACATTCAGTTTTCAACTTTAAGCTGCCATTGCAAAGAACCAGTCAATCACCACTCACGATAAGCAGTTATAGTACAGATGTCATTCATTCATTCACTCATTCATTAACTCAATCAAATTATTTTTACTCTGTGCTTGTGAATTGCTTATGAGATAAGGAAAATGTTTTATTTTTAAAATATAAAAAAAAATAAAAAATGAGGTCATGAGGTGATATTTCAACTTTTATTCTTCCATTCATTCTGTAGGATACATGAAATGTCATATTATGAGAAAAGAATTTAGCAAGCTGACCTATATTTGAAATAAAATGCCACCAGTTATTGGCTGTTTGACCTCAGAAAAATCAATTAACCTCTCTGAACCTCAAGTTTTTTCATGTGCAAATATCAAGATATAAAAATATTGAATGATGAGTAAAACTGTATTCTATGTGTTTAGAAAATTTCATTTCTTTAAATAAATGACAAAGAATATAATCATTATACAGCAAACTGCCTTTAAAAGTGTCTTATGAGACTAATCAACTGTATAGGCAGAGAGCATTGGACAGTTAACAAACTATATGTAGGCCTCTTTAGAAATTTTAAACATCAGCTCTTCCAAATCTTATCACAGACTTTTGAAAGTTTGGGTTCAGAAATTGTATGCCCAAATTATCAATCTCCACCAGTGCAAAAAGGACTCTTGAGTTGATTGGCTGAAAATCAGGCCTTGGGTACATGGAACCTAACCTTTTCCATTTAAGCATATTTTTAGGGCCATGGCCATGAGTTAATAAGGCTGCATGGATATGGAATCACTTTCCCATGCTTCACTATCAATATAACTAAGATAATGATGATTCACCAGGATGCTAGGTATTGAGAAGTATAACTTCTATTATTGTGTATTTATATTTGAACAACAGATTCAAAATGCAGAATAATAATCTAAGAATTAGTGTATATATTTAATTCACTTTTCCCTAGAAATCAGACAAAAACAATTATGTTTTTTCCATCCGTCCCTTCTGTTCTGCATCCATTTTTTTTTCAATGCCCAATGGCTTTTCCATGAAAGTGAAATTATGATGGTAAAATCTAAAGAAAACAGAATATACAAAAGTAAGCTGATACTTTGGTTTGTAAAGCATTACATTCATTTCTTTAATGATATAATTTATCATTTCAATGCCATCATCCAACATTATACTATTACACAATATAACTTTCAAAGGTAGAAAATATTCATGGTTTGTCAAAATTACATTAAGACCAGACAGGCAATGAACCCTAGTGCAGGTTGACAAAAATCTCATGCCTGACTAGCTGAAGATGGAGCACAAGTACAGAGGGGGAAGATACTTCAAAATCATGTGAAATTTGAAAGAGAATAAAATCTAGTTTCTTCTCCAAATCAGGACAAACTGTAGTAGTATGCTTTTTTTTAGTTGAGGGATGTATCTACAGGTCTCCTGTGAAAAATAACAGATTAATATATTTTTTTTCCAAGGAAAACTCTTATGGATTCCAGATTGGCATTAATGCTAATCTTGAATTCCTAGTGCTGTTTTGATATGATTATATATCATATATATATATATATATATATAAAATCATGTGTTTACATGTACATGTGTATGCATGTACATGTGTATATATCTATGTATGTACCCTGTATGCATGCATAAGGCTACAAAGGTTAGAATATGAAGAAGAGTTCCCTGGAACTAGAGTTAGAGAAGGCTTGTGAGCTGCCCAGTGGATGCTGAAAACTGAACACAGGTTGAAGGTCTGGTCCCAGCCATTGAACCAGGTCTTCAGGCACTAACATATTTTATTTTCTATCTGGAATACTTAACATTTCTTCATTGGAAAACACAACATGAAAAAGATGAGAGAAGGAGTGAGAGAGAGGGAGACATGGAGGAGAGGGCTAATACATCAATACAATATTTAAAGAAATGATAAAAGGACAGAAAAACAAAACAGTAGAGAAGAAAACTGAAATATCAAAAAAAACAATCAATAGATTAAAAAGTATATAAATAAAATGGAAAAATCTGCAGAAAAGTATAAATCTGAGGAAAACAAGGGAGGAGGTGAAAGAGACAGGAGAGAACAGATGCAGGAGAGGTACATGGGTCAGAGCTGGAATGCGACCCGAGAAAAGATTATGAGACAGAGCAAGATAAAGGAAAAGAAACTCATCTAATTTTGTGACAGATGGTAAATTCAACAACAAATGGCCAATCAATGAAGCTGTGTCAACATAGACATGATATTAGATTAATATCGAGAGGAATCTATGGCAAAATGAAGTGATTTAGAAAAGAGAAGGCAGAGGAAGCATCAGACAGATTGAAACTGACTGATACAGAGGCAAGAAAAAAACTACCTGGGGTGGAGGACCCATGGGAAAAAGACCAACAGATATTACCTCAAAACTCAATCAAAATAAGTGCTGTATATATAGGAAGCACTTTTTCTAAGTTCTTGGAAACAGCATGTATAGGAAGTAAAGTTAGTTATAATCTTGGAAGGCTCTCAGGACTTGGAACATGTACTTGCAAAACAAGGGTGGTAGTCCTTGTCTTTGTCATTCCTGTGACCTTTTCCAGCTTTTAGAAAATACTTGAGACCTCAGTTTTTCTGTGAAATCAGTGGCATAGTCTATCTACAAACTTTGAGAACCTTACCAAGTCCCAGATGGTGTAGAATTCTCAGAATTGACACGTTCCAATGTTGGTAGGACCATCATTTGTGGATAACAAAGTGAAAGCTCAGAAAACTACTCCACTGTCTTAAGACCCCCTGTTGCACACAGTCTAATGGTTGATAAAGAGACAGAGGGAAGCAAGCTGGATTCTCACTTTGCTATCTACCACAAATTTACTATGTGGCCCTAGGCAGACCTTGCATTGGCTTCTGTTTCTGTTTTCTAATATGTATACTTTACATGTGAGATTCCATATCCTTGGGGTGAGGGAGATGACAAATAGAAGAACTAGACAAAATCTTACATAGCCTACTCAAGTGCTGGTGGGGCAATGCAAATAGAACAGAGACCAGACTGACACAAGGAAGAACCAGGAACCAGGAGCATGTCACACACTGCCGAAAATAGATGGTTAGTCCTTGCATTAAGGTAGATTTTCCCTACATGTGTGAACATAGGAGTCTGCCATGAGGCAAGCAAGATAGTTTAAAGCATAAATACACTGGACCCCAAGCCTGACCACCTAAATTTGATAATAGAAAGCCACGTGATTATAGATGATAAGAATTATCTGTAACAGAAGTTTTTTATTTCCTTGTAAACGTAGTTATGTTATATAAATATTTTTTGTTTTAATTCCAAGTGAAAAAGCAACAAGTGGAATAGAAAGATGTACTCAGATGTACTATTTTGTGAAGAAAGAAACAGAAAAGAAAATACGTATACCGACAAGGTAGTTTCAGATGGTGTAGCTGAAAATGTTCAACATTAATATAGAAGTGGCCCCTCTTATTCTACAGTGGGACAATGTGGAAGGTGCTCCAAAGGGCATCACACAGAGGGCTCCAAATTGTGGAATGCAAATTCATCTGAATGGAATAATCTTGACCAGGAAATCCTACTCAATGAGTTCCATCTGCAAAAACAACTACCTACGAATATATTTTTCTCAGATTTAGCTCGGAAGGCATAAAGAAGCAACTATAGTCCAAGTGGGTCAAGGCACATTTCAGGCTGGCACCAGAATTTGGTAACACCATCCATGTGGTTCTGAGTTTTGTGGGAATGAAATTTATAAATGTAAGGAGTCAAGATAGTTTATGTTAAATTTACAAATAGCTCCAGAGTCCCGACATTGTGACATTGTGTTGCAGGCATGATTTGCCTGCAAATCATATTGATTGCCACTTGACAGGATCTAGAGTGATCTAAGTGACAAGCCTCAAGATAGAGATATGAGAAATTATCTAGACTAGCTTTATCTCTGGCCTACTTGCAGTAGATTAACCTTAGAAACGAACTGTACAATTGCTTGTGCTTTGGACTAAGACTGTCATTAAAGTTGCTTTCGCCAGGTGATGTGTCATTGCAGTGATAAAAGTAGTTAAACATAGAAGAATTAAAAGTTAATTCTTTACTTCATGCATAATAAATTTATCTGTATTGAAAATGTGAAAAAATAGACCACATATATAAATGAAATCAGACCTTCTGTTACCACTCATTTCCTGTCTCAGGGTCTGACTCTTGACATATTTAATGTGGTCATTATTATTTCTGACAGCCTTGTTTTCATTATTACCCTGAAGAATTTGTGTGCCATCTTCACCACATCATAAAATTCTGAGCTATTCCGTATGTGTAATATAACCACTGACATTTTATAACTTCTCGTGTGTTTTTTTCTTATTCATTAAAGTTTCTTTCAATTTGAAGAACACTCTTTTGGACTCCTTATATTAAAGTGTTAGTGGAAATATGTTCTTTTGGGTTCTAATTGCTTTACCATGTTTTTATCTCTACAGTGTTTCAAAGGGGTGGTTTTGATAGGTAGAGGAATATTGATTGACAGCTATAATTTTCTCATCCTACTCTCTCTGGCCTGTAGGATTTCTGCTAAGAAATATACTATCAGATGCACCTAACACCTTTCTATATTGTTTCTTTGTTCTTGCTGACCTGAAAAATCTCATGCTTAGCTTTTTTTTTTTTTTTTTTTTAGTGAAGTAAATCATTTCCTTCCGAGTTTCTTTTGTTTTTTTTTCTTTTTAATTAATTTATTCTTGTTACATCTCAATGGTTATTCCATCCCTTGTATCCTCCTATTCTTCCCTCCCTCCCATTTCCCCCTTACTCCCCTCCCCTATGACTGTTCCTGAGGGGGATTACCTCCCCCTGTAAATGCTCATAGGGTATCAAGTCTCTTCTAGGTAACCTGCTGTCCTTCCTCTGAGTGCCACCAGGTCTTCCCCTCCAGGGGACATGGTCAAATGTGAGGCACCAGAGTACATGAGAAAGTCATATTCCACTCTCCACTCAAGTGTGGAGACTTTTCTGACCATTGGTTAGGTCTGGGTAGGGGTTTAAAGTTTACCGCCTGTATTGTCCTTGGCTGGTGCCTTAGTTTGAGCCAGAGAGATGGCTCAGAGGTTAAGAGCACTATTTGCTTTTCCAAAGGTCCTGAGTTCAATTCCCAGCAACCACATGGTGGCTCATGACCATCTGTAATGAGAATTGATGTCTTAGAGCTCAACCTGGTTGGATATCTTCAAGAGCCTCTCTTTGTTTGGGAAAAGTTCAGATTCAGTTAGAATTATTTTCTTCTCAAATAACTAAAACAGCAACCACTTGAAAATTGTCTCCATGCTTTTCTTTTATCTCATTAATTCTTTCTTCTGTTTGATCTATTGGTATTTTTAAATATTTTTTTATTTATAAATGGGTATTTTGCTTGAGTGTGCATTCAACAAAGCAGTAATATTCTGTATATACAGCTTTTCAAGAGAAAAAGGTATTTTTCTTGATAATTTACCACTTTTGATTACCTAGATCATCACATCTACTGGATCTCAAGAGCATAAAAACCACAATGTCAGAATACATTCTCAATGCACTAAGGAACTGTACTTCCCAATTGACGTGTTAAAGTGATGTAAACACTGAGTATTATCAAAGATATGAATATTCCAATTAGAATGAGTAATATTATAATAATAGACTGTAGTATGAATGACTATTTTATTAATTTTATTTTTTTATTTTTTACATATACATTTATATTATTTCACATATATACAATAAACTACCTATAGCAAGAAGGGATATGAAATAATAAGTAATTATATAAATGTTACATTCTTAGTGATTTGGCTATTTCTATTTGACAGCCTTGAAGAAAACATCTTCCCTATCTTGGTGCATCTAAATTTCTGAATGTAAATCAATCTCCATCACTTCTTGTCATTATCAACTTAAAACATCTATCTAGACTTAAAACCATCTTACCCTCTAAGCAACTAAGCTTAATTGTAAAAGTAAGCTACCTGGTCTTCAAGTCCATCAGAGACTGAGAAGAAATAAACTTGCTTACCTGAGTATGCAGGAAGTGCAGGTTACTGGCTTTCCAAATGAGAAGATGATAGAGACAGTTTGCTACCTGAAAAGTTATCCAAAATTCTCTGTAGTGTTGGAGAATCATCTTCAGCCTTCTGGCTCAATATATTGACAGACATATTTGTGGACAGGAACTATTGAGGACTTGCTTACTCTGGTTGGCAGAGTTTGGTTGTTTACTCTGCCTGCATCCAAGGTTGCATTTCTTTTTTTTTTAAATTTTATTAATTTATTCTTGTTACATCTCAATGGTTATCCCATCCCTTGTATCCTCCCATTCTTCCCTCCCTCCCATTTTCCCCTTTTTCCCTCCCTTATGACTGTTCCTGAGAGGGATTACCTCCCCCTGTATATGCTCATAGGGTATCAAGTCAAGGTTGCATTTCTTAAGGGATAATTCTGTCTGTGGTAGAAAGAAGGACATTTTGCCCAGTGGTTTCTTTGCCACATTGAAGCCATCTCCACAAGGGGATTCTTTATGCTCATCATCCTGTTTGAGTTAGGCTGGGTATTTCCAGGAGTTAACTTATCTCATTGTCAGTGTTTCTTTAAGATAATAAAAACATTTAAACACCATATTCTGCATGTATCTGAAGTTTTTGAAGACCTTATATAACTACCCTATCTTATTTGTCTATAGAATTATATCCACCTGCACCACCTAGGATGTATATTCTTGTGATAAAAGTAGATATTGATTGTCATGACCATGATTTAATCAGTTAACAATTAACTTGCATAACTTCTTATCCTAAACAGTCTGCAATAGCACTTTTCATAGTATTAGAAGTAAATCTTCTATTCTAATTGAGTTATATGGGTACAATATCTCATATTACAGTAGAAATATATATATATACATATATTGTGTGTTTGAAGAATAAACTTACATTTGAATTCTACATCACTGTATCTTAATTAAACTTATTTTGCATCTATATATGAAATCCTCTACCAGTGAATTAAAAATAAACTTGTAAGTGTCAATTGAGGCATTAAGTTGAGGAATAGACTGACTAATCTACTTTTTGTTTTATCTTCCCTATATTTTTCTATATTCTCCCCTTCTTTCTTTTCAACCTCTATCTCCAAACTTAAGAATGTAAGATAAGAGAAAAGAGAGACATTGCTGAGTCTAACCTTATTTTCTTTCTCAATAAGACCTATAATAACTTGTAACCAACTCCCATTGATAATAACCCTTTATAGCCCAAGAAAGGAACCAAAAACCTACCCAACTCTCTCAAAGGAAATGGGGCATCATTTTCTTAAGGTTTCTTCTGGCTGTTTTTGGATGGATAATACCTAGTAGGATCCCAAATAAAATTGGAGAAATGGTTAAACAAGATAGGAATTACCTATGTGGTGGTCTAGTTTCCAAATGTTGAGAAATTCCAGGCTTAATTAGAGTCCTGTGTGTGACAGTCTGAAATACTGACCAATTGGGATTGGAAGCTTTCTTTGAAAGTGTCCTGGGAGCTGTCTTTTTCTGATGAGGAACCACAGTGGAAGCACTTGGTGCTGGAACATAAAGGATACAGCATGTCAATGTCCAGCATGCTGAGAGGAATGCAATCTTTCAGGTGAAGATATATGTTCCATTTTAACGTTTTTTTCCACTATATTTTGATTAGACTACTGGGTTAGAGTACTACTTTACTTACTTATGTTTTATTGCACATATTTACTTTCCTTAAATAGCTGCTTTAAATTTGCCATCTGGGAATTTGAGCATATTGTTTACTATAGGCTTACTGAAACTTTGTTTTAGCATTTTGGTGGTGCTGTTTCTCTTGATGTTTGGTGTGAAACAATATCTCTGTATTAAGGGATGGAGTATTTACTCCAATTTCCTGATCTGGCTTATTTGTGCCCATCTCATTGGAAATGCTAAGTGGGCTGCTTCTAATCACTTCTGCTATTGCAAAACTAGATGGTGATTAAGTCTAGATACATTGTCAGATCACTTTCTATAAATCACCACTGTTTCAGCATGAGAGTGCCACCCAAGGTAAGGTTTTGTTTTCAAAGCTAAAGTTTATGTGTTTCTAAATAAGATCTGGGGAGTTACTCAAAAGGAAGGGTCAGTAGGTCCACATTTTTAGCCTATTCATCTTTAGTTGATTTTAGCTTATAGTGTGTTATTTTTAGTTATTATAGTTTGCCAGATTATGGTTAACACACCATGTACAACACTATGTTATCTATGCCTGAGCCACCCTACAAACTTTTCGGTCATATACAACCAACACTTCACAACTCTGTCATATTTTCATACATGATGTAATTAGCACATCCCGTAGGATGGATCAAGGTATATAGTACTATATTTTACTTATAGGCTACTTATTTCTAAGGTAGACTTGAAGCTAAAGACTGTTGAAACCAGCTGTAATCACATACTGGAAGTCAACCCTAACAAAGAAAGTATTTGAGAGACTATCCTACCTATGAGCCCTGGAGCACTGGATTAATGGAGACTATTAACATCTTCCTACTAAGTAGAACATTATGATAGGCAGATTTGGGTCAAGGAGTCCCGCTCAAACTAAGGCACTAGCCAAAGACAATACAGGCGGTAAAAATTTAAACGCCTACCCCGATCTAGCCCATGGACAGGACAGTCTCCACACTTGAGTGGAGAGAAGGATTTGACTTTCTCACATACTCTGGTGCCTTACATTTGACTATGTCCCCTGGAGGGGGAGACCTAGTGGCACTCAGAGGAAGGACAGCAGGTCACTGAGAAGAGACTTAATACCCTATGAGCATATATAGGGGGAGGTAATCCCTCTGAGGAACAGTCATAGGGGAGGGGAATAAGGGGAAAATGGGAGGGAGGGGAGAATGGGAGGATACAAGGGATGGGATAACCATAGAGATGTAACAAGAATAAATTAATAAAAAAATTAATTATATGAAAAAAAACATCTTCCTAGTGCTAGGTTTCATTAGCTTAATATTTAAATGTGCTTCCACTCTGTCCTATCCTTAACATATAGTATCTTGCTCTAAACTATGCTGTGTCCTAGTTCAATTTCCATTGCAGTGATAAACACTATGACCGAAGCAGATTAGTGAGAAAAAAAGATGTATTTACTCATTAAAGGCTGAAACCCATTATGACGATAAGTCAAAACACAAACCTGGTTGACAAGGATTGAAGAAGAGCCCATAGAGAAATTCTGCCTACTGGACCACTCTTTACTATTTGCTCAACTTACTTTCTTATAACTCCAGGGTCACCTGCCTGGGAATAACACTATCCAAAGTGGGCAGGACCCCCCTACAGATGCCTCCTGATCATTCTGATGAAAACATCTTATCATTAAGGATTGTGTCTTTCCAGAAGACCCTAGCTTGTGTCAAATTAACAAAAAGCTAACTAACTTGCTCAGTGTTGGTGACAGACAGTACATTTACAAAAGACTGACACTATGTTTTTTCTATTTTATGGTTTTGACTACTTTGTAAAAAAAATCAATAGTCCATAGGTGTGTGGGTTTATTTTTGATTCTTTGAATAACTTCCATTGATAATCTATTCTATTTCTATGTGGTACCATGCTGCTTTTATTATTGTTACTCTATGGTGCAGCTTGAGATCAGAGATGGAGATTCTTCTGGAAGATATTTTATTGTACAGGATTGTTTTAGCTATTCTATTTTTTGTTTGTTTTGTTTTAGTTTGTTTTCTTTTTCCATATGAGGTTGAAAATTGATCTTTCTACAGCCGGGCGTGGTGGCGCATGCCTTTAATCCCAGCACTCGGGAGGCAGAGGCAGGCGGATCTCTGTGAGTTCGAGGCCAGCCTGGTCTACAAAGGGAGTCCAGGACAGCCAAGGCTACACAGAGAAACCCTGTCTCAAAAAACCAAAAAAAAAAAAAAAAAAAAAAAAAAAAAAAAAAAAAAAAAAAAAAAAGAAAGAAAATTGATCTTTCTAGGTCTGTAAATAATTGTAAGGTTATTTTGATAGGGATTAGATTGAATCTGTAGATTGCTTTTGCTAAGATGACCATTTTTACTATGTTGATCCTCCTGATGCATGAACATGAAGATCTTTCTATCATCTGTTATTTTCTTCAATTTTTTTCCTAAAAGACTTGAAGTTTCCTTCATGAATGTATTTTAATTGTTTGGTTAGAGTTACTCCAAGAAGCCAAAACCATGCAATGAAAAAATGATACCATGTTCAACAAATGGTAATGGTCTAACTGGAGGTCTACATGTAGAAAAAAGAAAATTGATCCATATTTATCACCTTAAACAGAACTTGAATTCAAGGGTATTAAAGAAGTTAGCACAAAACCAGACACACTCAATCTGTTAGAAGAAAAAATGAGAAAGAGCATTGAACTCAATGGCACAGGAGACAACTTGCTAGAAAGAACAGCAATAGCTCAGGCTCTAAGATCAACAATTAATAAATGGGACATCATGAAACTGAAAAGCTCATTTAATACAAAGGTCACTGTCAACAAAAGAATACGAGAGCCTACAGTGTGGGTAAAGATCTTCACCAACCGTCTGTCCAACAAAAGGCTAATATCCAAAATATATTTTAAAAAACTCAAGAAATTAAATGCCAACACAAAACAAATAGTACAGTTGAAAAATGGGATACTGAGCTAAACAAAGAATTCTCAACAGAGGAATATTGAATGGCAAAGAATTACTTAAAGAAATCCTCAGCATCAATAATCATCAGGGATGTGCAAATCAAAATGACTCTGTGATTCTATCTTACACTTGTCAGAATGGCAAAGGTCAAAATCTCAAGTGACAGCACATACTGGCATAGATATGGAGCAAGGGGAGTACTTTTCCATTGCTAGTGTGAGTGCAAACTTGTACAACAACTTCGAAAATCAGGATGAAACATTGTCAGAAAATTGGGAATAGTCTTACCTCAAGACCCAGATATACCACTCCAGGATATATACCCAAAAGATGCTCTACCATACAACAAGGACACACACAGATATGTTCATAGCAGCTCTATTCATAATAGCCAGGATCTGGAAACAACCTAGATGTCCCTCAGATGAAGAACAGATAAAGAAACAGTCGTACATTTACACAATTGAATACTACTCAGCTATTAAAAACAAGGAAATCTTGAAATTTGCAGGCAAATGCATGGAACTAGAAAAGACCATCCCAAGTGAGGTAACCCCGACCCAGAAAGACATATATGGTCTATATTCACTTATAAGTGGATATTAGCCCAACATAGATGTCCTTTGAAAGATTACACCTAGAAGGGGGATGATAACAGATAATGGGACTAGCTTCTGGACTCTGAGTGGAGCAATGAGAATGGTATTGGGAAAGGGAAGGACTCAAAGTGTTCAGGAGCTGCACCAGGAGACCACCAAGGCTGTATGGAAGATCTAGACCCATGGTAGCCTGCACAAACTATTGCACCAACTAAGGACAATTCATGCATAAAATCTAGACATCCTGTTTTGATCTAGCCAATGGATAGCTCATTCTCCAAGTTTATGGTGAGTGTGGGGACTGCCTCTGTTGCTCCAGAGTTGATCACTTTCCATTGATGGGGAAGCCAGACAGACACATAGAGTAAGGGTAAGCAGACTATCAGAATGAGGCCTGATAGGCTGTGGTTATATGGTGGAGGAGGAAGTCTCCTTCTGTTAGTAATCTAGGGAAGAGGAATAGGGCAAAATTTGCAGGCAAAGTGGGAACAGGAAGGTACAAGGGCGGGGACATCTAGTGATGTAATCTGAATAGATTATAATAAACTAAAATGTATAAAAATAGACTAATAATAAACTGAGTCATGAATGAGCCTCACAGCTGTGAGGACATACCTCTGGAATAAGCCAGAACTACAGTATAAGTGGCCATGATGCAGACACAATACAAGTCTGCCTCAACACAGCATGTGCTCTTCTGAAGTATACACTTGTGTCAGATCTAATTTCTAACACTTGCTTGGAACTATCTGTACTGTGCAAGGTTGGGAATTGAGATGAAAATAACATTCTGAATTCCATGCTGACTAGAAGTCAAACAAAGACATGCATTGGATCTTGAGCCTATCCTATGAATGCACAGTTATCTATTTGAAGACTGATTCATCTAGGGTCTGTCTCTGTGAACTGTGACCTGCTATTAGACTTTTGTTTTCTACCTGGGTAGGGATTTCACTGTAGTAGTATCTGTACTGCACTTTAAAGCAAAACCTTGTATTAGTTTTCTTGTTTCTTTCTCCAATGGGAATGAAACCTTCTGCTCTGGTGCCTAAGGATGAGGAAAATATAGTGGAAGCAGTTATTCCACCACCTTACAAATACACTTCCATTCCCAATAGTTCTAAGTTCCAGTGTTGTTTTTTGGTAAGAATTGTCCAGTTCTGATCAATATCGGATATAAGCATGGAGGGTCATTTGCTGGATTTTAAGTCTAAAGCCTAATTCCCATACAATCCTTATGTCTAATGAACTAATGATGCTATTAATTCTTTGCTTTCTGTTTCTCCAGTGTACATTTTTTTTGGACTCTCGCATCTAAAATCTGAGGTCAAATTAACTTAATTTGTTAAGTAAGTTGGTAGAAAAACTTATTTTCCTTTGGTGAATCATTGCTATAATATTTTAGTCACCATATTATTGTACCCAACACAAGAATTTTTAGGAGTGCCACCTATAGACTTAAGATTTTTTTATACCCTGGAAATTAAAGAATCATCGAATATAGTTTCAAATGAGAACATAAATTTGAAATTCAAAACAAAGTATTAGGAATACTATTTAATTGAAAAAATAGGAAACTTATTGTCAATTCAAAATTTTAGAACCTTCAAATCCATTAAACAATATAAATCCTTTTTACAAAGTAATTAACTCTATGAAATATTTATATAATAATTTTTCTTTATGTTATTTTTTGTTTTGGCTACATTTGATCTTATCTCTTTATGACAAATCTTTTGTAATATTCTTTAAAAGAATAATAGGCAATTTCATCTCCTCTGTAATAATGCTGCTCAAAATCTGCTTTCCATTAAGAGTGTTGAGAGAATGACTTTTTTTGCTTCACTAATTACTGTACTGTCTTATAAATTTTAAGGTTGTAATTAAATTTGGTCAACTCTTTGATATGTTGTTTCATATGTGAGTTATGAATTTTAACAGAGAAATTAATCTCATTAATTTTTTGAGTTCACAATACTAAGAACTTTACTGTGGTCTTTTCTGCTCTGTTAGAGTCAAAATTAACCCATAACTCTGAGACATGCAAATATATTGTGCTTAAACTCAAACACTATATTATCATCTCAAGTTCTTCAAATTCCAGAAGTGGTTATTTTACCTATGTGACTCAACCTGACTACCTTATTATCAAAAAAAATAAAATTGTTAACTTGATGATCTGTAATTCACACACATTTACTTCTTACTTGTGAAGATTCTGAAAAGATGAAGAGTGAGTCATCAGTAAATACAATGTCTGGTGAGGTCTCATTCCAAAGATACACTTTCTGAGTCTTCATCTACACTTTCCAAGTCTTCATGTAGTAGAATGCAAGGAAAGTTCCTATAAAGGCACAAATCACACTGATAAGGACACTGTTTCATTAGTTTAGTCATCTCTCTATTCTTTCAAAATTCTACCACCACAGCACTTAATATTTTAACACGTGTGTCTTAAGGAGATACAGGTAATTAGATATTTCACTAGTTACCATGAGAGGAAATAGTGCATTATGAAGGTCAGAATGGAAGAAGCCACTTATATAAATTATTACTTAGGTGTCTTACTGCTGAAAATTTCATAATGAACTCTACTAGTAACTGAAAAGAAAAAAATAAACCTCCATAGACCTTAGATGAAGCCAGAAAACAAGGGACCTCTGAATTTTCTCATTGTCTAGTGATCCCATCTTGTTTACTAGCTGCTGTTCATGGCTAATTCTTTATGAATAAAAAATATAGAACCTCGTGCAGTTTTTCTACCCTGCTCTTCCATAAACTACCAACTTCTGCTTCACCAGATCGTCATGTGGCTACAGGTTCCTCCCATTTATTTCCTGAAACACTAATCTCTAGATCTGCATTTTGTGATTAAGTTGATTAAGAAATTAATTTGAGTAAAATTTAAGCACAGCTTCCAATTTGTCCTGTGTATTTCACTGACTCAGTTGCCATAGGTAACTGATGGTCATCATTTTAGTTAAAGCAAATTTTGAATATGTCTGTGATCACAGAAAGTAGAACAGAGAAGTTACTAGAGACATCCAGCAAGCAGAAATGTCAATGTAAAATGGGTTTGGAAGATGCTGTTTACAGAATTTTCCTTTTATATTAATGATAATAATTCATGGGTATTTGATGTGGGGAACCCACATTTTACTGAGGTGACTTAAGTTTTCCTATTGTGCTTTGTTTGATTTAGGGTTTTGATGTGACTTTTTGATCATAATGACTATGGTTTTGTTTTAACAATCTTCACTTAAATGAAGCTATGAACATAAAAATAATCTATTATATATAAAACCATGTGTCGAATATATCATATAATCATCATGCTAATTTCATACAGATAAAGGAGAAATCTCCTTTACATAAGGAATTAGGGATCTCTGAGTTAAGAAATACATTTAAATTCACAAACAAGTATACATGTTCCAAGAGTCCTTCGGTCATTGATGAAGCCTCACTAAAGAGGCAGTAGCAGGCCGTACAACCTTCTAGGATAAGGCTGTTGATGTATCAATATCCCCCAAATTAATTGTCGACTTTATCCTTGAGGATGGTAGTGGTAAGATAGACAAAGTAGTATAAGTTGCTTCAGAACAAATTTAACATAGCTAAATCATTTCTTTTTTAATTTTTAAAATTTTTTGTGCAAATCTTAACGTTTAGTAAGGTTTTATAGTCTATAAGGTGTGGCTTTACACAGAATGTGAATGTATAAAATATGATTGTCTATTTTTTAAACTCAATTTAGAAGCAATTGTAGGAACTGGTGAGATGGCTCAGCAGCACTTGCCTCCAAATCTGACCAGCATGGTAGGAGAGAAGCAGCTCCCACAAGCTATTTTCAGTTCTTCATGTATCCATTGTGGCAATCATGTGCACATACAGAAGAAATGTAATTAAAGGATAAATAACAATTTTAAATAGAAGCAATGGCAATAGCCTCTGCACCATCTAAACAAGTTGAAACTGAAGAAGAGAAAGATTTAGAATAGTAAAGTAATTATGTGTTCTGAAAAGAAACATTTGGATCTTTGATGAGTCATCTGAACCTTTGAAATCAGTCTTGTTATACCAGTGAATCTTTGGTAACCATTCAGCAGAAGAACGTGGGTGGAAAAAAACCATAAGGTTTACCAGCACCATCATCACAATAATGGTTTCTGTGCCTTTAATGTCTTTCAACCAGAAGGTACATGAACTCATTTACCCTAAAAGATATTTAGAAATAATACAGTGTTGAACTGCAATAATTCTAGGTTAAGTTTGGGTAGTAAACAGTGAAATTAAACAGTACAGAATAAAGAACAGCAGCAGGGCGTAGTAATGATGCACGCCTTTAATCCCAGCACTCTCAGAGGCAGAGGGCGGTGGATCAGTATGAGTATGAGGCCAGCCTGGTCTACAAAGTGAGTCCAAGGAAGCTAAGGCTACACAGAAAAACTCGTGTCTTGAAAAGCGAAAACAAAAACAAAAACAAAAAGCCCCCCCAAAACAAAACCAGACTGAAGTCTGAATTATATGCTTCATCTAAAATACTTTAGGGATAAAATGAGTAAAATTTACCGAGTCTTTCTACATTAAACAAATATTTTTTCCTGTGTTTGTTTCCTTATCCTCCTCCACGTATGACTATGTCCTTCAGACTTAAAAGGCTTTTCCTCAGAGAGTGAGGGATAGGATGGTACACATTCCAGGACTGCAGAGAATTATATAAATGTGATGTGACTTTACTACCACATACCCTTTCTCTTTTCTCTTGCTGTTTCTTTAGCACTAGATCTCAAGTCAACCTTGTCAGTAAGGTAGACTGCCTACAGGCACAAAGCCCTGGTTACATGGGTTTTCAGTGTGACCTGTATTTGACACAACTTGCCTCTGGCAATAAGTTTTGGGGCTGGTGCAGTATGCATCAGAGCAGTATGTCTTCGCAAACCCAAAATATATATTTTTTAAAAATGAAGATTGCACCTCTTGTGCCACCTGCCTACACTTGAGCAGTCTTGTTGCTTGAAGGGCTACCTGGGGAAATATGATATTTCTGAAAAATAATGTAGCACTAAAAGATAGAGAGTGAAGTGTGCATGTGTACAAGAGCGCATGTGTGTATATGCTCCAACAAGAGGGGACACTGTGATTCCTTTGTTCCAAAGGGCAGTTCTCCTTAGAAGTGGCTAATCTATCACTGTCACTAAGCAAGAAAGAGGTGGAGGAGGTGCTATTGGGGTGGGGACACGCCAAGTTTGTTCAGAATGCTCATTGCACAGGATGATCCCCACAGCTGTTGCTCACCCAATGTAAATACGGACAGCCCCATTCATCACAGGGTTCCCTTCTGCAGCACACGTCCAAACACGGTGATGATTTAGTGCCTGCAGCTGGAACCACACCATGCTTCCTCAGAGAAACAGAGTTTTAAAATGAGCACTAAAGTTGGAAAAGAGACAGGGTTTACAATGAGGGAGCAACTAGTTCTAGGTTTCTGGGAAATGAGAAAGGCAACAGGGTGGGATACACGGAGGGCCTACTTCCTTATTTTAATTTCTGTTTTTGATACAGATCCATTGGTTTTAGTGTAATTAAGGCTTTTGAACCAGGATTGCCTTTGTCTCATGATTTGTCGGTATCTTAACAATAGGTGCCTAGGTTCTTGAGACCTCTTTTTAAAGATAGTTTTCAGCCTCAGCTTCAGGAAACCCATGTTAGAAGAGGAAACAAATTCAGCTAAATAATAAAAAAAATAGTTCATTTTTTACTAAAGATAGGTACATATCATTCACTCACTCATTCTTTTCTTCATTCATTCAACAAAAATTTGTAAGATTCTGAAGATGGGTATGTGGGTATGCTCTGCCCACCTGTAACCAACCTTAGGACTTGGAGAGGTTATATTTAGGTGGCTATCAAAGTACTGTGTAGACAGCCAGTCTAGCCAGATGGTCACTTCAAGGTTTGGTGAAAGAACTTGTATCAAAAAATAAAGTAGAGATTTCCAAGCCCAAAACTGCTCAAGTGCTCTATAGTCCTTAGGGAGATGGCTTCAAATGTGGCAATCAAGCCACTGGGAAAATGTCCCTGTTTCTATCACAGATAGAGTTCTGCCTACAAAGAGGAAAGCTTGGATGCAGGTAAAATCAAAGGCCAAACTCTGCCAAGACAGGGTAAGCAAATCCTCAATATGCTTGTCAGACAGATTGGGCCAGAAGGCTGAAGATGATGCTCCAATGTTACACAGAGTTTTGGGTGAATGGTTAAGTAGCAAAGTGTCTCTGTCATCTTCTCATTTGGAAAGCTACTAACCTGTACTCCCTGTATATTCAGGTAATCAATTTTATTCCTTCTTAGGTCTCTGATGGGGTTGAAGACCAGATACTTTAGTTTTACAGTGAAGCTTAGTTG
The DNA here is from genome assembly GCA_907169655.1 of Acomys percivali. Classification (NCBI taxonomy): domain Eukaryota; kingdom Metazoa; phylum Chordata; class Mammalia; order Rodentia; family Muridae; genus Acomys; species Acomys percivali. The sequence continues at coordinate 129,991,840 of OU015743.1, forward strand.
GTTAGGGTTAAGATGTTTTAAGTTATAGATAGATGTTTTAAGTTGATAATGATAAAATATGATAGATATTGATTTACATTCAGAATTTTAGATGCACCAAGATAAGAAAGATTTAATAAAAAATAAGGTAGAGATCCAACACCATACTCTGAGTTCCACATATCCTGAGGTTTAATTTTTGTTTTCTTTAATCTCATTTTCCTCTTGTTAAGGCTAGTTGTGTTATAAAGGGAGATATGCTTATTTAATAAGTTCATAATAAAGCATGAATGTTAAGGAAATTGAGCCTACAGAAGTTTGGAAAGACAGTTATGCAGCTTATGTGGATAGGCTGGGATCATGGTAAGGAATTCTAGTAGCTAGGGTGTTCCAACAAAGCATGAAAGGTGTGATAGTCTAGCCCCAAACAGCAAATTTACAGAGGCCAGTGAGCTTTCCCTTTGGAAAAGTTGTCTTCCAGTTCCAAATCCATTTTGTTATTTTACATTTTGATGCTTGAGCTGGATATCTGGAAAAAAAAAAAAAAAAAAAAAAAAAAAAAAAAAAAAAAAAAAAAAAAACTTCTGAAGATTCTGTGACTAGGAACCACTAAGAAAAGATTGATTGTGAGCAGATGGGTTTTATGTACCAGGAATGACCTAAGATGACAGTTGATCTTGAAAGCATCGTTGGCTTTGGCCTCCAGCTTCTTTTAACCTTCACACAGTCAGTGATTGGAGCTTGGTCAGTGATCCAGTCTCAGAGGTAGCCTTCTGTTCTGGAAGCCACCTTCCCTGACCCTCGTTCTCTGATAGGGTCACAGTATAGGATACACTCTCCATCCCAAAAAGGCATATCTCTGGATCTCTGGAGTCCTTAATATCTCTCTCTCTCTCTCCTCCCTCCCTCTTTCACTCTTGCTCTCTCTTCTCTCCTCTCCCTTTCTCTTCTCCACACCTGAATATTCAGTTACTTGTATTAGAATTTTATCAAAAACCATATCTTTAAAAAAATTATTTTCTAGATACTTTATTCAGATAGTACCCTGATTGTCATTCCCTCATTTTTATCTTCCCATTCCTCTTTCCCCCCTCCCTCTTTCACTCTATTCCCCTTCCCTAGACCTGTGACAGAAGGGAACCCCCTCTCCCACTGTATTATCACAGTCTATCAGGACTCATCTGGCTAGCTATTTTTAATGAGCCAATAAAATATTGAAGTAGAAGAGAGATACATAGTTTGGATAGAGACATACCCAAAATATTTTAATGAAACAGGATAGCACAAATGGTAGAAACTACTGGATGAGGTTGCAGAAATCTAGAACACTGAAATGACCTCAAGTATTACAATATTTTGATTTTTCTCCTGTGGTTTCAATGAGACCAGCAACATTATGAAGCAGAAATATATGAAGTGGGGATTCCTGTGCTAAAGGGAATTTCTGGAAGGTTTCAGACTTTATTTGACATTAGCTTGATACTCACACAAACTTTTATTCCTGTGTTTTATTCCTACCTTCTAGAGAGGAAATTTTTTATGGTTATTATTTTGATTTTTGTATGAAAACCTCAAATATCTTATTAAATATAAGATATGAAAATCTAAGCCATCCTATATCTATTAACACCCAAATCCTGATGCATCACTTACAATAAAATTAATTATCTCAATAAGGGTTGGAAAGTATAGAAATAGACTTTGAATCAGATAGGTAGACTGCATTGATGAGATAGAGTACACAAGTCTAAATTCCTTATACAAAGGTATTGGGTTCTCAGTGTCGTGTTGGCTATATTAACCACATGGAAAAATTAATTGCAATTGATTTAATGGAGGAGCTAAGATATAGAGGACCCAAGAAATATATGGATATGCTTAAAATGGTTATATATGGTGGCAAATATTTGAGATTTTACTTAAAGATCCCCAACATTCAGTGTGGTCCATTTCTCACTTAAGATTTTTTAAAATGGCCTTAAAATTAAAAACCAAATATATATGAGATTTCAAAAAGCTGACCAGCAATTGGGATCTTAAATATAAGTTTGACAATTTATTACGGGGAAACAGAGAAAGGGAAAAGAATAAAATAAAGACAACCCTTTTTTTTTTTTTTTTTTTTTACTGAACCTGGAGTTAGTATCCTGAGCAGCTGATTTGGCAAAAGAAAGTTCACATGTGCAGGTTTTAATTTTAAATTTTCCATTGTTAGTGAAGAATCACAGTGTCAAAGTTCAATCAGTAATTGAAGATGACACTAGCTTATTGGAAGGAAATAAAAAGTGGTTTATTTAAAATTGTAGGGAATTGTGTCCTGAGCCCGTGGGCAATGTCACCCTCCCATTCATGCATGTCTGTTATTGAAGGGTGAGGAGAAAGAAAGACAGACATACAGTAGACCCTATTGGAAATCAGTTGTTTGAAAGTTTTAATTTTGATCAAAGATGATCTTGCTTTGGAACATAGTTTCCTTAGAACATACATAGAAAAACCAGTGAGAAAGGTCCAGTATTAAGCAGAAAGAAATCAAAGCCCTGAGACAGGAAGTCTGACAGCCAACTGCAGAAAACTAACAAAAGCCAGGGTAGATTCAATACTTTCTAAATGCAATGTCATCATTTCTTTTCCAGCAGGATAAAATAAATATCCATCCACTAATCTCTGAATAGCTCCCCTCTGCTGTGTCAGGCACATGGTGTAGAAAGGGCAAGGTACTGCTGACCTCACAATAATGATCATCCTCCATCCAAGAAGTATCTTCCATTTTCTACTCACCAACATCGTAGCAAATGTCCTGTGTTCTCTAAAACTATCTTGATACCTTGAGCTTCCTTGGTAAGATTGCTTTACTGGCAAGAATTTTCTATGTGTTAAATTACTAATGAAAGCAATCTGGAAAAACTGCTTGGGTGACTGTTGACAGATGTTTCTACATGTGGCTACGGAGCTCAGTCAGAGCCTTGGGTGATGAAAAGTGTATTGAACTAGAAGCCGTAAGACCTGGATTCAATCCCAGCCTGACCTTTACCACATACAGAATTTACACATAATTAGCTCTCATGGTGAATGTGGAGACCCGCACATATGGAGGCAAACATTAAGATAGATGATCGCATAACAAATTTTGTCACAGAAAATATGCTGAACTTAATGCCAAATCTTACATATTTATTACAGTGTAATATGAGACTATGCTATAGGATCTATGAACAACCTAGAGAACCATGTGATATAATCTTTTTGAAATATTTCAAATGAAACCAGGGTAGGAAGTTCAAGGAAGTAATTTGTCCTAGGTATATTTAGGGTTAGCTTAAAGGTCAGAAGTAACATTGAGTTTGTATTTGACTTCCTATTCCAGTGTTCAGACCATAATGTTTGTTTGTATGTTGCTTTTGAGATAATTAATTTAGCCTATACTGTGAATATATACTATGTGGAAATTTTTTATATCTGACTTACAACACATGATAAATAGTATTAACTATTATAGATTTGTTAAAGTAGAAGTCAAGATAACTTATCTTTCGAGAAGAATTTTTAATGAATATTGAGTATCTCATTCAATCCAAAATATTAAATGACTAAAACTGGAGAGAAGTGTGAAGAAGGCATCTTGAAGGAAGCACCATCTTCTCTATATGACAGCATATATCAGACAGATCATTTACCTTTTCTTTGGGTATTTCAATCTTCTAGAGGGGAGTATTTGACTTTATCTTTTATCTTTCACCACAAGATAAAAATCCCAAGACCAAAGGTGTTCTGACAGATATATAGACATGTCAATATTGTCTGAAAGCAGTAGGCTCCCAGATATTAAAGAATCAATATGACCCAATAATCTCATCTATAAACTGCTCTAATTCAGTAAACACCTCATTGACTTGCCTCAGCTATGTGTTCCTCAAACTACTTGCGAGGCAGAGACAGAAACAACAGTTAAATACTGAAATTGAAAACCAGCCTGAAAAACATTTTGAGATCACAGGTGAATGAATGAATAAATTTATTAATTAATGAGTTGATGTACTGGTGTATAGATAGACAAATGATAGATTATAGATAGACTATAGGTGATAGATAGATAAAAAGATAGATATGAGAATATTTAAGAAATAGACCATCTGTCCTCAGATGATTGAGTACATAGGGTAGTGATCATGCAAAACAAACTGTCAAGCTTCCAGAATCTGAAAAATTATGTAACATTATGGAAACACATGCACACACGTGAGCATGCATGTGCACACACACACACACACACACACACACACACACACACACACACACACACAGTACAACACCAAAAAAGCCCTATATTTTAAAAACGTTTCTCAAAGAATAAACATTTTTAGAAGTTGATCAGAAAATTTATTTTTCTCCTTTTCTTTCAAAATTTCTAATTTGGCCCTCTGGAATTTATGAAAAATATGTCTTCACCTTTATTTTCTCAAGTTTATCTTTTTAATATTAAGAAATAAATCCACACATGTAGCAGTTAATAAAGTAGGCAAATGGGCTGGAGAGATGTCTCAGAGGTTAAGTACATGGACTTTACTTCTGGATGTCCTGAGCTCAATTCCCAGCAACCACATTTTGGCTCACAACCATCTGTAATGTGATCTGATGCCCTCTTCTGGCCTGCAGCTGTAAATGCAAGTGGAACACTGTATACCAAACAATAAATAAATAAATAAATAAATAAATAAATAAATAAATAAATCTTTAAAAAAAGAAGGAAAGTAGGCAAAAATAAAACAATATCCTATGCAAAATCAGATTTCCAAACACATTTTGAGAAAAGGAAGCTTTCTTCTCTATTCCATAAAATAAATGTAAGAAATAAAGTAGAGAAAAGCATGTCATGTATCAGTCTATAAAGAATTTGGAAACACTGTTCAGCAGAATATAGAAGAATTATGGGAGCTAGAGTCCTAAGAAATCTTGAAGAACAATCTGGAAACCACTCCTAGTAAAACAGGAGGCATTGCGGTTTTATGGTGTTACAGGTGTAATCTCAAATTCTGGTTTAAAATAAGTCAAATGGTTCAATTACAGGAGCATCTGTAGACATAGCTAAGAGGTAGAGCTCTTACCTGGAGGGTAGAAAGTTCTGTATTCATTTCTTACTACTGCCAAAAAATAGAAAGAATAAAAACATTCCATTTTCCATTTTTCTATGTGAAGAAGGATCTGTGAAACTCATACTTCTATTGTAAAATGAGTGGGTTTATAAATTGCAAGCAAAATTAAATAGTAAAGTAACAATTTTCAGATAGATCGATGACCATCAAATCAATGCTTGCATCATCTCACATAAATGACAAGGCTGTTTAGTCACACTAAAACGATTTATATGGAGTTTCCCAGTGAGAATTCTAGACAAAGGGACTGATCTACAGGTGAGCTTGTCACTTCCTATTCCCACTATAGGCATCTTTATACAAGGGGAGAAACTACAGTTCTCATTCTCCTCATCACGGAGTTAGTGGAGCAGCCTGGACCAGGAAACCACGCCTTGGCATGCACTCAGGCTCCTTGAATCTGAGACAGGGAGGGCCACTGAGATTGCAGAGTCCGCTGTCAGTAAGTACAAACACCACATGGCAACTTTACCAATATAATTATGATTACACCAACTTATGGGGAAAATAACTGAAATTTTGAGAGAATGAGTGAATGCACTGGCTGAGTTCTCAATCTGAACATAAAGTAAGTGTTTCCATTGTGATAACTAAAATGAAAGTTGTCGTTTAGAAGAAATGTGGATCATTATCATATTTTCCACTACCATGCCCTCCCTTTTATCTCTTATCCACCCTACACTGTACAAAAAAATTGGTTTCCATTATTCAAGTCTTCTTTATTAATGAATTTTCTTCTGCTCTGACAAAATACTATAAGCAAATGCAACTTTATTTTGCTTTATGGTTCCAGAGGGTCAGATATTTATATATAATACTGGAGAAGGCAGAGTGGCAGAAGATTGGATCAAGACGATGACTGATTATATATCATTCACGCAGGAAGCAGAGAGAACAGGTAGGAAGTTGGGTGAGGCTATGGATTCTCAAGGCCTGCTCACAGTGAAGCACTTCCTCCAGCAAGGCTCCAAATCCTACAAGATCCATAGCTTTCCCCCAAATGGCCTACTGGGGACCCAGTGTTCAGATACATGAACCTATGGGGAACATTTCTTCTCATCCAGGCAACAGTATCTTAATTTGTGTTACAGATGTTAATAGAATCTCCAAATTCCTTAGGACATAGAAAGACTCCCCATACCACCTAAACCCCTTTCCTCTTCTGTCTCAGTGTCTTACATTTTGAATACTGTATTTTCTCTCTAACCACTTGGATTTTAGTGATGTGGAAATCATGAATGGAAATGTTTTATACTGTTTGGTAATGTTTTAAAATTTTTCATACACAAAATTATTTCATTGATATTCTGCCACATAAATATACGTATTAGTTTTCTTTTTTATTGGTATGTTTTTATTCCATTCACATTTTTGTAGCATCTCAGAAACTTTGAGCTCCTTCTAGAGGGACTAAATACATCTGTAGATTTTCACAACAGATTTGCATAACTAAATGACATGACCAAGAAAAGAAATTTCTCTTACCTTTATGCTATATTTGTGAAGTAGAATCATGGCATCCATGCCTAGGAGATATATGTAAACAACCCACCTAAAATTACATATTATTTTGAATAAGTTGCTATGTGAACTGAACAATTTAAGTTATTTTTTAAAGTTTTCTTTCTAAAGTTTTATTCCTATTGAATGGGAAAGAATATAGGTTAGATAGCTCACAAAAACAAAAAGTCTAAGTTTTAAGTAACTATCACAATTAGAAGGATGAAAAAGAGATTAGATACAGTAGCCCAGTGAGGAAATTTCTATCAGACAGACCCAGAAAAACACTCATGGTTTGTACTCACCTAAAAGTGGATATTAGCCATAAAGTAGAGGATAACCATGCTACAATCCACAGACCCCAAAAAGCCAAGGAAGGCTTGAGGGTGGATACTTTTATCTCACACAGAAGAGCAAATAAAATAGACATCTGAAGTAGATGGAGGGAGGGAACAGGATAAGAGCTTAGCATAACTGTCTTCTAAGAGGCTTCATCCAACAACTCATAGAAACAGATACAGAGACCCAAATCCCAACAATAGGCCAAGAGTGGGAGTGCCATGGACAAGTGGGAGGAAGGATTGATGGAGTCTATGGGGTCAATGACAAGAAAACCTGCAGAGTCAACTAACATTATCTCTTGTGGGCTCAAAAAGACTGGATCACCAATCAAAAAACAAGCATAGGCTGGACCTAGATACCCTACACTTATGTAGCAAAAGTGCATCTTGGTCAACATGTGGCTTCCCTAGGAATGGGAGTAGGGGATGTCTCTGACTCTGTTGCCTGCCTCTGAATCCTTTTCCCTATTTGCTCTGCCTTGTCTGGCACCAGTGGGAGAGGAGTGTGCTTAGTCTTGCTGTTACTTGAGTTGCCAAGGTGAGCCAGTACCCCTTAGAGGTTTCCCCTTCTCTAAGAAGCAGGAGAAGAAACAGAGGAGGGGGCATGAGAGCAAGACTGAGAAGACAGGAAGGAGGGGGCTGGGATCAGTACATAAAGAGATTAAACAAAGAAACAAATAAATGAAATAAACACAATTCTTACAGAATTCCTGGCTATCTCCCTCTTATTCATAATAGGATGGATAAGGTAACTATCTTCAAGTTATATAAAATATGGCCATAGGTATCAAGACTTTAAAGTATTTTGAAGGCCGCAATCTCCTGGGATTTAAAACAATCCTGATGTTCTTCACTTTGGGTAAATATGCATGCTTGACTACTGTTTGTTTCTTGCCTGGGAGGTGGACACACAGTCCAACACAGTATACTCACCTTTTGTTCTGTGCAGTAGTGATATTTCCAGAAGAACGGATATCTCAGGGAATAATACAATATATTTTGCATAAGAATAAGCAGAGACTCACCATGCCTCTTACATTGAAGTATAATACATTTAGAACCATGCATAACAACATAAGTAAGAACTTTTCTTTGATTTTTGGGTTCAATTGTGTTTTTAGAGAGACAACTTCCACAAAAGCAGAAGCTCGTTGGAATTTATATCTAAGAAGATAATTGGATACAGAGCTTACTGTTGCCATAGGAAGACATCCCTGACTACAGATCACTTACATGCTTAACTGTAGTCATAAGACTAGTCTAAACTACCACTGCACAAGAGTCACTCTCCAGCCTGACATGGCCACCCAGTACAGCCTGATAAAATGATCTACTGATTGAGATAACTTATTTTATGATGTGCTGTAAATGTGTTACAGGTTAAACAATCTACATTTTTATTTTATTCACATTCATATATGTTCCAAATCCTTACTATTTCTTCTTTCATAATTGTATTATTTCAATTTAGTGCTAATTTTAATGACTAAGATATTGTGATACGATAAATAAACAAAACGTATGGTCTTAGTTCTAGATATTCCACTGATAATTTAAGTGGTTTAGATTTTCATTTTAAAAATGTATTTTATCAATTAATTTAGAGTTTTCAAAATATAGTTTGATCATGATCACTGTCACTCCTCTTAACTTCATGATAGAATTGTCCTCATCTCTCAACTACCCTCAAATTATCTTCTCTTTCTTTCATTTATTCAGCAGCCAATCAACTCCAATTTGTGTTATCCATAGACTTTGGGGTTCAAAGCCACCCATCAGATCATAATTGCTGTACCAGGGGCTCTAACTCACCCTCTCTCAGAAGCCATCAATTTCGCATGGGTCCTCTGTTAAGGGATCAATTCATATGAAGTCTTCCCATTCCAAGCCTAAATGCTGACAGGCTTTATCATGTGTAGTATTTGTTTAGACAACCATACTTTGGTTTCATAAATCCAACAGTTCTGTCTTGCCCAGAAGTCACTGTACTGCTCTGGTTTTATCCAACTTCTGCCTGTTATAGCCTTCAACTTTTTGAAACTTCTTTTGTGATAGTCCCTAAGCCTTAAGGAGGTGTGTGATATAAATGCCTTATTACTTGCTGAGCATTCCACAGTCACATTTACTATATATATTAACCAGTTTTCAGTTTTTTTAATAACCAGCATGCACTGCACAACCAAACTTCATGATGAGATTTGAGACTTGTTCTAATCTATGGGAAGATATGCAAAAAATTTAGAAAGTAGATTGATGCCACACTCATTTAGAAAAATAATAATCATATTCATCCTTGGGGTCTGTGAACCTTTTGTTCTCAGGTTCCTGGCCAGAATCGAATTGCAGCACCAGGCTTGTGTTTTCCCCTGAGGAGTTGATCTTTAATTAAATCAGAGAATGTTTGGTTACCCTAATAACGTCTGTGACACCACTGCACCCATGAATATACCTTGCCACTCTGGCCATTATTGCAATTAATAGAGTTATTTTCTTGCTAAGATGATTGATGATTTTTTTTCTCTCCAGCAAGCTGGTGTTGTTTACCAGTTTCCTCTGAGATTAAAACATCTATATAAGGAAAAACTCTTAAGTCAGGAAGTAAGTCAAAACAGTTTCAGGAAGTCTCTGAAATTGGCAAATTTACCACTGCCGCTACACCTCTAAGAGTGTAGAAGTAGTAAACATTCATGACAGAACTCACAGCTCTGTTTATTTGTTTTTGTGTGTGTGTGTGTGTGGGGGGGTGTTTTGTTGTTGTTGTTTTGGTTTAGTTGGGTTTCTTTTGTTTTTAATTTTTTTGTTTTTGTTTTTGCTTTGTTTTGTTTTGTTTGAAGAGGCTCAAACTAAGTGTATCTAAGCAGCCAGAAAGAGTCAAAGACAAGACAGGAAACTTGGATGTAATAGAGACCTCTGAGCTGCCTAGAAGAAACAAACACCATCTAATCTGCCTAGAATATACTCAGACCAACTGAGCCGAAAAAGGATATACTCAAACCTGTTGAATTGCCTGCAGGGTGTCCAGTGTGATCCAGCTTTCCAGTTTTTGTGAGATGTCTCCATTTCTCTGGTGGGATTTTACCGATGCAGTTGTCTTTGAGACATTCCTGCACCTGCTAGAACCCCCTCACATATAGTCTTGAAAGTAACCCAATAAAACTCATAGGTTTGCCAAGTTGGACTCTGATATTATTGATACTTTACTCTCTAATTGGTTCCCTGTCTGAGGTCATAAGAGATTTTTTTATGAGCTCTCTTTAGGAGCAGTGTCACACAACATTTAATTTGTACCTTCCAGGAATTTTTCTCAAATTCACTCCTCTTAGATTTACCTTCTCTCCTCTGGTGGTCACCTTTTATTTCTTGAATAATTTTCCCTATACTTTCATCACATATATACTCATAATATGAAAAAAAACCTGGAATGCTTGTCTTTCTTACTGTTTCTAAATGCTTTTCTTATTCTGAAGTTGAAGAACTCCAAATCCTCCAGATGTCTTTATTGACTCTCATCTTTGTATACTCTAGGGAGACTTTTTAAAAATATCTTAATACTTCAGAACTTATTGGGCTTAAGAAACATGGAAATACATGAGAGAGGGCTTGAATCTATAAGCAGTTTTATCTTTTTCTTTCCCCACCCCTTTAACCTTTAGTTGAACATGGGGTCTTTAGAGAGAGAGATGAATTTAAAGACAAAAATGAAACAAACCAAAAGGTAGAAATGATCCACAGAAAGCAACAACCTCCCTCTCTCATACAATAATTATAATCCTTGGGTGTGAGATATTCAGAGAGCTGATTAAGCACTGTTTTTAACAGCATTTTCTCCATTTGCTCTACCTATATCCTCTTCTAGAGAGTAAAGAAACTGCTACTTCCTGTTGCCTGGAAAAGGTATGAAAGTTTACTTAATAGTGAAGATTGATCCAAGCTATCCTGATACTGCATTCGTGTCCATACATGTTACTTTGTGAGAAGATGTCTGGCTCTTCCACCTGGTGCTCTCCTGAGGGTGTGCCTGCTCCTCCTTTCTCCTCATGGTTCCCTAATTTGTTAAGTTACATTCAAAGCCTATAGTCCAAAGGCACTAACTCATCCAATGTGGCAAAATGTTTTTGTATAAGGAGGGCATGAAGTCTATTGGCCAGATCCATGAAGCACTTCCTTCCTCAACACTCTGAGATTCTGCCATCTGTAAGTCATAATCTTAAGTGAGTTACAGCTATTTAGTATATATACTCTGTAGACTATTTTAGGGTGCTAGACAGAGCTACAATTTCCTTTTAGACTGAAGGTAAGGTACTTGGGAAAATGAAGTACAATGATCATAGAATGAACAATATGTGTGCGTGCATATGTACAGTTAAATATATAGAAATATATAAAATACATAATATATGTTGCTTATACAACACACGTTCATATAATTATTTAATATTTAATTATATTTATTGGAAATATTATAAAATAAGAAGTTAATCATTATGTTTCACTGAATTCATAGGACCTAGCAGATACATAATCAGCAATTGATCTTGTGAGTATAAATATTTCATTTTATTCAAATATTGTCAGATATGTCAAAGATATCTGTACTTTCAACTACATGAGTTGAAAGTAAATCAAATAAATCTAAGAAGATAGCAAAATAACCTGCAAAATATCATATTGTGTTATTCTTTGATATGATTGTCAAAACCATGTAAATTTCTGTAATTTGTTAAGAAATACATTTGTTCCTCATCCTGAAATTGTCAACCAACACTTTTAAATACACAACTATTTCCTGCTGATGTATAATAAATATAGATTTATACTATCAGTGTAGGTATAAGTACTAAAGAATAAAATAAGTGTAAATGAGGCCATGGAAGAAAATAGCAGTGGATATATTGTAATCAGTTGCCTCTGAATCATAGACAATGTCCTAAAGGAAATGTGACAGTAAGAGACAAAGTTGGGCATGGAGGAAATCATTTCAGGATGAGAAATGATATATACACATAATTTAAAAGCAAAACAAAACACAAATGTTTCATTGTAGTAAAAGGGCAGAACATAAACTTTAGAAATCTTAAACAATGAAAGTAGATAAATAGATGGATAGTTATCACTTGTGCATAGAATAAAAAAAGTTCTTCCACAGGATCAGATATTAAGAGCTGTGTAAAGCACACTTAAGAAGTAGATCCTGTGTGGAGGAAATGAGTTACTGAGTGCTTGTGCCTGAGGGTTGTGTCTTTTTCCTGGGCCTTTCCTCTCTCCCTGTGTTTCCTGCATATGATACAGTGAATAACCTCTGCTGCATGCCTCTATTGCTATGGCATTTATTGTGAGCACAGAACTGATAGACAGAAGAAGTATGAACAAACATTTATGAAATGTAAACTGGAAAAAAATCAAACAAATGAACAAAAGATTTTTTCCCTCAGTGATGTCAAGTATTTTGGCACAAGGGTGGTTAACACATGGTTAAGAACTGCTTGTTATTCTGTGGTTTGGGAGACTATATGTCATTCTCAGGAAGCTGGCAGGAAAGTAAACAACTACATATAATTTAAAGGAGAACTCACGACCCAACTGTTCCACTCCTTGAAATATACCCAGAAGATACTCCACCACACAACAAGGACATATGCTCAACCATGTTCATAGCAGCCATATTCATAATAGCCAGAACCTGGACACAGCCTAAATGTTCCTCAGGTGAAGAATGGGTAGAGAAACTGTGGTACATGTACATCATGGAATATTACTCAGCTATTAAAAACAAGGAAACCCCAAAATTTCTGGACAAATGGATGGAAATAGAAATGATCATACAGACAATTAATCAAGAAGCAGAAATAATCAAATGGTATATACTCACTTATGATTGGACACTAGTCCAAAAGGTATGTCCCATGAAAGTCTTCACTTACCAGGATATTGAGATAGGTGTGAGGACATCATATTGTGACTCTAGGTGATAGAAATATAGGAGAATGGGGAAATAGAAGGATCCAGAGGGTCCTGGAAACCTACAAGAAGAACATCATGACAGATGGATCTGGGCCCAGGAGGGTTTGCTCAAACTACTGCACCAACTAAGGACAAACAAGCAGTAAACATCGAACCCCTTCTCAGATCTAGCCAATAGACAGGACATTCTCCACAGTTGTGTGGAGAGCAGGGACTGACTCGGCCATGAAATCTGGTCCTCCGTATTTGACCACTTCCCCTTAGTGGGGAGACCTGGTGGCACTCAGAGAAAGATTAAACAGGCTACCAAGATGAGATTTGATAGCCTATGACCACATAGTGGCGGAGGAAGTCCTCCTTGCTCATAGACTTGGGGAGGGGAATAGGGTGGAAATAGAATGGAGGGATGAAGGAATGAGAGGATACCAATGATGGGATAACAATTGAGCTCTAATCTGAATAAATTAATTAAATTATAGAAAAGAGCAACAAGTGGCCATAAACACTGAGCATCTCTTCAAGCCCACAAAATTTTTTTTTTAATGGTTAAGACAAACTTTTAGAATTCTTTTGTTTGACTTAGAAAGCTAATTACTACTGTCAATTTATATGTGAATAAAAATTAAAGTTCTTTAAATTTTTTTAAAAAACCTCACTTTCGTTTTCAGACAAATCTAGAATTACTTATAGTATTCTTTTGTGTTGTGTACGTCCTTAAAATTTTCATTTCTGAGGGCCTAGCTCAAATCTCTTTGGTTCTGGACCTGTATCGTAGATTAGTAGTAGGCGCCAATGTTATAGAGAGTTTGGTTGACTGTTCAGGCAGTAAACTGTCTCAGTCACTTTGTTCATTTTGAAGCTGCTAACCTGTACTGTTGGTTCACTCAGGAATTTATGTCTTATTCCTTCTCAAGTCTCTGAGGGGTTTTTAAGAACAGATAGTATAGTTCTATAGTCAATTGTAGTTGGTTAGATCCAGGTAAAGGAGTTACTAGAGATGAGATAGGACAGATACTGAATTTCATTCGGAAATTTAGACACAACAAGACAGAAAAGATGTTTATTTTAAGTTTGACAAATACAAATAGCCAAGTTATCATAAATGTACCATTTATAGAACTCTTGATTGTCACATGGTTATCTCTGCTGTCTTTAGATTGTTTTATGCATGTGTGATAAAATGAATGTATATGAAAAAAAGAAATTATATCTTAACGAGTTGCCAGTGATATGTGTAGATACTTTAAATTCAACAAAAATGCATTTAAACTTTTTGCAACCTGTGTTTGGATATATAGACTACTCTAAGAATGATGTTTTTGTTTTGTTTTGTTTTGTTTTTTTAGTTTTTTTGTTTTTTGTTTTTTTGCTTAGTAGATTAAACAAAAAGGCTCCTGCTTTATTTATAAATTGTGGAGAGTATTAGAGTGAACCACATAAGATGCAGGAGTAGCCAATCAGAAGGCTGTTACACTGATTCAGGAATGAAAGAGTATTCAGTAGTAAAGTACAGTTCATGCAACTTAATGACAGAATAATTTTGGAGAAAGAATAAATAAACAGAGAAAAAACAATAGGGTAATATCTGGAGATGTTAACATTGATAATTTTTAGATTCTTTACCATGATATATGGATTTCTATATCACATTCATATAAAAGAGATGAGATAGAAGCACACATTGCAAAACTGTCATCTCAAGAGAATAATTTAGTCAGAGGGCTTTTTAGAGAGTGTAAAACAAGGAAATAAGGGATAAAGTTCAAAAGATGTTAAATTCTAAGTTAGGTAATATCTGAACAATTACTTTCATTTTCAAAATTATTTTCACATCCACTATATCATTTGAAACACGGGAGCTGCTTTGAGAAAAAAGGGCACCGTTATTATCCTCGTTTCACACTTAAGGAAACCAGACCTGTAATGTACAGCTGGAGCATCTCCAAATGCATTGTAAGGCATCCAATTATGAGAGAATAGAGTGTACTGTAGGTTTAATAAGTCTATGGAAAAATGGTGGACGCCACAATGATTAGCAAAACCTTCATGGAGAAATTGCCCATTATTTCAACAACTGCTATGGTTATCTTGAGGCATACACCTTTTAACGAGGAGATATTTATGGCTTAATTAATAATTTTGCTATCAACATTATGGAGAATTGTTGAAGACGAACAAAAAAATGTTATATTGACTCGTTTCTGTGTAATATCCAAAAGTTTGAAATGACCCACACAGGATATTAAGAAATAATTAGTTAAGGCTGGAGAGATGGCTGAGGGTACTGACATGGTGCTCAATTGTGAGTAACCACAAAGCGGCTCACAACTATCTGTAACTCCAGTCCCCAGAGGCCCAAAGCCCTCATCTAAACTGTGTGAGATTTAGCATCCTTTTCTGGCTTTTATATGTGCTACACACAAGTGATACACAGATATATATTCAGATAAATGCTCTATACATAACAATAAATGCAAATAAGATATAAAATAATTTTTTAAACATTATTTTTTTATTCATTTGATTTATTCAGATTACATCTCAATTGTTTCCCCCTCACTTGTATCCTCCCTTTCCTTCCTTCCTTCCCTCCCTCTTTCACCTTATTCCCTTCCCCCCATGTCTATGACAGAAGGGTACCTCCTCCCCTATCATATGGTCACAGTCTATCAAGTCTCATTCTGGTAGCCTGCTCATCTCTTCTCTTAGTGCCTAATAAAATAATTTTTTAAAACAAGCAGTCATTTTAAATTATTCAATGTAAAAAAATCCCTTCATAATCTTTTCCTATCAAAACATTCTAACTATGGTGATATAAGCACGCACTAGGACATATCACTGTAGCTTACATATCTACCCACATTGGACAACTATTGGAACAAGAAAAATATACAATAATTATTGTACAATTGAAACCATGATAAGAGTACTTCTGATACTTTTTTTTTTTTTAATTAACCTTTGGTGGTTCAGAGTCGACCAGAGAAGCATTCTCTGTTCATGTATATAGTCCCTGTTTCATTCTCAGAGAGTTTATAAATACAAGTTCAACCTGTCCTAGTTACCAAATCTGAGAAATATATGAATTGTTGTTAAAAGTATGTGTTTTGTTATACCTTCTAAAGTACTATAACATTTAATGTTTAATTCCATAATTACTAAAATCTTACCAAGAGGCCAAGATGCAAATTTTTATATCTTACTTTATTTTAAAATACTGGCAAAATAAAGTTTATGGAGATTAAATATTATTCACTGTAGAAGATTAATTAGTAGCACTGGATTCTATATAAATAATTTATTATGAGAAATTACATGGTAGCAACTGAGCCAAGTGCATTAGAATCATTATTTGATTTAATTCTCATATTGAATTTACTATCATTATCCTAGTTTTACAGATAATAAACCTATTCCTTGAATAAGTCAAAAAAGTTGTGTAAAACTACACAAATAATATGTAGTAGACGTGGTATCAAAGCTGGTTCTGACATTAAATCTTTCCTCTATGAGCTGTTCAGTGCTGTTTTATTCAATAGCCACTACCACAGGGATAAAGTAGTAGATATTGAATATTAAATGTTGTTATTTTACAAATAATATGGAATGTTAATGTATCAATAACTAGATGAAAAAAGCTTACATAATCATTAAATATGCACAACATACACAATTCTCTCTAAGAACTGTAGGTCAGTGAGGTTGTATAAAATGGTACTAAAATAATGCTGGATAGAGCGGAATTAGTGAGAGGAAAGAAGAGGAAGGAAGATGAAAAAAAAATATGGCCAAAGTATGCTTTGTACATATGTAGAAATGGCATGATACAGCCATAATTTATGTAACTTGCACAAGGAGATAGGCAGATGGCTGGCAGATAGATCAGTATTATATAAGTAATAGAAAGATCTGTAGACAATATAAGTAGTTGATAGAAATCTAAGTGAGTTTCAGACTGGAAGATTATATCATAGAAGAGATAGGTTTTTCAAAGCATAATAAGGACACTTCAATCTAAGAAGAGCAAAGATTCAATCTCTGGAAGAGGGGTAAGCATATAAAATAATTCAGAGTGTAACTAATACGTTTTAGATAGTTGGACAATAGATGTGGAGTGAAATTGTATGATAAAATTTTATTGGACAAAACTGCCACACGCTCTTTGGTCAAAGCATTACTTAGAGTTATTAAATGAAAGAGGGAAGCTGGGTGCAGCGATTCACGCCTGTAATCCTAGCACTCAGGGAGGCAGAGGCAAGCAGATCTCTATAAGTTCAAGACCAGCCTGGTCTACAAATCATGTCCAGGACAGCCAAGGGAACACATAGAAACTCCGTCTCAAAAAAAAAAGTAGAAGGAGAAGGAGGTGGTGATGGTGGTGGTAGGATCTGCTTCCTAGATATACTGTCGAGTGCTCCACATGTGAACAACAGGAAGGAGACAAAAAAAAAAGCTGATTGGTAGTCCTGTAAATGGGTGCTTAAAGTTTGATTTATGAGAATGGCAGTGTACATAGAGTTAAGTTGGTTTTGGAATATGAAATAATAT
This sequence comes from Acomys percivali, assembly GCA_907169655.1. Classification (NCBI taxonomy): domain Eukaryota; kingdom Metazoa; phylum Chordata; class Mammalia; order Rodentia; family Muridae; genus Acomys; species Acomys percivali. The sequence continues at coordinate 130,009,319 of OU015743.1, forward strand.
AATTGAATTGTTGTTAGATATCTTTCTTACAGTAGTCCCCATGGAACTTCATTTTACTAAAAAAAAAAATAACAAAAAACAAAACAAACAAACAAAAAAACCCAAAACTCTACTTTTTAATCTGTATTAGTGTTGTGTGTATCTGGAAGGGATGTGCATGCATCACAGTTCATGTCCAATGCCCACAGAGAGATTAAATGGTTTGATGATTCTGAGGACCTTGAATTGTTGGTAGTTCTAAGACACCAGTTGGTTCTGGGAATCCTATTATTCAATCCTATGATTCTAGAAGATTACTCAGTACTCTAAACTGCTGAACCCAACTCTCCAGATCCAAATTCATAGTGGACATTTTTATATTAAGTTACCAAATTGGGATCAACTTCTTCAGATCCTTATCTTACTGTGATCTGTTATAAACATTTAGAGATGTAGATTGATGCTGGTTTGCTCTTAGGTTCATCACTTGCCTACTTCTGTACCTGAAGAACAAAAAGTATTTCTTGATAATTTATTAAAAATAAACTAATAATATATATTTCTTATCTGACTTTAATAGAGAACTTAATTCATAGCTGGGTATATCTGATATGCATTCCCTTAACATTCTACTTCAATTATAATATTGTATTAAAACTCCATTCCAGCATTCTTATTTTTATCATTATACTAACTACACCTTCTATGATGTTTAAAATATTTATGAAATTAAACAATCCATAAATAATTAATTAATAATTTTGTCTTATGTATTATGTATTTTGAGCCATCCTATCTTTTCTTTATCATCTACACAGAAGCATTTATGATTCTTCTCACCAACTGCCTGCAAAATCACTTTCTAAGAAGTTATTTCTTTTGTTTTTTGAGATTACAATATAATCACATCATTGTCTCTTTCCAGTCTCTTCTTCCAAAATTGCACATATTCTCCTGCTCACTCTTTTTCAAGCTCATGGCCCCTCTTTACATTATTTTTACATATACATGTACATAAACACACACATACATATACAAATCTATATATAGATATTCCTTGGTATATAAATATAACCTGTTCAGTCTGCATAATGTTATTTTCATGTATGGTGTCAGAGCTAACTAGAAAATGAATTAGTGTACTTTTCTTTGGAAAAGGCTATCTTAGGTTTTATGCTGCTTTAGTAAAGTGGCATTTGTCATGCATGGTTTGCTAGGTTTCCTGTACCAGGCATATTTTTCCTCTTGCTGAATCTTACAAACCTAAGTCTAGTTAAAGAGCCATTGTAAACTACCACATATATGGGTCCCTCTTGCAGCCTTGGGGTTATTACCATCCTGGTGCTTTTGTGTTTCACAGACATTATAACTTGGAAGAGATGTTGGTTTCATGCGTCATTTAGTAGCTTGCATGGTGTCCTCTGATATCATGAAAGCAGACCTCAGAGCAGAAGAAATGTTCATCCAGAATACCAGTAAACCCTAGCAATTTCTTCGTTACACTTTCTATGAATTTTTGAAATACAATTACCATAATCATAATATTCTATATGAATGGACTTCAAGAAAGAATCAGGACACTCAGCTTTTGCTACAAAGCATGTGTGGGAGTTACAGAGAATTTTCTCTTTTCTTCCTCAGTACATACCCTTTGCCTTAAATGGCCAATAAAGTCAAACATCTGTTGATGAAAAGTAGCATTAAAAGGGTCTTTCTCTTCAATTTATGTTAACTTGAATACACAAAACATTGTCTTGTAGTTTGTTGATGATACTTACTGTGTTACAAAAATATCTATGTCACCAGGTGTACTCTTAAACATAGAAAAAAATTTTCACAGTGAATTTCAATAGTGGCTAACACACAAGTAAATTATTTAATTTATTTTTTTTCTTATTCATTTCACTATATAAACTGCCAACTTCTGTGCTAATTCTAAAATTTAACTCCCCTTCAATTATATTTCTACCAACAGTTGTTATCCTGCTGTTGAATCTCACCATCTGTCATATACTACTAATACTCCATACTGATTTTTATCTATTGTACTCTTTAGTGTGAGTCTGGGCAGTAATAACAGAAATTCTATTTTACTCAATCCAACTATGATGAACTTGCTTCATAGTTAATAATGGCTCCCTTCAGTTCTGGCAAAAATCCTGCATATACTTGTTAGGGAAAAAACATATTTCAACAGTAATTCTTCACAATGTATAGCTTTCATAATATAAATATACAAAAGCTATAATTTTATAGCTTTTCTAGCTACTTAGTTTGATGCTCTCTATGACTTGTGTCTGGCTTTTCTTCTGACTTTGGATGGTAATAAACTTTACTGATATTTTAAGCCACACCTGAGGTATTGCCTCTATTTTATCACCTTAGTTCACGACCTTATTGAATGAGAATGATTGATATACTTTAAATTGTGTTGACCGTCTTGTTAAAGAAATACTTTTATCATTATATACCCTTACATTTGATCAGGTAATTGAGCAAAGGAGACATTGAAGTTTCAACTCATTATCTTCTATGTTTAAAGACAGGAATTAATGGGATGGAATAGAAGTAGAGTGATATGGAAATAGAATAAAGTATGGAAAGTATAACAAATTAGAAAAAAAGAATAGAATAGGATAGGATTTGGTAGAATAGAATAGAACAGAACAGAACAGAACAGAACAGAATAGAATAGAATAGAGTAGAGTAGAATAGAATAGAATAGAACAGAGTAGAATAGAATAGAACAGAATAGAATAGAATAGAATAGAATAGAATAGAATAGAATAGAATAGAATAGAGTAGAATAGAACAGAACAGAACAGAACAGAACAAAACAGAACAGAATAGAATAGAATAAAAAGAATAGAATATCACATACCTGCCAGAAAGTTTGAGTAAGTTGTGTCCACCAATAATCAAGTGTTAGAAGTTTGGTTCCTAGTATTTTGGTATTCCTACCATAAGAAATTTAACACTGGAGGCTAGTGGAAGATTATTATCATCATTATCATCACCACCACCATCATCATTATTTTAAGTGTTGGTAGGTATAATTAGTTTTCACATAAAACATAGACATTCCATATCTTTTCCATCTTCTGCTGGTGGTTGTTTTCTTGTCTACTTCTCTTTCTTGTTTAAAAGTCCTTGTCAAATGTTTATCGCATGTTATTTTATACTTTCTAATTGCTGGAACTGAAAACCATATAAATCTTATGTTTAACTATATTGTGCAATGTCAGGTATTTTCTATAGCAATACATCAGGAGGAAGAAACTGTAACAAATTTTAGAATCAGTCCATTCAGCTAGGTCATGTGTGCTTTATTTCTTGATAAAGTCCTAGTTTAATGCCCCAATGACGTTTGTCTCCATCTGTATGACAACAATCAATGAGTATCTGATATTCTCTGACTCCTGGTTGCTCCCATATTTCACCTTCTACAAGGTTAAACTTTGAAGATATCCCACCTCTGTTCTGGTATGATCATCAAGAAGCCATAGTGGAGAATTATACAGTTAAGGTAGATAGTTGATGAGTATCAATGTCCTTTTGCAAAAATGACTTATGCTTCTAAACTAATGGCCTTAGAGATCAAGAGACACTTAGAAAACAGCTTGGACACCTTTGCTTTACTCTACTTAATGTGTGCCTGTTCCTCAAAATTGAGGGTATGAAGAACAAACTTTTGATGAAGTGATAGCCTCTAGGCTAAAGAATTTAATAATCTTTCTTTTTGATGGTCTTCAACTGATAGACTTATGACTTGTGCTAAGCCTGCCAGGTCTTGACATGATGGGTTTTCTGTGTTCCTCTATAAATTAAAAGAGAAAAAACTAACAATTTACTAGGGCTTATTAGTTTTACAGGCTTTTGACAACTTGATTTGCTCCCTCTTAATTAGTTAATGGTGGTTCAAGTTTCAACAGCCTCCAGAAAGGTAAGGTACAGAGCCTTGGAATACAGGCACACAGCCAGAGTGGTTAAAAAAAATCACAAGTGGAGAAATAATGTGTGTTATCCACAATGAAAGTACCTTTCGTTCTCACTGCGCCATATTCTTAAAAACCTATGGAATGTAATTTTCCTACAAATTGAGAGACTGTTACAATAAAAAATTTTCAAAGAATTGAGCATAATTTGTTTAAGTTCTTCATGATTTTCATTTATTAGGAGAGGAACTAAAGCCTTTGATCCTTGTTCAAAGTTCTTTTCATACAGTTGTCTTTTGCTTCTTGCAAAAGACTAGTTAAGGAAAAAATAGGAGCATAAAATGCTAGGATGATATTTATCAAGATAATGTGGAAGGAAAGAAAAATATTAAGGAAGTGCCAAATGTATTGGTCAATATTTTTTTAATAGAAGTATGTACACCCACTTTTTCCTGGACACCTACGGATCAGCATTTTCCTTTCATACAAGTGTCATAGTCAATGAATCAATATATCATTAGCTTGCAGAATACTGCTTTTTTCCCATAACAAGCAAGCTCCTGGGAGCACTATGCGAGTCATAATGACAGGGTCTAGGTGAAAACAAAAGTCCTTTATTATACCTCTTTAAGAATAATCTTCCTATGAAACTGATAGGCTGCTCAAATATTCCCCTGTGTTGCTTTTGAAACAATCCTCAAATATTTAGAATGAATTTTGGCTTATGTGACTCACTTATTCCCCAAGATAGTCTACTAAGGCAGGCATTTGTATTACTACCCTTTTGGACAAAAGGAATGAGCCACAGAGAGCTCAACCGGACAAGACATGCATCCTAGAGTAGCCAGCCCAATCTCTTAGATACCTTTAGTACAATAGCCACTCTCTGGTTCCCTTGGCTCTAAGACATGCCAGCATTTTCGAAATTCTCTTCACGAACTCTCCCCAGCTGCTGTAGCTGTAGCCAGAGAGTTTATGATTGCTGGCTGGCATTATGAGTCACCACTCACTGCCCTCTACAACCTCTCTTGAGTTTGTCCCTTTCCTAGCCTCAGAGGCCTACACTCATCCAACCTACCCTGGACTTAACCTCCCTCATTCTGAAAGAGTCATTTTGTTTACTGAGCAGAGAAGCTAATAGAAGGCAGCAGAATTTAAGCTTTCCTGGGACCTGCTTTACAGGCTGACAAAATCATTCTTCTCTGTCTCTGTCTCTGTCTCTGTCTCTGTCTCTGTCTCTCTCTCTCCCTCCCTCCCTCCCTCCCTCTCTCTCTCTCTCTCTCTCTCCCTCTGTTAAATATTCATGGCTCTCTGATTTTTAGATACAAAGGTACATTTTGTTTTAAAATGTGCTGATCCAAGGCATACTAGATTGCATTGATTTCCCCTTTTTTGCATTTCTATTGCATTTGAAGTAAAGAGGCCCTCATTCCCTTCTTCTGAAATACGGACGTGAATTTATCTTTGTTTTTCTTTTTAATTTTGTTACTATTTGATGAAAAGGCTGGAGTTCATAGATGACTTATGTGATTGATTGTTTCTCTCTCTCTTTCTCTCATACACACACACACACACACACACACACACACACACACACACACATACACACATACGCACACACAAACACAGAAACAGAGAGACAGAGAGACAGACAGACAGACAGACACACACACACACACATACACACATACGCATACACAAACACAGAAACAGACAGACACACACACACACACACACACACACACACACAGAGAGAGAGAGAGAGAGAGAGAGAGAGAGAGAGAGAGAGAGAGAGA
>OU015743.1:130022186-130058680 GCA_907169655.1 Acomys percivali
AAGAAGAAGAAGAAGAAGAAGAAGAAGAAGAAGAAGAAGAAGAAGAAATAACACATAAGTAGTGGCAAAAAAGGCTTTAAATAGGTTTCTACACAATGAAATATACATTCATTTGCCACACCCATAGACACATATACCCACACATATTTTTAAAAATGAGAAAGAGACTTAAAGAAAGAACAAATGCACCCTATACTTAAGTCTAGTCATTGATAGGAATCAAGAAAAGGACCATCAGGAACCTAAGGAGATGTATAAAAATAAATCTAAATTTTAGAAAAGGTATTATCTGCACACATTTAGAATGCAAATATGCAAATATCTGTACATGTGCATGTTTAGAATATCCATATGATTTTGATAGATCTTCATTCAGGAATTACTACTGCAGACAATATTCTAGACAATTAAGTGTTTTGTTCAATGTGACAAAGGTGATAGGTATTCAAAATTGACCCTTGCAGGTCATACATTAACCACTTCACTCTAGAGGATCTCTATTTTGGAGATAACCTTGAGAAATACATAATGAAATTCTAGGCTTAACTACTACTATGCATGTGGGCTAAAATTTACAGAGAAGAGTAACATTTATGTGAAAGATTCTAAGGGCTCATTAATTGAAATGTTCTAGATTTTCCACAGTTAAAATTACTTTGGCTATTATTAGTTCCTTTATTAGACATTTATTGCCTACCTTTGTGTCTGAAATAATATCCTATTGACTATCAAGTAAAAAGCTAGAAATGATCATAATGAGTGAGTTAACCCAGAAGCAGAAAGACTCAAATGGTATATACTCACTTATATCTGCATACTAGCCCAATGGGCATGTCCCACGAAAGCCTTCCCTTACCAGGAAACTGGGACAGAGGGAGGACATCCTATTGTCACTCTAGATGAGAGAAGCACGGGAGAACAGCAAAGTAGAAGGATCCAGAGGGTCCTAGAAACCTACAAGAAGAACATTATGATAGGCAGATTTGGGCGAAGGGATCCCGCTCAAACTAAGGCAACAGCCAAGGACAATACAGATGGTACACTTTAAACTCCTACCCAGATCTAGCCAATGGTCAGAACAGTCTCCACACTTGAGTGGAGAGTGGGATATGACTTTCTCACATACTCTGGTGCCTCACATTTGACTATGTCCTCTGGAGGGGGAGACCTGGTGGCACTCAGAGGAATGACAACAGGTCACCGAGAAGAGACTTGATACCCTATGAGCATATACAGGAGGAGGTAATCCCTCTCAGGAATAGTCATAGGGGAGGGGAATAAGGGGAAAATGGGAGGGAGGGAAGAATGGGAGGATACAAGGGATGGGATAACCATTGAGATGTAACAAGAATAAATTAATAAAATTAAAAAAAAACAAATACAGAAAAAAAGGAAGCAATTATTGGTAAAAAAAAAATTGAAATGTATTAACTTAGCTGACAAAAAAACTGTAGAAATACAAAAGCTAAGAATATTACCAAATAGCATCTAAGACTTAAAACAGAGACTTCAGTTTTAGTATAACCCTCCTGACTAATATTCCCATAAATATATTTAAAATACTTCAATTTATGTCTTGTATAGTTTTTCACTTTTGCTGTTGTTCATAAAGGTGTTTCTGCATTCAAACATGTTATTTGGGACAACATAAATCCCAGTCAATCACTCATATTTGGTTGTAGGAGCAGTTTTTTCCCTTTTGAGTGGGAGCTGTGTTTTATGTCCCCATAGGGAAAATAGTGGTTTGAAAAATGTCCTGGCAGCATCTATCTAAAACCAGCATGAGGGATCCATGATCAACAAAACCTAAAGCATAAACTAATGCTTGCATAACACACTCAACAAATATTTGCTGAATAAATGCATATTTAAGAAGGTAGTAGGAAATGTTCAATCTTTGGTTAGAAAAACAAAATGTTCTAGCCAAAGATCTTTGATGCATAGAATAAACTTTAAAAGGTTTGAAAACAGAGCCAGGTGTGGTGCGTGACACTGCTAGTAAAGTGTTTACTGAACAAGTATGGGAAACTGAGTATGACGCCCTGAAATCCATGTAAAAATATTGCATGTGGTAACATATGCCTTTCACTGCAGAGCTGGAGAGGAACTAATTCTTTCTCATAAGCCAGGCTAGTTAAATGAGTAAAGTTCAGGCTCAGTGAAATCAAATATATCAATTTATCAAATATAAGATAAAATTTATCTTATATATCAAATATAAGATAAAAATAAATTGAGGAAGACACATTGCACTGAATTCTGGTCTTCATACATGTGTATACACAGAGAAATTTACAAAAATCATGTTATAATTCCCACATGAATATTACTATCTTTACTTTTTTTATGTCCCTAGTAAGTAGGAAAAAAAAAACAAAAACGCAGCTTCTGGCATATAGAAAGAATCAGGAAGATCAGAAGTCCGGCCTACTGAGAATGCAGGAAGCTTAAAATGCCAGAGTCCAAGAGCTTATAACTTCCAGCCATGTATTGGATAAACAGGAAGGAGACGAATAAATACTGTAGAAATGGTGGCTACAATCACAGGAATGATTCTCCACTAATAAAGAGATGCTTGTTGACATTTGTGTTGGTTTGTACCTATTGATATTCTTGACAATCTGTTTTTATTACTCCCACATTCCTGTTAGCTCATGAAGTGAACTAACATCTCAGGGATGACAGTTCCTCCTAAGACTGCCAGCCTGGTTGCTGTTGAGGATCTATGAAATATGAAGGTCCATGTGCCCTTAAATTGGGCATGTCCCGGTTAATAATGCAGTCAAGATGCTGATAGTTTGACCAGGCATGAGTACAAGAAAACGACAACATAAGAAAAATAGAGATTCATGATTATTTTTGTGTTGTGGTGGGGGAGGAGTAAGAAGAAAAATAGGTATAGAAAATAGTCAGTCATAATGGCCCTAGTAATAAATATGACTTATAGATACCCCCACTTAGCCAAATAAATATATTGATCAAGATTAACTGTTACCTTGCATAGCTGGTAAGGTTTTGAAAGTTTACTTGAGGCTAGCTGTATAGACAGAGCAAACAGTCACTGAATCACAACATCATTTGATAGGTCAGTTATGCAATCCAAGTCAGCTCAGTTCAATATTCCAGTCTCCTTTTTCAGGCAACACAAAATATTTATTTTGGATCAGTATGTAGAATGAAATATCTCTAACTCCAGATAATATCTTCTGATAGTTTGGATTAAAAATTCTGGTTTAAATTAAAGAAAAATACTAATTACAATATATAATAAAAACATCAGTACTTGAGGTATATTTGATGTCCCTCATTAAAAATGCATAAAACCAAAGTGACACTTTAGAAATGTATTTATTTAGCTGTTTAAGGATCACAGACATTTATTAAATATCAAATATGTGGTGGGGGTTTTAGATTTAGGGAGCATTTTCTGTCTTTTTTTTTTCTTACTGTTAAATCCACTAAGGGAAGGTAATGTGCATTTAGATATAGCTAATTATCAAAGAGTTTGGCTTTGTAACACAAAGCATGAAGTTATGAAATGAGAAAAAAGAGGATCTCATGTAGCAGTAGAAACAAAGCTCCTTGAAGGCAGGGCCATCTAGTCATAAGCTCAGAGTGAGAATAGGACCAAGCCAGAAAAAGAGAGCATGGAAAACCATTATAGACGTGGAGTAACAAGCTCAGAGAAAGTAGGACATTTAATGATGTTTAAGACAAAGTACGTTACCTAATTTAGTATGTGGCACAATTAAGAATATTATTAGTATATCTCCCCAACTCATTCCATGCTCCAGCTCCAGGGGGATGGCCCTTTATCTAGGCTTTATCTCTACCTGCAATTCCAGAAACAGCAACCAAAAGGGACCAGTTGTGTGAGAACGCACCCCATCTCTGGACATGCTAGAGTCCACCAGCAGCAGCAGGATTTGCTCTGGGCCCTCCATGATCCAGCTCCTGGGGCACTCTGTTTCACAGAACTCATCTCTACCTGCATTCCCAGAAACCAGAGGCCATGATGGAACATAAGAGGATGGCAACCCTCAGAAGCTAGCTGCTATCAGGGATGAGCAGACTCATCCAGCCATCAGGGACCACCAGGCCCCATCTCTACGTGCAACCCCAGAGACTGACATTCACCAGAGACTACCAGTTTTCCCTATATCCCAACAGACCTGCTGACACCCAGAAGAAAGCAGAGGAAAGCTGCCATCTGGTACCACCAACTCCACCTGCAATCCCAGAGACCTACTACGATCAGGGCCCACTGGGCCTTCTAATGGACAGCCAGATGACTAGAGGTCAACATAAGAACACTCAACAAAACGCAAGCCCATATGATCCATATATCCTATTAGAATAAGCCCTGGATATCCTATCATACCTAAAGCATAAGAAAATGGTCTTAAATCTGATGTTATGAAAATAATAGAGGGATTAAAAGAGGAAAAGAAATCCCTCACAGAAAAACAGGAAAATGCAATCAAATAGGTTATGGAATTGAATAAATCTTTTAAAAGAAATACATGACTAAGGGAAGGTGGGTGGGATAGGGAGTTGATATGGAAGGAGGCTGTACTCAGGATGTAAAGTCAACAAATTAAAATTAAAAATTAAAAAATAGGAACACTAAAAACAACAACAACAGAAATATAGGGAAGTACAATAAAACAGGACAAGGATATGAATACAGTTGGTTAAGATGAGAAAATGGAAATAGAATGTCAAGAAAACACGTTCTGAGGCAATCCTGGAGATGGAATCCTAGGAAAGAGCACGGGAAGTACAGACACAAGCATCCCCAACAGAAGACAAGAGATGGAGGAGAGAATCTCAGGAGTAGAAGATAGAATAGAAATTGTCACATCATTCAAAGAAAATGAAAAATCTGAAAAAAATTCTAATGCAATACACCCAGGAATTTGAGAAACCATGAAAAGAAAAAACCTAAGAATAATAGGAATAAAAGGAGACGATTCCCAGCTCAAAGGCCAAGAAAATATATTCAGAAAAAGTGTAGAAGAAAATTTCCCTAACCTAAAGAAAGAGATGTCTATAAATTTACAAGATGCTTAGAGAACACCAAACAAATGGCACCAAAAAAGAAAATTCTCCTTCAACATAGTAATCAAAACACTGAATAAAGAAAAAATTAAAAGTCACAGAGATAAGGCTCTGGTAACATATAAAGGTAGACATACTAGAATTACACCAGACTTCTCAACAGAAATGTTAAAAGACAGAAGGGTCTGGGCAGATGTCATGCAGTCTCTAAGAGATCATAGATGCCAGGCCAGAATGCTATACCCAGCAAAACTTTTAATAACTATGAATGTAGAAAATAAGATAGTCCATGACAAAACCAAACTTAAACAATATATTTCTAATAACCTAATACTGGAAGGAAAACTCCAACACAAAGAGGATTACACAGAAAAGTCCACAGGAAATAAATAATTTTATGCAAACAAAAAGAAACACACAAATACTATCACCAACAACATCAAAATAACAGGAATCAATAATCATTGGTTATTAATATCTCTCAACATCAGTAGACTCAATTTCCCAAATAAAAGACACAGGCTAAAGAGTGGATGTGAAAACAAGATCCATCCATCTGCTAAATATAAGAAACACATGTCAGCAACAAATATAGACATTACCCCAGAGAAAAGGGTTAGAAAATGTTCTCCAACCAAAGGGCCACAAGAAAGAAGCAGCAGTTGCCATTTTATTACTTAATAAAAAGACTTTCAATCAAAGTTTGTCAAATGTGATGGGAAAGGACACTTCATACTCATCAAAGGAAAAATTCACCAAGAAGACATCTCAATTTTGAGTATCTCCGCCACAAATTCAAGGGCACAGACACTCATAAACATTGAATGCCACACATTAATAGAGGGAGACTTCAACACCCTACTCTCACCAATAGACAAGTTAATGAGAAACAAACTAAACAAACAAATAATGAAATTAACACACAGTGTAAATCAAATGGACCTATATGTACAGAACCTGTCACCCAAACAAAAAGATTAAACCTCCTCAGCACTACATGAAACATTTTCCAAAATCAACCAATATTAGGTTACTAAGCAAGCCTCATCAGATACAATAAAATGAAATAACCTCTTGTATTTTATCAGACCACCATGAATAAATGTTGGATCTCAACAACAACAGAAACCAGAGAAAGCCTGCAAACACCTGGAAACTGAATAAAGCTCTGCTCAATGAAGACAGAGGCAGGGAAGAAATAAAGAAATAAATTAAAATCTTTCTAGAACTCTGAAAATGAAGGCAGAACATACTGAAGCGTACGGGATACAATGAAAGCAGTGCTAAGAAGGAAGGTTATATAGCACTAAGCACCGTCATGAAGAAATTGGAATAGTTTTTGAAGTTTTAGTTCTTCTTTGAATGTCTGGTAGAATTCTGTGATGAATCCATCTGGCCCTGGACTTTTTTTTGGTTGGGAGACTTGATGACTGCTTCTATTTCCTTAGAGGATATAGGATTATTTAATTTGTTTATCTGATCTTGTTTCAACTTTGGCAAGTGGAGTTTATCAAGAAAATTGTCCATATCATTGATATTTTCAAATTTTGTGGCATATAGGCTTTTGAAGTAAGACCTATTGATTCTTTGGATTCCCCTGTTGTTATGTCTCCCTTTTCATTTCTGATTTTGTTGATATGGATACTCTCTCTTTGCCTTTTAGATAGTTTGGCTAAGGATTTGTCTAGCTGGTTGATTTTCTCAAATAACCAGGTCTTGGCTTCATTGATTCTTTGAATTGTTTTCTTTGTTTCTAATTTTATTGATTTTAGCCTTGAATTTGATTATTTCTGGTGCCCAGGATTTGGTCACCACTCCTTGGCAGGGTGGCCTTAGGGGCACACAGAGGAAAGAGATGCAGGCTATCCTGATGGGACCTGATAATCTGTGGCCTGCAGGAGGAGGAGGAGGGACCCTCCCCATACCCCACTTTCCATCTCTCATTTCCCACCCCCTGTCAGAGGTCTAGAGGAGGGGAATAGGAAGATAACAGCTGAGATATAATGTGAATAAATTACAATAATAAAAATATTGGAGATATTTCATATTAGCAACTTATCAGTATACCTGAAAGCTCTAGAACAAAAAACAACAACAAAAAACAGAAAAACAACAACAACAACAAAAAACAAAAAACAAAAAAAAACCCCAAACATACCAAAGAGAAGTAGACTGCAAGAAATCATCAAAATAAGGGCTGGAATGCACAAATTAGAAACAAAAAGAACAATAAAAGGAATCAATGAAAGTAAAAGCTGGTTCTTTGACAAAATCAGTAATACAGAAAAAACTTAGAACCAAACTAATTAAAAAGCAGAGAGATAATACCCAAATCAACAAAATCAGAACTGAAAGGGTGGACATAAAAACAGACACTGAGCATATCCAAAGAACCACAAAACTAAAAAATTTAAGTAAAATTGGCAATTTTCTTGACAGATTCCACTTACCTAAATTAAGTCAAGATCAGATTAGCCATCCAAACAATCCTATAACCTCTAAGGAAATAGAAGCAGTCATTAAAAGAATCCCAAGCAAAAAAGCCCAGGACCAGATGGTTGTAGTGTAGAATTCTACCAGACCTTCAAAGAAGTGCTAATACCAACAACCCTCAAACTATTCCACAAAATTGAAACAGATAGAATGTTCCCAAACCTACTATATGAAGCTACAGTTACCCTGATTCCTAAACCAAGAAAAGATTCAACCATGAAAGAAAATTTCAGACCAATATCTTTTATGAACTTGATGCAAAAATAATAAAATACCCAGTCTAATCCAAGAACTCATTAAAAACATCATCCATCATGATCGAGTAGTCTTCACTCCAGAGTGGCAGCTATTGTTCAACATATGAAAATCTGTCAACATAATTCTCCACATAAACAAACTGAAAGGAAAAAACTCCTGATCACCTCATTTGATAAGGAAAAAGCCTTTAACAAAATCCAACACCCTTCCATGTAAATGTCTTGGTGAGATCAGGGATATAAGGTAAATACCTAAACATAATAAAGGCAATATATAGCAAGGCGATAGAGAACATAAAATAAAGAAATTCCACCAAGCTCTCCTCTCTCTCTCTCTGTAGCTATTCAACATAGTACTTGAAGTTCTAGCAAGAGCAATAAGACAACCACAGGACATCACGGAGATACAAATTAGAAAGAAAGGAGTCAAAGTATTCCTACACACAGATGCTATTATAGTATACATAAGTGACCCTGAAAATTCTACCAGAGAATTCCTAAAGCTGATAAATATGTTCAGCAAAGTGTCTGGCTATAAGATATACTAAAAAAGTCATTAGCTCTCCTTTATACAAATAATAAACAGAAAGAAATAAGTTAGGGAAATATTAGCATGAATAATATAAAGTATCTTGATGTAACTCAGACAAAGTAAGTGAAAGACCTGTAGGACAAAAACTTCAAGCCTTTCCATAAAACTTAAGTCCAAGTGGACCAAAGGTTTCAACATAATACCAGATACACTAAATGTATTAGAAGAGAAAGTGGGGAAGGGCTTTCCTTCCCCTGTTACCTACCTGTCTTCTTGGATTCCTTATATATTAATATCTGGTTACCTGTTAAATAGTGACAATTCAGACTGGGTTTTAGGAATCAATTTTGTGCTCAAAATTCCCATTGTGGTGACTTGGGTTCTGGTCTGGCCAGAGTAAGGACAATGCTGCACTTCTGTTTTCTTGTCTAGCGTTCTGCCTTGATTCTCAATGTTTGCTTTTTATCCAAGGACTCCAAACATCTTTACTTTTATGAGGTTGATATTCTTCATTTTTCTGAACTTAGCAGAACTGAATTTTTATCCCCGAATCTGAAGTCCTGCTGTACTTTCTCACTTCTTCTTGATCACTGAATGTTGGCTTATCAGGATCTCTGCTTGTCCTCAACTTGGGTTTCCTGTAACACATTCTGTTTTTCCATTCCTGACTGCTGAGCCATTAGGTGTCACATATCAACCCTCAAGCTTGCTATCACACCTTGATCTATCATTTTGCCTTCTTTTTCTTGTAGCACCTACAACTGAACTTCTTCTGAAAGCTAAACTCAGACTGTGTTTATTGTACTTTGTCTAACATGGCTTTTTTTTTTCCTGAATAATTCTTTGTACTTTGTTTAGCATGGTTTCTGCTTGGTTTTTCTTTCTTCCTTCCTTTCTTTCTTTTTGTTTGTTTCATTTTTTACTGAATAACTGTTTGTATAACCTTTGGGAAGCACTAGAAGTGTAGATAAAATACTGCCAAAAACAATGGCCAAATACAAACCTTGTGAAATTAATAGTTAAATAAAGTAGGTTTGACAATTCTCACTGTTTGTACTTGACTATTGTTTTGGAGAATTGGGAAAGGGAATTATTTTGCTATGGCCCTGTCGGAAACTGATATTGGGTTATTTATTGGATAAATATTTCATTCAGAAGACAATTAAATGATATAAAATTAGTAACAGAAAAAATTTGGTGCTTACATTTTGCCTGTGAATAAGACATTTTCTAAAAATATAAAATCTAAGACTTTAAATTTCAATTTTCGCATGGAGAGTGAGTGTTTTAGTGATACAGTCACATAGCAGTGCATACCTTCTATGTTAATTCGTCTTCCTATTCGTGACATAGTTCACATAGGAAAGAAATGATAAGAGGACACATAATTTTAATGAATCTTAATGAAATGAAATAACGAGTTGGTTAATCATATTTATTAATGATTTTATTTTATAAAGTGAAATATTGAGGACAATGGAGGTTATTATAATAGCAAAGGGTATCACATGAAGCTATAGAGTGTGTCAGAACTCGCTTTATGCCTGAATCTCCTGTATCCCAGTAGCAGAAACCAGCATTGACAATGAATGTATTTCTTACTTAATTTTTCTGGAAATGTCTCAGGATTATAGACTATTGGTTTTTTTTTTCCTTTTTATATTTTAAGATTTTAAAAAACCTCTTAGACTAGCTGTGCAGTGGTGCAACAATCCTTTAATTTCAGCACTTAGGAGGCAGAGGCAGGCAGATTGCTGTGATTTTGAGGTCAGCCTGGTTACAAGACCACACAAAGAAATCCTATCTCAAAAAAAAAACCAAAACCAATCATCCAAACAAACAAACAAAAAACAAAACCTTTTCGACTTAAAACATTTTACAATGTGGATACGGGGAATCTTGATGGAGTTATAAATAAACAATATTCAAGATGAGAAATTAACATTGACAAGGTGTAAATATCTAACCTACAGATGGTAGTAAATTCTGTCCATTGTTCCAGTAAAGAATTTAGGTAGCTTAATATAAAGACTAAAATCACATGCTGCATTTAAATCTTATGTTTCCTCTTTTGCTTTCAACACTTTGATATTTGGGATGGTTTGAATAAGAATGCCCCCATGTGCATATATTTGAATGCGTAGTCACCAGAGAGTGACACTAATTGAAAAGGATTAATAGGTGTAACTTTGTTGGAGGAAGTGTGTCACTGGAGTAGTATTTGAGGTTTTATCAAGCAAGGCTCAATGTCTCTTCTTGTTACTTGTGGATCTGAATGGTGAAGTTTCAGCTACTTTCCAATACCATGTCTGCCATGTTCCCCACCATGATTATAGTATACTAAACCTCTGAATATGTAAGCAAACACAATTAAATGGGATTTTTAAGTAAGAGTTGGCAGGGTTGATCCTCCCAATCACAAGCATGGGAGATCTTTCTATCTTCTATTATCTTCCTCAATTTCTTCACAGACTTGAAGTTGGTTTTTTTTTTTTAATACAAGTCTTTCACTTGCTCAATATAGTAAAAATGGCCATCATACCAAAAGAAATCTACAGATTCAATGCAATCCCTATCAAAACATCTACACAATTTTTACAGATCTTGAAAGAACATCTCAACTTCACAAGGAAAAAAAAACCAGAATAGCTAAAACAATCCTGTACAGTAAAAAATCTCCAAGAAGAATCTCCATCCCTGATCTCCAGCAGTACTATAGAGCAATAGTAATAAAAACAGCATGGTACTGGCATAGAAATAGGCTGGCTGATCAATGGAATCTACTTGAAGATGCAGAAATAAACCCACAAGCCTATGGATACTTGATTTTTGACGAAGAATAAAAACAAAACAAAGCCAAAACCATACAATGGAAAAAAGATAGTATCCTCAACAAATGGGGCTGGTCTAAATGGATGTCTACATGTAGAAAAATACAAATAGATCCATATTTATCACCTTTCACAAAACTAAAGTCTAAATGGATTAACATAAAGCAGAGAAGGCCTGGTTAAAAAAAAAATCTAGCCAATTCCATGACAGGTTTCAGTTTCTTGTTAGCCTGGAGCAGGCCTGACCCTCCATTTCTCAGAAAGGAGCTCTGTGGTTACTGGGAATACCACAGATAATGGGCAGCCAATCAGGGATGGCCTAGCCACCTGGCCGGAGGAAGATAAGATTGATCAAGGTTAGTTTACTGCCAGTATAGAAGTCTCTTTTCTTATAACTAACTTATGACCTTTGACTAAGATTTCCCTCAACTTTTCAGTCTGCCTGAGCTTTTTAAATTTGAAATGTTCCAATCATATTAAAAGTCACAAACCCCTACTTTGAAATTCCCCTGAATGCCTTTAAAAAGAGTCCCTGAATACTGGACTTCTGCAGAAATAAAGGCCCCTTGTTTTTTATGTGGCTTCAGACTGCTGGCAGTCTTTAGGGATATAGTGATCTGGGCATAACAAAAACTAGACACACTCAACCTGTTTAAAAAAAGTGAGGGAAGAGCCTTGAACTCACTGGGATGGTAATAATTTCCTGAACTGGACACCAATAGCTCAGTTTCTAAGATCAACAATTAATAAATGGAACCGCATGAGGCTGAGAAGCTTCTGTAAGGCAAAGGACACTGTCAACAGCACAAAGCGCCAGCCTACAGACTGGGAAAAGATCTTCACCAACCCTACATCTGACAAATGTCTAATATCCAAAACATATAAATAACTCAAGAAATTAAACACCACCAAACCAAATTATCCAATTAAAAAATTGGATATAGAGCTAAACAGAGAATTCTCAACAGAGAAATATTGAATGGCTAAGAAACACTTAAAGAAATTCTCAATGTCCTTAGTTATTAGGGAAATGCAAATCAAAATGACTCTGAGATTCCATCTTATACCTACCAGAATGGCTAATATCAAAATTTCAAGTGACAGCACATGCTGACAAGGATGTGGAGAAAGAGGAATACTCCTCCATGGATGGTTTGAGAGCAAACTGGTATAACCATTTTGGAATCACTCTGGCAATTTCCCAGAAAACTAAGAATAGTGCTACTGCCTATCCTAGCTGTATACCTCCTAGGCATATACCTGAAAGATGCTCCATGACACAACAAAGACATTTGCTCAAGCATGTTCATAGAAGCTTTATTATTAATCGTCACAATCTAGAAACAACCAGAGGTCCCTAAACAGAAAAATGGATAAAGAAACTGGTACATTTACACAATGGAATATTATTCAGCTCTTAACAACAAGGAAATATTGAGATTTTCAGGCAAATGGGTAACAAGAAAAGATTATCCTGAGTGAGGTAACCCAGACCCAGAAAGAGAAGCATGGTATATACTCACTTATAAATGGATATTAGCCCAACATAGATGTCCTCTGAGAGACTCAACCCAATGGGAAATTAAGACAGGTGCTAGGACACCCTACTGGACTCTGGGTGGATTGCTGAAAGTGGTATGGAAGAATGGAGGAATGGAAATACCCCGAGGGTTCAGGAGCCCCACAAGGAGACCATCAAGGCCAGCAGAACTGGACCTGGGGGGGGGCTGCACAAACTGATGAGTGAACCAAGGAAAATGCACGCAGAGAACCTTGACTCCGTGTCCAGATATCGCTAATGAACAGCTCATTCTGGAAGGTTGTGAGAGAAGCAGGGGTTGTGGACTACCTCTGACATGAACTCTGGTATGGGTGATTTGATCACTTTCCCTTGGCAGTGTGAGCACACAGATGAAGGGGATGCAGGCTATGCAGTTTAGACTGGATAAGATGTGGTCAGAAGGTGGGAGGAGGGTTCAGCCCCCACTTTCAGAGGTCTATGGGTGAGACTAGGTTGGAAGTGGGGGGTAGAGGGTGGGAAGGGGAAGGTATAAGAGAGAAGATAACCATCAGGGTGTAATATGAATAAATTATAATGAATAAATTTTTAAGAAGGAGTTGCCAGGATCCTGGTATCTCTTCACTGCAAAAAATAGTAATTAAGATAATACTATAGACAATAGTGGTTTATTATTTGCCAATTGTCCCTAAATTTCAGTTTACTATATACTTTTATGATTAGATTTAGAATATATGAGATGTATGTGTGTGTGTGTGTGTGTGTGTGTTTCTGTGTGTGTGTGTATGTGTGTTTGTGTGCATCTGTGTGTTGGGGATGAGGTTGGTTTTTGGTTTTCTGGTTGAAATTGCATAGATGTGACATACTCTTCTCATTGTTTCACCTTGTTGTCCTTTCTCTAATACGTGATTAGTACATTTCTGACAATATTAAATTCTCTTCACTTAAAAAATTTTGCATGTGTTGCATTTTATATTTAATTGCTTCCATCATAGACTGTATCTGTGAGATAACTTTGGGACCTTGTGAAAAGACCTCTTCTTTTGAAATGTGAACAGTAATGTTTGTAGTAAGATGATTCATGATATTGGATGAATGTGAGCCACCGATGAACTTCAGGGAAATAATACTTCTCAAATGCCAGCAAGTGGCCACTGTATCACCTTCACCTTGCAAACCGTACACATATCTTTAGGTCAGGCATTCAGAAACTCTGTGATGCTGAGTCTTTGTAATCACAGGCCTCAGATGACTCTGATGGTACAGCAGGATCCCAATCAGCCTTGCTGTTTCAGTCAGACTGTGAACAAGTGGCCGATGTAAACAATTTAAAAGAAAGATTCTTTTTCTCACAACCCCAAAGATTTATATGTTCATGTTCTTTGGCTCCACTGGTTCTGGAGCTACGGTGAAGCCAAAGGTCAAATCAGTAGGAGAATTTGGAAGAGGAAGCTACTTGCCCCTGTGTGGAAGAGAAATACAGAGTCAGGAACAGATTAGTGGAGAAAAGGTATAACTTTCAAAGAAACATCTCCGCTATCTTCTTTTCCATGAGTAGCCACAAGAACTTCCTAAAATTGTGCCACTGGTTGGACACCAAACTTTTAATATGCAAGCTCATAGAAACCATTTCATATTCAAAGTGACCGTTGGCAAACTGTTTTGTCAGAGTGCTGTGTTACAGGGCAAAGGAGAGAGATAGAATTACTTTAATAAAGGACTTCTCTTGTACTTGTGTGAGAAGATGGTCACAGTACAAGAAAAAACAATAGTGTAGAGAGGCAAATGAATACGGAAGGAGTGTTTCTATGTTATCTGTTGTTCAGTTTGCTGACATCCCATCGCTCTCACAGGCTGTTTTTCATGAGCCTTTCTATCCTCCATATAGAAAGTGGAGATATTATCCAATATTTGTCAGCAGTGAGAAATGTATGGGGAGATAAAGAGAGGAATTTTCCTCTTCCTGACAGTGTATAAGGAGCTATTCCCTTTATCAGACGATCTGGACTCTAATGAATGGATCCCCCTGTACTTATCCATCTACTGAACAGGAGGCAAATCAGGCCCAAAGCTCCTCAGTTGGCATTCTAGCCTCTTTTGTGTGCCATCATGTTCACAGTCCTCTGTTCTTGTGAATAAACTATTTTACCCTCATATTTTCAAGGCTGTAAGTTTGTCCAAAAGTGGATGAAAGTTCCCTGAAGGATATACAAATGAAGCCATGGAATTCTAAATGAAACAAATAAGCTTTTTCCTCAATAACCTCAAGTGAACTTGTGCCTTCAGGCTATAGCTATGCCAAGTTTCTAAGTTTTAAAGCCTATTCACTTCTTTTCAATTTAAAAATAAGCCCAACTTTTCATATTCTAAGTTCCCATTAGATAAAATAACTTGTCTCTAAAGAGTAAAAACAATGGTAATATTAACTTATTATGTATCAGTATTTTGTAAAAGATGTGTAGTTACTATGTATGGCTTTTAATGCAGTTTTTCTAAAGCTGGCATCATGTAGGATATACTACTGGTAAGTTTTAAAAATATTTTTAAAATATTCCTAACAATTACAATACAGATATTCAAAGATATGATGGTGACTGCCTGCAATCCTAACATTCAGGAAGCTAACACCATTGAATTGACAGTATAAAGCCAGCCTAGGCTATACAGTGAGACTTTTGTCTACAAAAAAAATTTATTGATAAATAAACAAAAAAGATACTCTTCATTGTTATTTTACTTCAAAAATTTAAAAGTATAATTCTCAAAAAATATAAACATATGTTTCTAAGAATCTATACGATTTTTCTTTTAAAAAGCAAAAATAATCCAAATTCTCACAATAGCCAAATTGTTAAATAAATACTGGAGGCTCTTCCAAACAAATAATATCATATAACTATTAGAAGAGAATTGATGGATTCACTCATGCATATATGCTGACGTTGGGACTTATATCCTAAGAAGCAAAGTAAAGAAAGTTGTTTGAGACTAAACATTGTTCTGCTTTCTTGGTGAAGTTGTTTATACTGTAGAACTCTCAGCTCTTACAATTTTGACCATGTGGAATCTGACCACACATAGAGCTTTCAGTATATGCACTTAAAGAAAATATTAAGCACTATACAGAACATTACATTAGTATTATGAGTTACTTTATCTTTTAACTGCTTCTTAAAATTAATTTATTCAGAATAAAACTCAATTGTTATCCCATCACTTGTATCTTCCAGTTCCTCTGTCCCTCCCTTTCTCACCCTATTTCCTTCCTCTAGGTCTATGACCAAGGGGGACCTCCTCCCCCACTATATGGTCACAAGCTATCAAGTCTTATCTTGGTAGCCTGTTTACCCTTTCTTTGAATGCCATCAGGCCTCCCCACCAAGAAGAGGTGATCAAATATGGGGCACCAGAGTTCATGTCAGAGTCAGTTCCCACTCCACATAACTGTAGAGAATGTCCTGTCCATTGGCTAGATCAGAGTAGGGGTTCAATGTTTACTACTTGTATTGTACCTGGTTAGTGCAACAGTTTGAGCAGACATCCCTGGGCCCTAATCCACCCATCACAATGTTCTTGTGGGTTTCTAGGACACTCTGGGTCCTTTTATTTCCACCATCTCCTATATTTATCTTACCTAGAGTCCCAGTTGGATGCCCTCACATCTTTCCCAATCTCCTGGTAAGTGAAGACTTTCATGGGACATGCCTTTTGGGTTAGTGCCCAAATATAAGTTAGTATATATCATGTGAGCCTTTCTGCTTCTGGGTTAACTCACTCAGTATGATCATTTCTAGTCCCATTCATTTGTCCACAGATTTCTGGATTTCCTTGTTTTTAATAGCTGAGTAGTATTCCATGGTGCAAATGTACTACAGTTTTGTTTTTTTTTTTTTATCCATTCTTCAACTGAGGGACATTTACACTGTTTCCAGGTTCTTTTTATTATGAATATGGCTGCTACTAACATGATTGAGCATATGTCCTTATTGTGTGGTGGAACATTATTTCAAGGAGTAGAATAGCTGGGTCTAGAGGAAGCCCTGTTCCCAGTTTTCTAAGAAAGTGCCAGATAGATTTCCAAAGTGGTGGTACAAGTTTGCATTGATACCAGCAATGACAGAGTGTTCTTCTTTCTCCAGATGCTCGCCAGCATGTAGTGTCACTTGAGGTTTTGATCTTAGCCATTCTGATGGGTGTAAGATGGAATCTCAGAGGTATTTTGATTTGCATTTCTCTAATGACTAAAGATGTTGAACATTTCTTTAAGCGTTCTTAGCCATTTGATATTCCTCTGTTGAGAATTCTCTGTTTAGTTCTGAGCCCTATTTTTCAATTGGGTTATTTAGTTTGGTGGTGTTTAATTTCTTGAGTTCTTTATATATTTTGGATATTAGACCATTGTCAGATGAAGGGTTGGTGAAGATCTTTTCCCAGTCTGTAGGCTGTCGCTTTGTTCTATTGACAGTGTCTTCTGCCTTACAGAAGCTTCTCAGCCTCATGAGGTTCCATTTGTTAACTGTTGACCTTAAGGCCTGGACTGTTGGTGTTCTGTTCAGGAAGTTGTCTCTTGTGCCAATGTGTTCCAGGCTCTTCCCCACTTATTTTTCTAACCACTTTAGTGTCTTTGCTTTATGTTCAGGTTTTTAATCCACTTGGACTTGAGTTTTGTGCATGGTGACAAGTATGGGTCTAATTGCATTTTTCTACATGAGTAGACATCCAGTTAGACCAACACCATTTGTTGAAGATGATATCCTTTTCCATTGAATAGATTTGGCTTCTTTGAAAAAAAATCAAGTGACCATATGTGTGTGGATTCATTTTTGGGTCTTCAATTCGGTTCCACTGATCAACCAGCCTATTGTTGTGCCAGTGCCATGCTGTTTTAATTACTCTTGCTCTATATTACAGATTAAGATCGGGAATGGAGATTCCTCCAGAGGATCTTTTATTGTATAGGATTGTTTTAGCTATTCTGTTTTTTTTGTTTTTCCATATGAAGTTGAGAATTGATCTTTCAATGTCTTTAGGTATTTTGATAGGGACTGCATTGAATCTGTAAATTGCTTTTGGTAAGATGGCCATTTTTACTATGTTACTTCTCCTTATCCATGAACAAGGGGCATCATTCCATCTTCTGATATCATCTTAAATATCTTTAAAACATAAATTTTCTCATAAAATTATATTTGTGTCAATCACAGAGAAATATACAGTTTGATAGTAGTTAGCACTGGGTTGGAGAAAACAGTAGGACATTTGACCTTTTCATTTGCATTCTAAACTTCTTGTAGTTTGTATTTATTTGTCATTAATCTTCGAATGAAAAACTGGGGTGAAATTTAATTTTTATGTCACTTGTCTATCATGAAGAATGCCATGTTTGATCTCTAGCATTGCGTACAATTGGGTGTGATGCACATGCCTATCCGAAGTTCACTGTTATTCTTGACCACATAGAAAATTTCAACCTAGCTTGTGGTACACAGATGAACTTTTGGCTCAAACCTCTGCACCTATAAAAAAGTAACTTAAAAATGGAGTAGAAATTATTTTGACTTCCAGTATAAATACTTGGGAAGTGAAATACTGATTTCACAGCACAAAGTCAAATATCAAGTTTCAAGGCAGTTTTTCCTTTCAGCATCTGTCTTTTCCTTTGGGATTTATGTTTCCAGACTTCAGCTTTCCTCATGCTGTAAAAAGCTTTCCTTTCTTTCCTCACTTCCTCTCCTTCCAGGCCCTGTCTTCTTTCCAAGTCTTTCAGCATCTCCATTCCAAGTCTTAGCTTGAAAACAGCTGCTAACCGCTGTTGCTTCCAAATTGAGATGGGGCCACAATGCAAGCAAGAGGCCAAGACAAGAATCATTTTGAATAGAAAATAGCTTGGCAGGGTCTGATGTTCCGGGACCCATCTGTAAGGAAAGATCATTAATGTTAATCTAAGTGAGCTCAGGGAGAGAAGAAGTAGAGCTGTGTTTTTTGAAGGAAATAGCTTGTGCTAAGGGCTGGTTTTATTTGACAGGGACAATGAGAAATCACTTGGCTGTACTAAATGGAGACATGATTATCTATAATTGATACATGGTTTTCAGGTCTCCTCACTGCTCTGGGGCAGAGCAGCCCAAAGGAAGAAACAGGAACGTCAAGTAAAGCATCTCTTAATGCCAAAGGCTGTGCCCTAGGATGAGCTGGAGATTTTCACTCTGGGATAAAGAATATGGTTGTATACAGAGAAATAAAAAAGTAAGGTATCTTGTATAGCTTTAAAATTATATCAATTAAGTACCAATGATTCAATTTACCATGCCCTAATAGTAAATAGGAAAGGCTTTGAATCAGATTGCCAGGTATATAAGTTTTGTTATGAACAATAGTGACTTCATAACCTGAGGTAAGTAATATAATGGCATATTTTCATCTAAAAAGAGGGGAGTAACAGTATTTACCTCCCAAAGTTATTTGTAGTCACATTAACAATGATAAAATAAATTTTAGTAATGTTCATTGTATGCCATAGTTACCTATGTGGGATAGATAATTATAAGTAATGTATGACAGAAAATTGAAAAACTGACTATATGACTATAACTGAGAACAGAAAAAATTGAACATATTTATATGATGTATAAGTTAGCCTGCACTGAACTTCAGAAGTTGCAGAACCACTTTGGGTTACTACTGTCAAAACAACAGAATTTTGCAGAAGTATCCTGAAAACCAAGTGTGATTACCTTAAGCCCCCAATGTCCTCCAAAACTGTAAAATAAACTCCCTTTCCTAGCCCACCCTCAAGTTCCACAGTGGCTCAGAGCACTAATAGAACTCTTCCTGGATAAAATGTGTTAAAATTGGTGCACAGTTCATCTCACACCTGCTGTCCTGTTACCCTTCCACTCACTCTGACAATGTGATCTATAGGCTACACTAGACTAGGGCTACTCAAATGCTCAAGTGGATAGCAGAAGCTCGGGTCTCAGGTACAGTTCTATAAGTGCAAACTGCATCATTTAAATGTATTTTAAGAGCTCTCCCAAGGGTGCTAAAGTTAGAAATACTCTGAGTCCAGGCCAAGTTGTTAGATAAATCATGCTTGCTTCTAGATAAAGAAGAAAAGGATGGATCTCTTTATCCAGCCTTTCTTCCTGAGAGTTATGTATGTGGCTTTCCCCGCCTTTAATTGTCCTTGCTTTAAAATGCATCTTGAAGGATAGAAGGGAATTGACAGGCAACAGAAAGGGTCCTTCAGTTGATCGATTTAAAACATACTTTGTTTCTATATTAAACCATTGGTTTGGCAATCACTTAATTTTCTCTCTTCTATAAAAAAGTGAAATGATCCTTCCTCTTTAGCTTTTGGTCATTGGGTAGGAGAGATATAAGTATACACATATGTATCATCACAATGGACTTGGCAATGCACAACATACTTGAAGGGAGTTACCTGAAGAAATCAACACAGGAAATGGGATTAGATAAATTTTAGATGTAAAAGTAAGGACCAATAAGCCCTAAAGGGAAATGTTTAAAACTAAGGATAATTCCATGTGCTAGAAATCAGCTTTTTGCTGGCCTTATTTTACTGCCTCACAGTTTATGAACTAAAATATATTCCACTCACAAACCACTTCAACATCTTTTGTTTTTAATCTTTCCAACATAGGAGAACAAATTTAACAATGAGATTCTGTTTCTGTTCTGTACATGTGGAATAATTAAATTTGCATCCCACTTCAGTGTCGGATCTGCTGTTTGAAAGGAAATTTATCAATTGGACACATGTCCCATGAATTCTTGTCTGCAAATATTGCTATTGGAGGAGGGGGTAGAAGCATCTTTCTTGTAAGCAATAATCACAGTAAAATCTTGACTTGGTGACAGCTTGTTTGAGGTTGAATTAATTCCCATTTGAGAAGGGCCAAGGAGGCAGGAGGCAGGAAAGAGAAGGAAGGAAGCTGGAGAGAGGCAGCGCATAATTAGAGAAAGTCACAGGGGACTTCAAGATGGAAGGTTTGCAACAGAGCACAGTTGGCAAATATCTGAAAAGAACCCAGGTCAGGGAAACAGCAGGGACATTTTCTCTGTTTCTGGCTTGCTTCCAAGGTCTTAGTATTTTCTTCCATAAGGAACTGAAGCACTGGGCCTCAATCACAGAAGATTACAACGGTTATGGCCTATGATCAATTTATGCATTAAAGTAGGGAGGTGAGCTGGGATTTAAGCCTTGGTCTCTCCTGCCAGTCTCTCTTTGAGGTCTTAAGTGAGTACCCTGATATCTATGAGATTTCACTGTCAGTGAAAAATAGCATGATGATTATTTATATCCTCTGTAAGATCTCTGTGGGGGAAAAAGAATACCAAATAAGAATTCTTGAGGTATATTATGTTCTCAGAAAAAAATTTTTGTTACTTTCTCTATCATCACTTCAAGATTACCTTTGCATGGATGTATGATTATTTTGTTTATAAAATTACTTCTTATGTTACAGATGGTGCCTAAGAACTAGCTATACCTTGAGAGAACTGCTATCTCAATAAAATGAGAAATTGTTGTGAAAAATTTTCAAACAAATAACTGAATAAACCAAATCCACACCTGGTAATTCACTGTAACCTAGTGGCCTTCAAAACGTTTTGTTTACTGTGCCTCCATCTAATTTAATGTGGTGAATGAATAAGAAAACAAGTATAAAAGAAGGAGGTATGAGGGGAACTGCAGATAGAGCTTTTTGGTGGAGAATTTCCCTAACAAGCATAAAGTGAAGTGCTGCATTGCTAGTACTATAATCGATCAGTCAGTTAAACAGTGGTGAAAATTATCTTAGAAAGCAGTTTGAGGATATGTTTACTTAGGCAGGAATCAGTATGCGAATGGCCTATGATCAACTCTTTCAAAGTTATTTTTAATCCATGTTACCAGTAAGATGAATATATTCTTATGGACTAGGTCTAAAACACAGTGAGAGCAATTGATTTCTTCATAGCTTTAGTGCTACCATTACACAAGTGGGTACATCTTGCTTGGAAGGTTGGTCATGTAATTCATAGGTTTTTCTAGTGGGATAAGATAGCTAACACCTTTTCTTGCTCAATAGCTTGCTTAACACATTCTTGGACTCTGAAAGCTTGCCAGAAGGAAGCATTAAGCTAATTTCCAGCTTGATTTCTATGTAGCACACAATTTTTGTGAGGTGCCTTTTTAAAAATATTTTACTTATTATAATTTATTCACATTACATCCTGATTGTTTTCTTCTCACTTTTATCTTCCCCTTCCCACTCTCCCTCCCTCTTCTGCCATATTCCCTTTCCACACACAGCTGACATGGGTGGCCCCACCTCCTATACTGACGGAGCACAGCCTATCAAGTCTCATCATAATAGCCTGTGTCTCCTTCCTCTTGGTGCCCACAAGGCCATCCTGCCGAGGGTCAGTGATCAAACTGTGGGTAGCAGAGTACATGTCAGAGGTCCAGCAACAGTCAACTCTCTCCCTGCACACATGGAGAATTAGATGTCCATTGGCTACATCTGAATGATTATCTGCATGCATTGTCCTTGGTTAGTGCATCAATTTGTGTGGGGCCCCGGTGTCCAGATGCCCCAGCCTTGATGGTTTCCATGGGGAGTTCCTGCCCTTCTATGTCCTCCCATCACCTCCATTCTCCCAAACAAATCTCATCATTCTGCCTAGAGTCCAGCTTGAGTTCCCAGTGTCTGGTCTGATCCCCTGCTGGGTAGAGTCTCTCAGTGGATATCTATGTTGGGCTAATATCTACTTATGAGTGAGTAAATACTATGGGGAGCTGTGCTAAATTCGGCCATGTCAGAAATCCTGTGCTTAGACTGCACACTGTAATCTTCCAGTTGTTGGAGGAGGTCGTTGTGTTCCAGGCTATCCTTGGACCTTTGAAAGAAGTAGGGAAATCCTTACTGAAAGATACCCAGAGCATTAAGGAAGTCCTTACAGAGAGCTACTCAGAGGATTAAGGAAGTTCCTACCTAAAGCTACTCAGGCTATTGTGTTCTTCTTGCCTGGGACCTAGGTAGAGAGGGATCAGAATAGATCCTATTGACCTTGCTATAAAAAGTCTTACTCATCACCATTAAAGAGAGTCATAATCAGATATTTCTAGACCTGACTCATTATTTCCTCATGTCTCTGTATCCCATTTTCAATCCCCACTCCCTCTTTCAGGTGAACCCTAGTTTCAGTTCATCCCACGGGGCAGGACACATCAAAATACTATGTGTGTCTTTTATTCAGGATGGCCTTTTCTAGTTCCATCCATTTGCGTGCAAATCTCAAGATTTGCTTGTTTTTAATAGCTTAGTTGTGTTCCATTGTGTAACCGTACCACAGATTCTTTATCCATTGTTTTCAGATTCTGGCTATTATGAATAAAGATATTATGAACATAATAGAGTGCCACACCCACTCCACTAGAGTCTGTGTGACATGCAACCTTATCGGCTTGGAGGACATCGGTCAGGTGATGGGGAACCAGATTCGCAAGGATCCCTGGCAGAAGCCCAGGTATTTGTTGAGACGAGCATCCCGAGTCCTGGGTGTACAGAGCCTGGCTATTGGCCTACTTCTGCTTTTCCTCCTTCCTTGTTCTATAATCACTCATGCATTCTTATTAAGTCCACCTCCAGGGCAAGGCCGTTCTTACCCTCTGAACATCTCAGTAACTGAGAAACCTGATGTGAGTCAATCGGGAAATGAACCAATGGTGGCCATGGATGAAGTAGTGCCACAGAAAGCTGAACGTCTCATATTAAACATTACCAGAAACATGACTGTAAATGAAACTACACCTTGGGGATGGAGGTGTTTGTGCAGTTGATACAGAAAGAAAATGCGACTGTGCAGGAGGCACTTGACAAATGGCAACAGCTGGAGTATAGGCTAAAGAATTCTAGGAAGAGAAGGCATATCCAGGAATGTGAGGATAGAAAGGAGAATGAAGCAGTCCCGGGAGTTCCCAGTAAAACAGAAAATGGGACAATTTATCATATATAGGAGTGTATGATGAGGATTTAACATGATTTTACTAAGGATGGTAAAAAGATAAGATATTAGGACCTGAGTCCCTGGGAAAGAATCTTGAGGGCCAGACCTCCATGGTGCACTTTAACTGCAGCAGAGAAAAATGATGTAATGACACAACTCACCAAGGTGGTAGTAAAGTATGCCACCCCATGGGATTGTTTTGGTTTACAATGTATGGGACTATCAGAAATATTAAGATGTGTAAAGGAATATAACAACTTTATCTAAGTATGGGCTGCAGACATGCAGACTTGTACTTCTCTCATGGGTAAAAGCTGTTAATAATAACATGCCTGAGAAAGGAGCCAGCTTCGCCTAGCTGACTGCGATTTCTAAGAAAAGCTCATGCCACCTTCTGAGGTGATTAACCACAGTCTGTCTCTGGCCCTTGTGCATAGCCAGAGGACGTTGTTGTACTTTTAGTTTCTGATTATTGCTGTACTTTATACTTTGTAACCTGATCTGTATCTCTTAAACTGTGGTTTATAGCTAGCAGAATTTCCTGTCATGACTGTATAAACCACTGTGCTCAAGTAAAGATCTAGGCAGCAACATTGAACCTCCCTTGTGTTCGTGTCTGTCTGTCACGCCAAATCCGTCCCCACCTGATATATCCTAGGACCCTTGCTCTCCATGCCTAGAAGCCCCCTCAGTGGTCCGTGGCAGTAGAGCAAATGTCCTTGTTGTATGATGGGGCATCTTTTGGGTATATGCCCCGGAGTGGTATAGCTGAATCTTTATGTAAAGCTATTCCCAATTTTCTGAGAAAGCATAATATTAATTTCCAAACTGATTGTAAAAGTTTGCACTCCACCAGGAATAGAGGTGTTTTTCCCTTTCTCTACATCCTTCCCATCATGTGCTGTCACTTGAGTTTTTTATCTTAGCCATTTTGATAGGTGTAATATGGATTCTCAGAGTCATTTTGCTTTGCATTTCCCCTGATATCTAAAGACATTGAACATTTCTTTAAGTGCTTTTCAGTCATTTGATATTTCTTTGATGAGAATTCTGTTTAGCTCTGAATCCCATATTCTAATTGTATTACTTGGTTTGATGGTATTTAATTTCTTGTGTTCTTTATATAATTTGGATATTAGTCCTCTGTTGGATGTAGGGTTGGTGAAGGTTTTTTCCTAGTAAGTAGGCTGGGGTTTTGTTCTTTTGACAGTGTCCCTTGCCTTATAGAAGCTTTTTAGTTTCATGAGGTTCCATTTATTAAGTGTTGACCTTGGAGCCTGAACTATTGGTTTTCTGTTTAGGAAGTTGTCTCTTATGTCAATGAGTTCAAGGCTATTCCCATTTTTCTTCTAACAAACTTACTGTGTTTGATTTTATGTTGAGGTCTTTAATCCACTTGGACGTGAGTTTTGTGCAAGGTGATAAATATGGCTCTATTTTTACTTTTCTACTTGTGGACCTCTTTGTAGACCAGCATCATTTGTTGAAGATGCTATCCTTTTTCCATTGTATGGTTTTGGATTATTTGTCAAAAATCAAGTGTTTATAGGTGTGTGCATTTATTTCTTAGTCTTTGACATAATTCTATTGATCAACCAGGCTATTTCTATGCCAGTACCATGGCATTTTTATTATTGTTGATCTTTAGTACAGCTTAAGATCAGGGATGGAGATACGTCCTAAAGATCTTTTATTTTACAGGATTGTTTTAGCTATGCTGGAATTTTTGTCAAGAATTTTTTTGTTATTTTGATGGGAATTACATTGAATCTGTATATTACTTTTGGTAAAATGGCCATTTTTAACTATGTTAATCCTACTGATCCGTGAGCGTGGGAAATCTTTCCTTCTTCTGATCAGCAGTAGTATATTTCTATAACCTGGCGATTCTTGGCCAAAAAGACTTATACCTAAATGAAGGGCCTCAAAGCCACTTCCTCACTGCAAGAGATTAACTTCTATGTCCCTCTTGGACCTGTACAGTGATGTACTTTACCACAGTATCTGCCAACCCCAGGAAGCCTTTGCATTCTTTTGTAGAACATACTCATTTCTGCCAGTAATATTCATGTCTCTAGTGAAAAATCACCATATTTCTCACAGAAAATGCACTGAGATTTTTGAGAACTGGCTCTGAAAGTACCATATTTCTCACAATTAATATACTGTGCATCTTGAGATCTGATGCTTTCAACAGCATGGCTATAATTTCTTTGTAAATGGCTGAATTCATCTCAATTAAATCACTGGATGTTTTCATTGCAGACACCTCTAGGTACAGCTTGTCCTATGATACTGGTATGATGCTTGTTAGAGCAATTATCAGTCATGCACTTTATCCACTCATCTCCTTGCACTGCTCATGCTTTTAATGGCCTAATAACATTTTTACATTCAGTATTCACATTTTCATATACCAAGGTCTTTATCAACACCTGTCTCACACCAGGGTCTGATAAGGCTTTCTTTAGAGCTGAAACTAATATTTGCAAAAAAAAAAAAAAATGTAAGGGCTTTTCCAGACCCTTGTACAATATGAGTAAATGAGATGGAACTTTTCCCACATTCTTCAACTTTATCCCAAACTCTTAAAACTTACAAGCAAAATTGTTCTATATCAGCACCACTCTTCACCAAGCAAATAATCTTTAACAATAGTCATTCCCCTTGCTGTATTTTGTTGTTAAATATTCATAATTTCCTCCCTCCACCATGTTTACCATTGTAACTTCTGACTGGCATCTATCTAGCACAACTGTTAACATACCTTTCCAGTTTGGGGGAATATTTTTTTTTTTTTTTGGTATTCCAGTTACTTAATTTTTGTTTAACAAAAGGGGAATGCATTCCATAGGAAATTATATGCTCTTTAAAATCCCTCAGACCTATCCATTCTATAGGATACCACATTCTGTCATCAAAATTATGATAAACACTATTAGCAGTCATGTGCTGTACAATTGCTGGGAAAAACCAATGGTGGTTTTATAATCTGAAATCACACCTCCTCTGGCTGCACAGTTAGCTCAAGATTAACTCTTTAGGTAAAAAGGACTGTTTTTCTTTAAACCTGTCAGCTGGCCTGGCCTTGCCCTCCTCCTGTTCCCTTTCTTCCCCATAGGCTTAAGGGACTTGAAACTGAAAGTGCATATGGCCAGGTGGGACCACCTGGCTTCCATCTTTCATTCTATGGGAAACTCCCATGCTTGCTCAGTCGTTAGGTCTGAGACTTTTATTCCTTCCTTTTCTAGCATTGTTCTATTTCCAAGTGCTTCTTCTGCCCACAACTTATTAAGTATCACCTCATACTTTGTCTAATTGCTCAGCCATTCTCTCAACCTTTTTTTAAAATGGGATATAGGAAAAAGAAAAAGGAGAAAGAGAAAAAATGAAAGAAAACCCCTCAGAGACCATAGAGAGAGAAAAGAAGGCAGCAGCAGTGGCGATAAACATTTTTCTGATGTCATGAAATAGAATAGCCATTCCTTCATATCCTGCCATCTTCTCTATAGTTATAAAATGAAGTTTCCAATTCTGCCTAGCCCCAAGTTTGGTGCCACTTATAGCTGGGCTTTTTGGTCAATTTATTGAATTACTGTTTCAACCAGCCTTCCTCACCCCTATCCTTTCCATCCCTCCAACACTGGTAGGTGAGAATATAAGTTAGAAGGAAAGTGGAGCATAAAGTTCTTCAATATACTTACTGCTGATGAGGTTTCTTGAGGCAGTTTTGACTTTCACTGTCAGGATAATTAATTTCTCCTCCACCTCCTCTTCCTTCTCCTCCTCTTCCTCCAGTTTCTTCTCTTTCCACAGGACTATTTCACAAATCACAACCGTGCACAGCAAACCACAACCAGCCACCACAGCAACAGGAGCAACACCAACAATAGCCATCTTGCCCTAACATGTATATATCTTCTGCAAAGTTCCCAGAATTCTAAATGTTGCACACTCACAAAAGCTATCTCCATCTGGAAAAAGCAGAACACAGGCAAATCATAGTCAACTACTGTGAAGCTGCTGTGTTCTTTCTGAAGCAGCCCCATATCCCACCCCTGGGATTAAAATGAAAACATATTCACATAACATAACTAGTTTTTTTTTAAGAAAACAAAATTCTAACTAAAAGGTATATGTGTATATACTCCTGTTTCAACATATTCTAAAAGAAAAGGCATTTAGAAACCTTGTTTAACTTCATGTCTAAATAGTATGCCTTCAAGCCCTCGTTGGCTTGAGTCCTGTATGAGATAGTCATTCATTCAATGAGTTAGAAACTTGTATTTTCTATCTGTTTATTTAATTTTCTTTTAGTATCCATGGCATTGATTTAAAAATGCCAAAAGGTAGACAAAGGAGAAGCAGTCCAATTTAATCACCAAGTTTGAAACATTATTTTCCATTTTCTACTAGTAAACCTAATTGATGAAGTTTCCTAATTTACACAAATTCACATTGATTTTGATTCTACGTTTTCATCATCATTTATAGCCTGTAGCCACAGCCTTCAATGATAAATTACGTTCTGTTGAAAATATGATAATAATTGTTTTATTGCTCTTAATAAAATTGTAACATCCCTGAAGATAGAACTAGTTAATATTTGAATGCTATTGTCTCTGTAGTTCCTACTGTGTGAATGAGGAGCTGCCATTTTACTATAATGACCACAAAGCCTTCTTGCTGATAATTTTATATTTTTTCATTCAATATTAAAATAATAAACTGCTTAGTGAATAATTTATTATGCACATGAATAATGTGCTAATTGGCTAATTGTAGACATACTTTTTATATCTATTTTATTTTGTTTTTTAATACCCTACCTCTCTTCCAATCCTCCACCCCACCTCACACTGGGTAGGAGAGAAAGGTTAGAAGGAAAAAAGGATTTAGATCTCTTTAGGCTTAGTTCCTTGTGGGAAATTCCAATCTTTGTAGTTAGCATATCTAGCAGTCCAGCAAATCAGCAAACAAGCAGAAAGACAAACCAGCAGCAGCAGTGGACAGCAGGCATCTTTTACTTCAAGTGCCCCTTTGAGTTTTCTTTGAAGCATTTTTCTCCTGTCTTCAGGGTCTGGTGTTCATACCCTACCAGAATTCTCAGAGTTTGAATATCTCCACTGGCACAGACTATGCCTCTTTCCAAGTTGTACAAGGCTGTTACCACCTGGCAAAGACTATGCTCCACACAAGGTGATCATAGTTAACAGCTGTGGACAAACTAAAAGCATCCTCATATGGGATTTAAACAAAAACATGTAACTGAGTTTAAAGAAACCAAAACTTCCGCTACAGCTAATACAATATATAAAATTATATAGAGGAAAAATAAAGACATCAAAAAATGATTGCTCTGTACAGAAGTTGGGGAGGCTTAAGGAGAATTGTCTCAAATGTAAATGATAGGTTTGGGGTATTTAATTCGATCAATTACTTATTTATAGAAAAGATTGTAAAGCTATTATTATTTCCATGTTTTAACTAAATATTCTCTGGTCTTGTCCCACACCTAATCCTACACTCTTCTTTGCCTTCCACACCTTAATTACACAATCTGGAGATGTATATAAAATAATTCTAGTTCACAAAACATAATTACTTAACACTTCTTATGTATTTCATAGAAATCAATCCTTTTAAATTGGAAGTAAGGATACATCAATTTAGGGGAAAATGTTTTGACCATTTAATGCAAATTAAGTCAACTTTGTTCAATTAGATAGGACCTGAAAGAGGATGTGGGAGGTTCAGGTGGTAAGTAAGTCTTATAAGAGGGAAATAGATGTGTTTCTCCAAATTAATAATTTGACAAACAGAGATTATTAATTTTTAAAAAGCTTGTTAATTTTTATTCTTTCTCCAAACTTTGAGTTGCTCAAAGTTTGCTGTTGCATTTTCTTTGTTTTTGTCCTGGTTCTGAGCGACTACAAGGAGAAATATGTTTAAGACCCTCAAAATCTTTGTCATCTTATCACTATGTAATAAACAGGTCTTGGTGTTTGTCAAAAGGTAAATTATTAAGATGAATATAATACAATGTGAATCTTTACTAATATTATGTCTCAATGGTTATCCCCTCCCTGTATCCTCCCATTCCTCCCTCCCTCCCATTTTCCCCTTACTCCCCTCCCCTATGACTGTGACTGAGGAGGACTTCCTCCCCATGTATATGCTCATAGGGTATCAAGTCTCTTCTTGGTAGCCTCCTATCCTTCCTCTGAGTGCCACCAGGTCTCCCCATTCAGGGAATGTGGTCAAATATGAGGCACCAGAGTATGTGTGAAAGTCAGACCCCACTCTCCACTCAACTGTGAAGAATGTCCTATCCATAGGCTAGATCTGGGTAGGGGATTGAAGTTTACGGCCTGTATTGTCTTGGCTGGTGCCATAGTTTGAACAGGACCCCTAGGCCCAAATCTGCCTATCATAATGTTCTTCTTGTAGGTTTCAAGGATCCTCTGGATGCTTCCAATTTTTAAATCTTAGTGTAGGCTTCATAAATCAGTTTTTTCATTTCTGTGTACTACATACAATCTATCTCGAGCACCACACAGAGTTAACAGATACATCCCTTCATGGCCCCACTTCTCTTTTGTGTGTGAATGGCAGATGTTGCCTATTGATTGTGGAATTCCTTCCTTCCCACAATCTAAAAATGAACTGAAAATGACTTCTGATAAGCACTCTAAGCAGCCATTACCTCCATTCAGAGGTACAAGGAGATTCTGTCTGAAGTCCTAGAGATGAGTAAAATAATCATCACATCCATTGTTTTTTTTTCCTTGTATGACAGACATTTTAAAAATTTGGATAAAGAACTGGGTCAGACACTAAATTACAATAATTGCACCTCATTATTTGATTATCTTGTTCAACTTATAATCGTGTTCAAATATCTTTTCTAATTAGAGCCACAAAGTTCTTTATGAGGTAGGATGGAAAGTGTGTCTATATTAAAATAGAGAAAACAAATGTTCAGGGAAGTTAAATGAGTTGCCAAAGATCACATATCTAGTAATTAGAAATTTAAAAAAACTAGTATCTAGGGTACCTGGAGTCTTTACAAAAAAATTTTAAATCACAGAAAAACCCATAGGGAGAAAAAAATAAGCCTTTAGTGCTGCATCGGAAAGAAATAGAAAATGTTCCATCTGGAATCCAGTTGCTTCGCCTCTCAATAACTACCTTTCCTGCAAAAGAGACAGACCTCCATGCCTGTACTAACACCAATCCTACGTCAATGGAGAGTGTGACTCTGCCTTCAAATCTGATAAACTTTTTCCTATTTGCTCTATTGGCTTCAAAAAGCTCAGTTGGGAGGTTACAGGAAGAAAACAACTCCAAGAAAGAGATCCTCTATTCTTGGATAGTGAACTACAGTGAATCCTAAGTTTTATTTCTCACCATGGAAGTTGCAATGCCTGCCCACTATGACAATGATCCATATCTCTTTATTCTGAAATTTATAAGACATTCATTCAACTTTCACTATGTCTGTAAGAAGGAAAACACCCTGATGGGACATAAATTCCACTGACCCATCTTAAGAGAAAAGAGGTACTATTGGTTCTTGTCCCATTGCTTAATAGAAAGATGGCTGTTTGTTAGTGATGTTGATGCTGGTTGCTAGTTTCATTAATAATTCTTCTCATTTGTGCATTTTAATAAACTATTAATGTTACCATTTATTGCTTTATATGTGATTCTCTCAGAAACCTCTCAGGTAAGCATAGAAGGTAATATGAGAAGTAGAAAGATAGATGCTTACAGTCTTTTCCAATTAAATGTCAAAATCAAATCAAATAAAGGAAATAGCAAAGGTCAACATTTGCAGTGCTAGAATAGAGGAAGGGGTCTTATGAAAAATGATGGCAGACACAGTAGATGTTACAAGGATTTTTTAGCTGTTAGAAACATTTACCCTCACCCCATTTCTGGATATCCAGTAAGTTATGGTTTTTATACTCAGTTCTTTTAACCTAGAAGTCTCCATAGTTAGCAAAGAAGATCCGTGCAATAAGCGCATAAACTGTACTATTTATAAAAAATGTGAGATTAAAAAAAAACTTTTTCTTAACCAAAACATTACACCACTTTAGAAAGATTTGTATATGAATGGTAAAACTCTTGAACTTGTTTTTTTCTTCATTACTGTAGGTACAAATGGTTTGATCAATAAAGATATGGTATTTGTCCTCCTAATCATTCTATTCATCTGTTAACAGTCACTTTGTCATTTCTGTGTGAGAACATTCATAAATATTTTACAATTTAATTATCAATTTTAGTATGATATTTCCTAATAAATTCATATCTACAGTGTATTACATATCATCGCACACCACACACTTTTAACAACTTGTTCGGCAATGAAATGCATGACTTTTTACCATCAACATAGTTCTGATACTAACTAGTAACCTCATGTACTTTAGCAGTTTTGTATCTGTCCATCCATTTATTCATTATATCACTAAAAAAAATTATTAACTGATAGAGTTCAGAACCAGGGAAACAAAGTAGTACTTTAAACTAGTTTACTTTTAGTTCATGGGCTTTGAGCAAAATGGTATATTCGAAGTACAAAAGGAGAATTTGAAAATGTGGACATTTGTTTTCCATCTGAGAAATTCAAATATAAGTTGTTTTACTTAGGGTTTATGCATTAGAACTTTAAAAAATTCAAATAACTTAATATACAACTGCCAAATTAGCCATTGCATTCTCAGTCACCTGTCGCTTTGGGGCATATATATGAAGCACATGACATTTATCCCCAGAGACATGAAGAATATGGCATTTTAAAATGATTTTATTACTTTAAAGATTCATTGACAATGAGACAGGCTAACTCCTGGCAACATCGAGCCTACCTGAAAGAGGATGATAAGAATCAAAGAACCTCCTTATTTAGATGGCTTCAAATGTGGCAAACAGGCCCAGGACAAACTGGGGGAAAGGTGCTCATTTCTACCACAAACAGAATTCTGCCTAAAAAAAAGGCAAGCTTGGATGCAGGCAGAGTAGGCAGCCAAACTCTGTCAAGACAGGGTAAGCAAGTCCTCAATAGTTCCTACCTCACAAATATGTCTATCAGATATATTGGTCCAGAAGGTTGAATATGATGCTCCAACGTTATAGAGTTTTGGGTGACTATTCAAGTAGAAAACTCTGTCATTTTTCATTTGAAAAGCTACTAACATGCACTCCCAGCATACTCAGATAATCAAGTTTACTCATTCTCAAGTCTATGAAGGAATTGAAGACCAGGTAGCATAGTTTTACAGTATTTTATATGGTTTCACTATCATAATTGATGCATGGCTGTCTTAATAATTTTCATACTCTTGTTCCTCAAAATGACCATAAGTTAGCTTTAATGGAGAAGTTATTCCACTGGCCGTAACATTTTCATATCTCTACCTCCATATTACTTTGTATTATGATAAAAAGAACTGAACAAGGAATGGATTAATGTAACTAAAGAACCATTTTTTTTGCAATATATAAGAAACAAAGATATCTTGCATGATACAGAGTTGCTAAGAAAATATTTAGACTATGTAAAATGATAGAGAACAAAAGTCTAATTTAATCACCTAATGAATTGCTTGAAAGCTATATAGAAATGTGTCTCCCACAGTCTGATATACATTCGCAAGATACATTTTTCTGGTATAATGTCATCTTACTCATATTCTAATTTTAAAATATGTAATGAAACACAAGGCAATTCTTTGACCACTAACTTACTTTAAAATCTGTAAATCTTCTTTTATTGTTCTGTATTTTTTTAAGACAAGGTCTCTCTGTATAGACCAGGATGACCTCCACTCACTCTGCCCCTTTTCCTTCACTGGGCTGGGATTGCAGGCAGCATCACAATGTCCATTATTGATTTTATACTTATTAAGAACATTTTTGTTAGCTTTGTTAACTTGTACATTTGTATATGTATGTGTGTGTATTAATTTTATTAATTCTTTGAGATTTTCATACATTGTATTTTTATCACTTTCACCCTCTTTCCAATCCCTTCACAAATCCAGCCGCCTAACTTCATGACTTCATTTTTTTAGTCCTTGTATTCCTTTTAGTGATACCCATATAGGCTCAGGTACGGAGTCACACAATTGAGGTTGTGGGTGTAGATACCAAGGAAGGCACCCTTAAAGAAAGCATGACCATAAACTTCCTTGACCAATATACTGTGGTAATAGTGATTGTGGTAGGCCTGCGACTATGTGTATGATGACGTCTGTATCCTTCTTGTGCTGCTGTGCTTAAGCAAACACCAGATGCACACTCCCAGGCTGAACTGCGAGCTTAGGAGAACAACAATAGAGTATGAAGGAGAACCTCCTCTTCCAAATCTAGACGAT
Organism: Acomys percivali; assembly: GCA_907169655.1. Lineage (NCBI taxonomy): Eukaryota > Metazoa > Chordata > Mammalia > Rodentia > Muridae > Acomys > Acomys percivali. The sequence goes on from OU015743.1 coordinate 130,056,284, forward strand.
CAGATTCCCACTCAACTTCAGACAGGATAGCTTAATAAGAGACATACAGGTTGCTATTGTTAGTATATAACTACTGGTTATACAGATTGCTGTTTATGGTTTACTAATCCACCAGCAAGAGCAGGGTCATGGTATCTAGTACTTTAGCAAAACCCTAGCTCTAAATCTACAGCTTAGAGACTGTGTGATCAAGACAGGCACTTTATCCTTAGTTAAATGAAGTTTGGAAAAAGACTCCCTTTACACTACTGTTGGGTTGAAGTAGACAAACATGGGCTATATGAAAAGGCTTTACATGTTGTGATGCACAAGTATGTCAACATACTCTGTTTTCTAGCTATTTGGTCACTTATTTACCCTTTAAACACTTAATTCACTTCTTAATAGGGACAACATGTTTGGGCCCAAATTAATCCATTCTATTAAGGAATTTAAAAACTGTTTAATCAGTCTATTTAATAGAGTCTCCTAAATCTGAGTGATACCCAATTTCATAATTGTTAGAATAATTCCATAATTATTAAGTACACAGGCTCAACAGCCTTGGGGACTGCTCACACATTAAATAATGTACCCCATCACTATTAGGCAGGCTCCTAGGCATTCTGTGTTTCTGTTTGTGTCTGTGTCTGTTCTTTGTGTCTGTGTTTCTGTGTGTCTGTGTGTCAGTGTCTGTCTGTCTGTCCCTGTTGAGAGCTGCGTTATTGCCGCTCCTTAAAGATGGCGCTGGCTTCCGCCTTCCACCCTCCCAACGGTGAGTGCTCTCCTTGGTAAACAAGTCCTTATATGGCTTTGAGGCAAAAGCACCAGGTGCATTGGTCCCCATGACCTATACTGGACCTATGGAGAGGCTACACATGGCTCCCCCTGATTGGCTCTTACCTAGAATATAAGCTACAGCCCGGTTGGGGATGGGGCCACTCCTCACTTAGCTGTATCTGCATTCCTGAGTAAACTGTCTTGAGAAAGAACCTGGTTGTCTTGCGTCTTATTCCTGCTGGACAGGAAGGGCACGGACATTGGTGGCCTGTACGGGGAATCTTTTTGGTCTCTGGTGCGTGAGGTTCCAGAACTCTCCACAGACAGGGCGAGCTCGGTAAAGTGCGTGGTAAGTATTGGGGCCTAAATAGTATAAGGCTCTCGGAAGGAGACAATTCTGCTTTAGGCAGGAAAGGCGTACGAGGATAAAATTAAAGTGAAAGTAAAATATGGGAGGCTCCTCGTCTCGCCAGATAAAAAGTAAAATATGGGAGGCTCCTCGTCTCGCCAGATAAAAACAGCCGTGAAAGAGCTTCTTAAAGCGAAAGGATTAAAACTGAAAGAAGAGACTCTTGAGACCTTTTTAGGTGAGGTAGACGTAGTCGCTCCCTGGTTTGCTGTGTCGGGACATTTAAACAAAGCAAGTTGGGACAAACTGGGTAAAGATTTAGATTTCACATGGGAACAAGGTAGCCTGAGAGGGGGAGTGTGACCAGTGTGGAAACTGATCCGCAGTTGCTTGGAGGATGGAAGATGTTGGCAAGCGTTAGAGGAGACAGCGACCGCGCTAGAACAACTGAAAGAAAGCCAGTCGGAGGAAGTAAAGAGCAAAGAGGGTAACAAGAGGGAGAACAACTGAAAGAAAGCCGGTTGGAGGAAGTAAAGAGCGAAGAGGGTAACAAGAGGGAGAACAACCTGAAAGAAAGCCGGTCGGAGGAGGTAAAGAGTAAAGAGGGTAACAAGAGGGAGAACAACTGAAAGAAAGCCGGTCGGAGGAAGTAAAGAGCGAAGAGGGTAACAAGAGGGAGAACAACTGAAAGAAAGCCGGTTGGAGGAAGTAAAGAGCGAAGAGGGTAACAAGAGGGAAGATGGAACTAGAAGCCACAAGGGTAAGCATCTTTACCCTAGCTTGAGGGACTTGGAGATTTCCGCATCATCGTCCTCGGATGATGAACATGATTCCATTTTGGAAGGTAGTGAAGAAAAGCCGGATAGGCTAGAGAAAGAACTAGAGGGACTCATGCTCAAAATGGAATCTCTGGCTTGTAGGAGAAGAAAGAGGAAGAAGACAGAAGTCACCGCTCCTAAATCTCTTCAGCTGCCATCTTGGCTGGATCAATGGCCACCGCCCTATTTGGATACTTCCCCCTCACGGCAACCAAGTAACACGCAGTCCTTATGCCCTGAGATGTAGAAGGAGGCTCGTATAGCATTCCCTATATTTCAGGATGCTAACAATCAGAGATACCACGAGCCCCTGGATTTTAAACAACTAAAGAATCCTGCTGAGTCTTTAAAAGCCTTTGGTGTCACTGCTTCATTTACACAAGCCCAACTAGAACGATTGGGCACACATGCCATGACCCCAACAGACTGGTTTAGCACAGTCAAAGCTTGCCTCTCTATGGGACAATACAT
>OU015743.1:130076261-130110821 GCA_907169655.1 Acomys percivali
CCGTGTGTGTGTGTGTGTGTGTGTGTGTGTGTGTGTGTGTAATGTTACTGAGGAAAATAATGTCATTAGAAATAGAAGCGTGGCTTAGAACACAAGCAGAAGTGGGAGTAACTGTCTAGTCTAAAGTTACTGCTTAAATTAGTTACTTTTCTGTCACCATCAGAGGAACTTACAAAAGAACGTGTTAAATTAATTTACCATTACAAAAAGATATGAGTCTGTAATGGTGGGAAGCCATGGCAGCAGGCAGCACGGCATAGCAGCTAGAGGAGAATGGCGAGTGAGCACATCCTCAACCACAAACATGGAGCAGATTGAGCAAACTGGGAGTGGAGAGAGAGAAAGTAAAATCTCAAAGCTCTATCTTTATCTTTATCCCTGCATATCTTGTAGGCAGGCTAAATTTTGGGTCAAAGTTTTTGTGGGTATGTGGTTGTTCCCCTCCCTCCACTATGAATCCTGTCTAGTTAGAGGGTCTCCTATTCAGTCTCCATGACTTCTAATACTAGAAATTGCAGCTGAAGTCACTCCATATCCTCCCAGAATGTACTTTTTTACTACATCTCCAGCTTGTCACAGAAATGCCTCTATCCATGTCCACGGTTTCTCTTCTCTCAGCAGGCCCTCTGCCACCCCACTGCTGCTCTCCCAGATCTGATCTCCACCCTCATTTCTCTCTGTGTTTCAGTCTCTACCTTTTTCCCTCTCTTGAACCACTTCTGCTGTCTATTCTTTTTCCCTTTCAGTGTGAGATTTACCCATCTTCCCTTAGGTCCTCTTTATTACCTTATTACTTATCTTTTTTGTTCTGTTCAGGGATAAAGATAGAGATTGAGGGAATGTCCAACCAATGCCTGGCTCCAACCTGAGACCCAATCAATGAGAGAGCCAACCTCTGACACAATTGATGATACTCTGTTATTCTTGCAGACAGGAGCCTAGTATAACTGTCCTCTGAAAGCTTATACCAAGCAGTGTGGCCAAACAGATGTTGAGACTCATAGTCAAACACTGAGTGAAGAATAAGAATTCTGGTGGAAAAATGGGGGGACTAAATAGAAGGACCTGAAGGTGACAGAAGCTGCATAAGAATAGCAATGGTGTCAATGAGCCAGAGCACAGAGGGGCTTGCAGAGAATGAAGCAATAGACTGGACCTAGGCATCATACACAAAGAAAGAAGATGGGCAACTCTGGCTTCATATGGATCCCCTACTAATAGGTGCAGTGGCTGTCTCTGACATGAACTTAGTTGCCTGCTTTTTTATCATTTCCCCTTGGTGGGGGTGTTTTGCCAGGCCACAGGGGAAGTAGCTCAGTTCAATGCTACATGATGAACTGCAGTGGGAAGGGGAGCTTCTCCTTTTCTGAGGAAAAAGGGCTGTAGGATGGGGGAATAGGGAGGGAGAGTGGAGCAGATAGTAGAGAAGGAGGGGTCTATGATGATGATGCAAAGTGAATAATAAATAAATTAATTAATCAAAAAATCAAAGGAATCCCCTAGTGATTACTAGTTTTAACAAGTCTGCTGTGCCTATAGAGCATTGGCACAACTGGATTTAAGTGTTAAACTCAGGGCTATAGGGCAACGTTTGTGATCCCATCCCCAACCCGCTCCTTTCACGCAGGTGCAATGATAGGACAAAAACTGATTTCTTAAAGTTGTTATAAAACACTGAAATCATAAACAAACTGCCCATTGAGAAAACTCTGACAGTACATGTTGTTTCAAGTTGCAGTTTTTAGCACTGCTCCACTACCTAAATCACCTAACCTCACTGAGTAAAGAGGTAAGTTCTACATGCCTGAGAAAACAGGATTGAGTAGGAAAAAATATTAAGATTCTTTCACTGATTCTACCCTTGTTGATTATAGGTACAGAAGTAAAGAAAATCATTAATGATTGCCTTAGCTACTTGCTGTGTTGTTGCAATAAAACTTGTCAAAGGCAACTTAGAGAGTGAAGGAAGGGTTCCTTTTAGCTGGTAGTTCTAGAATGGTACGGCAGGGCAGTCTGACAATAGGACCTTGATGTTGATTGTGTCTATAGTCAAGAAACAGAGTGATACATGTTTGTGCTCAGCTAGCTTTTTCCTTTTTATGGAGACCAGGAAGGAAGTACTTGTAAGAGTGACTCATTCCTTTACAGTGACTCTTCCCTGAATTGATCTTTTTTCTCTTTCATTTATTTATTTACTCATTTTACATCCTAATCACAGCTTTCTATCTCCTCTCCTCACATTCCCACCCTCCTACCCTCTTTCCTCATTTTCCCTTCCCTTCTTCTCAGAGATAAAAGCCCAGCCATGTGACATCTCACCTAGATATTTCATGTTGCATCAGAGTTAAATACATCCTCTGAAGCCAGATGAGACTTCCCAACTAGAGAAAAGTGATCTAATAGCAGGCAACTGTGTCTATATCAGTGACAGCCTCCAGTCCAGTTGTAAAGGGACCCACCTGAAAACTGAGCTGCCCAGTATCTCTGAACTGAAAACTTCTGTAAGGCAAAGAACACTGTCAATAGGACAAAATGTCAACCTACAGACTGGGAGAATATCTTCACCAATCTTATCTCTAACAGATGGCTAATATCCAAAATATATAAAGAACAGAAGAAATTAAACAAAGACACAAAAACAAATAATACAATTAAAGAATGAGTTAAAAAGCTAAACTGAGAATTCTCAACAGAAAATCTCTAATTGCTGAGAAACACTTAAAGAAATGTTCATCACCCTTAATCATTAGAGGAATACAAATCAAAATTACTCTGAAATCCTACCTTACACCCATCAGAACGGCTAAGATAAAAAACTTAAGTGACAGCACATTCTGGAAAGGATACGGAGAAAGGGGAACATTCCTTCATTGCTGATGGAAGTGCAAACTTTTACAAACACTTTGGAAATCAATCTGGTGCTTTCTCAGAAAACTGGAAATATTTCCACCTCAAGACACAGCTATGCCAGTTCTTACATGTCTTGTCTGAATTAATCTAATCACTTATAGATTCCCCTAGATTCTACCTTAATCTTAACAATGCCTCTGACTATACCAAACTTTAGTGTTGTCACCTAGGTGACTCTAGATTCTATCAAGTTATCACTATCAACTTTCATGGCATGAAACTATTTAATTACATAGACTTGGTGAGAGTTTGAAAGTTGAGTTCAGAGCACGTATGTTTGGTTCAGCTTCTAGGTCTTTAGTTTTCCCTCTTTTATCTTCTAGTAACCAGTGTCCAAGATGCATTTTGTGCATTGTCTTCCTTTTCTAATTTAAGTAGGTTCACACTTTAAACATAGCCATTTTGTATTTATCTTCTATAATTCCAATATATTAACTGAGCTTACGTTTCTTACTTTTGAGATATTGAGTGTAGTTTTTGTACTATTGAAATGTGAGGTCTGACCTATGAATCATTGAATATGACCACACAGAGAATCACTGTTTGCAGTCATTGCAGGCTGTCAATCTAGAAGTGAAAGGTTCTTCTCTTCATAACTTATTCTTGAGCTCAAACGGTCTTTCCAAATCGGATTTTTTATTATATTTAAGAAAAACAGCATAAAATTCCCATGTCTCCAGTGTCAGCTTCTGAAGTAACTAGAAAACCTGCCAAATATGACCTTCTTAAACAACATATCTCTCTTTTTTCCAGAGGAAAACTGTAAAGATCAAGTCACAGCTGCACGTAGTACCTAATTAAACAAGTGTAAGAAAGCTGAGAAAGGTCAGGCTGTCAAAAATCATTGCTGTATCTTTACTGAATTGTATTTAAAGGCTCATTGCAGCAAAGAAAATAACTCAATAATGTGTGTGAGACTGGAATAGTAAATGAATTCAAGGGGCAGACTTCTCCGTGGCATGTAACTGAACATTTCAAGATAAAAATCCAGGAAACAAACTAAGGAAGAGCATATGTGGTGAGTGAGACAAACAGCTAATATTAATATGGAGTTCAACATGCCAGGATCAAGTAGAAGCAAGACAAAATTCCAAATGTCAGATATTGTCTTGATTTTTTAAAAATTAAGGAACAAATGGTATATAGTTCCATAAAACATGCTGTAAGAAAAGTCACCTGTAATTATGTGGTCAAAATTAAGTAATGAAGGGGGAAATTAGTTACTTTATCTCATGAAAACACTATTTGGTTGGGGAAATATTGGTACTTCTCTGTATGTACTCAGAAGTCCCTAGAGTGCACATGATTGTCTGAAGGGTCTCCTGCTTCTGTTCCACTTCTTTCTGCCATCTGAACTGAATGGAAAGATGTGTCTAAAGAATAAACCCACAAAAAAGAAAGCATGAATTCATTGCTCCAAATTAATACCTTCTGCCTTGAGAAGGAGAGAAGATGAACTATTTTCTCCCTAAAGTCTACTTTAGTTTTGAAGTATTGTAGAAATGAGCCTACTGGGAACTGCTGAGGGGTGCTAGTCAGCATCCGAGTACAAGTTTCAGTGCAGTAAACTTAAAGTTTGTTTTTCAGCCTTTTCCTCTATCTCTGGGGATATGGTATAATCTGAAAGAAAGGTCCTATGACTACTGGAATAAACAGGCTGTATTTTTTAATTGAGCTGGAGTATACGTTTTAGGTATTCTTTAAGAGGAGAGATTTATGAAAGGATGAAATTATACCAAACAATAGCTTCTGAAACAAAAAGGTGTGTGTGTGTGTGTGTGTGTGTGTGTGTGTGTGTGTGTACGCATGCGTGTGTTATACTATTTCTTCATCCAATCTATCACCAGTCCTTAGGTCTTCCCTCCACCATGGCATCATTTAAATATTTGTAAACCAAACTATAATAAAGTTTATAACCTGAAAGAACAAAACATTACATTTTTATTACTCTGACAGGTGAATAATTTGCCTCTTCTCTCAACCTTCAGGGTGGTTTGGATGCCATCGTGCCATGAACAACTGACAAAGCATTTGAAGTGTGCCATTGCAAGCTTAATTGCGATTTGTGGTAATTTCTGCTCAAATTCCTCCCTGACACAGTTGATTTATTTCGCAAATCAGTGCATCTAGAGGCTGTACTGTGTCGCATTATGGGCCTTTGATATAGAACCTTTGTTTTATAACAGGGAAAATAATTAGCTTTTGGACAAGCCTGAGTTGCGATGTCGGGTTCTATCTGTGGTGCTGAAAGAAATTATTAGCGCTGAGCTAATGAAGGCACTCAGCCAGGCTCTGCCACCTTACTAATTTGTCTCTTTGGGATTTTCGCAAAATTAAAAATGAGATAAGCACAAAGTGGAATGAATTTTATAAAGAAAACATTAAATTTGTTGAAAGAATCTGTTGAGAACCTGTTAAAGCTGAATTTAAGCGAAATTGTCGTTTACCAGTTTGCCACTCGAATACTGGTTTCTGTATGGTTGGGATGAAATTGTTTAAGCATATTTTAATTAACATCTGTATCTGAGATTTCAAAGCTTTGTTTGAAATTATCAGCAAGTTGCAGTGTCAGCAAGCACTGCGTGTTAAATAAGGATCTAATTTCAGTCCACCGGCTTTGAGACTGCAAAGTCAATTTGCATTAAAGGCAAATTTATATGATAAGTAAAATTGAACTAGAGATAGCTCATTTTGAAATGCAATGCTTCCCCCCGACTTACCTATGCTTCCATTTTCTATCCTCAGAAATTGCTAAAATTTAGTCTTGTGGTTGAGTATCTGATCCTTCCTTTGAGTTAGAATACCATATACTTGTCTGCATTATAATCAATAGCATGTTTAACCTGATGCTTGTTTAGCGGTACTTAGACTCAGTCCTAAACAAAACCAGCACCAGTTGGTTACGTTATGTTTTTATTAGGTTATAAACTAGCACTCAGGTATACAACAGTAATCACAAAGCTGTGATGCTGAGAAAAAATAATCACATTAAATAGACCTTCATGAATAACAAGTGAGGTTCCATTTCACTTCATTTCTGTTCATTTTAAAATCAGCATTAGCTTTTCTGGCACATAATTTTTCATTGTTTGCTGAACACAGCTCTATTAGAATGATTCACTGTCTTTAATATTAGTGATTATAGTACATTTCAATTACACAGTGTGTTATATAGTTTGTTGTATTACTTTCCACATCCCTGCTATTTGACTCTGCTGGAAAAGATTAAATGCAGCAAGATGGTGAGAATTTGGGTTTTGAGGGTAGGAAAGAACCCTTGTAAAGACTGACAAATTAATGTGGAGAAAAGTTCATATATAAAAGTAAGTGTCATAAGTTTACAAGATAGATGATATTATGTCATGTATTCATGTCACAATAAAATGCATATATATATATATATATATACATAATTTTAGTGGTGACATAACATGCATACAATAAAATCATCCACTTTAAAGATAAATGTTTATGTTTAAAAAGTGTGTGTGTGTGCACTTTTTTCAGGTCCAGACTGGGTCAGAAGAGGGCATAAAATAACTCTGAAATGATAGGAGTTTGTGAGCCCTGCAAGGTAGGTGCTGGACACTGAACTTGGATATTTTATAAGAGCCATATATGCTCATAACTACTGAGCCATTTCACCAGTCTCCTCAAAATTTCATATCAAATATCTACTTTGAAGGACTTGATAAAAATATGTTCCCAGAGTACTTGAGAAAGTCAAATCCCTCTCTCCACTCAAGTGTGGAGACTGTCCTGTCCATGGGCTAGATCAGAGTAGGGGTTTAAATTTTACCGCCTGTATTGTCCTTGGCTAGGGCCTTAGTTTGAGCGGGAGGTAATCCCTCTGAGGAACAGTCATAGGGGAGGGGAATAAGGGGAAAATGGGAGGGAGGGGAGAATGGGAGGATACAAGGGATGGGATAACCATAGAGATGTAACAAGAATAAATTAATTAAAAAAAATAATTAGTAAAAAAAAATATTTATGTTCCCAGGACCACCCTAGAAAATAATTAATTATTTCTTTCCCGCCTTAATGTAAATCTTGCATATACTTTTGAAATTCTATAATGTTACATAAAAAGAAAATAGAGAAGTAGACCTTAATGTTTCACAAATTAGTAAGTAAAATTCAGGTTGTTGTAGTAATTTGTCTGCTAGGTCAGATATCTTCATGTAAATTCCATTCTTGATCATTCATTCATTCATTCATTCATGAATGACATAACGAATTTCAAATTTATGCTAATTTTGACATTGTAGTCGTGAATATTTGAGTTCTTTGTATGTGGATATATGTTTTTATCTGTTTTGATAGCTAGGATTTGAAATAGTGACTAATATGCTAAGGATGTGATTAACTATATGAGAAATTAAAAATATTAAACACCAATTTTTTATCTTATAAATTTATAAATTTCTAGCTATTATGACACATTATAACCAAAATTCTATGTAATTGGACTCTTTAATAATAGCTGTTCTTGCAGCAAGATTGTTAGCTTTATTATAATTTCAAAATTAGTTTTTATAATAGCTATTAATACCCACTCTTATTTCTATTATATTTTGTATGTTTGGGACTGGAGAGATGGTTCAGAAGTTAATAGCACACCTGCATATTTCCTTTATTGAAGGCTATAGTTTGCTTCCCAGCCCTTATGTCAGGAGGCTGAAGACTGCCTATAGACCCAGCTCTCTGGACACATACACACACATACAAATACATGAAAAATATTAAAAATTAAAAGGTTGTTTATATAATGTTCCCACCCGTGTGGTTGGTTATTTGTACTACTGAGTTGTAGAAGTAGTTACAACATTTTCCACTGGCAGTACAGTTCATTCCAACATTTTTCACAATTTCACGTTTTTTGAGAATTCATGTAAACTCTTAAGGTTTCAAATGAACTCTAACATTTAATATGTTATCAACGACTTTGTGTGTGTGTGTATGTGTATGTGTCTGTTTGCTAAGAAAACATTATGTGTTTTAAAGTTTTAAATGTTTCTTTCTCTTTAATTTCTTCATGTTTTCATATTTGTTTTTAGAGGTGAAATCTCACCACAATTTATGAAAACTCATCTATAGTTTTAGGCTGCTGAGAGCTTGAGAGCTTTTTTAAAAAATTATTATTAAAAAACATTGACTTTTATCAAACCATTTTTTAGACCATTTACAAAGTTTCTCTGCTCTATTAATATGGCAAATTGTGTTCATTCATTTGCAAATGCCAAAGAACTCTCAGATTCCTCAGAGAACCTTGTTTTATAAAATTGTCTAATTTTCCTTGTACTTTACTTATATGAATTTGACACACAGTCAAATGTTTTTGTCTCTCTGTTTTGGGTATATATTTAGTTTACATTTCTTGCAATGTGTTGGTGTGGTATTTTTTTCAACTATTTATTTTCTCAAAAACAGCATTTCACGTAGCCTGAGATGTCCTTGCCATTCACCGGAGGATGAGCTCGAACCACTCATCTTCTTGCCTCATGCTGTTATGTGAGTCGCATGACAACACAGCTGGCATTAAAAGGTGCTGGACACAGCCCAAGGCTCTATTTATGCTTAGGAAAAGAACTCTACCATCTAAACCACATAGCCTACCTGTCTACCCCCATCTTGAGGAAATCAAGATGTCAAAAGTTATGGAAATGGTACTTTCTTGTTTACCTAGATAATTTTCTTAGTAATAGCATTATCAGCACTAACAATTTGAAAGTCCATCTATGAATGCATAGGCAAGAAGCCTTGACATTCATTTTTTTTCTGGGAAACATTTAAATCAAGCATTAATTATATATTATACATTCAATTCATGTTTTCTCCTTTTGCTTAGGGTCAAGTTTATAATTTTGTACCTCTAAATCATTTATTTCATATAAGTAGAAAAATTTTTGGCTGAAAATTATTTATAATATTTTATTTTTTATTTAATGTGTTTGAAACCTATGCTTTTTTTATTCCTAACTCTTTTAAATGTCATTATTTTTCTTATGTTATTTACATTTTAAAGAAGCGATTTATGTTTCATATTTGTTTTTTTAAAGAGATTTAAGAATTTTCTCTTTTCATTAATTCCAACTTTGTTCTTTTGAGGTTTGTTTTGTTTTGTTATTTTCAATAGTTTGTTATACTTGCTTTATGAATGTCTCCTTAAAGTTTATATATGAAGTTTTATAGAGCTCCTGTAATGACTTGGTAGGTAAAAGCCCCCACCCCAGACCTGGTGACCTGACTTCCTTCCCTGGAACACACTTTGGAAGGAGAGAAGCAAAAACACAGTTTCCACTGACCTCCACATACTTGCTGGTATGTGAATCATTGACAGACACACATATACACAAATTAATATTAAATTTTAAAAATTATTTAAGAGGATGAAAGGATGGTATATGTATGTAAAAAATGTAAGCTTTAAAGTGATAAGGTCTTAATGAAAGTCTTTTTAACTTTGTTTTTTTTTGTTTTGTTTTGTTTTGTTTTGTTTTGTTTTTTATTAATTTATTCTTGTTACATCTCAATGGTTATCCCATCCCTTGTATCCTCCAATTCTTCCCTCCCTCCCATTTTCCCCTTATACCCCTCCCATATGACTGTTCCTGAGGGGGATTACTTCCCCCTGTATATGCTCATAGGGTATCAACTCTATTCTCGGTGACCTGCTGTCCTTCGTCTAAGTGCCACCAGTTCTCCCCCTCCAGGGGACATGGTCAAATGTGAATCACCAGAGTACGTGAGAAAGTCATATCCCACACTCCACTCAAGTGTAGAGACTCTTCTGACCATTGGCTAGATCTGGGTAGGGGTTTAAAGTTTACTGTCTGTCTTGTCCTTGGCTGGTGCCTTAGTTTGAGTGGGACCCCTTGGCCAAAATCTGCCTATCATAACGTTCTACTTGTAGGTTTCTAGGACCCACTGGATCCTTCTACATTGCTATTCTCACATGGTTCTCTCAACTAGAGTCCCAATAGGATGTCCTCCCCTCTGTCCCAGTTTCCTGGTAAGTGAAGGCTTTCGTGAGTCATGCCCCTTGGGCTAGTATGCAGATATAAGTGAGTATATACCATTTCAGTCTTTCTGCTTCTGGGTTAACTCACTCATTATGATCATTTCTAGCTCAATCCATTTATCCACAAATTTCGGGAATTCCTTGTTTTTAATAGCTGAATAGTATTCCATAGTGTATATGTACCACAGTTTCTTTATCCATTCTTCTACTGAGGGACATTTAGGCTGTTTCCATGATCTGGCTATTATGAATAAGGCTGCTATGAACATGGTTGAGCACATTTTCTTGTTGTGTGCTGGCGCATCTTCTGGGTATATTCCAAGGAGTGGGATAGCTGGATCTTGAGGAAGCCCTATTCCCAGTTTTCTGAGATAGCACCAGATAGATTTCCAAAGTGGCTGTACTAGTTTGCATTCCCACCAGCAATCAAGGAGTCTTCCTCTCTCTCCACATCCTTGCCAGCATGTGGTGTCACTTGAATTTTTGATCTTAGCCATTCTGATGGGAATAAGATGGAATCTCAAAGTTGTTTTGATTTGCATTTCCCTGATGACTAAGGAGGTTGAGCATTTCTTTAAGTGTTTCTCAGCCATTTGATATTCCTCTGCTGAGAATTCTCTGTTTAGTTCCAAGCCCCATACCGCAGTTGGGTTATTTGGTTTGGTGGTGTTTAATTTCTTGAGTTCTTTAAATATTTTGGATATTAGACCTTTGTCAGATGTAGGGTTGGTGAAGATCATTTCCCAGTCTGTAGGCTGTCGCTTTGTTCTCTTGACGGTGTCTCCAGCCTTACAGAAGCTTCTCAGCCTCATGAGGTCCCATTTATTAATTGTTGACATTAAGGCCTGGGCTGTTGGTGTTCTGTTCAGGAAGTTGTCTCCTGTGCCAATATGAACTTTGAATACATATCTTAGGAGTGAATTACAGAACAAAACTGTCTCAACCTCTATTTCCTTGCTAATGTTGGAAACACTCAGTACAAGATAATTTATCTTATGCAGATATTCCTAGAGGTCCAAACCAATAGGAATGCATGATCTTCAATTTGAATATCCAGAATCAAGAGCATTTTTTCCTTTTCTTCATGCACTCCATTATAGTGATAACTGATTGACTGACTATTGAAGTTGCTTAAGCAATTAATTTAAGTACTTCTTTACTATCACAAATGTTTAAAGACAAGATATATATTCTAAATATTTTGTAGCTGTTAATTCACAACATTTTATTTTCTTATGTTTTTACTTTCATTATATTTTAAAGATGTTTAAAAATCACTTGTGTATATGTACTATGTAATTTTCCTTTAATGTTATCTATTTAGGATGTGAAAATAGTTTTGCTATTGGTTTCCTATTAATTTCTGTAACCACCACTGTATACATTATATAAAAAACAGCTTAAAGATATATTGAGAGCCATTTACAAGTATGCTTTTTCTAGACTGTGTAAAGAAATATATATGAATTCTGAAAATATCAAGTATTGGTAATTATCAAGTGGATCAATGTTTTATAGAATCATTTAATTATTATATATTTTAAATCATTACAACTGTCATCACTTTCTCGGAAATTAATAATAAAATCTGAACCAGTGACTAAAGATTTGTTCATTTATTTATTTATTTATTTATTCCTTTACTTTTTATTTATATATGAATCTTAGGCTAGTTGATGTGTTGTCTTGCAGAAAACCATACGGTAAGGTGAGCATATTCTGAAAAAGCCATATTCTGATATTACTCTTACTCCAAATTCTTAACATTTAATTGTTTGAGATATTGTGCAACATAATTTTACTTTTAAATCAACTATAGCTTTGTGGTTTAATGTGTTTTTGTACAATGCATTTAGACAAGTCCTGTGCCTAGTAACAACTGCTTTTTAAATTACTACTTTGTTTTCTCATTAATGTGGTTTCTGGGGATGGAACGTGGGTCACAAATCTTGCAAAGCAAGTAAGTACCTTTACTTGCTGAGCCATCTCTTATCCCAATTCAGTATTTTTAAGTCTCTGGTTCACTAACCACATTTTAAGTTCTTCTTAAACCAGAATTCTGCTATTAGGTTTATCTCTCTCCTTGTATAATCAGTCCTTATTCTCAGTAATAATCACTGAAACAAAAATATTTGTAAAAGAAAAATGTTTCTAATATTCATGTTAGCAATTGATTTCTATCATCCATGTGAATGTTTTCTGTGTATGAATGTATGAGCACATGTGTGAGGACATGTTGAGGACATATGTGAGGACATGTGTGGTTATCCTGTTTTAGATTCATGTGGTTCTTGTATTATAGCTATCTTAACAAAGACAAAATACTTAAGTTCTTGTTGGATTAAGTAGCTCTCATTCTTAATTAGTAGCCTTTTTGATGTCTTGGTAGAAAACATTGGTAATTCAATGATGTATATTCACTCTGACTAGTCAGAATGCCTATTTTCTAACACTAAATGACTTCTGAATCTTGTCATTTCTCTTATCTCTGTGACTTAACTACTGATGTACATACAATATTTTATCTTCTACAGTTAATATTTCTATTAATATTTCTCTATAAGCATATATGATACATTCCCATGTTTCTCTATTTTTTCTGTTACCTTTTCCCTAAATTCTAGTCAATTCACCCTTGCATGTCACTCTTTCCTCTTATGACAGTAAGTCTGTCATAATTTCCATTTGACCAACTTCTTTACAGCAAACTTTGGAATTGTTCCTCCCTAGAAAATCTAGAACAATTTTAGGAACCATTTCCATCATAGATCATCTGCTTTTACAGTGTTAGGAAATATCTCAGAATTGCCATTTCATACATCTCATAACACTCTGTAGTTTTTTGTTTTTTGTTTTTGGCAAGACTAGCACTTTAGGACTAGTTACTTTTTCAAGATCTAAAGTGACCTCATCAGTGTTTAGTGTAACAGAACAGTATACTATTCAATCTTCTATACACTCAGAAGACAGATATGACCATTCTTCCATGAATCTAATGCTTGAATTTCTATTCTTCAAAGAATGATTGTGCTGGTTAGCTTTTTGTCAACTTGACACAAGATACATTCATAGGGCAAGAGGGAACCTCTATTGAGAGAACACCTCCATCAAATAACCAGCTCTATTCCCACAACTGTGAGTGCATTTTTTAAATTAAGGACTGATGTGTAAGGGCCCAGTCATCTGTGAGCAGTGCCACTTCTGTTGTCATGAATTGATTAAGAAAGATAACTAAGCAAGCCCCAGGTAACAAACCAGGAAGTAGTACTTCTTTACCTCCTCTGTTTCATTTCACTGCCTCCCCGATCTCCTGCCCCGACTTTCCTCAGTGATGTACTATGACCTATGCCATGTAGGTTACACAAGCAAAAAACAATGTCAAAAACCCTTTTTATACCTGTAAAGTTTTTTTTCTTACTTTTAATTCATGGTATTTTTCACAGTAATAGAAAGCAAACCTGGACAATGGACAATAGAGATTAGTTTTAATGGTTCAGGTAATGATTGATTTTGCATACACTAACTATACGTGATTTAATGAAGACT
Organism: Acomys percivali; assembly: GCA_907169655.1. Lineage (NCBI taxonomy): Eukaryota > Metazoa > Chordata > Mammalia > Rodentia > Muridae > Acomys > Acomys percivali. The sequence continues at coordinate 130,089,739 of OU015743.1, forward strand.
TAACTCTTGAGAAGTTAGGTGATGAGGAAAAATGTAGAACAAAAGCTATTTCTTATGTTTTTTCATTCTTAGAAATAATTAACTTTAATTAGATCAAGACATGTCATTGGACATATAATTAAAATTTGAATTGATTTACATAAATCTAAGGCCATCTAAATTATCTTAAAGGCAGGAAAATTAGGAGCTAGATATATGAGGTTCAGAAAGCTCATAAGTAACAAAATTTTGTTCTTTTTCCCTTCCTTATCTATCATTCTTCAGTGATCTTTATATTTTTATTTAGTTTAGCATATACAGGGGGAGGTAATCCCTCTCAGGAACAGTCATAGGGGAGGGGAATAAGGGGAAAATGGGAGGGAGGGGAGAATGGGAGGATACAAGGGATGGGATAACCATAGAGATGTAACAAGAATAAGTTAATTAAAATAAAAATAAAAATAAAAAAGAAGTTAACTTATGTGAAATTATAACTATTTTGTTTGATTTCTCAAAAAGAAATGATAGTAGACTGGAAACCAGTTTGGGTCTTTAAGCTGGTTGAATACACGTATAGTTAAGTGATCTGAACTCAGACCATTCTAAGACCTTACATCAACTCCAATTGAATACAGTCCTCAGAGCATATGGTGCCTGCATTTCAGATTCTGTCATGAAAAGGGCTTGGTGATTGTAAATACTCCCTCATAGAATGTATTGGCATGGAGAATGTTATTTTCCCTCACCTGAGACTCCAGCCACTCTTCGTAGCCATTTATACACAATTCTGCTCTAACTGTATATGTCTACAGGGGGCTATGAGGTTGTTATACTATACCATCTGGGAAAGGTCAGTTGGAATGGGCCTACATTTATGTGGCTATGGTAATGTTATTCATTTTAAAGGAAGAATTCCCAGATTGGAAGCTTTATGGGTCACCCATGCTCTCATCTTTTACTTACGCTCTGTAAGTAAGACCTATGACCACATTGATTCCTCAAAGTGATATTTTGTTTGTGGTTTGGATCTTATGAGGAGACAGTAGTTCCTTTCATCTATCCAGAAAAGGATTTCTCAGAGCACTAATCTTATCCTAACTAATCATTGTATGATCCTTGACATTACATTTTCCCAGAATAATTGTGTTTTCAGCTTTATATTCAATTCAATTTCTTTCTCTTTTAGAACTATAATCATCAATAATTCATACTCCACCAAGAATACACAGCTAGCATGGTATTTTCTGGAAACGTGAAACTGTGACTACACAAAGGAGGTTTCAGTGTAGATCCAGTTCTAATCTTCTGAGTCCTATGTCCTATATAAGTGATGCCTTTAGCAATAGCGACTTTCCTTCAATATCTGAGAGGCAACCAAGACAGCAACAGTACCCTATAATGCTTTTAGAGTTAGTAGTAATATCATGACAAACAGCTCCTGTGGAGACATCTCATGCTTGGGACTGGGATTGTTGTATAATTTTATATACTTTATGGATTTTGTGGCTTTATTGTCTGCCAAATTGCATAACTTCAAGCTTCCAAGGCAAAGAATCAAATAATAGTCCTATCCAGCTGTAATGCCAATGAACTCTGCAAAGACAAGTATAACAAGAATTCTTATAGATGTCATAGAGTCATTCATGTGTTGGTGGTAACCAACAACTGTATAACTGGATTCAAACCACACTATAGGAAAGAAATCATTTTTGGTACTGGAAACATGGCCATCTTCCCAGGAATAGTGAGGTTATAGATCTTACAGGAGAATCTATTGCCATGACTTTACTATATTAGCATGAAGAAGCCAGACTGCATTTCATTCTACAGCTAATCCTTATGCACACCTATAACTATCAATTACTCTTACTCTAAACAAAAGAAACATCTCTTTGCTTAAAAGGGATACTGTTGTTCAAAACTATAGCATGTCAGAATGCAAAGATCAGTGAATTATACAGTCATATACAGCACAGCTCTTACACCTGGATCTCAGGGAACATCACAGAAGAAAGAGCAAAAAGAGTATAAGAGCCAGAGACAGAGAAAATTGTGTCTCCTAGAAACAACAAGAATTATATCTTCAACATTGTGACTGCCTAAATAGGACCTTAGCAATAAAAATACCACTGGATATGTTAACATGGAAGCACAAAATCTCTTGTGGTCTTACCCAGAAGAAGCAGCTAATGAGTTCTGGTAGAAGGAAAATTGACCTCTTTGAGGGATGAGTCTCAAAATTGGTTATCTAATACAAAAGGGTCAGTTATGACATTGTATAATTACAAATAGCCATGGATAGACTTGTGAGGTTTTGTGTGTGTGTGTTTGTATACACACACACATATATATGTATATATATTTACACACATAGTATGACATACACACACACACACACATACACACACACAAACACACACAAACACACACACACCTTGGCAGGTTTCCAGCCAATGCAAGACTCTGTTTCAAAACAAAAAGGTGAATAGCATCATAGGAATTTCATTCAGGGATATCCTTTGACTTCAGATGAACAGATATACACAAGAACAGGCATCTGTATACATGTGTACCTCTTACACAAACATACACACACACATGCATACACACACACCAAAACACCCTCACATACAAGCCTGACTATTCTTTCTCTGTTTATGTCTTACTCCTCTGAGCTTTCAAACATACACTCACATGCATGTACATATAAATAAAATCAAAGTTATACATATTATGGGTATTTCCATCTTTTTTGAACAAAGGTTGACAATTTACTAGTTTTTAAAAATATTATAGTTATACTTACATTTGATGACCCCAACATTAAAGATAAGTTGACCTGGTGGGAAAATGTTTATTACTTTTATATTTTTTACATTATAGTGTGTGTGTTTGTGTGTGTGTGTGTGTGTGTGTGTGTGTGTGTGTGTGTGTGTGTGTTCAGTACACATCCCGTGAATCTGGGAATAGACTCTAACAAGGTGATGATGCAAATGCACAGTGGCCATTGCCTGGGAATAAAGATTTTTAAAATATATTAATTTAATCAATTTACATCCTGATACCAGGCCCCTTTCTCCTCTTTTCCCAGTCTCACACTCACACCCACATCCTCCCATGCCCCCAAGGGGTGTCAACCCAACCTGGCATCTCAAGTCACAGCAGAACTAACTGCATCCTCTCCCATGTGGGGCTGACAAGACAGCCAAGATGTGGGAAAGGGATCCAAAGGCAGGTAACTCAGTCAGAGACAGTCCCTTCTCCCACTGTTAGGGTACTCACATATTGACAAGCTTCACATATACTATACATGTGTAGGGGGTCTAGATCCAGCACATGCATGTTATTTGGTTGGTGGTTTAGTCTCTGTGAACCCCCATGGACCGAGATTATTTGATCTGTAGGTCTTCTTGTGGTGTCCTTGATATCTCTGGCTCTCTCTCTGTACCCTCCCACTCTTCCACAGAACTCTCCTAGATCAGCCTACACTTTGGTTGTGGGTCTCTCCATCAGCTGCTGCATGAAGCCTCTTAGAAGACAGACATACTAAGCTCCTTTCTGCAAGCAAACAGAGTATCACTAATGGTGACAGGAGTTGGCTTCTCCCATGGGGTGGGTCTCAAGTTGACCCAGTCGTTGGTTTGCCATTTCCTCAATATCTGCTCCAACTTTACCCGTATACTTCTTGTAGGCAAAAAAAAATTTTTTTTTGATTGAATGTTTTATGCATGGGTTGGTGTTTCACAGGAATACAGGAGGCGGCAACTTCAGGCTCCTTAATCACTGCTGCTAGTAGTCTAAGCTAGGGTCATCCCCATAGGCTCCCATGAACCTCATTTGTCCCAGAGTTATTCTCCACCACCATTTTCCGTTTTCTCTCCTGGTCATCTCTGCCCTCATACATTTCTCTTCTCCTGATCCCCATTTCTGTTACCCTCCCCATGCTATTTCCCAACCAGTTGTCTCCCACCATTTACTTTGGATGTCTATTTATTTCCTGTTTTGGTTGAGATTCAAGCATCTTCCCTTTGGCCCTCCTAGGCTTCTTTCATTCTGTGGCTTTTACCATGGTTTTCTTGTACTTTGTGGTTAATATCCACTTACATCTGAGTAAAAATTATGAATATCTTTCTGTGTATGGGTTACTTCAAAAAGGATAATATTTTTTAATTCCATCCATTTTTACACAAATTTCATGATGTATTTATTTTTAATAGCTCAGTAGTATTCCATTGGGCAAGTGACCATATTTTCTTTATCTAATCTTCCATTAAGGGATATCAACATTGTTTCTATTTTCTCGCTAGGATAAACAAAACTGCTATGACCCTAGTTGAGCAAAGCATCATTTGATTATAAGGCCCAGGATTTGATTATAAGGCCCAGGAGTAGTATAGCTGGTTCTTGAAGTAGAACTTATACCAATTTTCTGAGAAACTGCCAGATTGATTTCCAAAGTGATTGTACAAGTTTTCACTCCCACCAGCAATGAAGGAATGTTCTCCCTGCTCTACATCCTTGTCAACATGTGCTATCATTTGAGGTTTTGATCTTAGCCATTCTGAGTATGGAATCTCAGAGCAGTTTAAATATGCATTTCCCTGATGCTTAAGAATGTTGAATTTCTCAGCCATAAGAGATTTCTCTGTTGAGAATTGTGTATTTAGATATATACCCCTTTTTAATTGAATTGTTTGGTTTGTGGGTGTCTATTTTCTTGAGTTCTTTATATATTTTGGATGTTAGCACTCTGATAAATTTAGGGTTAGTGAAGGTATTTTCCAATTTTCTAGGCTGCCATTTTGTCTGATTGCTAATGTCTTTCGCCTTGCAGAAGCCTTTCAGTTTTATGAAGTCCCATTAATAAATTGTTGCTCTTAATGCCTCAGCTGTTGGTGTGCTGTTCAGAAAGTTATCTTTTGTACCAGTGAGTCAAGGCTATTCCCCACTTTCTCTTCTATTAGACTTAGAGAATCTGGTTTTATGTTCGGGTCTGTGATTAAATTGGACTTCAATTTTATGCAGGGATATATATATATAATCTTCCTTCTTCTACATGCAGACATCTAGTTACACCAGAGTCACTTCTTTTTGGAGATGCTTTCTTTTTTTCATTATAGGGTTTAACTTCTTTATCATAAATCAAGTACCCATGGATGTGTGTTCTTATTTCTGAGTCTTCAATTAGATTACGTTAATCTACTTCTCTATTTTTCTTCCAACATCATGTGGAGTTTCCTAATATGCTTTGTAATACTGCATGAAATCTGGGGTGGTGGTACCTCCAGAATTTCTTTTTTTTTTCTTTTCTTTTTTTTTTTTTTTGTACATGGTTGTTTTAGCTATTACATTTTTTTAAAATTTTTCTGTATGAAGTTGAAAATTTCTCTTTCCAGATCTGTAAACATGTGTTAGTATTTTAGTGGGAATTGTATTGAATCTTTATATTGCTTTTTATAATATGGCTATTTTTACTATATAAATACTAATGATCCATGAATATGGCAGATCTTTTCATCTTCTATTACCTTCTTCAAGTTCTTTCTTCAGTGTCTTGAAGTTTGTGTCATACCAGTCTTTCACTTGCTTGGTTAGAGTTACACCAAGATATTTTATACTATGTGTGGCTATTGAGGAGGGGATTGTTTAACCTAATTTTTTTCTTAGCTTACTTACTTACTTACACACACACACACACACACACACACACACACACACACACACACTATCATATCATCTGCAAATAGCAATACTTTGATTTCTTCTTATCCAATTTGTATCCACTTGATCTATTTTAGGTTTTTGTTGTTGTTGTTCTAGCTAAACCTTCAAGTATTATGTTGAATAGATACGGAGAGAATTAGTAGTCTTGTCTTTTCACTGAATCTAGTGGAATCACCTTAAGATTCTCTCCATTTAAGATGATTTTGGTTATTGGATTTCTGCCATTATTGTGTTTTAGTATGCACTTTGTATCCCAGATTTCTTCAATATTTTTAACATGAAGGGATATTGGATTTTGCCCAAGGCTTTTTAGCATCTAATGAGATGGTTATGTGTGTTTTTTCTTTTAGTTTCTTTACAGGAAGGATTCCATTTATGGATTTTTATATATTGAACTATCCCTACATCTCTTTTATAAAGCTTACTTGATCATGGTTGATGATATCTTGGATTTGGTTTGTATTTTTGCATCTATTGTCATAAGGGAGATTGGTATGAAATTCTTTTTCCTTGTTGAATCTCTATGTGGATTAGGTATCAGTGTCTCTAGTCTGACAGAATGAGTTCAGCAATGTTCTGTCTTCTACTTTGTGTATTAGATTAAGGAGTATAGATGTTACTCTTCTTTGAAAATTTGGTAGAGTTCTGTATTATAACAATCTGGCCCTGGGCTTTTTTTGGGGGGGCTGGGAGACTTTTGATGCCTCTCTATTTTTTCAGGGGTTAAAGGGTTATTTAAATTGTTTACTTGATCTTGATTTAACTTTGATAAGTGTATGTATCAGGAAAATCATCCATTTCATTTCTTTTAGATTTTAAATTTTGTGGAGTACAAGCTTTTGTAGTGAGACTCAATGTTTCCTTAGAATTCCTCAGGGTCTATTTTTATGCTCCCCCTTTATTCTTTTGATAATTTGTATACTATCTATCTGCCTATTAATTTGGGCTAAAGGTTTCTCTATATGGTTGATTTTCTCAAAGAACCTACTCTTTGTTTTGTTGATTCTTTGTACTATTCTCTTTGTTTCTATTTTATTGACTTGATTATTGCACGTTGTCTACTCCTCTTGGGTGTTTGCTTCTTTTTCTTCTAGAGGTTCCAAGTGTGCTATTAGGAACTAGGGGGTGTTCTTTCCAAATCTCTGAAGGCATTTAGTGCTATGAATATTTCTTTTTTAGCATTGCTTTCATTGTTTCTCATAGGTTTGGGTATGATGTGCCCTCATTTTCATTGAATTCCAGAAATATTTTAATATTTTTATTTATTTTTTTCTCTGACCCAGTGATCATTGAGTAGAGAGTTGTTAAGTTTCCATGAGTTTGTAGGCTTTTTGTTGTTTCTGTTGTTTTGAAAGCACAGCTGTAATCCATGGTGGTGTGATAAGATATAAGCATTATTTCAGTTTTCTTTTTTATGTTGAGGTTTGTTTTGTGGCTGATTCTATTATCAGTTTTCGAGACGTTTTTGTGAGGTACTGAGAAGAACTTTTGTGTTCAGTGAACTGTTCTGTAGATATCCAAAACTACATTTGATTCATAATGTCAGTGAGTTTCATTATTTCTCTGTTTAGTTTCTGTCTCAATGATCTATGTAGTGGTGACAGTAGATTGTTGTCTTTACTACTATTAATATGTGAGGTTGGAAATGTGATTTAATCTTCAGCAATGTTTCTTATATGAATGTGGGTGCCCTTGTATTTGGGGAATAGATGATCAGAATTAATATGTCACCTGTGTGGATTTTTCCTTTGATGAGTATACAGTGTCTTTTTTTATTAATGTTGGTTGAAAATCTATTGTATTAGATATCAGAATGGTTATTCCAGTTTGTTATTCTTTCCTTTATGTTGGAAAACTTTTCCAGTCCTTTACTCTGAGGTAATGTTTATCTTTGTTGATGTGGTTTGTTTGTTTCAAGAAGAATGATGGATTCTGTTTTTTTATCCATTATGTTACCCTTTGTTTTTTATTATGGAATTGAGTCCATTGATTTTAAGAAATATTAATGAGCAATGATTGTTAATTCCTGTTAATTTTATGGTGGAGGGGTCTGTATATGTGCATCACTTATTATGTTTTTCCTGGTATGGAATTATCTATTTCCTGTGCTTTCTTGGATACGGTTAATCATTTTGACTTGAATTTTTCCTCCTAGTATTTTCTGCAGTTCTGTCTTTGTGTATAGATACTGTTTAAATTAGTTTATGCCCTGGAATCTCTCATTTTCTCCATCTATAATGTTTGAGAGTTTTGTTCAATATAGTAGTCTTTGCTGACATCTGTGGTCTCTTCAGAGTTTCAAGCCATCTTTCCATGCCCTTCTAGATTTTAGAGATTCTTTTTGGGAAATTGGATGTAATACTGGTAGATCTGCCTTTGTAAGTTACCTGACCTTTTCCTCTTGTAACTTTTAATATTCTTTCTTTGTTCTGTGATTTAGTGTTTTGATTATTATATTGTAGGAGAATTTACTTTTATGTTCCAATATAATTGGTATTCTGTATGCTTCTTGTATATTTATAGGCATCACTTTCTTTAGGTTGGGGAATTTTTCTTCTATGATTTTGTTGAAAATATTTTCTGGTTCATGGAGCTGGGACTTGTCACCTTCCTTGATTCCTATTATTCTTAGCTTAGGTCTCTTTAGAGTACCCAATATTTTCTTGATGTTTTGTGTCAGGAAGTTTTTATAGTTAGCATTTTTCTTTGATGTTGGGGACCATCTCAGTAGGGTATATGACCTTGAGTGCTGGGAGTCTTTGATGTGTCCATGGGCAGAAGATATGCGAGTGACAAACATAGACAAAACTTAGGATTGAGTCTGCATTTGAGTGCATTTTGAAGAAAAGCAAGCCAGATTTATATACACATTTTAAAATGGGGGTTTTTCATTATTTTTCCATACAATTCAAAAATATAGGATGTAGTGTAATTATGTTATCATCAGTCTTGAACAATCATTCATATTCATTAGATTGGTATCAATGCATATGCCCTCTTTATCAAAGGTCAATATTCTTTCATTATGTCAAACATCTGTGAGTCAAGACAGTTTGTTTTATTAGTTCATCCACCACTATCTGGAGTTTTACTCTAACACATTATTTGCAAGTCATCATATGAACTATTCATTGGTGACTAATTCTTAGCCATGTTTTTATTAACAAATGGAACATAACTTAGTGGTAAACTTGATTGATTGACCTTTGGCTTCAGTTTCAAGTCAAGGTTTGCCTAGCAACACAGTTACATCGAAAAAGATATTTGATAAGAAAAGTAAAACAAAGGCAGAAAGAGAAAAGAGTCAGAATGTTTGCAAAACAGTGAGCACTGTAATCAGTTACTCCTGGAAGGAACATCAGACCAGTTTCTAGGAGGATCTCCCTATAAGTAGGGGCTGTAGCCTTGGATTCTGTAGTAACATTTATCACACAGACTCCACTGCAGGGGTTGTGACACTTTGACTGATATATCAATTCCTTCTATTGTATTTTATGCTCCTTAGATTCTTTCTTCCATCACTTGTAATCTGTTGGTGATGCTTATGTCTGTTGTTGTTCTTCTATAAGCTTTCCATCTCCAGAACTCCCCGTTTGTGTTTTCTTTATTGTTTCTACTTCCATTATATTGGCTTGAATAGTTTTATTCATTTTTCTTGCCTGTTTAATTGTAGTTTTCTGTATTTCTTTAAGAAATTTATTCATTTACTCTTTAAAGGCCTCTATCATCACTATACATTAGAATGTTTTGATTGATGCCATTCTTTGCTCTGGTACTATAAAAACTTGACAAAATTGTTACCTCATTGGAACATTAAATTTATGGTAAACTATACCTGGGTTCTTAGCCTATAGTCATTCATATTTAGCTTCAGAATAATACATCTTGTATTCCATTTCAGATGAAAGATGCAATTTTGTGTTGACAGGTATCTTCCTTGTTCAATTGTGCCACTCATTATTTTTATTTTTTTTTCTTCATTTTAAAATTTTATACATGTACAAGATGTAATAGTATCTTAATTCCCTCATTTCTTGCCTTCAATCCCCCTTGTTAGCCTTGTATTCTCTCTTTTTTTGAGAAAGGTGTCTCATTTGCTGAATCTGGTGCTTACTTATGGGTTTAGACTGGATGATCAATGAGCACCAGGGATCCTGTTACTTGCATTCCTCCACACCTCAGTATAGGAATTAAGGGCATTTTGGATACCATACATAGCTTCTTTATTTTGGGTCAGACTCAGGACCTTATACTTGCCTGGGAAATATTTACATTTTACAGATAAAGCCATCTTATAGGCCTTGGAAACAGATGCAAATAAACTTCATAAAGAAGTTTATTATGTTCATCTAATCTTAATTCAACTTTGACAAGTGGAAACAATCAAGAAAGTTGTCCATTTCCCTTAGATTTTCTAATTTTGTGGCATAGAAGACTTTGAGGTAGGACTTTATGATTCTTTGTATTTCTTCAGTGTCTGTTGTTATGTCTCCCTTTTCATTTCTGATTCTCTTGATTTCGATAGTATCTCTCTGTCTTTTAGTTAGTTTGTTGAATCATCCCTGAATTTGGTTATTTCCAGCTGTCTACTCTCTTGGGCGATTCTGCTTCTTTTTTTTTCCTAGAGCTTCCAGATGTGTCATTAAGTTGTATATATGAGATGTTTCCAGTATGTTTATGAAGGCCCTTAGTGCTATGAATTTTCCTCTTAGCACCTCTTTCAAAGAAGAGCTAATACCGGTACTCTTCAAGCTATTCCACCAAATAGAAATGAATGGAACATTAACAAACTGCTTCTATGAGGCCATAGTCACCTCGGAAATTAAACCTCACAAAGACCCAACAGTAAAGAGAATTTCAGACCAAATTCTCATATGAACATTGATGTAAAAATACTCAATAAAATACTTGCAAACTGAATCCAAGAACACATCAAATATATCATTCACCATTACCAAGTAGGCTTCATTCCAGGGATGAAGAGATGGTTCAATACATGGAAACCCATCAATGTAATTCACCATATAAACAAATTGAAAAAAAAATGATCATCTCCTTAGATGCTGAAAAAGCATTCATTCATGTTTAAAGTTTTAGAATGATTGTGCATACAAGACTCATACTTAAACATAATAAAGGCTATATATAGCAAGCCAATAACCAACATCAAATTAAATCAAGAGAAACTCTAGGAAATTCTTCTAACACCAGGGACCAGACAAGGCTGTCCACTTTCTTCATATCTCTTCAATACAGCTCTATAAGTTCCAGCCAGAGCAATAAGACAACAACAGTATATCAAGGGGGATACAAATGAGAAAGGAGGAAGTCAAATTATCCCTATTCGCAGATGATATGATAGTGTACATAGGTGACCCCAAAATTCCACCAGAGAAATCCTACAACTGATAGACACCTACAGCAAAGTTCTGGATACAAAATTATCTTTAAAAATTAGTAACATTCCTATATACAAATGACAAGCATGCTAAGAAAGAAATTCAGGAATCTATACCCTTCACGATAGCCACAAACAATATGAGGTATATAGGAATAACTCTAATCAAGCAAGTGAAAGACTTGTTTGAAAAAATCTTCAAATCTCTGAAGAAGGAGATTGAACAAGACATCAGAAGACGAAAAGATCTCCCTGATTCATGGATTGGCAGAATTAACATAGTAAAAATGGCCATTTTACCAAAGGCAATTTACAAAATTCAATGCAATCTCTATCAAAATAACCACACAATATTTTAAAGACATTTAAAAATCAATTCTCAATTTCATGTGGACAAAAAACCTAGAATAGATAAAGCAATCCTGTAAAATAAAGATCCTCTGGAGGAATCTCCATTCCTGATCTCAAGCTATACTATAGAGCAACAGTAATTAAAACATAGCATTAAAAAAGGACATCCTGAAATCTGCGGGCAAATGGATGGAAAAAGAAATGATCATCCTGATATCCTGCAGGAAGATCCGGCCACCTTGTTGGTTCTGCAGCTTCATCAGTTTCTCAGCATGTTCTCTGTCTTCATGAGACTGTGGAGGAAATATTTAGCAAAGTTCCTAAGAGCTACATCATCCCGGTCGAAGTGAGGCAGTGCATGTATGTCGGTCTGCCTTTATCTTTTCTATAAGTTGTACCAAAACATCTGCTTACGTTCTTTAATTTGTACCATTTCTTCAAATAAAGAATTTTGGTACCCAGAAAAAAAAAGAAAAGAAAAGAAAAGAAAAAAGAAATGATCACCCTGAATGTGGGAAGCCAAGCTAAATTCTGCCATGTCAGAAATCCCATGCTTAGCCTGCACTCTGTAACCTTCCAGTTGCTGACCTTTGCCAGAGGATGTCTTTTTATTCCAGGCCATCCTTGGGCTATTTACCTTTGAAAGAATTAGGGAAGTCCCTACTGAGAAACACCCAGAGGGTTAAGGAAATCCTTTCAGAGAGCTACTCAGTAATAGGAAGTTCTTACAGGGAGATATTCTGGCTATCTTGCCTTGGGAGCTAGGGAGAGAGGGGTCAGAATAGATCCTATTGACCTTGCTATATAAAGCCTTACTAGTCTGCATTAAAGAGAGTCTTGATCAGAAATTTCTAGGCCTGACTCATTACTTCTCGTGGCTCTGTACCCCCACTTTCTTTTTTTTAATTACTTTTATTAATTTATTCATATTACATCTCGATTGTTAGCCCTTCCCCTGTTTCCTCCCGTTCTTCCCTCCCTCCAACTTCCTCCTTCTCCCCTCTCTTATGTCTGTGATTGAGGGAGACCTCCTCCCCCATATATGCTCTTAGAATATCGAGTCTCTTCTTGGTAACTTGCTATCCTTCCTCTGAGTGCCGCCAGGCCTCCCCATCCAGGGGACATGGTCAGAAAAGGGGCACCAGAGTTCGTGTGAGATCAGATCTCACTCTCCACTCAACGGTGGAGAATATCCTGTTCGTCGGCTAGGTCTTGGTAGGGGTTCCAAGTTTACTGCCTATATTCTCCTTGGCTGGTGCCTTAGTTTGAGGAGGACCCTAGGAACCAAATCCACCTGTCATAAAGTTCTTCTTGTAGGTTTCCGGGACACTGTGGGTCCTACTATTTCCCCATTCTTCCATGCTACTCCCACCTAAAGTCTCAATAGGATGTCCTCTCCTCTGACCCACTTTCTTGGTAAGTAAAGTTTTTCATGGGTCGTATCCCTTGGACTAGTGTTTTGATATAAGTGAGTATATACCGTTTGTCTTTTTTTGCTTCTGCATGAACTCACTCATTATTATAATTTCTAGATCAATCCATTTGTCCACAAATTTCTCCAACAAATGGTGCTGGTCTAACTGGCTATCTACATGTAGAAAAATGCAATTAGACCTTTATTTGTCACCATGCACAAAACTCAAGTCCAAGTGGATTAAAGATCTCAACTTAAAACCAGAGACATTTATTCAGTTAGAGGAAAAAGTGGGGAAGAACCTGGGACACAAAGGCACAGGAAACAACTTCCTGAACAGAACACCAACAGCCCAGGCCTTAATGGCAACAATTAATAAATGGGACCTCATGAGGCTGAGAAGCTTATGTAAGGCAGGAGACACTGTCAGTAGAACAAAGCGACAGCCTACAGACTGGGAAAAGATCTTCACCAACCCTTCATCTGACAAAGGTATAATATCCAAAATATATAAAGAACTCAAGAAATTAAACACCACAAAACCAAACAACCCAATTGCGAAATGGGGCTTGGAACTTAACAGAGAATTCTCAACAGAGAAATATTAAATGGCCGAGAAACACTTAAAGAAATGCTCGTCATCATTAGTCATCAGAGAAATGCAAATCAAAACGACACTGAGATTCCATCTTACACCCATCAGAATGGCTAAGATCAAAAACTCAAATGAACCACATGTTGGCGAGGATGTGGAAAGAGAGGGACCCTCCTTCATTGCTGGTAGGAATGCAAACTAGTACAACCACTATGGAAATCTATCTGGTGCTTTCTCAGAAAAATGGGAATAGGGCTTCCTCAAGACCCAGCTATCCCAATCCTTGGAATATACCCAGAAAATGCCCTACCACACAACAGGGACATATACTCAACCATGTTCATAGCTGCTTTATACAGTATAGCCAGAACATGGAAACAGCCTAAGTGTCCCTCAGTAGAAGAATGGACGAAGAAACTGTGGTACATTTACACTATGGAATACTTCTCAGCTATTAAAAACAAGGAATTCCTGAAATTTGTACCCCCACTTTCAATCCCCACTCCCTCTTTCAGGTGAACCCTGGTTTGATTGGTCCCATGGGCCAGGACATGTCACCTGCCTGAGTTAAGCCAGACCCAAAAAGACTCACATAGTATATACTCACGTATAATTGGACACTAGCCCAAAAGGGAGGTCACATGAAAGTCTTCACTTACCAAGAGATTGGAATATATACACAGACTTCCTATTGGGACTCTAGGTGGGGGAAATATTGGTGAATGGGGAAATAGAAGGACCCAGAGGGTCCTGGAAACCCACAAAAAGAACACCATAGTGGTATATCTGGGTCAGAGGGTCTGATCAACCTACTGAAACAACCAAGGACAATACATGTAGTAAGCATTGAACCCGTATTTGGATCTAGCCAATGGACAGGACATTCTCCACAGTTAAGTAGAGAGCAGGGACTGACTCTGACATGAACTCTGGTACCCCATATTTGACCATTTCCCCTTGGTGGGGAAGACTGGTGGCACTGAGAAAGGATAAGCAGGTTACCAGGACGAGACTTGATAGGCTGTGGCCATATACGGTTGTGGAGGAGAAGACCTCCTGTCACAGACCTAAGGGAGGGGAATAGGGTGAAAGAGGAAGGAGGGAGGAATTGGGGAGGGGATACAAGTGACGTGATAACAATTCAAAAAAATCTAAATAAATTAATAAAAAAGAAGTTTATTATGTTTTCCTAAAACATTTGGAGAAATAAGACCCAATGATAAAAGGTTAATAAATACTTACACATATTTTCTGGCAAATATCTATTTAAAAAGCAATCAATTGAAGCTGGCCAATGGTGGCACATGCCTTTAATTCCAGCACTTGGGAGACAGAGGCAGGTTAATTGCTATGAGTTCAAGGGCACCCTGCTCTACAGAGCTAGTTTTAGAACAGCCAGGGTACAGAAAGAAACTATGTCTCCAGGGAGAAAAAAGCAATCAAATGAAATAAAATAAAAAGATGTATTGGCCATCAAAGTAAAATAAATTATGTTTCTCTTCCTATGTAGACAATAGAAAAAGATTTTCCTTTTACATATCTATCACTCTATCTAATCTAATGGATACTGGAAATATCCCCCCTGGTGATGGTTTTTGAAAGCAAAGTACTTAAACATTTAAAATTTTTATGAGTATGTAAAAATGTAAAGTTAAATGCCAAAGCCTTTTGGTTAAATAAATGGAGAACTTGGTTACAAAGTGAAATGTTGACAGAAATATTTTCCTCTATACTCTGAATCTAATAACAACAAATTTCCTGCTTGTCATGAGAAAAAAAAACACTCACAAATTTCCTTTATTAGCCAGCTTTCTGAAGTACAAGGGAGTGCTGCATCTTATGGTTGACCACCTTCTGTTTTACTTGAGTTTTAAATGCAGC
Source organism: Acomys percivali (assembly GCA_907169655.1). Lineage (NCBI taxonomy): Eukaryota > Metazoa > Chordata > Mammalia > Rodentia > Muridae > Acomys > Acomys percivali. The sequence continues at coordinate 130,105,081 of OU015743.1, forward strand.
AGCATATAAAAATGAAGAAAGACCCCCAGCCCCTATCCCACTGTGTAAAACCATAGTAATGTAAAGGATGCAAACAGATGACTGAATAACAATGATGTTGCTATGTATGACAGAAGAAATGTTGCTAAGTTCATCTTCTATTGCTAAAATGGACAATTGGACAAAATGCATGAAATAATATTCTTTAGACATTAGCAAAGCAATACTCAAAGGGAATTAAAGCTATGCTTAATTTTCTACCACAATCATTTACCCAGTCTGGAAGGGATAAAGTTAGGCACAGTGAAGTTATATCATTCAGATTTTTTTTAAAGAAGGTCGTGAATTTGAGATGGTGATATTGTTAGCAGTAGTGGGGCAAAGAATCAAAATGGAAATCATTCTTACATTTGTGTCAGACTCTACAAGTTTATAGTCAAATATCAAGTTCTCTGTGTGACTTATTGGGATTGAAGGAAAAGGGCCAAAGCAGTTGCTGGTGGTAGATTTTCTATTTATAGGTTAAACAATTGAAGATATTTACAGCATTCAAGTAATAATCACATAAAAAGGAAGAATCATTATAAACAGAGATGGGCATTTGAACATTTTGTAAATTGTCCAGAAGTCTAGAATTTCAGACTAGTATTAAAGTCTACCCTGGAAATGCTCACCAAATCTATAACCAGACATGAAAGATAAAGGGCATCTAAAAGTAAATTGATTTTCTATTGACAAAATCCTAGCATTATCTGAATTTGTTCTAATCTTGGTTCCTGCTTGTATTCTGTTTATGGACACAGGCATAACTCATCTCAAAATTGTGGTATAAAACAAAAACTGGGGAATGTAACCAATCTCTTTGTTAGGAATGAGAATATTCTAAAGCAGCACTTATGGCCTCTCCTTGGCTATTAGGCCATTCAAAAAATACATCTTCAAAATTATAATTTCATCAGGAATCTCCTGCTGGGAAAAAAATCATTAAAGTCCTCCTGGAGTCCAGAGGAGAATTCTTCTCCTGGGAAAAAACCTTGTAACTTTTCTGATGACCTTGTTGAAGTGAATTGAGCCTGCAAAAAGGTGGGTAGGGCACCACAGCTCCGTGGTCTGTTAAGTTATGCATCACTCTTCTATTATTCCATGCTTCTATGCTTCTATTTAAACCACACTGTCATGTCAGTATCTCTGAAGGTAAACATGAACTTGGTAGAATCTCTGGATCTCTTTATTCTCTCCTTCCCCTTTTTTGCTGTCTCTACTTTTCACTATTAAATATCAACATTAGTGGGATATGACTTTCTCACATACTTTGGCTCCTCACATTTGACCATGTCCCCTGGAGGCTGAGACCTGGTGGAACTCAGAGGAAGGACAGCAGGTTGCTGAGAAGAGACTTGATACCCTATGAGCATATACAGGGGGAGGTAATCCCCCTCAGGAACAGTCATAGGGGAGGGGAATAAGGGGAACATGGAAGGGAGGGAAGAATGGGAGGATACAAGGGATGGGATAACAATTGAGATGTAAGAAGAATAAATTAATTAAAAAAAAGAACTACAAAAATAAATAAATAAAGAAGAAGAAAGAGAAGAAGAAGAAGCAGTGGAAGATATAACCTAACAAAAAGAGTTTATTTGGAGATAGACATGAACTTGATATAACAGATAACTTTAAACAATTTTTCTCTTTATTGATTCTTTGTGGATCTTACATCATATGCCCCAATCAAACTTACTGCCACCCCCACCTTGTACCCACTTTTCACCTTTGCATATTCCCCCCACAACAGAGATAAACATCCATGTTGTATGCAGTAGTGTGTCACAGTGAATATACACTTTTGTCCACACTTCTTGCATGCAAATGTTCATTGCAATGAATTCTTGTTCTGGTACGAGGTCTCGGACTTCTGCTACTTTCCATACTGGAACATCACTGGCACTCCTCTTGGATATTCTGTTGTTGCAGGGATAAAGATAGACTAGATGGAGCAGAGATTGATAGAAAATTCAACCAGTGCCTGGCCCAAACCAAGAGTCACCCCATGGAAGAGAGCCAACCCCTGACAATATTAACACTACTTTGCTTTGCTTGTAGACAGGAACCTATCAGAGTAGTCCTCTGAAATGCTACACCTAGCACCATTTTGAAACAGATGAGCAGATGTACATACAAATGCATACAGAGTATTATGAAAAGTTGGGGCAGCGGGGAAAAGGACCTGGATGAGACTGGAGCTCTATAAGAATACAAACAGAGCCTACTAATGAGGCCCCAAAGGGGCTTGCTGAGATTGAAGCATCACCTGAGGACCATGCATTGACTAGACCTAAGCCCCCTACGAAGATGTAGCTGATGAGCAGCCCTTTATGTGGATCCTCTACAAAGCAGAAAGGGAGCTTTCTCTGGCATGGGCACTGTTGCCATCTTTCTGATCACTTCCCCTTGGTGGGATTGCCTTACCAGGGCATAGAGGAATAGAACATGCAAGTTCATGCGCTGGGATGGATTGGATATGGGGCTCTCCTTTTCGGATAAATGGGAAAGGAAGATGGAAGGGAAGGACAGAGGATGAGACTGGGAGGTGGAGAGGGAATGTGTTGTGGCCAGTAAAGTGGCAAAATAAGTAAATAAATAGTAATAATAAATGATTATGAAAGAATCTAAAGTACACTTAGCTGAAATCTCATGAGAGAAAATGATAAGCAGAAATGACATAGAAAAAAGTTCACCTAATTTAGAAAAATACTAGTATACAGACAAAGTCAAGTAGTACCAACCTGTCCAAAAGTACAAATTTAAAACAAATAACTTTGTATCAAGCCAGAAGCAAAATAACACCAAAAGTTGAAATAAAATAAAGAAAATGAAAGCTCACTGAGATTGCTCAGCAAGTATAGATTTGCCACAAAACCTAATGACCCGAATTCCATCCCCAGGAACTGAATGGTCTAAAGCACGAAATAATTCCCACGAGTTTCCTATGACTATCAAATATTTCCGGTGGCATGGGCATGTCCCCCTTTTAATCAATAAATAAAGGCTAAAAACAATTAAGATGTAAAAGTTAAATAAACTAAAATTAAAAAAGAAAGAAAACCCTGGGAATTCCCCCCAAAAAATGAGGTGGCTGTTAAATTACTCAAAAGGAACACAGGCAAGGTTTACCAAAGATAGTCATAAACCTTAAAGTTTGAGAACATTAAAATAATAATATCTCAGGGAATGAAAGATACTCACCAGAATTTTAAATATAAGAGTGGTGTATGTTTGTAATCCCAGCACTCAGGAGGGCAGAGGCAGGTGGATCTCTGTGAGTTCGAGGCCAGCCTGGATTACAAAACCAGTCTAAGACAGCCAAGGCTACACAGAGAAACTCTCTCTGTCTCACAAAACAAACAAACAAAAAAATCACATCTCTGGAACTTCCAAACAAAAGTTCAAGTAAAACAAAATCTTAAGCAAATAAAAATGGCGTGGTGTGCTGCAGCTAATCAAGTAGCAAGATCTTGAAGATCTTAACTTCACAGGCAAGGATGCTATATAGAAGCTTAGTGCTTGAAGGAGAGGAGTGAGTGGCTGCATTGGGCCCTACCTGACACCTGAGATGCTTTAAATGCCAGAGGGTTACTGATATTAGGTGTTTCAGAATAGAATCTCCAGGACAAGTAGGTATAGAGACATATATATATATATATATATATATATAGAGAGAGAGAGAGAGATAGGTATGATGGAACCAGTAAGTATGAGAAAACTACAAAACAAGGAGAGATGTTTCATAAATCAAGGAAAGAAAAATGTATGACTCTCCAGGGCAATGCTTATAACATTTTTAATAAAGTTTTAAAATTTAATATATATGATAATATTTCTAAGTGTCATGGTGGGTCATAGATGCATGTTGTTTCAAGACAAATTTTCTTCTGAAGCAATTCAATATTAACTCTAAATATACTATGATAGCTTAAAGATTCATGTGTCATCCTTACAACAGCTGCTGAAACACGATATAAAGTACAATAAAAAAATTTTAAAATACTAAGATACTATTCGCAACAGCATTAAATGCCTACTGTTACTTAAATGTAATTAAGAACTGCAATTACATTGAATTTTTAAATATAGTGCTGAAAGAAACACAATAATACCCAAATAAAAGGAGGAATGTACAGTATGTACCACATAAAAGACTGCTTATTTTAAATATAGCCAGTACTTCTTCAAATTATCTATGATTTAAAGCAATTTAATCATAATTTTGGCAGAAATATGTGTAGAAACAAACAACTTATTCTAACAAAAACTTTAGGGCTTACATGCTTACATGTAAAAATCTAAACCACTCTAGTCACTCTCTTCAAATGGAGAGGAAACTAAAGTTATGGGCTGCAACTTTTTTGTGGTAGTAGCGTTTGGACCTATGAGCCTGTAAATGCCAACAAAATGTTCTTCCAATAAGCTGCATCTACAGTCCACCTTTCCCATTATTTGATTTCAAAGCTTTAACATCTATGTTTCATTTTCTTGCTTGTTATCCTTTCCTTGTCAAGCTTCTACAGCTTTGAGTGTTGCAGTGGAAGACCATGTGGCAAAAACAAGAGACTCTAGTGCAATATTCTGGAAGTATCTGAGTCTTGCCACTATATCCTTGATTAAATCTTAAAGTAAATTCTCTGTCAGTTGAGATGTGAAACTACTGCATCCTTGAATAAGCTCCACCTTTTTAACAGGTGGTCTGAGCCATGTGAGGAACTCTGGAGCTATTTAAATTCATGGTAAATATTTAATAATGATAAAACATAATTTAATAAATGTTAACTGTATTTTATGTTTGTTTTTTCTACATGTTAAATTTCAGTGTAGTCTACTAAAAATGAAAAGTACTCACTTGGACTAAATAGCTTCATATAAGACCCATAACATACAAGTCACAAAATGAAATCAAAATACAAACTTTATGGAAACTTAACAATTATACATAAGGAGAAGAAGAGTCAAATCACACACTGCAAGGAATTAAGTATGCTGACATGTACGTCTACTTGCTTAGCACAATTAAAAACAAATTAAATTGATACCCTATGAGCATATACAGAGGGAGGTAATCCCTATGAGGAACAGTCATAGGGCAGGGGAATAAGGGGAAAATGGGAGGGAGGGGAGAATGGGAGGATACAAGGGATGGGATAACCATAGAGATGTAACAAGAATAAATTAAAAAAAAACAAATTAAATGCCAACAAGAAGGCTGGGAATATATGCCAATGGTAGAGCTCTTGTTTAGCATGTACAAATCCCTTGCTTTGAGACCTATGATCAGAAAAGGCAGAAAGGAAGAAAGAAAGGAAAGAAGGAGGAAAGATCTAATTTTCAATATGAGATTTAAGAGGTAAGGAAGTTTGTCCTTCGATTGTACTTGAGGAAAGATGTTACAAATATATTAGAACATAACTCATAATGAGTGAATATATTGAGATGAAGTAAACCTTGATTCAAGGTTTCAAGGTAGACACTCAGTGCAATGATTACTCTTTTGAAGGGAAATAGAGAGGAACAATTTTTAGAAAAAAGACTGAAAATAAGCTTATGTGACTATGGAGTAGAAATAAAAGTAATATAACTGAGCTAAGAAATGTCAAAAATTTCTGGAACCCACCACTAGCTGGAAAATAGCCAATCACAGTCCTTCCCTATAACCTCGAGAAGAAATGTGTGTGTGTGTGTGTGTGTGTGTGTGTGTGTGTGTGTGTGTGTGT
>OU015743.1:130110831-130122236 GCA_907169655.1 Acomys percivali
TGTGTGTGTGTGTGTGTGTGTGTGTGTGTGTGTGTGTGTGTGTGTGTTTTAAAGCAACAGCTAACAAAATATCAGGCCATGCAATTGAAAAAAGAGCAAAGGGTAGTATATGGAAAGGCTTACAGGAAGAAAAGGGAAGGGACAGTCTATATAATCATGTTATAATATCTAAAATGAAAGGAATAGTTTAAATGTATGTAAACATTTAAAGCATTTACCCAAAAACCAGGAAAAAAAGATATCCATGAACAATTCTCAGTGTGAGCTTTCATGACATATTATTGGTGCACATAAACAGTTTTCAATGTGAGCCTACATGGCATATTATTTCTTAAAGTCCAAAGCTGAGAGCTTCCTAAATGTTCATTGACAGGAGAAGGACAAAACAGATCATTCTATATTCAGATGATTGACAAGTGCTTGGTATTTAAAGCACTCAAGTCTTGGGTGCATTCAGGAATATGAATAAACGTAAGTGTAGAGTGAATGGAAGAATTTAGTGAAAAAATATAATTAGCTGTATGACTTAATTTACATGATTTATATGAATCTTTAAAATAAAAATTCAGCAGAATTTTGGCCTTAATGAAGATGTGAAACATGACAAAATTAGAGGAATATATCCTAAAGAAAATAATCCATTCTGAGGTAGAAATTTAGTTTTATCTTTGTGACTCTCAAGTTTGTATACCTATATTTTGGAAAATCATATTTTATTTATTTATTTAAACCAAATTGGCTTTATTATTCACATACTTCATACAAAAGGGGGTTTAGTAACCAGGGTGAAACTGTATGAAAAACTCTGGGGTGGTCCAGCACGACTATTTAAAAGTTGGAGCAGCATTGTCCTCACATCAGCCACACACATGTGCACTTGTCTGAAGAGCCCTTGCAGACACAGCCTTGGGCAAACTTGGAACAGCCCAGAGGGCAGCAGGAGCAGCAGCTCTTCTTGCAGGATGTGCATTTGCAGTTCTTGCGGCCATAGAGTGGGAGCAGGTACGGGAGCTGCCAGTGCAGCAGGAGCAGTTGTGATCCATTCCAAGATCTGATGAAGCTGGAGCAAGCAAGGAGACCTCAGGCTCCTGGAAGTTGTCATCAGGAAAATCATATTTTAAATGAAAATGTTTCAGAAAAAATATGTATACCAGAAATAAAAATAGATAACCGTATCACCATATAGAGCAAAACTGGAAATCAGACTGAAAATTATTTTGGGAAAAATATGTGAATTTTTAATTTTGGCTTTGGACTATTCATTTGACTTGAGCCATGAGTTAACATTTGGTGTCTGTGTGAATTTAGAACACAGAATATAGTGTTGCTAGTTTCCTCCCTGAGGAAGAAAAGACAATTGTATAACTCAAGGATTATAGACACTAAAAGGGATGAGAAAGCTCAGAAAATTACAAAACAGCAAGGCTCCTCCCAAAAGTATAACAGAAATAACCAAATGCTAGAGAAAGGAGATGTGCTTTAGCAATGCTATCTTATCTCTAAGCTACAGGAAACCCCAGGAATTCCTCTTTCCCAAGGCACTATTCATGCTAGAGTTAGTCTTTTGCAGATTCAGTTGCCGAGTCCACACATGATCCTGTGAGTATCCCTTCTAAACTCATTGGGTAAAAATGTTTGTCACTGTACTATTAGTAACCCATCTGAAATGAACAGACACTTGTTCATATTTCCCCAGAAAATATTCACACAATATATGTAATCTTTCTGAAGTTCATTTGCCTCATTTGTAAACTTGTCATATTTATATCAGAATTGTTCTTACATAGGAGGACATATGTATTAAATAAAACAATGCCTGTAAATTGCTCAGTGAATTGGAGGCATTACACAGCAAGTCTCTTCACTTCACTGATTCTCAGATTTCCCGTGAGCAATGGAATACGGCTAGCTGATATCAGAGTTAATTTTCAGCTATAGTTCCACAACGAAAATATTGAATGAATGCACTTGAGTAGAGGAAAAGAAGTGAAATGGATAATTCACGCATGAAAATGAAAAGGCTGTTACCAAACGACATATACTGAATATTTACTAACACAAATATAACAAAACACATGACTTTCTTTTGAAATGTGTCTGGAGTGCAAACATTCTTCTCAAAGGAATGTTTGCTGAACACATCTTGTGTTCCATATTCTATGTACTAGAGGCTACATCTGTATATTAGACAACTTTTCAAATTCCATAGAGCTTCTGTACTAGTTGCGTGGTGTGTGCCAGTTTCCTCTGAGGTGAGAATCTTCCATCTTGGAGGAAAGCTCAGTCAGACACATGCTATTGAAAGGGAGTTGGAAAAACAGAATGGTTTAAGACAAAATAAAACATTCCGTCCTGAGGGAAGCTTGTTAAGTTCAGGAAGTAAACAACTCAAAAGTTTCAGAAAAACCCTGGAACTGATCAGTGTGCCAGGCTGCTCCCTTTTCAAGCATATACATAAGCTGTAAGGATTTCTGAGGGCACTCTCAGACCAGCTGAACAGGCTGTAACAATTAGTGACTAGTCAAGCCTTCTAAAAGCTACCTAAAGAGGCCCTATCAAGTGTACAGCATGAAAAAGCAAGGCTCCACCCTGTAGAGATGCCTCCAAGTTGAACAATGAGTTAAGGGATTCCAGCTTTTATGTTCTGTCACCAGTGCTGAGGGGGAGGGAGTGTTGGTGATACCTATGTTTTTGATTCTGTAAATAATCTTGATAACATTCATACATCAACAAGTTGGACTTTGGTGTTATCCACACTTTTGTCTGTCACTAGTTTTCTGTCTGGGGTCAAGAGATGATTGTTTATATTTTCCCATGTCTCTCTGCATGATGGTAGAGACCAACAAAAATAAAATGTGCAAGCAAATAAGTTCAAAATATAATGATAAAACACTCACAGATACTGATGAAAAATCTGAAGATTCAGAGACATGGGATTTTATGTAGATCTATAATTCTAATAACGGCTCCTTTGAAAGGGCGAGCCTTTTACTAAAGCCTTCATAAAATGAGAGTCAAAAGAGAGACTTTTTCTATGCCATTTTCATTGGTGTGCTAAACTAGCGAAGTGAAGAAGTTCTGTGTCTTTGTAAACTATAAATTCATTTAAGTCTTTCATAATAGTTTTTTTTTTAATATTAGTTTTTTTTTCATGTGTTGGTTATAATATTTGGCTCATTCTACTCTTATGCCTCAGAATCTTCTAATACTTACTGGTTGGAAAGAAAAGAATCAGTAAAGAAATGCACAGTTGAACCTTAAATTACCTGGTCAAATGTCATTTCTGCTCACATTGTATCATTTAGATAATCCTGATACACTTAGAATGACATATTATAGTGTTACTTGACAGAAACAGAGCACAGGATTCTCTTCTTTCTCATCCTTATTATCTTTCTTTTCTTACAACTTTAAGTCACTTCACCAGATGAGCTAGACCTTCATCCCTTAACTGTTACTCTTTTTAGTTTCACATTTCCCTCTAATTTTCCCCAAAGTAACAGCACATTTTATGCATTCAAGTATCTAGTTTAAACTATTTACTTTCCTCCTGTCTCATGTTTCGCCTTGTGTGGTCAAGAGTTTTCATTGGCTTAAAGGTTCATGACCAAAAATGTTGAGTCAAAGGACTGAAACCCAGTTCTTAATAACTAAGAAAGAATATCTTAGGAGAGATTGTCAAGTTTGGAATATTTGTGCTGATTTCCCAATTTACCATAAAAATGGAATTAACTATTACTAGAATCATTAACCTGCTAGTGTCTATTCTATTCCCTAAGGGAATTTCATTACTGGTAATTAAAAAAATAAGTCATTCCATAAGCTGCTGCTGAAAATGTTCTCTGATCTTAGGTGCACTTCTCCCCTATGGGTCCATGATCTTTAAAGTGCACTGTGAGGATTAAATCTCAATCTTTGTTGTTGTTTTAAGACCTCCAATATCTCCCAACTCAACTTGGTTGATGATGACATTGCTTCCTACTTCATTGGGAAAAGTATATTTTCATAAAAATTACAGTTTATCACACACACACACACACACACACACACACACACACACACACACACATAAACTCTTCTTATTTGTCACTTGGTATGAAGTCTGTTTCCTATAAAACCATTTTTATGTACAAACATCCAATTATGGTACAACCAAATATGGTATTAATTCACCAATAAAACAACTGGCCTGGAATGCTGTTAAAATGTAAGATTATAAACATTTTAAAGAATCAATAGTAGGGAGATCCAAGATGGCAGCGAGCAGTGTGGACCATGTTTGGAAGCTCCAGTGAACAATTCGGGGAATTGCACAGATTTCTGAGCCAGGAACACCAAGATCCCAACACCACGGCAGCAGGGGTGCTCCACTGCTCAGAAGGACCAGGCTGCGGAGGACCTGCGTGCCCCTACACACGGGAGGAGCACGGATTTTCTCAGATCAGAGCAGCGGCAGCACAAGCGGCATCAGCGACACCAGCAGCAGCGACTGAGGTTTGCAGCTCAGAGTCTTCCAGTGGAGGCGGATAGTGTGGTGGCTGGTGGTAGTTGCTGCGGGAGAGGGCACACTGGACAGGATTTGGGTCACGTGGTGCCTTGTGACCCAAACTGGACTCGGCAGACAGTTCAGCCCCAGAGTCCCGGGTACAGCTCAGGGCGCAATGCTGTTGAGACGCTGACTCAGCACAGCAGGCAATTCTGCCCAGGGCAACAGCTTAGCACAGCCACGGCTCCCCTGCTGTGACACAGGCTGAGCGGAGTGCTCAGTTCCACCCTAGGCGCCATCTCAGCGCAGCCACAGTTCACCTGCTGTGACAAAGGCTGGGCGGAGCGATCAGTTCTACCCTAGGCACCATCTCAGCACAGCCGCAGTTCACCTGCTGTGACGCAGGCTGGGCAGAGCGCTCAGTTCCACCCTAGGCGCCATCTCAGCAGAGTCGCAGTTCATCTGCTGTGACGCAGGCTGTGCGGAGCACTAGGTCCACCCTAGGCACCATCTCAGCACAGCCTCAGTTCACCTGCTGTGACAAAGGCTGGGCGGAGCGCTCAGTCCCACTGAAGGTGCCATCTCAGCGTAGCCACAGTTCACCTGCTGTAACGCCAGCTGGGCGGAGAATTCAGTCCCACTGGAGGTGCTAGCGCACATCAACGAGCAGTTCTGCTCAAGACACTAGCTCTCCTCAGAGGGCAGTTTTGAGGCGCTGATGCAGGCTGAGGTCAGCACACAGATTCAGCCCAGAGGCCCTAGCTGGACTTGCCGGGCAGATTAGGCCCAGAGATTCTTCCTGAGCTGTGCACACAGGCTCAGAGGCCCCAAGACTCTGGTTAGACTATGCAAGCAGTATAGGCCCAGAGTCCTGGGCTGAATTCAGTGTGCAGTGTGGGTCCATAGTCTATGGCTGAGCTCGGTGCACAATTCTGCCCCAGAGACTTGGGTGGAGCTCGGCGTGCAGCTTAGGGCCAAGTCCCTAACCATGCTCGGCAGACAGATTGGGCCCAGAGTCTCTAGTAGAGCTTTTGGCACAGTCCCGGCTCTAAGACTCTGGTTGGACACAGTGTGCAGTTTGAATCCAGAATTCCTGGCTGAGCTGTGCGGATGTTTCAGGCATGAGTCAATAACTGACCACAGCATGCAGTTTGGCCAAAAGCCACTAGCTGAGCTTGGTGCGCAGTCTCAGCCCAAAAATTCTGGCTGGACCCTGTGTGCATTTAGATCCCAGAATTCCTAGCTGAGCTCGGCAGACGGTTCAAGCCCTGAGATTCTAGCTGACCTCGGACGGTGGTTTGGGATCATTGTCCCTGACTGGACTTGGCAGGGAACCCAGAAGGCTGTGGATACCTTGGCCTGACCCAACGCTCATCCAGAGACCCAGAACGATTGCAGGACCCACAGCACAGGGGAGCTGAGGATCACTGGCTGTGAGAGCCCAAAACGCCAGGGATAACCTCCTGCCATCCACAACAGTGAAACATAAGAGCTTCCAACCTACGGAAACCTTGAGAAAACAAGTGAATCTATCATCAGACTCCCTCCATCCAACTTGGGAAGCTACCCAACCAAAACAAAGCCAGCAAGATGTCTAAAGGACAGCGTAAAGGCATACGCAAAAAACCCCAAAACAACCTGGTGTCTCCAGTTTCCAGCTACCCCAAAGAAAACAACCCAGAGAGCTCAAATACAACAGAAATACAAGAAAATGACCTCAAATCCTTAATAAGGAGCATATTAATGGAGGAAACAAATAAAATTCGTAATCAAATACAAAAAGACGCAGCCAAACAGGTGAGAGAAATAAAAGAAGCACATAGAGTGGAACTTGTAAAATTTCAGGAGAATGCAAATAACCAGATGGAAGAAATAAATAAAACCATTCAAACTCTGAAGACCTATAAAGAGGCAATGGAAGAAACTCAAGAATATACAAAAAATCAGGTGAAAGAAATAAAAAAATCAGTTCAAGATCTGAAGACGAAAATGGATTCAATGATAAACACACAGACAGAAGAAAAACGAGAACGTGAGACCTCAGAGAAGAAGGCGAGCAACACAGAGGTGAGCTTTTCTAACAGAATCCAAGAGACGGAAGAACGAATCTCAGGTCTAGAAGATACAATCACAGATCTTGAAGCAACCATTAAAGAAAATGCCAAATCTGGAAAACTCCTGACACAAAACATCCAAGAAATTAAGGACACCATGAAAAGAAGAAATCTGAGGAAAATAGGCATTGAAGAAAGAGAAGATATCAGACTCCAAGGCCCAGAAACTATTCTCAAAAAAATCATAGAAGAAAATTTCCCCAACCTAAAGAAAGAGATACCTATAAACATACAAGAAGCCTACAGAACACCAAATAGTTAAGGACACAGAATAATCAAAACACAAAACATATAGAACAAAGAAAAAAATATTACAAGCTGCAAGGGAAAAGGGCCAAATAACATTCAATGGCAAACCTATCAGAATTACACCAGACTTCTCAGCAGAGACTGTAAAAGCCAGAAGAGCCTGGACAGAGATCCTGCAAACCTTCACAGACCACAGATGCCAGACCGGAGTACTTTACCCAGCAAAACAATCAATAACCTTTGATGGAGAAAACAAAATATTCCATGACAAAAACAAATTCAAACAGTACCTATCCACAAACCCAGCTTTACAGAAGGTATTAGAAGGAAAACTACATCCCAAAGGGTCAAGCTACAAACAAAACAACTCAGGAAATAGGTAACTATACCATGGCAAAAACACAGATACACAAACACTCAATTGGAAACAACATCAAAATTAAGACTCTTAACAGTCACTGGTCGTTAATATCTCTCAACATCAATGCTCTCAATTCTCCAATAAAAATGAAATAGACTAATGAATGGGTACATAAACAAGATCCAACATTCTTCTGCATTCAAGAAACACATCTCACCTATAATGATAGGCATTACCTAAGGGTTAAAGGTTGGAAAAAAATATTCCAAGCAAATGGTCACAAGAAGCAAGCAGGCGTAGCCATTTTAATATCAAACAGAATAGACTTTCAACCAAAATTAATCAAAACGGATGCAGAAGGACACTTCATACTCATCAAAGGTAAAGTCAACCAAGATGACATCACAATTCTGAACATCTATGCTCCCAATACATGGGCACCCACATTTGTAAAAGATCTGCTAAAAAAACTTAAACCACACATCAATCACCACACAATAATAGTGGGAGACTTCAACACCCCACTCTCACTGAAGGATAAGTCATTGAAACAGAAACTAAGCCGAGAAATAACATCATTAACCAATGCCATGGGTCAAATGGATCTAACAGATATCTATAGAAACTTTCACCCAAACAAGAAAGAATATACCTTCTTCTCTGTACCCCATGGAACCTTCTCCAAAACTGATCACATCATAGGTCACAAAGCATGCCTCAACAAATACAAGAGGATTGAAATAATACCTTGTATCCTAGCAGATCACCATGCTCTTAGGCTGCAATTCAACAACAACAGAAACAACAAAAAGCCTACACGTACGTGGAAACTAAACAACTCTCTGCTAAATGACACATGGGTCAGGGAAGAAATAAAGAAAGAAATCAAGGAGTTTCTGAAATTCAATGGAAATGAGGGAACAACATACCCAAATTTGTGGGATACTTTGAAAGCAGTGTTAAGAGGAAAATTCATAGCACTAAGTGCCTTGAAAAAGAAATTGGAAACATCGCACATAAGCAACTTAACAAAACAGCTGGAAGCCCTAGGAAAAAAAGAAGCAGAAACACCCAAAAGGAATAGACGTCTGGAAATAATCAAACTCAGGGCTGAAATTAACAAATTAGAAACTAAGAAAACAGTCCAAAGAATCAACAAAACCAAGAGCTGGTTCTTTGAGAAAATCAGTAAGATAGACAGACCGTTAGCCAAACTAACTAAAAGGCAGAGAGACAGTATTGAAATCACCAAAATCAGAAATGAAAAGGGAGACATAACAACAGACACTGAAGAAATACAAAGAATCATAAGATCCTACTTTGAAGGCATATATGCCACAAAATTTGAAAATCTAAGGGAAATGGATGATTTTCTTGATCAATTTCACTTGCCAAAGTTGAATGAAGAACAGATAAACAAGCTAAATAGTCCCATTTCCCCTACAGAAATAGCAGCAATCATTGATAGTCTCCCAAACAAAAAATGCCCAGGGCCAGATGGTTTCAGTGCAGAATTCTACCAGATCTTCAAAGACGAGCTAATACTGATACTCTTCAAGATACTCCAAAACATAGAATTGGATGGAACATTACCAAATTCATTCTATGAGGCCACAGTCTCGTTGATACCTAAACCTCACAAAGACTCAACAAAGAGAGTTTCAGACCAATTTCTCTTATGATCATCGATGCAAAAATACTAAATAAAATTCTTGCAAAACGAATACAAGAATACATAAAGGATATCATTCATCATGACCAAGTAGGCTTCATTCCAGGCATGCAGGGATGGTTCGATATACGGAAATCCATCAATGTAATCCACCATGTAAACAAACTGAAAATAAAAAACCACATGATCATCTCTTTAGATGCAGAAAAAGCATTTGATAAAATCAAACACCCATTCATGTTTTAAGTTTTAGAGAGATCAGGGATACAAGGTACTTTCCTCAACATAATAAAGGCTATCTATCTACAGCAAGCCAATAGCCAAAATCAAAGTAAATGGTGAGATACTCAAGGAAATTCCTCCAAAATCGGGAACAAGGAAAGGCTGCCCACTCTCTCCATATCTCTTCAATATAGTACTCGAAGTTCTAGCCAGAGCAATAAGACAACAAAAGGAGATCAAGGGTATCCAAATGGGAAAGGAGAAAGTCAAACTATCTCTATTTGCAGATGATATGATAGTGTACATAAGTGACCCTCAAAATTCCACCAGAGAACTCCTACAGCTGATAAATAATTTCAGCAATTTGGCTGGATACAAAATTAACTCAAAAAAGTCTGTAGCCTTCCTATACACAAATGACAAGCTTGCAGAGGAAGAAATTAGGAAAGCCATACCCTTCACATTAGCCACAAGCAATATAAAGTATCTAGGAGTTACTTAAACTAAGCAAGTGAAGGACTTGTTTGAAAAAAATTTCAAAACTCTGAAGAAGGAGATTGAAGATGACATGAGAAGATGGAAGGATCTTCCTTGTTCATGGTTAGGGAGAATTAACATAGTAAAAATGGCCATCCTACCAAAAGCAATCTACAGAATCAATGCAATCCCTATCAAAATACCTACACAATTTTTTTCAGACATTGAAAGTTCAATTCTGAACTTCATATGGAAAAACAAAAAACCCAGAATAGCAAAAACGATCTTGTACAATAAAAGGTGCTATGGAGGAATCTCCATACCTAATTTCAAATTGTACTATAAAGCAATTGTAATTAAAATAGCATGATACTGGCACAGCAACAGGCTGGTTGATCAGTGGGATCGAATTGAAGACCCAGATATGAATTCGAACACATATGGTCACTTGATTTTTGACAAAGAAGCCAAATCCATTCAATGGAAAAAGGATAGCATCTTCAACAAATGGTGCTAGTCTAACTGGATGTCTATGTGTAAAAAATGCAACTGGACCCATATTTGTCACCTTGCACAAAACTGAAATCCAAGTGGATTAAAGACCTCAACATAAAACCGGAGACAGTAAGTCAGTTAGAAGAAAAAGTGGGGAAGAGCCTGAACATATGGGCACAGGAGACAACTTCCTGAACAGAACACCAACGGCCCAGGCCTTAATGTCAACAATTAATAAATGGGACCTCTGGAGGCTGAGAAGCTTCTGTAAGGCAGTAGGCACTGTCAAGAGAACAAAGCGACAGCCTACAGACTGGGAAAAGATCTTCACCAACCCTACATCTGACAAAGGTCTATATCCAAAATATATAAAGAACTCAAGAAATTAAACACCACCAAACAAAATAACCCAATTGAGAAATGGGGCTTGGAACTAAACAGAGAATTCTTATCAGAGGAATATCAAATGGCTGAGAAACACTTAAAGAAATGCTCAGCCTCCTTAGTCATCAAGAGAGGAACACTCCTTCATTGCTGGTGGGAATGCAAACTAGTACAACCACTTTGGAAATCTATCTGGTGCTATATCAGAAAACTGGGAATAGGGCTTCCTCAAGACCCAGCTATTCCACTCCTTGGAATATACCCAGAAGATGCACCAGCACACAGCAAGAAAATTTGCTCAACCATGTTCATAGCAGCCTTATTCATAATAGCCAGATCATGGAAACAGCCTAAATGTCCCTCAGTAGAAGAATGGATAAAGAAACTGTGGTACATATACACTATGGAATACTACTGAGCTATTAAAAACAAGGAATTCCCAAAATTTGTGGACATATGGATTGAGCTAGAGATGATCATAATGAGTGAGTTAACCAAGAAGCAGAAAGACTGAAATGGTATATACTCATATCTGCATACTAGCCCAAGGGGCATGTCCCACGAAAGCCTTCCCTTACCAGGAAACTGGGACAGAGGGGAGGACATCCTATTGGGACTCTAGATGAGAGAACCATGTGAGAATAGCAATGTAGAAGGATCCAGTGTGTCCTAGAAACCTACAAGTAGAACATTATGATAGGCCGATTTGGGTCAAGGGGTCCCGCTCAAACTAAGGCACTAGCCAAGGACAATACAAGCAGTAAAATTTAAACCCCTACCCTGATCTAGGCCATGGACAAGACAGTCTACACACTTGAGTGGAGGTATTTGACTTTCTCAAGTACTCTGGTGCCTCACATTTGACTATGTCCCCTGGCGGGGGAGACCTAGTGGCACTCAGAGGAAGGACAGCAGGTCACTGAGAAGAGACTTGATACCCTATGA
>OU015743.1:130122246-130169902 GCA_907169655.1 Acomys percivali
TGAGGAACAGTCATAGGGCAGGGGAATAAGGGGAAAATGGGAGGGAGGGGAGAATGGGAGGATACAAGGGATGGGATAACCATAGAGATGTAACAAGAATAAATTAATAAAAAAATATCAATAGTAACTTATGAAATGTATTCCCCCATTGTTATACAAATATTAAATGTCTGAGCTTCCTAAAACAGAATTATCTCCCAAGACTGGAGAGGTTTAGCGCAGTTGTACTGGGTGCTTGTTCTCAATTACAGTGGCTGTACACAGAGACAAGAAGAAGCTGCAATTGTGGAAAATTGTAATAGATCTAAAAGTGTTAATATCATCAAAGACCAACTGTCAGGTGAAAGTCTATTTGCTGATTTAAGACAATAGATGCTATTTTATGACTCTATTATTATACATTGAACTTTAGTTGCTTTAAGACATTGTGATAGGGTGAGAAACAAGATAAATATGTCTGTGTCATACAGAAAGATCATGAAAAGCCATGAAAGAATTTAACTGTTGTTTACTTAGATTAATGTCCACCAGGATCAGGGAAATATCAGATATAGATGAAAAACAGCTACTAATTGAAACTTTAGCATGGGGTAATGCAAGTGCAGCGTATAAAAATTTCTTAGACATTAAAAGCTTGCTCAAGCCCCATGAACAATGGGATTAAAACTACTATTTAACTGGTGCTAATGAGTAGATAATTGAACAAGCAATGGCCAATAATCCTAGATATCAAAATGTCTGTAGTTAGATTATAGAATATCAAGTAATTTGAAAAAAAGATTGCAAAAGAGATGTAGACAAGGCATTCCTAGAACATCTATAGAAGACCTCAGCCTTCATGGATTTGAAGAAAGTGTGGTAAGGGTACACACTGGACTAATGGATGTAGATCAGTAAGTGATTTTGGAAGTAATTCACTACTGATGAATGCCATCCCAAGGGGTTTAGCTTGTACCCCAGCAACAAACAGCACAAGGCACACATTCCTGTCATCAATGCACAGAACAATTAGAGAAAACTAAACAAGGTATTGGAGATCTAATCCATGTTACAGAATGAAATGCTGCCCTATATTTAGCCATGAGTAAAAATATCATATTATCACCAAAAGTTCAATCATATAAAATATCCACTTGATTTCATGGGCCTCTACCCCAAAAGACAGTAAGAATGATCTTAGGAAGAAATAGTTTAACATCTCAAGAATTCATTGGGCATCCAGAAATTATAGATGAATACTTCAAGGGTAAGATTGAGATCATTGCTTACATAAAGAAAAATATGCAGTTTAAGGCAGAAGACATGATTGCTCACTTTTTACTGATTTCATATGTCAAAGGCAAAGCACCTCCAATGTAAAGAACAGGAAAATTTGGATGTACAGGAAGACAGGTTTCTGTTTGTTTGTTTTGATTTTTTAAAAGTTTTTTGTCGAACTGTTATCTGACTAGATATCAAAATTAGAATTAAAATTAAATGGACATTCTACACAGTTTTATGGAAGCAGGGACTGACTCTGACATGAACTCCAATGCCAAATATTTGACCACTTCTCCTTGGTGGAGCCACCTGGTGGCAATCAGAGAAAAGAGAAGCAGGCTACCAGGATGAGACTTGATAGGCTGGGACCACAAGGTTGGGGAGGATGTCCCCTTCTGTCACAGACATAGGGTAGGGGAATAGGGTGAAAGAGGAAGCAAGAGAGGAATGGGAGGATACAAAAGAGGGGATAAAAAATTAGATGTAATCTGAATAAATGAATTAAAGAAAAAAGAAAAAATTAAATTGTATTGAAACTGAAAGTTTGATGGACATCAGAGCTGATGTAACTATTATCTCATGAGAATCTTGGAATCCATATTGGCCCCTTCAGAAGGTTTCTACCCAATATGTTGGGATTGAAAGGTTATCCCAAGTAAAACAAAGTATATGACAAAATAAATATGTTGGATCAGAAGGCCAGATAGGAAGATTAAATCCTTATGAGCCAGATATAGCTATACACTTGTGGGAAGAGATCTACTACAACCATAGAAGCTCATATGAATATTCCTGCAATCTCAGACAACAGATACCTATTTTAAGTGATACTGTATATTGACATCTTATGTTATATGGCTTGATTGCATCAGTTTTAAATGAGTAAAAAAGTTTGGCTCACTGGCATGAAGCTGGACATAGATAGTGAATGCCTAAGTGTCTAGTTTAAAAGTTAAGAAATGCTAGCTCTTGATATGTGTGGATTCATTATAATCTAATTGCACTTTGATAAAGAGAAAGGAGGAATAAGGTTATCTTAAAGACACTGGATTGTAGAAAAAATCTACTGAATCAGATTAACTTACATACTTTAAGGATGTTCTAACATCAAAGTGGAAAGCTCGCGAATGTGTTATGTTGGGAAAAGAATTTTGTGCATATTTCCACAAGTCATGAAAGACTATGAGTTCAATCAAAGTTGATAAAGATATGATCAGAATAAAACAAACATCCTCATGAAAAGTACAACTCAAGGAAGATACATAAAGACAACAATGCAGACAAAGCAGAAAGCAGATACTCTCTTCATGGCGAAAGCTCAACAAAACAGCTAAAGAAGGGCAGATTGTTCATCAGATTAGGAGATTGGAAAACCTTGATGCTGAAATGGACTATTGCTGAAGAGAGATGATCAGGACTGAAGTTAGGAATGGCCATAGCATCAACAGATCTCCATAAAGATATCCAGACTGTTAAATTCTTGGGATTGATCATTGCTTTTGATAGAATAGTTAAACTCTAATTTTTAGTTTTAACAGAAAGAGGGAAAATGTATAAAAAAATTTAATTCAGCACATCTTTAATCCATCTGTCTTGAATATTGGCATGACCTTAGTACACATCTTTAATTCCAAACAATGAAGGCAAAGTTACTTTGTAGAAGGAAGTACTGGTGTTTAAAAGTGATGTCTAATTGAGGGGAAGACAAAGTGACAAACGAGAGAAAGATTTGACAGAATTAGTCAGAGATAAAATACGACCAACTCTCTCACAATAAGAGAGAGGAAAGGGTGCCAAATTAAGAGATAATAGTGCAGAAGAAGAGAGACATAATGCCATTGTATCAGGAGAGATTTACAGAGACAAGTTGAAGAGAGAACATGCTAGAGACAGATGAAGACAGAATGAACCAGAGAATGAAGAGGTTCCAGATTAGAACAGATTGCTAGAGTAAGTTTGAGGCCAAGTAGAACAATTCAGTGAGGACCTGAGTGAAACTAGATTGAATCAGTCAGCTTAGAGAGGAGCTTTGAGCCAGAACAGCTGATTTGAACCAGGCAGCCAGAGTTATGAAATAGTAAGAAAGAGTAATCTTAGTAAGCAGTAAGCCTCTTAGCCAACAATAACATTTGTCAAATAAAAGAAACTTTTGAACTTATGTGGAAGACACAGAGGCTGCAGAAGGAAGACACTGGAAGAAGAGGGCATTATTTGCATACATGGGAGAGAAGCCATAAACAGTACCTGTGATGTCAGAGTACCAGATTGTACAATTCTGAGAAAATGAATGTCTGTGGTTGAAGCCACAGAGGCTGTGATCATTTGCTACAGAAGTTCCAGAAATTAGTTTAGTAATCATTAACTCTTATTTCACAGCAGTTTAATCATAAGGCATAAGTGTTGCTTAGCTGCTGCCTTCTTAGACCTAATTATAATCTCCATGAAGACAACACATTTGTTCCTCTTGATTGTCTCGGATGTGTATATTTGTACTGTTGAAAGTCCAAGGTTTTGAGAATGAGAAAAGTGTGAAGAACCAAATTGAAATGTCTTGCCTGAGGTTATTACCTCAGGAAATGAGCAACAGAGATGGGAGAACTCTAGTCATCCTCATAGGCTGACATTATGACTGTGCAATTACCTTGGTACAAATAATTGAAAATTTATAGGGCCATGCTGATGAAATGAACAGTATCAGGTTCATAATCAGACCCCTGTACATAACTAAACACACAAGAGCAATGAAGACAAATTTTCCAAATCTTACATTGTTTGAAAAAATACTTAAGCTATTTGTAAAGAATAAAATATAGGTATCTATTAAAAAGATAGTGCTTTTGAGTGGCAAATGACAGAAAAAAGTCTGTATATGTGCATGTGGTAGCACTTATGGAAGTGTCACACATGTATGTGTCTATATGTGTATAAGTATGCTTTTCTGCACATATTACTGCAGAGGCCCGAGGACATCATTTATCTTACTCTTTCACTATCTGCCTTAATCCTATGATACAGATTATTCCAGTGACACTGCACCTCCCCAGGTATTGTTTTGGATGTTCCCCAGTCCAACAAGCCCAAGAATTCCTCTTGTATCTTCCACTCTCAGAGACAGGGTTACAGGCACAGGTCGTCAATCCTAGCTTTTTCCCTGGATGTTAGATATTCCAACGTAGGTCCTCCTGAATCTTTAGCATACAGTCTAGCCCAAGATGCTCTCTCCCCAAACCTGAAAAATAAAGTTCTGAATGAAAGCAACAAGCTAAAGAAAAACAGAGTGACAAACAAAAGGCATTATGAACTAGAAGTCATAACTGGATTTCATGGTTGCCTTTTTTCTTACTTACTCTATTCTTAGTTACTTTGTCTCTCAAAGCCTAAGTTATGAATATAAACATGTGTTTCTTGTCCCTTCCCAGTAGACAAATGCAACTTTCTATATTGTTTCCTTCCTCGACTATTATCCTATGAGCTTGGCAAACCAACCAGTTTATAAACAATTGACAGAGAAGATTCGGATGGAAACAATGCTTTGTTCTCATGGAAGAACACCATGAATTCTCATCTTTCACTGTGATTTCCTTTTAGCCAGAATCGTGTGCCAAAGAAACTAACTAAACAAAACAATAAGCAAATAAATAAAATAAAATAAATAATAAATAAAAAGTGGTAGGGAGGGAACCACGCTCTGATTGAATCTATTTTCAGCTCATGAAAAATATCTTAATTTTCACTTATATTCCATGCCTGTAGCTGAGGGCCATTAAAACTAATAAAAGTACATCATTTGTGACAGATCTTAGAAAATAGTTTCTGCAATCCACTGCACTCTCAAATGCTCATTAGAAGTCATGGTTTTTCTTTTCAGAAGGACGCTGGCTGAATGCTTAAAACACGTTTTCTCTAGCTTTTGACAAGTCAAACTCACAACGCAGTGTTTGAAGCAAAGTCTTGACATAAAGAAGATGTGCTGTTGCATCAAACATGACCAGGAATGACACATCACAGGAGAGAACGTGAGGGTGTGAGGCAGTTAGAGGAGAGAGAATCAACACATTTGTCTCTGTTTTTGACATTTCCTGGCATCAGACTAAACAGAGAATCTGCATCTAAGATAGACCAAATAGTCTACATGAGTTTGAGTTATCAAACTCAACTCAAAAGTAGTGCCTCATTCAATTGAAATCAAAAGTCCCTTTGTTAGGTATAATGGAGGAGTATGTAGATATTTATGTTTCCATCATCTAAAAATAACAATAACAGTATTAATGACAAGATTTCTGGTGCCTAATAATTTTTATGTGTGTAACATGAATACATGAAAGAAAGGTAGATGTTTAGTGATTTGTCAAAATCTGTTATATATTTTTGTCATGATATTCTTGAACAAGTACTTTGTGTTTTAATTTAGGACACAATCTTCCTCAGTAGACAAGGTTGGCCTTGAACTGACAATTATCAGAAATTCTCAAGGGCTAATATTATACAGTGAAATCATATAAAGATAAATTTGGAGTAATACTATATTTAATGTATTAGTTATAGTCTGAAGGCTGAAATTATCTTTGTTACAAGATTATACCAAAAGTTTCTGTACTGTTAGCTATTGGTTTTGTTTTTTTATTATTATGTGATATTTACATATTTATTAATGTATTTGTTTATTTAATGTGGAAGGGCTATACCTGGAATAACTTGCAAGTGTGTAAATATCAGAGGAGGACCTGCACCATGCCACCTAGTGAGTCATGTGGATCTAATTTAGGCTGTCTCCCTTAGCAGCAAGAACTTTTACCTCGAGTCACTTTATGCAAAGAAACCTTGCCAAAGAAACTTTAAGCACATAAAAACATAACATAATTTGAAATCCATTATCAGTTAGCTGACTGGATTATGTTTAGCCTTCCAATAAGAAAAATTACATGTGTTTATTTAAATGTGAAGATGTTGTTTCATCTCTATTTTTTTTTTCTTATCTAAACTGAAAACATAGACATGACAAACTTTTGGGAAATTAGTTATGCCTAGCTTAGTTGATACTGTAATTCACTCTTTTCCTGTTAACAAGCTTCTAATTTTACTACTGATTAATACTAGAAGGCTGCCCAATGCGCTAATGATAGTGTCTTCTCCTCAGAACATACAAATATTTCCTTTAGTGTCGTTTAAGGGTGGTGGTTACTGTTCTTCTGGCTGATTCAGACACATACAGACAAAGAATATTTTAGAGTTCATATCTTTATTTCATGAAAAACAAATAGAACAATGAGAAGGGAAGACTCCTCATATTCATACCAAAATGAGGAAGGGATATCCACCGTGATCACCACTGTAACTACTTTCATGATAATTCCTGGTATCCATCACTGTCTGTTACATATTTTTCCATCTTCCAGGAAACCAGGTGACAGTGTTAGCTTCCAAAATTGCTGTTATAAAGTCAGTGGAAAGAGCTTTCCCTGTAGTTTTTTTCTTTTCTTTCTTTCTCTTTTTTATTATAATTTACTCACATTACACTCTGATTAATTTTTTATTTTAATATTATTAATTTATTCAAATTACAACTCAATTGCTATTCCATCACTTGTATCCTCCCATTACTCCTTCTCTCCTGCTTTCACCCTATTCCCCTCTCCTAGGTCTATGACCAAGGGGGACCTCCTCCCCCACTATATGGTTATAGGCTATCAAGTCTCATCTTGGTAGCCTGCTTATTCTTTCTTTATACTCTGGTTATAATCCCCTCATTCTTTTCTTCTTGACCATACCTTCCCTCCCTCTTCTACCCTATTCCTCTCCCTAGTCTTCTGATGGGTGGGGTCCTCCTTCCCCATTGTCTGGCCACAGCCTATCAGGTCTGATCAGGATAGTCTTCATCCCCATCCTCTGTGTTCCCAAAGGACCTTTCTGCCAAGGGGCAGTGATCAAATGGAGAGCAGAATCACAGAGTTCATGTCAGAAGCAGTCCCCTACTCTTCCCTCCCTCTTCCTCACATGGAGAATGAGCTGTCCCTCGTCCTTCAGCTATATCTGAACAAGAGGTCTAGGTTCTCTGCTTGCAATGGCTTTTGTTGGTGCTTCAGTTTGTGCATCACCACCACCACCCCGAGTCCAGATCTGCCAGCCTTGATAGTCTCCTTGTGTAGCTCCTGACAATAACCTCCCCACCCCACCTCATCCTTCTATTCACCAACTCTTCTATACAACTCTTAGTGCTTTCCCCAGAATCCATCTTCAAGTCCCCGTGTCTGTCCTGATCCCCCACTGGGTAGAGTCTCTCAGAGGACATCTATGTTGAGCTAATATCCACTTATAAGTGAGTATATACCATGCATGTCTTTCTGGATCTGGGTTACCTCACTCAGGATGATCTTTTCTTGTTCCATACATTTTCCAGCAAATTTTAAGATTTTGTTGCCTGTGATATCTGGATATTATTCCATTGTGTGACTATAGATTTATCCATTCTTCAGTTGAGGGACATCTAGGTTCTATACAGAATCTGGCTATTATGAATAAGGCTCTTATGAGCATAGTTAAAAGAAATGTTCTTGTATCTTTCAAGTATAGGCCGAGGAGTGGTATATCTGGCTCTTGGGGTAGCACTGTTACCAATTTTCTGAGAAAGCATCATATTGATTTCCAGAGTAGTTGGAAAGCATGCACTGCCACCAGCAATTGAGGAGTGTTCTCCTTTATCAATATTCTTGCCAGCAATTACTTTCACTTGAGAGTTTTTTATCTTAGTCTTTCTAATGTGTATAAGATGGAATCTTGGAATAGTTTTGATTTGCATTTCATTTCTTGAAGTGAACTTCTTCATACTTCTAAAAGCTCTTCCATGTTTTCAAGAATTGTCAATTTTTGATGTTATTAACCCATAGCTATGAATCATAATCAAATCCACATTTTTATGTATTAAGAAGAGCAGTTACATTGTATTGTTTAAAGATGTTCATGAATAGATTAGCTGAAGAAATTTAATGTGTGTTTGAATTAGAAGAATTAAATGAAATAGCATATATTAAGTAAATGGCATGAGTAAGTACTTATCAAATATTAATTACTTCCTACTTCCAAAATGCATGCTCTCTTTAACTTTAAATGCATGAGTTATGTCAATCATTTTTATTTCCATCTTTATTTTCTCATACATATTTAAAATTCCTATTGACTTTACTGCATTTATTTGATTATGGAAAACAAATCAAAGTAATATATTTAAATGTTATGTTAAGAAACATAATATCTTTACATGGGAAAGTATTAAAATTTATACTTATTTCAAACTTAATTTGTTAATCATTTGAAAACAACTTTCAACTCATGTATAGACTTAAATTTTCCTTCATAGTCTTTTGAGAAAGCACTAAAAGGCTGCATAAAGGTAGCTTTTATGCATATCTTTTTCTAGGAAACAACATGTAAAACCAGCTAGTAAACTTTAATGTGAGAAGTCATTTATGGAAATCATTCTCTAAATAGTTACTTAATCTTTGATAAAGAGATGGAGTCCATGGAATCTAGTAAGTGTATTGTTTACATAGGCTTTTTTCTTTTGTTTTTTAGCTACTTATTTTTTCAAAAATTTCAATATCTGTGAATTCCCTATCTGCTAGTTACAATGAGGATCTTAATTCTTCCAAAGATATAAAGAGAACAGTGTTTAAAGCTACAGTTTTGCATCATGGAAGGTTATGTGAACCATATGGTCAATCAATACGTGAACTGGTTCAACAAAGTCCTAGAACCTATGGATCCATTCAAAAAGCCCTATAATTGGGATGTTCATAAATTATATTCTTTATCTCATTGATGAGGCAGTGAATGTTCAGATGCACTAAGCAAATTGTAAGCATTTATCCAGAGATGTGGCTCTGGATTCCATACAAAAATGTCCACACTTGGTGAAGAGACATCTGGCATATAGCTGTGAGTATACGAAAACATTTAGGTTAACATTGTCAAAATGTTTTGAAATATCAAGATTTTAACAAATAAGCAGCAACAGAATAAAAGAGGAAAATTTGTGAAGTGATAATTTATCCAGAATATTAGTTGTTATGCAAAAGGAGAGAAAGAAAACGTGTGTTTAATTTATGGTTTGGGGCATTTGGCTTTATTTTCATATTGCATTAAAAATTGGAGAAACATCTGGAAATATATGCAAAGCTAGACACAGAGTTATATGAGAAGTTTCACTTACGAGAGAAATCTAATCATTGCTTTATCAATCTTTCACAGAAATTCATGGTTCAGCAAATACTGTATCAAATGTTAATACTCAGTAAAATGTCTGGTATCTCAGTGCTCTCAGAGCCATGCACTCTAAACAGCCAATCTGTGGAAAGAATGATTCATTGGAGAGAATTTTCATCACGTTTGTGACAGAATTAGAAGGTTCTTGTCAGAATGAATGGTATCTTTTGAATGTTAAGAAATTGTTTCTACAAAGGAATTGTAGATAGAAAAATTAATTTTGGTCAATGGATGAAAAACACACCATGTCAAAAATATGTGATTAAAGCCTTTGAATAGGGGTACATAGATGAAACTTTAAGGTGGGTTTAGTCAAACTTTGAAATGTGTTAAGAAATGATATATTTACATTGAGATGTAATATGAATAGATTAATAAAAAATTTTAAAAAAGAAATGATATATTTCAAATACAGTAATTTGGTATTGTAATTGCTTATATCTTTTATAAAATGTAATTCTTAGAGAGTGTTATGTATAAAAGCATATACTGAACATTTAGCCAGAATAACAAGGTCTAAAGACCTCATCTGGACTAGATATCTAACCTAAGTTGGTTGTGTAATAAAACAGGTCATGGGGACAAATGTTCTTTATATGCTTTTCAGTGTCACTTGGAAAAGTATAGACAGCAGGATTAAGAACAGATACAGACTCACAAATACATGAATTTAAATGAAATTATCAGCCCTTATTTGTTGTACTTCTTTCTTATCAAGAGATTGAGACTAGCTTATATCTTTTGAGAAGAAGTGGCTTTAGTAACTCACTTGCAGTGAACAGCTATGACGGGGGTCAAATTTCCTTTAGAGGCTGAAACACAGAAGGTGATGAGTGCCCTAATCAACTATCTCAATGCATGTGCATCCAGAGTCATGAGCCCCATGTGGGGCATGTGATGTACCCAAAGCTTCTGCTATAGCAGTGCCCTAGGTAACTAACTATCTGATTCAGTTCACAGTTGATTGATTTTTCCCAGACAGGAACCTAACATATAAATGTTAAAGTCTTAGGGATGATAATAGCTCTTTGCCAACATCTGATTTAAATTACATGCAAAACACAAATGGAAAACTATGTAGCTGAGTCCAAACCATAGCCAAAGCTTAGTGGTGACATAGATCATTAGTGTTCTTATTGTATAGCATTGAACTTGATACAGCTGGCTGTTTAAAGGCATAGATAACTGCCACAAAATCTACACAGATAATTTACCTAAGCTCTAAATTTACATAGTAATGATCCTTAACTGATGGATTATAATAATTATTAATTGAGATAATATTAACAATAGTACCAAATATTTCTAGAGAGTAAAAATATGAGGGCTAACCTGAACAAAGCAGTGTATTCCTGTAATGTCAATGCTTGGGTGACAGAGGAAGGCCAGGAGTTTCACATGAGTTCTGTTTATGTACTCAGTTCACTTCAGTAAAGCTTAGCCTATATGAGATTGTGTCGTGAAAAGTAATCTGTCAGCCTGTCTGCCCTACTGCCCCCATCCCTCTCTCTGCCTCTCTGTCTCTCTTTCTCTGTCACCTGTCTCTGTCTCTCTTTACATATTATATGATTGTGGCTATTATTAAAGTAAAATAGAAATATAAAAGTAAATTTCACTTTAGGGGATTAATCTATAAACTGAAAAGATGCAAATAGTACAGAAACAGTTTTGTAAATTCAAAATAATCTCCTCAAGTGATTCACTTATCACCTCATCTTTACACCAGAGTTCATTTAAACTTATGAGTTATAGAAAACGAAGTTGGAGAGGTAACTCAGTCGTTAGGAGCACTTGCTACTCTTCCTGAGGCTATCAGCTCAATTACGAAAACAATCACTTTGTGTCCCCAGCTCCAAGGGAATTTGATATTCTCTTTTGAGTTCAAAAGGAACCTGGACACATATGACATATACACACATTGACCATAAACATATATATATATATTTATATATATATATATATATATATATATATATATATATATAAATCTTTAAAAGGAGTTATAATAAAGAACTATTTTGTTCTCTAGGGATGAACAGATAACATCTTCCAGCTATGATATCATGTAGAGGGATCAAGACATTAAGCAACACGATCACATACTCTGCCTTCTGTATTTTTTCCTTCAAAACAAGTTGACATATTAGGTTAAGAGAAAACTTCCCAGTCCACTTATATAACCAGCCACTTGCCTTGAAAGGAAAGATGTACGATCAGCACTCTGCCCCAGGGATTGAGGATACCACGGGCTGAAAAAGAACTGCAATAATTGGCGAGTGGGATCCTTCATTTACAGAGGAATAAACCTGTCTTCTGAAGCATGGCTTAGTGTATATTGTGGCCACTCTCTAAGCCCGATCAGCAATAGCTCTTCCTGTAGGACAGTGGATGGAAGATCTGGGGCTGGTAGAGAAAATGAGGCAAAATATTTCACTCCCAGAAAATAGAACTGGGTGATTCTCTCTGTATTATACTGCAGAAGCCTGAACAGACTGTGTTGGTTGAAATCAGTTCTGTTTTCCTGATCACAACTTAATTGTCCCAGGAATCAATATGCTCCATCTAGTCCACAAATAGAAAAGAACAAATTTGCCTGTGTTGACTTGCTATGAAATTGTTCCCAATGGTGGCACTTCTTGTAGTTGTGTAAACTGACAAAACAAATCTTTCTCTTCTATTTAATTTTTAAAATATGTGTGTGTGTGTGCTTGTGTGAGTGTGTGTGTGCGTGTGTGTTTGCATACACGCTGATGTTAACACATGCACCTCTTGGTGAATATGTGATCATTAGGAAACAACCTTGAGGAAGCAAATTTCCACTTTCACCTTGAAACAAATGGTCTCTGTGTTTCTTTAGTGCTGTATATTCCTAGAAATCTGGCCCATGAACTTCTCTGTGATTCTCCTGTCTTCCATCTCACTGGAGGAGTGCAAGGATGACATCTATGAAACACTATATATTTTTCCTTTAAAACATTGTTTTTTAGGTGATCATGTGCAGGTGTCCAAGCTTGTAAAAACATCATTTCACAACCAGAGTCCTCCCACTGTCTGTGTCAGGGTTTCTTATTTTTTATCCAGGTCCAACTCCTTATCAGTCTAGAAAATGTTATGGGGCCCAGATATGTGGGTATGTAACATAGTTGTCAAACATTTTTTAAACTTTAAAAACATTTTTTCTTTTTTTGCATTATACATTTTTTATTAATTCATTCATATTACATCTCAATTGTTATCCCACCCAGTGTATCCTCCCATTCCTCCCTCCCTCCTGTTTGCACCCTACTCCCTTCCCCTATGACTGTGACTG
Source organism: Acomys percivali (assembly GCA_907169655.1). NCBI lineage: Eukaryota > Metazoa > Chordata > Mammalia > Rodentia > Muridae > Acomys > Acomys percivali. The sequence goes on from OU015743.1 coordinate 130,135,076, forward strand.
AGGCTGACTTCTTCCCCCTGAATATGATCCTAGGGTATCAAGTCTCTTCTTGGTAATCTCCTATCCTTCCTCTGAGTGCCATTGGGCCTCCCCATCAAGGGGACATGGTCAAATATGGGGTACCAGAGTTTGTGTGAGTCACTCCTCAGTCTCCACTTAACTTTGGAGAATATCCTGTCCCTTGGCTAGGTCTGGGTAGGGGTTTGATGATGACTGCACATATTGTCCTTGGTTGGTGCCATAGTTTGAGCAGGAAGCCTGGGCCCAGATCTGCCCATCATAATGTTCTTCTTATAGGTTTCTAGGATCCTCTGGATCCTTCTATTTCCTCATCTCCTATATTTCTCTCACCTAGAGTCCCAATAGGATGTCCTCCCCTATGTCCCACTTTCCTGGTAAGTGAAGGCTTTCATGGGACATACCCCTTGGGCTAGTGCCTAGATATAATTGAGTATATACCATTTGACTCTTTCAACTTCTGGGTAAACTCACTCATTATCACCATTTCTAGTTCAATCCATTTTTCCACAAATTTCGGGAATTCCTTGTTTTTTTGATAGCTGAGTAGTATTCTATAGTGTAAATGTACCAGTTTCTTTATCCATTCTTCTACTTAGGGACACTTAGGCTGTTTCTATATTCTGGCTATTATGAATAAGGCTGCTATGAACATGGTTGAGCATATGTCCTTGTTGTGTGGTGGAGCATCTCTAGGTATATTCCAAGGAGTGGAATAGCTGGGTCTTGAGGAAGCCTTACTCCTCATTTTCTGAGATAGTGCCAGATAGATTTTCAAAGTGGTTGTACTAGTTTGCATTCCCACCAGCAATGAAAGAGTGTTCCTCTTTCTCTACTTCCTCGCCAGCATGTGGCGTGGATTAAATTTTTTATCTTAGCCATTGTGATAGGTGTAAGCAGGGATCTCAATCATTTTGATTTGCATTCCTCTGATGACTAAAGACATTGAGCATTTCTTTAAGTGTTTCTCAGTCCTTTGATATTCCTCTGTTGAGAATTCTCTGTTTAATTCTGAGTCCCATTTCTTATTTGGTTTGGTGGTGTTTAATTCCTTGAGTTCTTTATATATTTTTGGATATTAGACCATTTTCAGATGTAGGGTTGGTGAAGATCTTAAAAAAACTTTTTTGTTATTATAATTTATTCACATTACATCCTGATTTTAATCCCATCACTCTTATCTTACTCTCCCTACCCTCCCTTCCTTTTTGCATTCTATTTCCCTCCCTTAGACCTCTGAAGTGTGGAATCATTCTTGCCCACCATCTGACCACAGCCTATCAGGTCACATCTGGATAGCCTGCATCCCTTTCCTCTGTTTTTCCACATGGCCTCTCCCCTAAGGGGCAGTGATCAAATCACAGGTATTAGAGTTGAAATTTTTCTGTTTAGATCTGTACCCCATTTTTAAAATTGGATTATTTGATTTGGCAGTGTTATTTTCTTGATTTCTTTATGTGTTTTGGCTATTAGCCCTTTGTCAAATGTAAGGTTGGTGAAGATCTTTTTCGAGTCTGTAGGCTGTCATTTGGCTCTGTTGACAGTGTTCATTGCCTTACAGAAGCTTTTCAGTTTCATGAGGTCCCATTAATTAATTCATGAGCTGCCATTATTAATTGTTGACCTTAGAGCCAGTGCGGTTCATGTTCTGTTTAGGAAGTAGTCTCTTGTGCCAATGAGTTCAAGGCTCTTCTGTACTTTTTCTTCTAAGAGATTTAGTGTGTCATGTTTTATGTTGAAGTCTTTAATCTACTTGGACTTTAGTTTTACATAACAGGTTAGAGACCAAAAGTAAAAGATAATAGGAGCTTCTAGTCTACCCATCTTATTTACTAAGACCACTGTGTGAGTAACAGACTGTAGATTAGTTCTATTAGTTCTTTGAGTGAATGATTGTAGACAAAATCTTCCATAGACACTGGTGTGGGCAGCCTCCAAATCTTCGCAAATATAGAAAGGAATGTTATGAGTGACAAATGGAACTCAATTGGCTAGTATGGTTTGTGCAGAAGAGTCCAATAAAGTTAATGGTAGTTGAAGATTTATAATTGGAAGGTCTTTTGATTTTTTATTAGTATTTCCAGAAAGATCCAAGTACTCCAAAGATAACATTTTTGAATTCACAAGGTAGATATCTAAGTTTCTTTCAAGCTGCCTACTCAGACATATATCCACAGGAGGTTTTTTTCAACTTGATAGAGGCTTTTCCTATGTCCACAGATTTGATGAAAAGCTGCTCGGTGTTCTTTCTTTGCTCATAGCCGGTTCCCTGCCTGTGCTTCATGATAGAGATGGGGCAAGCCCCCCCCACCACCACTGGACTCTGCTCTTGCCCCAGGCTGCAACTCCCCCCTACAGGGCAGTTTGCAAGGGCCCACCACTGCTCGCATGCCCTTGTCTTGGGCCCTGAGTCTCAAGAAGTGTAAGGGCTGGCTATGGACCTCCATGTCACAATGCCGGAAAATATTAAATACCTCTGTTTTCCATGCTGCTACCTTTGTATTTACAATATAAAAGACTACCATTCATCAAAAAAAGAATCTCAGTACTAAACCAAGGTATTGACAGGCAACTCAAATTGATAATTGTCACTTGGTGGCTTGATGGCAGATACAAAGTGAACAGTGAATGCTGTATGTCTAAACCCATGGTATCTTACTAACATTATTCTTGCAGTGATGAAATGCAGTGACCACAACACCATGAAGTGTGAGGAAAGGGTATGTTTCAGCTTTGAGTTTCACCACACTAAGTATGTCAGAGAATTAATTCAAACAGAGCAGGGACTCGGAGGTGGGAGCTAGATTGTAGAGGCCATGGAAGAGTGCTGCTTACTGGCTTCCTCCGCATGGCTTGTGTACTCTGCTTCCTTACAGCTCCTAACACCAGTGCTAATGAGTGGTACCTCGCAGAATAAATTGAGCCCTCCTACATCAATCATCACTAAAGAAAATATACCAGAGGCTCATCTACTGGCCAATATGATGAGAGGATTTTCTCCACTGAAGTTCTCTCTTCCAAAAGGACTCTCATTTTGTCAAGTTGGCATAATCCTAGCCAGCACACCAGGCTACATCGAAGTATGACATAGCAGATGCTAGAACTGTAAGACGCACCCTAATTCGTTATGAGTCTGGCTCTGAATTAAGTCTTGGTTTCTGCATATTTAGAAATATTTTCTTGCTGCCAATTATTTTTAGAACCCTCACATTCAGTTATATGATACAAAATGGTCTTGGAACTCAGGTTTTAAAATTCGTTGACATAGAGTAAAGGGCATCATATGTTAATCCTATACTTACATCCTAAAAATATCATTCTTTGTTTCCAAGAAAGTTTTCTGGCCCCTAGTCTTAGATTAAGTGTGAATGGAATTCCATGAGCTTCTATTTAAGACAAATAGTCTAGAATTTCATAAATACCAATGTCTCAGGCACCCTTCTTTATTAGATCTCTATATCCTGATAGGTATACTTACAAGAGGATGAGTGGCTCGACATTTTGTATCATACTCCCCTATTTGTACTATGAATGGCGTTACAAATTTTCAATAGCTTTCTTACTGTGTAGATTATCAAATGATTCTCTGAAGTGCCAGAGAAGATAAAGTTCACCACCATCCCACTCATGTATTTCCTTCCTGTACTTTCTCAAACATAAATGCTAAATACAAAAAGAATCTTAAATGTCTCTAGCAATAGAAATCTCAACTTTTCTTAACTTATCAGAATCTTAACATTACTTACTTTCTGCCCTTGAGATTATGCATATATTTATTTTTTATTATGTTTCTTTCCTAACATATACATTTACATTATTACACACAAATAAAATAAACTACATGCAGCGGGAAGGACTATAAGACAATCAGGAATGATATAAATGTTACATTCATAGTCTTTTGACTATTTGTATTTGTCATATTTGAAGTAAACATCTTTCCTATCTTGTTCGGTCTAAATTCCTGAATGAAAATCAATATATATCATATATCATCTCTATTTACTTAAAACATCTATCTTGATCTACAAACATCATAACCCCTAACCAATTAAGCTTAATTGTAAGACTAAACTATCTGGTCTTCAACCACATCAGAGACTTGAGAAGGAATAAAACATAAATACCTGAGTCAACCAGAAGTACAGGTTAGGAGCTTCAAAAATGAAAAAAAAACAACAACAACAACAACAACAAAAAACAAAACAAAACAAAACAAAACAAAAAACCGGGACAATTTGTTGCCTGAACAGTCACCCAACACTCTCTATATTATTAGAGCATCATCTTCAGCCTTCTAGCCTAATATATCTGACAGATATATTTGTGAGGCAGGAAATATTGCAGACTTGCTTAACCTGGTTTGGCAGACTTTGGCTGTCGACTCTGCCTACATCTAAGTTTGCCCATTTTTAGGCAGAATACTGTGTGTGTTAGAAATGAAGACATTTTGCCCATTGGCTGATTTGCCACATTTGAAGCCAACTCCATAATGAGGTTCCTTGATGCTTATCCTCTTCCTTGAGGAAGGCTGGGCATTGTCTGGAATTAACTTCTCTTGTTGTCAAAGACTCTTTAGAATAATAAAAACATCTCTAAATGCCATATTCTGTAGGACTCTAAGGCTCTTGAAGACCTTTTTTAACTATTTTACCTAATATATCTATAGAATCATATCTATCTGTTAGAACTAGGATAAATATTCTTGTGATAAAATTAGACTAGTATTTGACATGATCATGAAATGTTCAACCAACAATTAGCTTGTATTACTTAATTAGGCTAAATTGGGTACAACACCACTTTCAAGGTATTCGAAGTAAACCTTGTATTATAGAGTTGGATGGGTATAATACTTCATTTTAGATTAGAAATACACACACACACACACACACACACACACACACAGTGTGTGGAGAATTATCTTAGATTTGAATTCTGTACCAATGTATCAGAATTACACATATTTTGTATCAGTATACAAAATTAAAAACCATTGAACTAAAAAATAACTTTATTTGTGAGTAGCAATTACGGCCTTGAGTTGAGGAGTAGATTCAATAATCTACCTTTTGTTCCATCCTCCTTCTATATTTCTATATCCCCCTTTCTTTCTTTTCAGCTGTTATCTCTGTACCCATGAAAGAAAGAAAAAGGAAAAGGGAGATATCCTTGAGTCCAACCTAGTTTTCTCTCTGTATAAAACCAATAATAACTTATAACCAACTCCTGATTAAAATAAGCAATTGTAGACCAAGAGAGCAAACAGAAACCTATCCAACCCCCACTACAGGAAATGGGATATCATTCTCTTAATGTTTCTTCAGGCTGATTTAGGGCAAGTAATACCTTTGAAGGCCCCCCAAAATTGGGGAAAATGGTTAAGCAAGCCAACTATAGCATTTGTGGTCCACTTTGTAAATGTTGAGATTCCAGGCTTACTAGGAGTCCTATATAGGACAGTCTGAAATGCTGGACCAATTGGGACCAGAAGCTTTCTACAACATTGTCCCGGAAGCTGTCCTGTTCTGATGGGTAACAGTAACTGAGACACCTGGGGCTGGAACATGAAGGGTCCAGGATGTTGGCATCCTGCATGCTTAGAGGAATTAATCCTGTCAAGTCTGATGCAGCATCAATGTCTGGTTCTTTTGTTCTGAAAACATAATTTTGGGTTTTTTTTCTTTGCATTTAATTTAGAATCACACTTTTTTTACACAAGGTCTCCCTATGTAATGTAGGCTTGGAGGAGCCAATACATTAAGCTTCAAACTCTTTTCTTCATCTTCTCTATTCAGTCCCATTCTGCTAAGAATAGAGACAATAAGCAACTAAACTACTTAATAACAATGTGGTGATTCAATGTAAATGATAACTGTCATTTCCTTATGTTGAAATATCACTTTGTATAATTTTAGTATCATTTTAGATATTTTTACCCAAACAGGATAGCATTGTAACATGATGTAAGGTTTGTGGTAATTTAACTGTATAAAAGCTGGTGGACCTGTCAATCACAGAACATTCAATCAATGATATATTCTCTAAAAATAAGCGGCCAGGGATAATTGTGACTTAGAAAATAAGTGAGGAAATTATTGTGGCTTACCTCATACATAATACCACTGATAATGTATTCCTATCTACAATTCTGGTCATGATCCACTAACCTTGGACAATTTATGGACAGCATTAGAAACTTGTATGTACTTACGAATGAAATTGTACAATTGTGAGAAATGTAAAAGCCATAAACTCATTACATATTAACTGTACATCATGACTTTGAAAATAAACATCTTCTACTGTGAATTATAAAGGTATAAATTTATTTTTTAAAAAACAAGGTTAAAACTATGCATTTGTCCTTCTAAAATTGCTGTGTGAAATCCACCATGCTATCCTCTAGTAGAGACATAGAGAGAGGGGATGATAGGATATCAGTTGTCAAAACAGACATTTCCGAGTCAGATAGAATTTTGGAAGCCTGTCAGTGCACTTGCTTATTTAATAAACAAAGAGATCCAGTTCAAGAAAGGTAATTTCAAGTGTAGGTATGTTGCACAGTACCATGTAGTATAAATATTTTATTGTCTTAATTCTAGAATATCTTCTTCCATGTCTCATCTTTTTAGTAATAGCCATGAAGTCTTTCTATGCTGTTGTTATGGTAAGTCCATGGAAGCTTCAAATGAGATTAGATGCTTTTCATGGTGATGATTTCTAACTCTAGGTTCACAAGTTCAACAGTGGTCTGAGTAAGATCCTGGGGAAATGAGAATAACTCACCTCTTCTTAATCTCTGCCTCTGGTGGGAATTTGGTCTGTCTTCCTGGGTGCTTATGCACAATGATTCTTAGAGGACTACTTTTACCCTGCTTTCCATTTATAGAATAAAACTGCTTAACTAAGTCCTTAAAATGTCTTCTTTCCATTAAAATCCTTTCTTAGTCCATCTTATTATTCGTTTTCAGATGCTGTCTCTGAGTTTTAAGATGAGTGGACACTTGTTTACTGAAACTGACTTTTTTTTTTTAAATTAAAGACCAATGTATCACTTATGGAAACATACGCTACTGGTGCTGTCTGTAAAACAGCAGGGTTCTCAGGATAGCACATTTCCATTTCTGCCACTCTGAATATTTCCCTTGGGACCATCCAGGGAACTATGCTGCCTTTCAGTATATGATAGACCTGGATTCTATTTCAGGTGCATAAAAATAAGAAGTATTCTCCTGGGAATCGTTGATGCTATTACTGTACCAGATTCTAAAAGGGAAGTGGCATTTGATATCCATCCCTTAAAGACAATGGGAGAAATTTATTATTTAGGGGCAAACTCCCTAGCTATAAGAAGTGATTATATTCAGATACAAACACCATTAAAATTTTTATCTAGTAGATTACATACAGAATCCCTTTTCTGGCTTCTCATTGCCATTCTAACATATATGTTTTTACAGAAAGCTGGGGCTCTGAGTAACAGTGCCTCTTGTAGCAACCATGTATGTTCCTTTCTGTCTGGACCCATACACTAACCCCATGCCTGATTAACTTTAACGGTCATTGCACTCATTAGGGTGACTTGTAAAGATAATACAGAAAATTGAAATGTAACTGGTGCTGGATACAACATAGTCCAATTTTCCTAGTTTGTCAAAATATCTTTGCTGCCCCCTTTTTTATTACCATCGGTTGAAATCAATTAAACTTCCCAGAGGCAAAACTTTTCTGAGATCAGCTTGGAATATATCGATTAGGTCTTTGAGAGTTGATGGATTCAAGGTTCTTGCTTTATAAACACATTTACAAACATGCCATGAGAAATACTTGCTTAAGCACTGGGTAAACTGATTGTGTTTATTCAGAGCTTTAGGGAAGGGCTTACTTGCAACCATGATTTTAACCTATTAGTGTTTACATCTTTGATCAATTGTGACAGGTGAAGTGTTGCTCCCTTTAGTGACTTCTAAGACCAGGTCAAGGCCATTTCACTCAATGATTTGTCAAGTAACATATCAAAGTCTCAAAACAACTTAGCTTGTGATAGAATACTATATTAGTTGAACTTGAAGAGGCTTTAGACATCATTTTCTGTAGCCCATAAGCCAATCCTTCCAATTACTTAACATCTAGTTTACAACATAAATCTCTTTAGAGTCAATTGGAGAGTTGAGAATGACCATAGTGGGTATGGGGAAAGAGTAGGCAGGGGAAGAAGATAGAAGGCATGGAGAGAGAGAAAACTATGGCTGGGATGTATTATATGAGAGAAGAATCCCTTTTCATTAAAATATTAGAAAATTTATAGAGCTTAGTATTAAATACATAACCTAAACAAGGGCAGTGAGTGTGTCAGACAATGTCAGAGCCTTGTCCTAAATAAAGTAATATCAAATTGACAAAATAACTTCATGAAGCATGTAAAATCTGTGTTTCCTTATAGACTGATTATATTTTTAAAATACAACATAGAAATGTAGGTAAGGTCACTTGCATTGATTTTTAATACAGCAGAATAAAAATAATCAAATCCAACTTTCTCTTTTAAAAATTTAATTTATTCAGATTACTCCCCAATTGATATCCCTTCACTGTATCTTCCCATGTCCCCCTCCCTCCCTCTTTCACCCTAGTCTCCTCCCCTAGACCTCTTAAAGAAACACTATGCAATTAAATTTGTCTAAAGCCACATGATATACTATTGGATTATTTAATCATGTTCTCATTCTCATGAGAAAAATGAGATTTAAAAAACTTGTGGGAATGGTAACTTTGTGGTACACTATAGAGATTCCAGAAAATGAACATAAATATGAACAGCTCAGTAGCACCCTAATATGAACTTCACATATTACTTTATTATAGAGAACATTTAGAAAGTATGAGTTTGTGGTACACTATGGATGCTGAGATGAACTTGTCCTACCTCAAAGAGAAGCTATAAATCAATTTCATACTTAAAGTTAAGCCACTAGGTTGGCTTTTCTGACATCACATGAAGAGCGTGAGATCAAAGGCTACTTTGGTCTAAAGCTATTCTAATATGTGCTTTTCCAAAAAACTGGGTCTAGTGATGGGCATCTCCAGCTCTGATATCAATCCATGGTATTAAAAACACTGTTTTCAAAGCCATATTTCAGGCTAATAGTATTTAGGAATGCATTAAAATTATAACTGAGATAGTTTTATTGCAATTAATAAAAGCAAATCAAACAAATTATGCACGTAGCTCAAATATTTTGGATGTTTTGATCTTTTATCATTTATTGTACAAAAATATTTAAAGGCAACATTGAGTTATCAGTGCTGGAATCTGTGTAAGGACTTTAGTTCTTTTTCCATTGCCAGTAATGGCATTTTATAGCCTTGCACATCACAGAAACATTTAAATGTTGAAGTGTAGTTCTCAGTTATTTTTATTCCCCATTGTATCAGGATAACAAAAGCTTTCCAAGACACTCAATGCAGAAGTCTACTTTCATCTTCTTGGCCTTAGCTAGCTTGTGTAGTTGCAAAGGAAAGTGACAAAAGAGTGTGTGCATCTTCTGAAGGTGGAAAGGCATGATGTTTGGAAATGAATGAAAGGTGAATACACTGTAATGTCTTGTACAGGAAGGAAAACAAACAAGTTAGAAATTTTGCAACCAAGTTTGAAACATGAACAGTTCAGGAGTTCCTCTTCATTTTAAACAGGCTGCTCCATCCAACAAGAATTTTTAGGGAAAAGAGTTGACTATACAGTTTTCCAAGCCTACAGACTGTGTTCTGTGCATGCTATGATTCAACTGCATGCTAGATCATCTTTTGCTCTGCTCCACTGAGCATCTTCCACTCTCCATTGAAAAGTTGCCTTTCTAATGGCTTCAAGATGGTTATTGGATTCACAGAAGAGAGAGTTATGAAACACAACAGGAACGCTGAGGGAAAGGAGATGTGATTCTGCTCAGATTCTATTAGAGTCTAAAACATGCTGGGTATCAAAAGGAAATTTATGTAATATATTCCAGTATTGTTCAAGGTAGAGCATCATGTTTTATGCAAGTAGAGGCAGTCAGGGCATATAGTGTGGGAACTCTGCTATATTCACTGAAGCAAACAATAAAACAGTGAACAGGCAACAGGCAGAAAATAAACCCTGATTTTTATGTGCAGTGTTCACAATCCTCATTCTATACCAAGACTTCTTAGTGGATCTCAGTAAGAAACTCTTTTAAAGCCGTTAGGAAATTCTTCCTATTGTTTACTTAGATGGATGCTTTAGAGAAACTTGGCTCTTTAAAAAAAAAGAGTGAATGCTATATGGCTTAAACAAACAATAAAAATCTGAATAAATAAACCAGAAGAAAAGCTGGAGATAAATACAATGCTGTGACATTAATCTCCTTAAGAAGACATTTAGACTACTCAAAAGAAACAAAATGAGAGAGAAGACCCAGGGACTGTGATTTCCAACTGAAAGTGTATGGGATAGATCAGAGAAATCTGAAAGCAAGGAGAGAAATGAGATTTTTAGAAGGATCAAGGAAGTTGTAATTAAGTCTTAACACCTGTAGGTAACAAAGAGCTCTAATTTTTGGGAAAGCTGGGTAAAATAAAAAACTTCTGCAGAGCCTTTCCAGATTGTAGTGCTTAATTTGCCCAAGTGGAACAAGGTTTCAGAATTTATGTCTTCACACATTTATGCCCTGGTCTCTTGCATGTAAGTACAAATTTCTCTGGAATCCTCAAGTTTAATATATTTGTATCTTCAGCCTGATTTAAGAATATGTGTCTGATGTGGAAAAGATAATAAGATATTAAAATAAACTTAAGCACATTGTGAAAATATATAACTCATGCAACATTATAGGTAGTAATAACTAGTCTTTTGTTATGGTGCTTTACTAACTTTTAGATTAGTCAATGTACACATTATTTTCATTAACAAGGAATTAAAATGTCTTGGTCCCATCTTAGTCCTACAAAGATAGTTAATGCATTCATCAATCTGGCACTTTCTCAGAAAATTTGGAATAGTGATACCTTAAGACTCAGCTATACCACTCCTAAGCATATACAGAAAAGATACTCCACTACACCACAAGGAAATATATTCACCTGTATTTATTGCAAATTTATTCATAATAGCAAGAAACTAGTAACAACCTTGATGTCCCTCAAATTAAGAATGAAATACTACTCAGCTATTAGAAACAAAGACATCATTCAACTTGTAGGCAAATGGATGGCTCAATAGAGAATGCTTGAATTCCATGTAGAAGAGGTGTCTGAGATAGGGTATGGGGAGAGTAGTGATGGCAGGGAGAGCAGGGTTTTGTGGGAGGACCTGCAAAGAACAAAAATTAGTTAAGAAGCATTTTGGGGAAAGGAGGCACCTGACAGTCTAGGGGCATTACTCCAGCTTAGATCTCTAAGAGTATGGGATGTGGAAACTGAGTTCACCACTTCCTGTAGCCAGGTGGTACTTCCAGTGGAGGGAGGGCAACACCCTCCATAACCCACCCATAAAACTGCCAAATCAAGATTTAACGTGCCTACAAGAAGTGTAAGGATAAATATAGAGTGGAGATTGAGGAAATGGCAAACCAATGACTGACCCAACTTGATACTCACACCATGGGAAAGAGCCATGATATTGCCGCCTACAATAATCATTTTCTGTCCAGTGTTGACCGTCCAGTCTCTGTTGTCTGTCCAGTCTCTGTGTGATCAATCATTTGGACCAGCCATTTTGAAGTTGATTTGAATACAAATTTTAAAAATATCAGTAATTGAGGTAGTTTGTGAGGTTGAATCATCTGGGCTATTTGCTTTATGAATACATTCATGTCTCTGCTGACAAGAAGTTTTCCCTATTCAGATCTAATCTTAATAAGTTTTGTTGGTGACTATATTTTTCATTCCCTGTAGATACAGAAACATAACTATGTGCCCATCTGAAAAGTATTGCAGATTTTTATTCTAATGTAAACACATCTTGATAGTATATTGGTTGATTTAGTTCTTCATTTCTTTCTATAACTCTGTGTCTCTCAGCTGCTATTGTTCCTTTTTTTGTCAAAATTAATAAAATTAAAAGTTAACAAAACACCATGTAGTCTGCATCCCTAGGATTTGTTACTCTTCCTTTTTGTTTAATAAGCATCTCTTTTAAAGTGCAATTGACCTTTTCTACAACTACTTGTCCTGTGGGATTGTGTGGGATACCAGTAATGTGCTTTATATTGTAATATGCAAAGAGTTACTTCATCTTATTGGATACATATATGAGAGCATTATCAATCTTAACTTCTATAGGTATCCCCATAATTGTCATTATTTCCAGTAAGTTTTTAATTATGTAATCAGCCTTTTCAGAACTTAAAGCAGTTGCTCATTGAAATGCTGAGTATTTGTCAGTGATATGGTGTATATACCTTTGTTTTCCAAATTCTGAAAAATGAAAACCATCCACCTCCCAGATTTCATTTCCTTTGGCTACCCTAGAGTTACTAACATCAGGTAACAGAGTTTGGTTATGTAGGGAAAACATAATAGAACTTTTAAAAATTATATCTTTGTCTTGTTGACAATGATAGAAATTTTTTCTTTAAACCTTTCCCAATAGCATGATGTTCCTCATGAAATTTTGAGGCTTGTAACAAATGTGTTATGAGTAGTTGGTCAATTTCCTCATTTCTTTGTGTTATTGAACCTAGAAAACATATATAAGACTCTTAACTTCCCTGCTTGTCATTCTGGTCCCCACACACTTAATCCATCATATACTTTGTCTTATTAGTGACAATTTATCAATTCTTTTAAACTGTGTATAACCTTGTGAGGTAGATAATCTCGATTCAAAGACTTTTGGGAAAGTATAATGACATTACCTCCTGCACCCACCAATTCTTCTATTTCAGCACCATTTATTTGTATTGTTAATTTGGGTCTCTGATTGTTAACCACTCTTTGCTGGAACACACATTTTTCAGGTATTCCCAAAAGACTAGGTTCTTTTCACTGGTGTGCTCTTGTCCTTGGTGTGAGGAAATAATAACTGTTGAGAAATTCTATGCCCTGCATTTATTTGCATCTCCTTTTTCACATATACCATTATTGTAATTTCTTCATTACATCTCCATCTATAACATCTGGATGCATAATACATTCTTGAAAAGTTAATCAACTTCTTTCCAAGATTATTACTACTGTCCCTGAAGGTAAAGGTCCATAAACACCAATGGTTATCTTGTAACATTCAACTTAACTTTTGGAGATAGTATAGCAGGTGTATCTGTGGCTGGATACAAAGCTGCACTGCCTTGTCTAGCATGCATAAAATCAGTAATATTTAGTTTTGATATTCATGCTTTCTTAGTACCACCTGTCTTAATATGACATTGTTCAATTACCACATAATAATATTGAGTTCATTTTTGTAGGTCAGCATAATCCCCTTCACCAAGCAATTGGTCTTTAACAGCATTTATCCCCCTGCTATACCATATTGTTCTATTTTTTTTAGTTTTGTGTCTCTACCAAAACAACCATTGTAATTGCTGACCAACTTCAAGCACAACTGACACCAATCTCTTCCAATATTAGAGAATAATTCTATGCTGCATAGTCAAGTTAGTTAATATTTCTCTCCTTTTTTAATATGGAAAAGTTTATTATAGTGGTTGGAGAGAGAGAGAGAGAGAGAGAGAGAGAGAGAGAGAGAGAGAGAGAGAGAGAGAGAGAGAGAGAAAGAGAGAGAGAGAAACAGCAAAATGTCCAGATTATATGGTGAAGGGGAAGATTTTATGGTAGAGACCAGAATATGTCAGCCATGGCCTGCAATAGAAAGGAATTAAGGAGTATTGGGAGAACCTGGAGCTGTTTTTCCGGGCACTTAACTACATCATTTCTTTTGTAAATGGATAAAGGATGAAGAAATCAATGTCTTTTACTGCTTAGTGCTGATAGCAGAGCTGAGAGAGGGGGTTGAAGGGCTGAAATGCTGGCCAAGTTCTAGAAGAGAAGGCTATTATATTTTCAGCTCAGAGTCTGAGAACATCTGTGGCTGGTCCAACTTACATGGTCTGTAAGGTTAGACTGGAGCACCTGTGCATAGCTGCTTTGGTGCTGTCCTGGATATAAGAAGTCTGGCAGGACCCTGAAACTTATATGTGGGCAGAAGACAAAGTTAGTAGGTTAGAGAGAATATTTTCTTTTGGTCTATATTTAAAACTCTTAGGAGAGCGAGCAAAGATGAATGATTTGGAGTGTAGAAGAGAAAAGCTTGAATGTAGGGAACTTTCAGTCATTTTAACATAGGTATATATTCGAAGTTTTTGGCAGAGCAAAGGAGAGAAAAGGCTTTACAATAAGTAGCCTCCTTTCAGAGACCTTTTTCAGGTGCAGCCAGAAGAGGATACACTGATTCTACTTAATATTTCTTTATTGAATGGGGAATGCAGTCCATACACTACATTAGCCTCTTTAAAACACTACAGATCTAGCATTTCTATTGGATTTCATTTCAAGTTATTATAAGCATGACCACCATTATTAGCAGGCACATGATGCACAGAGACTAGGAAGTCTGATGGTGCCTATATGGCCCCAGGCAACTCCTCTCTTATAGCACACTTGTTTCAACACTAACCCGTTCTTCTTGTGCAGCCTCCTGCTCTTCCTAGCCCCTTGCCTCACTGAGGTGCTCTGGGGACCTGGCAGCAAAAATGAAGTAGGGCTGGGCAGCACTCTGCCTTCCTGCCTGGTTTGCTGCCTCCTTCATCATGCAGGAAATTTCCAGTCTCAGACACCTGGCCTGAACCCAGTAATTCTCCTCCCACTAACTCTTTGTGCTTTCCAAGTACTTCAAACTCTATTCACAAACTCTATGTACATAGCCAACTATGCAATCCTTTCTAAAATAAGAGAACTGAGGGAACCTTCTGAGTTTTCAGCTTTCCCCCAAGTCTTTTTCAAAAAAGAATATATGAAGACTATGAAGCAAAAGGAGAAAACACTGTGGAGGCAAGGTGGGAGAGAACCCAGCAGCATGGGCTATTTTGTTGACATCCTTAAACAGTATTGGCATGCCATCAAAACATGCCATTTCCTCTGAGCATTGGAATTAAAATTATCCGCTATGCCTAAGCCTAGGCTGTGTGCCACCTGTGGGGTTAGATTTTTCAAAAACCTACTTTATTTAGCACTCTTTTTAAAAAACTTATTGACTTTACATCTTGATTGTGGCCCCTTTTTTTCATCTCCTCCGTGTCCTATCCTTACACTCTCTTTCCGCTTTTCCCCTCCTCAAGTCCCCAGAGAAGGGAAGAACTTCTTGCTTACCATGTGAACCCAGCTTATCTAGTCTCATCTGGACTGCCTGCATCCTCTTCTTCTGTGGCCTGTCAAGGCCACCACACCAGAGAGAAGTGATCAATGGTTGGGCAACAGAGTCCATGTCAAAAGCAGCCCCTACTCTCCATGTTATGTCACTTACATGGAGACTGTGCTACTTATGAACTACATCTGAGCAGGGGGACAATGTCCTCTTCATACATGGTCCATGGTTGGTACATCAATCTGTGAAGGTCCCCCTGGACCCAGATTGGTTGGTTCTGTTGTCCTCCTTGTGGCTCTCCTGCCCCCTACAGTTCTTTCTGTCTGACAACACTTTCATAACTCTCCTTGGGCTTGGGCCCAAAGTTTGGCTGTTAGTCTCAGCATCTGTTTCAATTCCCTGCTGGATGGTGTGTTTAAGATGACCTCTATGGTAGTCTACCATCCTATTCTTTCTCTTCAAACATTTCTAGTATCTGATATATTTGCTTTTCTGAATAAAAATCAAGCAAGCATCTTCCCCAGGGTCCTCATTGTGTCTTTGCTTACTTAGCT
Organism: Acomys percivali; assembly: GCA_907169655.1. Classification (NCBI taxonomy): domain Eukaryota; kingdom Metazoa; phylum Chordata; class Mammalia; order Rodentia; family Muridae; genus Acomys; species Acomys percivali. The sequence goes on from OU015743.1 coordinate 130,150,970, forward strand.
CTTGTGTCTTGTAGTGTGGGTATCCTGTATGTATAATATCCCCTTATAAGTTAGTATATACCATGCATTTCTTTCTGGGCCTGGGTTACCTCAGAATGATTTTTTTTCTAGTACTATCCATCTGCCTGCAAATTTCAAGATTTCCTTGTTTTTAATAGTTGAGTAATATTCTATTCTGTAAATGTACTACAATTTCTTTATCCATTCTTCAGTTGAGGAACATCCAAGTTCTGGCTATTATGAATAAAGCTGTTATGAACATAGTTGAGCAAATGACCTTGTATGGTGGATCATCTTTCAAGTATATGAGAAGAAATAGTATGGCTGGGTCTTGAGGTATAACAATTACCAATTTTCTGAGAAAGCACCAGATTGATTGCCATAGTGGTTGTACAACTTACACTCCCACCAGCAAGGGAGGAGTGTTCCTCTTTCTTTACATCTTCACCAGCATGTGCTATTGCTTGAGTTTATCTTAGCCATTCTCATGGGTGTAAAGTAGAATCTCAGAATTGTTTTGATTTGCATTTCCTGAAGCCTAAGGACATTGAGCATTTCTTTGGGTGTTTCTAGGCCATTAGATATTCCCATGTTGAGAACTCTGTTCCACTCTGTACCCCATTTTTAACTAGATTGTTTGGTTTATTGGTGTTTAATTTCCTGAGTCCTTTATATATTTTGGATATTAGCCCTCTGTCATTTATAGGGTAATAAAGGTCTTTTCCAAGTCTGTGAGTTGTTGTTGTTGTTTTTCTATTGACAATGTCTTTTGCCTTACAGAAACATTTCATTTTCAAGAGATCACATTTATTAATTGTTGATTTCAGAGTATGAGCTGTTGGTAATCTGTTTAGAAAGTTTTCTCCTGTGCCAATGATTTCTGCCTCTTCTCCACTTTTTCTTCAAACAGATTTAGTATGCCTGGCTTTATGTTGAGGCATTTAATCGGCTTGGACTTGGATTTTGTACAGCATGATGAATATGGATCTATTTGCATTACTTTACATGTAGACATCCAGTTAGACAAGCACCATTCATTGAAGATGTTATCTTTTATCCATTGTATGGTTTTGGCTTTTTTTCCCCACCGATCAACTGTCCGTAGGTCGGTGGGTCTATTTCCGGGTACTTGATTCAATTCCCTTGATGCACCTGTCTGTTTCTATGCCAGTACCATGCCCTTTTTGTTACTGTTGCTCTATAGTACAGCTTGAGATCAGGAATGGAAATTCTTCCGGATGGTCCTTTATTGTACATGATTGTCTTAGCTATTTCTGTTTTTTGTTTGTTTGTTTGTTTTTCCTAATTAATTTCAGATGTGTTCTTTCATGATCTGCAAAGAATTGTGTTGACATTTTTTATGAGAATTGCATTGAACCTACAGATAGCTTTTTGTAAGATGGCCCATTTTACTAAGATAATATTACAGATCCAGGAGCATGGATCTTCTGATAGCTTCTTCAATTTCTTTAGAGACATGAAATATTTTTCATAAGGTCTTTCACTTGCTTGGTAAGAGATCCAGGATTCTTAAATGCTTTTAGTTTGCTTCCAATCCACCACCAGAGATAGAGGAGAAAGAAGGTCAGTAGGAAAAGGGGGTTTAGACCTCATAATTATGGGTGGTGGTTTCATTCTTCACCATCAGGAAACAGGAAACCAGCAAAGAGTACATAACAGCTGTGGCAGCAGTACTGAGTAGAAACATCAAGAATCTGCAAAATCTGCAGGAGTCCGAAGTTACAAGACTCTGAGACACCAAGATTCAGCAGGATCTTGAAGACTCAGCCAGAGTGCTGAGAAGAGTTCTCTGAAGTCTTTTTCTCTATGAAGTGAGGTGTAGAAAACTAAAGAACAGGGAATCGATGTGAACCATTGCAAGTATAGCAATCTAAATGTATTTTCTTACTGTCTGTGGGCTTCTATTAATCCCTTCTCAGAATCCACAGAAGGCTGTTTTCCTACTGGCAAAAATCAGGTCCATCACAGGTGACAGCTTCCAGTAAAACATAATATACCCTCTCAGGAGTCTGTTTTCACCTAACAAAGATCAGGAGTCTGTTTTTAGAGGTTGGAAAAAAACCTTCCCTCATCCCACACTTGGGACCAAATCAAACAAACAAGAAAACAAACCTATATACACATGATACAATTGAGTTTTTAAAGAAACCAGAAACTTCCACTTTAGAATCCTTTTCTAAAAAAAAAAAAGAAAGAAAAAAAGAAAGAAAAGAAAAGTAAGAAAGAAAGAAAAAAAGAAAAAAATAGAATCCCTTTCTCCTACCTGTGCTGCCTTGTCTATCCTAGTCAGACAAGCTGCTGTGACTTAGTCCCCCTTAGGGCCCCCTAGGTGCTGAGGAGAGGTGGAAATGAGGAGAAGGGAATGTGAGGGCAGCATTGAGAGATGTCTGGGATCAGGCTGTAAAGTAATTAAATAAATAAGATAAAATAATTGAAATTTTTTAATTAAAATATTTTTGGAAAAAATTATGTCTTAACTGCTTCAGATCTACCTGTCAACAGGCAATGATGGACGAAAATACAAAGAACTTATTGTGGCAAATGGCTTTCAGTTAATATTAACTATAGTGTCTGAACAAGATTATAATCTTTTAAGACATTTTAAATTATGTGTATATGTATATTCAAGTGTGGTTTTGTGCATGTAAGTGCAGTGCTCACAGAGGCCAGAATGTGGTGTCAGAAGCCCTCAAGCTAGGAGTATACATAATAGTGAACCATCCAACATGTGTGCTAAAACCAAACTTGGGTCCTTTAAAACAGCAATTAAAATTTTTACTGATGAGCCATCTCTCCACTCCAAGTGATAAGTACTTTAGTGGAGTGTCTGATATATACATTGTATTCAAGTACACTGGCACTGGTCATTGTGCACTGACTGTATGGTACCTATGCATAAGAAAAGTAGGAAACAGAAAGTAAATAACCAAGACAATGTCATATGCTTTATATTTGTGAACTAAGAATTTGTTTTGCCTGCTTTTAAAGTTGTTAATTCTGACAACAAACTATGGGAAAGTCATTATGTTGAGTATTTTACATGCTTCAATATATATACCACTGTGATGCCAACATACAATGAATAGAACAAGTCTTCATTTAATAGATAAGAATCTCCATATAAAGAAGGAAAATAGAAACATTAGGTTACAGATACTCTCACAGCAATATGCAGAGTTTATGCTACACTTTCTAAACATTATACATTCATATCAAACCGGGACATATTTTGAGATATATTTAAAATTATTATTTTATTTTATTTTTAAGTTCACATTACATCCCAATTGTAGTGCGCTCCCTAGTCACCTTCTGATCCCATCCTTCATCCATCATACCCTCTCCCTTCCTCCCTCCCCTACTCCTCAGAAAGGGCAGGCCTCCTCCTTTAACATCTGATCTCAGTCTATGGACTCTCATCTGGACTGCCTCTTTCCTCTTCCTCTGTGGCCTGTTAAAGCCATCCCACCAGGGAAGTGATTGAAGGGTGGGCACGAGAGTCTATATCATAAGTAGTCCATATTACCCGTATTATGAGACCCACAAGGAGACTGTGCTTCCTATCTACTATGTCTGAGAAGATAATCTAGGTCCTCACAGTGCCTGGTCCTTGGTTGGTGCATCAGTTTCTACATAACTCAAATCATCTGCCCGGATTTGTTGGTTCTATTGGTCTCCTTCTGCAGGTCTTGATCCCTCCACAACTCTTCAATAAAATACCTGGACTCCACCCCAGAGTTTGCCTGTGTGTCTCAGCATCTGCTTGGATCTCCTGCTGGGTGGAATCTTCCACAGGAACTTTGTACTAGGTTCCCTTCCAGGTCCTTCTCTTCAGATGCTTCAGCTGTCTATTCTATTTGTCATTTTGAAGGAGAATTAAACATTCCCCTAGGGTTGCCCTTGTTATTTAGTTTCTTTAGGAACTGTGTTTTGTACTGTGCTTATCCTGTATTATTTTGCCTACATGCACTTATAAGTGAGTATTTACCATGTGTGTGTTTCCAGGTCTTTGTTACTTCACTCAAGATTATCTTTTCTAGTTCTGTCATTTGCCTGAAAATTTCAAGATTTCCTTGTTTTTAATAGCTGAGTAGCATCCCATTGTGAAAATGGACCATAGTTTCATTATTCATTTCTTCAGTTGAGGGACATCTAGGTTGTTTCCAGATTCTCGCTACTATGAATAAAGCTTCTATGAACATAGTTGAGCAAATGACTTTGTTGTATGGTGGAATATCTTCTGGTATATGCCAAGGAATGGTATGGTGGTGTCTTAAAGTAGCACTATTACAATTTTTCAGAGAAAGTGACAGATGGCTTTCCACAGTGGTGGTACATGTTTACACTCCCACCAGCAATCCTTGCCAACATGTGCTGCCACTTGAGTTTTTAATCTTAGCCATTCTGATATGGCATCAGAATAGTAAGATATAGTATCAAAGTCATTTTGATTTTCATTTCCCTGATGACCAGGGACAGTGAGCATTTCTTTAAGTATTTCTCAGCCATTCAATATTCCTCTATTGAGAATTCTCTGTTTAGTTCTGTATTCCCTTTTTTACTTGGATTATTTGGTTTGGTGGTGTTTACTTTCTTGAGTTCTTTATATATTTTGGATATTAGCCCTCTGTCTGAGGTAGAGTTGGTGAAGATCTCTTCCCAGTCTGTAGGTTGTTGTTTCTTCTTTTGACAATGTTCTTTGCCTTACAGAAGATTTTCAGTTTCATGAGGTCCTGTTTATTGTTTGTCTTAGAATCTGAGCTATTGGTGTTCTGTCCAGGAGGTTGTCTCCTGTGCTAATGAGCTCAAGGCTTTTCCTCAGTTTTTCTTCTAACAGATTTAGTGTGTCTGATGTTATTTTAAAATCTTTTTTAAAATATTTATTTATTTATTTTTATATATACAATTTTCTGTTTGAGTGTACATCTGCATACCAGAAGAAGGCACAGAATCACATTATAGATGGTTGTGACCCACCAAGTGGTTGCTGAGAATTGAACTCAGGACCTCTGGAAGAGCAGATAGTGCTCCTAACCAGTGAGCCATCTCTCCAGCCCCTATGTTAAAATTTCTAATCCACTTAGATTTGAGTTTTGTGCAGGGTGATAAATAAGGGGCTATTTTCCTTTTTCGACAAGTAGACTTCCATTTATCCCCATACCATTTGTTGAAGATGTTATCTTTTCCCCATAGTATCGTTTTGACTCTTTGTCAAAAATAATGTGTTCATAGTGTGAGAATTATTTCTGAGTCTTCACTTAAGTTCCATTGATCCACCTGTCTGTTTCTATGCTGGTACCATGCCATTTTTATTACTGTTGCTCTATAGTGCAGCTTGATATGAGGCATGGAGATTCTTTATTGTATAGAATTGTCTTACCTATTCAGGTTTTTTAATTTTTCCAGATGTAGGTAAGAGTTGTTCTTTCAAGGTTTATGAAGAATTGTTGTTATATGGAGGAGATTTGCATTGAATCTGTGTACTGTTTTGGTTAAGATGGCCATTTGTTCTATGTTAATCTGACTGATCCGTGATCATGGGAGACTGCTCCATCTTCTAATATCTTCTTGAATTTATTTCTTCAGAGACTTGAAGTTTTGTTCATACAGGTCTTTGGCTTGCTTGGTTAGAGTTATACCAAGATACTTCATACTTTTTGTGACTATTGTGAAGGGTGCTCTTTCTTTAATTTCTATCTCAGAATGTTTGCCTTTTGTATAAAAGGAGGCTACTGATTTTTTTAACTTTAATTTTTTTTTAATTTTTCTACATATACATTTAATTAGTACACATATATACAATAAACCACCTATATCAATGAGAACCATAAAAGAGTCAGGAAGTACATTCATGTTACATTCATAGTGTTTTAGCTGTTTGTATTTGGCAATTTTGAAGAGAACACTTTCCTTTCTTGGTGAGTCTGAAATTTTGAATGTAACTCAGTACCTAGCATATTTTATCTTTAGCAACTTAAAACATCTACCTAGATGTAAAAATATCTTAACCATTAAAGATCTAGGCTTAATTGTGAGCTCAATTTTTTGTTTTTCAACCTCATCAGAGACTTGAGTCGGAGTAAAGTTAATTACCTGAGGAAAGAGGAAGTGTGAGTTAATAGCTTCTAAATTTAAAAAAAAAAATGCAGTTTGGTGCCTGAACACTCACCCATAGCTCTCAAAACATTGGAGCATCATCTTCAGCCTTCAGGCTCAGTATATATGACAGACATATTTGTGAAGCATGAACTATTGAGAACTTGCTTACTCTCTTTTGGCAGGGTTTGGCCATTGACTCTGCCTGTATCCAAGCTGGCCAAGTTTTAGGCATAATTTTGTCAGTGGTTGAAATGAGGACATTTTCCCCAGTGTCTGGTTTGCCATATTTGAAGCCATCTTCATGAGGAGGTTAACTGATGCTCATCATCTTTGAGGTATGCTCGGTGTTGCCAGGAGTTAACCTGTCTTGTCAAAAATCATTAAAAGAATATACACATCTTTAAAGTCCATATTCCATAGGACTCTGAGGTTTTTTTAAGACTTTATCTAAATAATTTATCATATCTGTCTATTGAATCATACATATCTCTTATACCTAGGATGTAAATGTATTCTACTTGAGTGGTATATGTAGAATACTTTATATTAGAGTAGAAATACATATAATATGTGTGAAGAATAATCTTAAATTTGAATTCTAAACCAATGTATCAAAATTAAACTTATTTTGCACCAATATACAAGTTTCTAAAAATAGCCTTGTGAGCAGAGTTAAGGCCTTAGGTTGCAGAGCTGACTCAACAGTACATTTTTTGTCCTATCTTTACAATACACCTCCACATTCTCCCTTCTCTTTTCTACCCCCCATCTCCAAACCCAAGAAAGAATGATAAAGGAAAATAGAGACTTCTCTCAGTCCAACCTCATTTTCTCTCTGGGTAAGACCAATAGTAACTCATAACTAACTTCTAGTTAAAAAAAAAAAAAATCTAAATCCCAAGAAAGCATCCAAAATCCTACTCAACTTCCCCCTTAAGGGAAATGGTGTGTCATTCTCTTATGGTTTCTTCAAGCTGATATTGGTAAAAATAATACTATAAGAGTCAGGGAGGCTGGCAAAGGGAAGATAAGAGGGAGAGGATAACATTCATGAGATGAAGTGAATAAAATATAATAAATTAAATATACACTTAAAAAATCTGGAAGGAGAGGTGATCGCTGCAGAGACTGATGCACCAACAAAAGACCAGGCATGACAAGGAATTAGACACTCAGCTCAGTTGAAGGACATAGGCAGTACAGTCGGATTCTTTTCTTTAATTAAACTTTTTTAAATTTTTTACATATACATTTATATGATTATACATATATACAATAAACTACCTATAGCAAGAAGAACCATGAAACAATAGGAATTATATAAATGTTACATACTCAGTGTTTTGGCTATTGTATTTGACAGGCTTGAAGAAAGCATATTTCTTATCTTGGTGCATCTAAAAATCAATGTCTATTGTATCTCATTATTATCAACTTAAAACATCAATCTAGAACTAAAGACATATTAACCCCTAAACAACTAAGATTGATTGTAAAACTAAACTCTCTGTTCTTCAACATTATCAGGGATTTGAGAAGGAATAAACTTGATTACCTGAGTATACTTGGAGTGCAGTTTAGTAGCTTTCCAAATGAGAAGATGACAGAGACAATTTGCTACCTGAGTAGTCACCCAAAACTCTCTATAATATTGGAGCATCATCTTCAGCCTTCTGGCCCAAAATATCTGACAGACATATCTATGAGGCAGGAAGTATTAATGACTTGCTTACCATGTCTTGGCTGTCGACTCTACCTGTATCCAAGCTTGCCCTTTTTTAGGCAGATTTCTGTGTGTGGTAGAAATTAGACCATTTTGCACTCAGCATCATTACTGAAGGTGTTTATTAGTTGCAGGAGTTCCATGGTAGAATACTTGGTATCACTTACAATCATACCATCTGCAAATAGTGATACTTTGACTTTCCTTTCCAGTGTATCCCTTTGATCTCCTTTAGTTGTCTTATTGCTCTAGCTAGGACTTAAAGAACTATATTGAACAGATATGGAGAGCACATTTGTGTGCCTGATTTGATGGAATTGATTTAAGTTTCTATCCATTTAGTTTGATGTTGGCTATAGGCCTGCTTTACATTACCTTTACTATGTTTAGGTATGTGCCTTGTATCATCAATCTCTCCAAGATTTTTAGCATGAATGGGTGTGTTGGATTTTGTCAAATACTTTTTCGTCATCTATAGAGAGGATCATGTGGTTTTTTTCTTTCAGTTTGTTTATATGATGGATTACATTGATACATTTCCGTATATTGAACCACAACTACAAGGATGACGCCTATGTGGTCATAGTGAATTAAATATTTGATGTGTCTTGGATTCATTTTGCAAGTATTTTATTGAGTAATTTTGCATCAAGGTTCATGAAAGAAATTGGGCTGAAATTCTCTTTGGTGTTTGTGTGGCTTAGATATCAAAGTGACTGTGAACTCAGAGAATAAGTTTGGTAATATTACTTCTATTTCTATTTCATGGAATACTTTAAAAAGAATTGGTATAAGCTTTTTGAAGGTCTGGTGGAATTCTGCATTTAAACCATTCAGCCATGTGTTTGATTTTGTGAGAAAATTTTGATGACTGCTTCTTTTTATTTATGAGGTATAAGACTATTTTGTTTATCTGATCTTGATTCAATTTTGGAAATTGGTAGCTATCAAGAAAATTATAAATTTCATTTAGATTTTCAAATTTTGTGGCATATAGGCTTTTGAAGTAAGACCTAGTGATTTTTTAGATTTCCTTCATGTATGTTGTTATGTCTCCCTTTTCATTTCTGTTTTTTTTTTCTTTTGGTTGAATACTCTCCCTCTGTCTTATTTTAGTTAGTTTGGCTAAGGTTTTATATATCTTGTTGATTTTCTCAAAGAACCAACATAGTTCCATTGATTTTTTTTGAATTTTTCTCTTTGTTTCTAACATTGATTTCAGCCCTAAATGTAATGATTTCTAGTGGTCTGCTTCTTTTTCTTCTAGAGCTTTGAGGTGTGGTGTTAAACTGTTAATATGGGATCTCTATGCAGGCACTTACTGTAATGAACTTTCCTCTTAGCACCGCTTTCTTTGTATCTGATAAGTTTTGGTTACATTATGCCTTCATTTTCATTGGATTCTAGGACTTTTTAAATTTCTTTTTTTTCTTTTTGGTCCCTTACCCAGTGGTCCTTGAGTATGGAATTGTTCAGTTTCCATGAGTTTGAAGGCTTTCTGTTGTTTCTGCTGTTGTTGAGTTATAGTTTTAGTCCATAGTGGTCTGATAAAGATGCAAGGGGTTATTTCAATCTTCTTGAATCTGTTGAGGTTTGCTTTTTGACCAATTATATGGTCAATTTTGGAGAAGGTTCCATGAGGTGGTGAGAGGAAAGTATGTTCCTTTTTGTTTGCATGAAATGTTCTGTAGATATCTGTTAGGCCATTTGATTCATTATTTCTAATAGTTTCATTATTCCTTCATTTATTTTTGGTCTTGTTGATCTAGCTGTTGGTGAAATTTCTCACTTTTAATGTGTGGAGTTTGGTATGTGAATTAAGCTTTAGTAATGTTTCTTTTACAATTGTAGGTGCTCCTGCCTTTAAGGCATAAATGTTCAAGATTGAGGTGTCCTCTTGATTAATATGAAGTGTACGTTCCCATCTCTTTTTATTAGTATTCACTGAAATGTTATTTTATTAGATACTAGAATGGCTACTCCAGTTTGACCTTGGATATATTTGCTTGGAATACATTTTTTTCAGCCCTTCACTCTGTGGTAGTGTCTATCTTTATTACTGAAGTGTGTCTCATATGAAGCAGAATGATGAGTCCCTCTTTCACATCTGTTCTGTTAGCTTCTGCCTTTTTGTTGGGGAGTTAAGCCATTGGTGTAGAGAGATATTCATAACCAGTGGTTGTTAGTTCCCGTTTTTTGATGTTGGTTGTGGTAGACTATGTGTGTGGTTTTTTTTTTTTTGTTGTTTGTTTGTTTGTTGATTTTGAGGATGTGGGGTTACTTACTTCTTGTGTTTTGCTGAGTGTAGTTAACCTCCTTGGGTTGCAATTTTCCTTCTAATATCTTCTGTGGGGCTGTATTTGTGGATAGGTACCATATAAACTTGGTTTTGTCATGGAATATCTTGTTTTCTCCATCTATGTTGATTGAAAGTTTTTCACAGTATAATAACTTGGTTTGGCATCTGTAGGTCTTTCATAGTCCCTGTTTAGAAGTCAGGTGTAATTCTGGTAGGGTTGTGTTTATATGTGACTTGATCTTTTTCTCTTGAAACTTTTAATAGTCTTTCTTTGTTCTGTCTACTTAGTTTTTTTTATTATTATGTCATAGGAGAGTTTTATTTTTTGGTCCAATCTTTTTGAGGTTCTGTAGGCTTCTTGTATGTTTATGGGCATTTCCTTCTTTAGATTGGGGAAGTTTTCTTCTATGATTATATTGAAAAAGTTTTCCAGGTTGTGAATCTTGGAATCATCTCCTTCTTCTATTCCTATTATTCTTATATTTGGTCTTTTTATAGTGTCCCAGATTTCGTGGGTGTTTTGTGTCAGGAAATTTGTTAGTTTTAACATTTTCTTCTACACTTGAGATTCTCTCCTCTACCTCTTGTATTCTGTTGATGTTGCTTGTGTCAGCAATTCCTGTTTTCTTCTCTAGGTTTTCCAACTCCAACATCACTTCATTGTGTCTTGTTTGTTGCTTTTAATTCCATTAAAGTCTTGAGTAGTTTTATTCATTTATTTTTCACGTTTGTTAAATTTTTCTGTAATTCTTTATAAGATTTATTCATTTTCTTCATCTGCTTGAATGTATTTTCCTCCTTCAAGACTTCTATTATTTTCATCACCTCAGATTTAAACCCTTCTTTCTGGGCTTTGTGGATGTACATATCTCCAGGACTTGCTGTGGTAAGATCACTCATTTCTAATGGTGTCATATAGCTTTGAGTTATGTTGTTTGTGTTCTTGCACTTGCCTCTAGCCCTCTGCTTGTCTATTCTGTTAGCAGGCCTGGGTGGTTCCTCCAGTATATGTGTCCTATATGGGTCAGGCAGTTTGGGAACCAGCAAAGAAAGATCTAAGATGAAGGCTGTTTGCTAGAGCTCCCAAGATACTGTCTCAGGAGGGTGGACAATGAGTCTTGGAGCCTGCACACAGCTTGGCTCTGCTCAGTTACCTGTCCTTAAACCAATTGAGTCACACAGGAGAGGAGCAGAATGAAAGAGCTCCAAACCAAAGACTGTTCAGGTGCCCCTTAGGCCTCATTGGTTTGATGGATAATGTGTGTTATGGCCAGAGCCCAACTTCCCTGTGTTGGCTCACTTTCTGTAACCCAAGTGGGCTAAGATAGTAACAGTGGGCAGAGAGAGAAAGATCCAAGCCCTGAGTTGATGGGATGCTCCACAGACCTCTTAGGTAAAGCAGCTGATGTGGACTGTGGCCCGCGCATGACTCACCTTTGCTTGTTAGATCTCTGTGTCTCAGATGGGCTAGACCAGTAAGTAGGAGGCAGTCAGGGAGAAGTCCAAGCCCAAAGCTGCTTGGGTGACACACAGGCCTTCTCAGGCTGGTAGTTAATGTGGGTTGGAGCCCACACCCGACTCAGCTCTGAGTATTTGCTCTTTGTGCCCCAGATGGGCCAGGCTGGTAAGTAGAGGGTGTGTTGAGAGAGATACAATGCCAAAGCTGCTTACATGTCCCACAGGCCTCTTAGTGATATCAGTTAATGTGGATTGTGCTATTTTGAGAAATTTTAGGTCATATATTAAGAACAAAAATATGTTTGCATGTGTTTCTCAGCATCTGTTTCCATCTACTGCTTCGGGAAGCCTCTCACAGGATAGCTATGCTAGGCTCTTGTCTGTAAGCAGAGCAGAGCATTGTCAATAGGGTTGGTTACCTCTGATGGGGTGAGTCTGAGGTTGGGCCAGGCATTGGATGGACAGTCCCTCAATCTCTGCTCTGATTTTACCCTGCACATCTTGTAGGCAGGCCACAGATGTAGCTGATCAGCAACTCTGTCTTCATGTGGTTCCCTCAGGAAGGGGATCTATCTCCTACATAAGCTCTGTTCCCTGCTTTTTGATAATATCCCTTTGGCAGGGCTGCCTTGCCAGGCCACAGGGAAAATGATGCTCTCAGTCCTGATGTAGCTTGATGTGCTGAGGTGGGTTGGTAGGGGAGGAAAACACACTCTTCTTTTCTGAGGAGTGGGGGAGGTGGGATAACAGAAGAGGGAAGAAGGCTGGTACTGGGAGTAGACGAGTAGAGGAGCAAATAAACAAACAAATTTTAAAAAGAGAAAGAAGAAAGGAAATAAAATATTTACTTTTGGTATATTTATTATGAATAATATTTTTTGGATATTTGTACTGTGATCTTTCCAAGATTCTATACAGGAAAAGTGATTAATGACCAGCAGTTTATAGAAGAGGCTTCTACTGTGTCCTCATCACCTGTTCTTTTCTTTTTTTAGTCCTGAGCTCTGGGCACACGTGTCCATTTGTGGGATGATCTGGGCATAGCTAATCTTGCTATGACTATAGCTTAGTCGAAAAGGTAAATGAACATTTTTTCTTTGCTAGAATGAGGATACAGAAAGGCTCACATTTAGGCCTTGGGAATGGGCTGAATTTTTCTAATACCTTTAATCAGAGAACTCTTTAAGAGGAGTAGGGATAACCTAGGGAGTTACTATTGAACTAGCTATTTTCCTCTGTATATGGGTCATTGATTTTGTATATTTCTAAATCTAGAATCTCACGGAGGAGGGCTCCTTCTATCAAGTTCTCATCAAATAATTTAACAGTGAACATTAGGGGACATTTTGAATTAGCCAAATGTTGAATGATCCTCTCAAGAGTATTTAAGTTTGTTTCATAGGTTAACTTCAAGGAAGCTCTTAGGAGGAATCTGCTAGTCTAAAAATTGTAAAATGGAAACTTCTACATGTTGGACACCTTGCATCTTATAAAGGTAGAATATTTAATCAACAACCATCTTTTATAAGTTTTGCTTGACTGTGTTTTGCAAATTTGAGTTGGTTTTACTGTCAGGTCATTACATAAGGAAAGAAGCCAAGCACAAATGGGTGAATTACAATTCTAGAATCTAGCTGTGGAGCTGTGAGACAGTGGGTGATGACTGGATCCTGGGTGGATGAAACTTTTTCCTGTTGTGTTAATGATCTGAAAAAGGAATGAACATCTGCTAGAGAGGGGCATACACACAGGTGTGAGCAGGTATTCCTGGGGTGAGTAGTAACCTGGTATTTCTCTCTGTTAGACTAAGCCACACTTGCTATTGTCTTTTGTAAAAAGGCTAACATATTTGGTTTCTTTCTTGATATATTTAGAACATCCAATCCCTTTATTTTCTCCTTTCAAGTACTGAGGTTTTAGTGTTGTTTAAACATTTCTTGCATTTTGTCCAGCTGGAAACAATCTTAGTCATTTCCACATTTCACATATCCTTGAAAAAATGTCTGTAACTTCTTTAAAGTCCACAATACTCCCAATCAGAAAATTTACAAACTCATCACTATTCATTCATAACTTGGTATGAATTAGCTCATCAGAGCCATTACCTATCAATTCCAGGTAATCCCAGTAATTTATGATGTGAATTAAAGGAGATCTTGCTACTTATTAATGGCAATGACCTGGGGAGTAGTGTATGCTGAGAAGGAAAATTGATTTCTCTAGGAGAAACTAATAAGGAAGAGAAAATTTCGTGTGAGGGAGGGAATAAGAACACTGATGTTACCTGAGATTTTTAGGATGTGTAGCAGCAACCTCATCTTCATTCCTCCCCTTGGGTCACAATTGTTCAAGCAAGTTTGCTCCCTAGTGACAGTCAACACTAAGCATGGATGTGTCAACCCAGATGACTAGTGTCTTGGATTCTTCTATTTGAGAATCAGTAATGTGTAGTTAATTTTGGCTTTAAATACAAGCAGAAAGCCATACTTCTATCATGATCCTACAGGGCATGCTTTATATATGCATATGTAGCTGAGAAATGCTGACCAGGTAACTTTCTTCTGAGATGTAAGTTAGTTATTTAATTCCTCATCTCCAGCTTTTAAATGCTTTAACTGGACTCATCAACAAGTACAAAGGAAAAAAAAAGGTTCTAGTGGGAGGGGAAGTTTATAACCTAGATATTCATTCTGGGGGGATTGCTTATCTTATGCCATCACTGTATTGATACAGATATTATTTTTATGGTTGATTTTGGCCACTCATGTTGTTACTTCACTGTTTTGTGAGAAATCTTCAAAATGAGATATAATCCGTATAGTTCAAGAAAAGAGAGTAAGACTTGTTGAAAGAGAATATTGGTTGATTAATACAGTAATTGGGTCAATACTGATTATTGAACCCAGTTATGGAACTTGTTTTTTTTTTAAATTTATTTTTTTATTAATTTATTTTTGTTACATCTCTATGGTTATCCCATCCCTTGTATCCTCCCATTCTCCCCTCCCTCCCATTTTCCCCTTATTCCCCTGCCCTATGACTGTTCCTCAGAGGGATTACCTCCCTCTGTATATGCTCATAGGGTATCAAGTCTCTTCTCAGTGACCTGCTGTCCTTCCTCTGAGTGCCACTAGGTCTACCCCGCCAGGGGACATAGTCAAATTGTTAACCATGTACTTTAATAATGAGCTGTAGCCACAAGCTCACAAAGATAGGTTTTTTTAAATGCTCAGGTTTCTGGGCTGCAGTGAGTAAGAAAAATGTTCATACTTAGAAATTAGGAATTGTAGTCAAAATCTTTAACTTGTGAATCTCAGTATTTGAAACTGTGGATTACTGTCCCAAGATCAGGGATAAAGATATTATGTGTTTAATTATCTGAATATTTATATAAAAGCAAAATTATATGTTTATAGCTTTAAGAAATTCTAGAAAAATAGAATCAATTGAAATACACTCTTGAATTTGATATTTTGTTACCAAATTCTAAAAGTATTTACATATATGTTCTAATCTCAATGCTCCCTCTTCCCATTCTTAAGGAACTATCAGGAAACAGAATAGTTCATATGCTGTATAACTGTGTGGATTTTACTCCAATTTTTCCAGCTAATTGTTTTAGGTTGGAGCATCATTTTTTTATATACTTTGTAACAATGTTCAATACAGATACTAAATTTCTCTGTGTCCCTATACAAATTAAGATTCAACATTCTCGAGTTTGTGCCCAGGAAATCTGAAATTATTGAGACCACTCCCAACTTGCATCATCTTCTATGCACTATAAAATACATGATGACACAGAAGAAATCAAAGATAAAAGTTTACTTTCCTCTTTGTGGAGTGAGTCAGATAACATTTATTGATAGTTTAATTATATTGCTTGTTTATATTGTCATCATGCTCTTGATTTAGTTATTTACTTAGTTTGAGAGTGTCATGCATTTATATAATAAATTTTAATGATGTCATCTCCTATTACCCTATCTCACCAACTCTGTCTGCTGAAACATTTCTTCCTAACTATCTCCCTCTATTTTTGTACCTTTTTATATGTATAACCCATTTTATCTTAAAAATATTTTGTTATATAATCTCTTCATTGCTCAGACCTTGCAGATTCAAAACAGTAATTTAAAAAAAATGAATAGGATAAGATATACCAGAGTAAATAGTAGAAAATAAGAAAGCCATTAAAATCTAAAAAATTTGAACATTACCTTTACAAAGAAAACATTAGTCTCCAACTAAAAAATGCTGCATGAAGTACAAGGGAAGGAAAGAGAGATGACCTCCCACTTCACTTCTCCATGCCATAAACAGTGAGAAAAAAGTCTCTGGAAGAAAACTAAGGCAAAAACCAAAATTGTAGACAAATGTCTGCTTGTAGCTCCTGAAGCAAATATTATGAAGTGACTTGCCACCTGCAGGACCCTCCTAAACCAGGGCAAAGCAGAGGATCATTTAGAAGAGAGACACTGAGAGTAATGGCTTCACTTGGAAAAGCAGAAAATATGGCAATAATTTATGTACCCACCCCAGGAAACTAGCCCCTTCCATCAAATGGATTAGCATTGAATCTGAGACAATTTTCTGGCCATGGTTGTGCTCAGGCAAGAACTTTTTTTTTTTTTGCAGTCTTCAGTGATAAAACAAAAAGCCAAAGATAAGGAAAGCAGAAAGGACTCATTGTCAAAGGTAAATGCAAATATCAGAAGCCCATAGTCCTAGGAAATTGGAAACTGACATGAAAAGTGCCTTCAACCATTATACCTGAAGAAGGTTGCAGATGGTTTGTTGGAGGGACTGGTGTAAGATATTCAGTGTGGTAAACCACAATAAAGATTGGGAAACTCCTCTGGAACGTGAATCTTTGTGTAGTGGAGGACCCTAACTCAGTCTACTCTAGCTAATTTTGATTTACATAGAGATTTCCAGCTCTCTTCCCACCTGAATAATAACCAACTGTAAACGATAATTTAAGGAAGAGATGAAGTTATAGTCATCACAGCAATGGAGGTAAATAATGATGATATAATAGCTTTAAGGTTTATGTAATACTTTTTCTTAATTTTTACTCTTATTTTTTTGGTTCTTATCTATATCTATCTTACAGCTTCTGGTCAATTGTCTTGCTTGGACTTGCATCATACACTTTCATTCCCTTGCCTGCTCCATTCTCCCTTTTGTCACTTTCCCCACCCTCTGTTCTTCTTCTTAGTTATTAATATACTATGCTTTGTGCACTTTCAAATTATGGTTATTAGAATAGCATCCAAATATTGTATTTCTGTAGTTCAGAAATAAGTTAGCCTATAGATCAGATGTTATGAACAAATGTGTGTGTGTGTGTGTATTTCTTTAGAACACAGAAAGAATATTATTCTTACAAACAACACATATAGCCCTCCTAAAATGGGTTCCATTCTAGAAAACACAGTAATTATTCATTGTTGTTGTTATTTTTATGCTGCTATAATTAAATGTTGAGACCCAAACCAACTTATAGAAGAAAGAGTATATTTTGGCTCATAATTCCAGAATGAAAAACCTATATGGGTGGCAAAAGCATGACAGTAGATGGCTGGAAGAGAATGCAGAAAGAGCACATCACACAATTAACAGAGAAAAATAACTGTCCATGCATTGATGCTATAAACTCTCAAAATCTGCCCCTACCTCCACACCCTGTTACATACAACCTCTCTCAAAATTCCATGTCTTAAAATTTCCATGACTTTACAAAATAGCAATATACTTGTGGGCCAAATGATCATATACATGAGTCTATAGATGATATTTTACATTCAATAAACCACATGAATAAATGCAAAAACATTTGCATGATTTCTTATGTGTTCCAGTAGATAGTGGAATAAAACCAGAAATTAATGGCAACAGGAAGAAGGAATGTTTCAAGCACTTCAAGCACTTGCAAACAACCCAAGTACTCCTGGAAAGAACAAATATTTAGTGAAGAAATAAAGAAGAAAAATTAAAAATTTATAGAATCAAGTGAAAATAAAAGTATAACATCAAAACCATAGAAATATTGCAAAATAATTGTAAAAACAAATTTATAATATTGAATGCTTTCATTAAATAATCAGAGAAATGTAATAAAAAATGTATTTCACAAGTCAATAAAAGGCAAAAATGAACCCAAAAGGTGGAAAGAATTTATAAATATTCAAAGCATATGATAATAATAATTTAGAAACCAAAATCACAATAAGCAGAGCTTAAGTAATAAGGAATTGGTGGTTTTGGGGGAAATCAATAAACTCCTAGCCAAACTTTAAAAAAATCTGCTTACACTGTACCATAAAATAGAGAGGCCAAAACATTACAAAACTCATTCTAGAAAAATTTGTATTACCTTGCTATGCAGACAAGAGAAAATATAAAAAATCAAAATAAACAAAACAAAACAACAACAACAAACAACTGTAGATAAATTTCTTCAAGACATGTAGATACATGATTGCAAACAGAATATAAGAGCACATTAGAAAGGTCATCCACCACAGACAAATAAGTTCTAGAGGTTTCGTTTTGTAAAGTTTACAGGGATCATTTACTTTGTAAACTAATCACTGAAATATAGCAGACAAGGATAGAAATCACATGATCACCTCAGTACATGAAAAATAGACCTCTGACAAATTTCATCAACTTTGTGTCAAAGGGCCTGCAAAAAGATGTCTAATACAATTAAGGCTACTTAGGATCAACTTACAGCCAACACTACCAAACTTGAAGATATTAAAAGACTTTCCTCCCAAATCTGGAGTGAACCAATTCTCTCTGGTATCAAGTAATAGCACTGTTATTCTCAAACTATTTTTGCTTTAGTCTTTTGACAAAATTCATGTTGTGGTAGGTGACCTAATTATAAAATTATTTTGTTGGTACTTTATAACTGTAATTTTGCTCCTGTTATGACTGTAAAATAAATAATGCACAGGGAAAACTACTGAAATAGAGACATTGACATTTTAGCTAGAATAGTTTAAGTCTGGACAAAGAAATAAAATAGCAAGTTATATACAAGGAATGAAGAGATCCCAGTATACCTATTTCTGAATTACATCACTATATTCTAAAATGACCTCATGTAGGCTAGTAGAAAACTCTTAAATCTCAAAGCACTCTTAGCAAGTAGCAGAGCATAATATCAGTATTTAAAAATTGTATAATTTCTATATAACAATACTAAATGTTCCAGGAGAGAGAGAAAGAGAGAGAGAGAGAGAGAGAGAGAGAGAGAGAGAGAGAGAGAGAGAAAGAAGAAGAAGAAGAAGAAGAAGAAGAAGAAGAAGAAGAAGAAGAA
>OU015743.1:130169912-130184903 GCA_907169655.1 Acomys percivali
AGAAGAAGAAGAAGAAGAAGAAGAAGAAGAAGAAGAAGAAGAAGAAGTAGGAGGAGGAGGAGGAGGAGGAAGAGGAGGAGAGAAAGAAAGAAGAAAAAAGGCTTATTGACAACAAAGTCTAAATTAGTAGCTAAGATTATACCTAACTGAGAAGGTGAAAGGTATACATGATGAAAATTTTAGCACAGAGAAGAAAGAAATTGAACAAAACACTAGAGGATGGAAAGACTCCTATGCTTGTGAACTGGTGAAATCAATCTTGTAAAAATGGCTATTTTACAAAAAATTTAATGCAATTCTTATAAAAATTGGAGTCATCTCCTACAAAAAACTAAAACATGAAATCTTAAAATTCATAAGTTAAGGAAGATTGAGTTGGTAAATCATAAACTGCAAGAACAATATTACATGTCTCATTATATATGATGTCAAAGTATACTGATAAACATAACAGTTTCATATTAAAACTAATGAAATATTATAAAACAACAGTTCTCAACCTTCCTAATCCTGTGCCCTTTTAGTACAGTTCCTCAGGCTGTTGTAGCACTCAACCACAAAATCATTTCATTTTCTTCTTCATAGCTGTCAATTTGCTATTGTTATGAATTATAGCATAAATATCTATATTTCTTAATGCCCTTAGGCCACTCCTGTAAAAGGGTCATTCTACCCCTAAAGGAGTCACTCCTTGTCAAGTTGAAAACCATTAGTATAGATGACACAGACAAAACAAAGCAGCTAAAGCCACATAATCTTTAACAAAGTTATAAAATCACAGATGCCTTTTAAAATATATTTTATTAATTTATTCATATTAAATCTCAATTGTTATCCCACCCCTTGTATCCTCCCATTCTTCCCTCCCTCCCATTTTCCCCTTATTCCCCTCCCCTATGACTGTGACTGAGGGGGACCTCCTCCCCCTGTATATGCTCATAGGGTATCAAGTCTCTTCTTGGTAGCCCGCTATCCTTCCTCTGAGTGCCACCAGGCCTCCCTATCCAGGGGACTTGGTCAAATATGGGGCACCAGAGTTCGTGTAAAAGTCAGTCTCCACTATCCACTCAGCTGTGGAGAATGTCTTGCTCATTGGCTAGATCTGGGTAGGGGTTTGAAGAACAGTGGCACAGATACCTTTTCAGTAAATAGTGGTGGGAAACTGAAGACTCACATTGGAAGGATAAGATAAGATCCTTGTCCTTCACCCGGCACAAAATTTAATTACAAACAAATGATTTTAATGGGAGGCCCTGAATTATGAAACTGTGAGAGAAAATATAAAGGAGAAACTTCTAGAATATAGGCACGACCAAGACATCTGAAAAAGAGTCCCATAGCAAAAAAAAAATACTCTCAGATTCACACATCAGATTGCATGAAGTTAAAAGGCTTTTATACTACTGAGAAATACTCAACAGTGTAAAGAGACCAAGCTATATAAGGTGAGAGACATTATGCCAATTTTATAATTTCCAGAGGATTAAGATTGAGGAGCTACAAAGAGCTCCCAAAATTAAATATCAAAACAAACTCAAATCATCCAATCAATTAATGATACAATTGAACAGAATTGGATCATTATAAGTGGTCCTTATATGTCAGAAAACATGTTTAACAGTCTTATTCAACAGGAAGATTCAAATTCAAACTGTTTTACAATTCCATCTTATCACATTCAAAATGGTTATCATCAGGAAAGGAATAAATACTGATAAATGTTGGTGAGGGCATGGGGAGAGGAACAGTTACACATGGCTGGCAGAAACTCAAACAGCTTTAGATACTAAAAAAAAAAAAAAAAAAAAAAGCAGCGTGGAGCTTGCGCAAAACAATTAGAATAGAAGCAGTATATGATCCACTCTTGGATGTGTACTTGACAGGGATGTAACCTCATAGGTCACATTTATTGTTATATCACTTGTATCCAGGATATGTAACTAGGAGGGAAATGGGAACATGGATGGCATATGTATACAATATTCAATGTAACTTCATTCCACAATAACAAAGCTAAAATTATGTAATTTTTCTAGAGAATGGATGCAACTAGAGATAATAATGTTAAACAAAATAAGCCAGGCAAAAATCTCAAGATTTCTATGGCATGCAAATGGGAGTGGTGTATTTGCCAAGGTAAAGTAGACCAGTTAGATGTATGAAGAATTAACACAGGGGTGAGACTGAAAAGTGAATATGATCAAGTTAAGACAATATACAGATACAAATATGACATTCATTGTTGTGTTTTCAAATTAAATAATTAATAAAACTTCTTTCTTCAGAAATATGCACTCACACCTGTGCATGTGTGTATGTGTGTGAGTGTGTGTGTGAATCACATCTCTCCTATAATGTGTGTCCTGTGAATGGAACTCATCCTTAGTTAATTCTTACTGCTGTAATCTTTACGTGATGAATCACCTTGCATCACCCTAAATTTTTTTTTAGAATGTGAGCATGAGAGAAATATTTAGATGTAGAGTTTTCATTTGGTCTCTCTCTCTCTCTCTCTCTCTCTCTCTCTCTCTCTCTCTCTCTCTTTCTCTCTCTCTCTTTTTCTCTCTCTCTTTCTCTCTCTCTCTTACTCTCTCTCTTTCTCTCTCTCCCCCTCTCCCTCTCTTATCTCTATCTCTATCTCTCTGTGTGAGTGTGTCTACCTCATTCTCTCAAAAACAATATTTGTATCTTAATTTGTAATATAAATATTGAATAAATAAAATCAACTGACTTCTTTAAATATTACATTTATTATAACTGTTATTAACATTTATTTATGTACCTCAGGACTTGCTAGAACAGAAAATAAATTGGATAGTAGTGATGTTTCATAATACACTGGAAACAGCATTTAGTCCATGTGTGAGTGACAAAACAAATATACAAAATGAGCCTGGCTAGTGGAATTTTTGTTGCCTTGATTCAAGTGCTAGTTTATATATCTAAATTTTGACATGTATGAGATTTGGGATGAGTTCTGCTTTTCTCAGTGTCTTTCTGTCGATCCATTTAAATGTATTCTTTCTGTTTCAACTATAAAGGCAGCTGTGAATCCTAATGATTAATTGATCCACAGTACACACTCTGTGTCTACAGCATCTCTACTTTCTATGTCAGGATTACTCACACACAGCACTATGGTAGTACTATCTTAGGGTCAGTCATTCTGTGCTTAGAGAGTTGACCTGAGCTCTGCATGATATGCAGCAGCATATGCACTCCTGCCATTTGGGTAACAACTGTTCAAATGTGTCTGTTAGAAATCAGAAAGTGTCTATGTATTCTATAACCAAAAAAGATGAATTGCATCAACCCAGATATCCTGTGTCATGGTTGCCTCTATCTGAAAATCAATGTATAGTTAATTTCAGATTTAGATAACAGCATAAAGCAATACTTCTGTTCTGATCTCCAAACACATGGTTGGCATATGCAGATGAGGCTGAGAAATGGTAGCCCGCTGAGCTTCCTATGAGCTGCAAGGTGGCTGGCTTAATTGTCCATCTCTGAATTTGAAATGGTGTTTTAATTGGGAAGAAATGAGTGTTTGGGCATGGTGTGGGTTCCAAGGATTTGGGATTATTGAGTATTATACAAATGTTTTATTTTTCTAAAATGTCTGTATCTTAAAAGAAACTAAATTATAGGATTATCTTTCCTCCAACCCCGACAGTGACACTCTGTTTTATGCATCTCTTAAAAAGCTCAACAATATCTTCAGAATAGCAAGCAGTAGGAATTCTGAAAATAACTGAAGGACAAAGTCTTTAATTTTACTTTATCTGTAAGTATTTATTTCTTTGACCCAAGCTGCATCTTTGTGAGTGTGAATACCTAGACACAATAAAAGGAAGTAACATTAGAACACAAAAACAAATTTCCATTTTGAGAAATTATCACAATGCAAAAGAACTTGAATAACCATGGAAACAGTCTAGTCACATCAGGGTGAATGGTAATTTTTCCAAAGGAATTCTTGAGATATATTTTGTTTCTTTAAAGCGGCTAGTGACAAGTCATGTATATCATAGAAGTGAGCAATGAGGTATATTTGTATCACTGTCTTTCTTATAGTTGACATCTTAGAAGTGTGTGTGTGAGTGTGTGTTCTGTATAAATATATATTCCCATCCACCTCTCCTTCTTTCTAAATTTCTTATACAGGATGATTTGAAAGATGTTTTTCAGAACCAAGCAGCAAAAGTTGGGAGAATGTAGAATATGTTTGAAAGTGAAGATATTTTGTTTAAGACACATCTTTGTGTGAGGGTAGTGGTAGAAGTAGCTAAAAGCATTGGACAGTACCTCCATCAGGAACTGTGTTTTTAATTCAGGCCTTTGCTGCTATGCATCGTGAGTCTGGAGTCTATTCTGAAGTCCTAAGTTCAACATCAATTCCCTTTGGATTACTTGAAATGACCTCCAATTTAGGTTAACACTCTCCAGATTCCTCATTCCCAATTATTTCTCTAATGGGACCAGAAAGGTCTTTTACAATTGTAACTTGATCTTATCACTGAGACTGTTCATAGACGACCTGTGGTCTGAAAGATACAGTTCATGATTCTTCATCTATTTCACAGTACGGTCTCTGATAACCTCTTCAGATCTAGCAGCTCCTCTGATCCTTTACTTTCTCAACTCCATCAGGACCACCAGTACCAGACTTTCCTTCCATTTCTTAAACTCATCACTTTCTATCACTTTTACACTGTGCTATTTTCTGCCAGTCTAGAAGAATCTGTACATGTCCCATGCAACTCCTTTGTCCCTCTGGATCCTTTTTCATGGCCACCCTGAACTGACTCATACTTGAGTCCTTGCCAGTTTCAAACACTTTGCAGCTCATCCATCCAACACAGTTAAATGAGGGTTTCTAGTGCTTTTGTACTCCCTGTATACCTATACTCTGTTCAGTTTTTAATGTATCCTTTCCATTCCTGCCAAGACAAAGAGTGAAAGTAGATGCTTTTTTTTCTCTAATCCTTCATTACTAATATCAAAGTATGAAATGTATCCTCTGCAATTCCTTGTTTAATACTAAATAAGATTTGAGTGAATGCTTATATGATTAAACTAATGAATCCAAGGCTCACTAAACAAGTTCTGGATATACTGTCCTATTCATGCATAAAGTCATGGCCATTTACTACACCTCTCATATGCTACTTGCTTTATTCCAAATCAAAGGCATTTGTTGCCCATTTATGTTTTACTCTGCTTCATTTTTCTTCCTTCTTTCTGTTCTTCCTTTTGCTCTCTCTGTCCCTCCCTCTCTTCTTCTATCTCTTCTTCATCTCAAACATGTTCATTAAAATATATTTGTAAAAAAGAATATTACCATGCACTGAAATTTAAGCTGAATATTTTTGAGCATAAGTTAAATTCTCTTCAAAGAGGGTAAAATTGATGTATAATTAGCCACACTATCTTATGCCCCTAAAAGGTGAAAAATGTTATGTTAAAGATAAAAAAGTGAGAGGCCTTATATTATATTAATATTATCAAAGAAGAAACTTCTGTGAAATTAGAGAACATTTAAATTATCCCCAAAAGATGCACAATTCTGAGAATCTGACAAATGGGAACAAATTAATTCAAACGCAAGGGGCAGTGTAAGGAAAGCCCTTCACACAGAAAAAAGTCATTGTCATAGGAAAAAATAGAGGAATGAATGGAGATAAATTTGGACTACTTGAAAGAAACCTGAAGATTATGTCTTTGGCTAAGATATATGGCTTTCTTACAATTTATAAATAAAATAATTTTTTCATATATCCAGTACTTAAAGTTTCCTCAGCTTGTTCCTTTTCCTTGTTATTAAAACTCTGCTTCTATAACAATTCCTTCTGAAAGTTTTCATCACTTCTGGGGAAAACTTGATCAATCCAAACTTGCAGAATTCTACAGAAATATTGCATAAGCAACTTTTCAGAAACTATGAAGACTGACTTGATGTTTGACATCTGTAAAGTTTTGTGGAATAAATCCTCCCACCATGGCCATTTTTAAGTAAGTAATAAGTCATCAAATATTTAGAAAAATTCCTATAAAATTTATCAGTTCCATGAAACAAAATACTTATGCTTTGGGCAATGCTGATAGAAATTCATTATAAAAATTCTGATCCTTTTAGAAGTGTTTTGTGTACAAATGAGCATATTAATTAGTTATGGTTTGAATTTGAAATGTTCCTAACAGGTTCATGATTTGTGCACTTGTTCCTAGATAGTTCAGAGCTCTGGGAGAATGTAGACGTTCTACAAAATGTGTCCATGATGGAGGATGTAGGTAACTGATGCAGGTGTTTGAAGATTATACTTATGGATATTTTCTCTTTTTTGAGTCCATCCCCATCCACACAGTGATGTATGATTGAAGCTCTTGCTGCCATAAATGAGCCATTCTCTGATTCCTTCTTTGAGAAATTAACTTAAAGCCACTAAACACTGAACTAAATTGTATCTATCTATATGTATTATGATTATTTCTTCTCATGAACTGATTTTTTTTGGTATATTGGTCACAGACATGTGGAAACAACTAAAAAAGCTTATGATATCCTGCAACTTGGGATTCATGGGAAGCCAGACTTGACAAAAGAATAGGTGAAGTTCCTTTATAATAGAAAATAGAGACTGGAGAGATTGCTCAGCCAGTAAAGTCTAGGCTTACAAACAAAATTACAATAAAAAAACTGTTTTAAGAAAGCTCATAGGAGCTGGAAGAAAATGAGTGCTCTCTGATTGATGAAAGTTTGTGTTATTATTTGGTATATGCAAGCACATATAATTTGTGTGTTATATAATGTGTGGAAAAGATGATATTGAAAATCATGTGCTTTCAAAAGTATGACATAGACTTTAATGACAGAGATTATCCTAAAACTCATCTTTATTCTTATTTATATTGCTTTTACAATTATTAATTACTTATCAAAATACTGTTGCATTTGTTGTCCTTCATTGGAAATCATAGCATAAAGAATGCAAAACGATGGATGTAACAAGTGAAGAATCACTGTAAGCCTGTAGTGATTGTAATTATTTCTCCTCACTACAACTCTGGCTGTGTTTAGAATCACCCAGAAAACATACTGTGGGTGAGTCTGAGTGGGTAGCTCTGGAGGGAACTGAACAGACCATTCCTATCCTGGATGTCAAAAATATCCACATGGTCCGGGCATTTGACTGAAGAAGGAATCAAGGGGAAGGTAAGATCAGTGATAGCATTTATCTCTTATTGCTTTGGAATTGTGAAGGCAATGTGACCAGACAACTCAAACTCCTTTACCATGCCTTCTTCTCAGTGATAAGCAATATGTCTCCAAATGGTCAGCCAAAAAGTACCAATCTTCTGTGGGTTCTTGTCCTGTTTTTGTTACATCAGTGAGAAAAATAACTATCACTGATCCCATGGTGCTTTTCCTAATTAGAGTCAAATGTGATATAGAAACACTTAAAAGTTGGAGATACTAATTATATCAATCAAAGTAGCTTAAAATGCTTCTTTTAATTGACCAAAATTAATTTTATATTCAGAATTTATATTTTTATTATAGGGTAATATACATAAGAAAAAGGCTCAATTGGTTCTCAACAGGTATACATTATCCATGTAACTAGCACTCAGGGCAAGAAAAAGATCATTTCTAGCATTCTCAGGCTTCCTTGTGCGTTCATTTGTTTACTCCGACCACTAGAAAATGGCTGCTTTACTAAACTGTAATTCAGCGGATGGTTTGGCAAATTTCCAGTAGTTTATACATCTTAAGACATATTGTATCTTTCTTTCTACCTGGGAGTTATTTCCTATCAGTGGCTTTATCTTGCTGAAGGAATTAATGGTCTCCCAATGACTGAAATTATGTGCAAATATCACAAATTATATTTTCCTCTATGGGTAGATACTTAAATTATTTCAGCTGGTTGCTACAAATAATATTATTGTCATGAATTTCCTAGCACCCATCTTTCGATGAATTCATTCTTATTCCTCTTGAAATGCTGAGAATAAACTGGTAGTTCATACTGTAAATGCATGCTCAGTTTTACTATGCAGCTAACAACCACTTTTCCAACATGGTTCTGTTATCCTAAAACTGCCTGTTCATGCCTTCCTCTCCTCTCCAGCTCCCCCACAGAAACTATTATCTTTTTTATTGTCTTTTCACTTTAGTCTTTTTTAAAAATCAGGCCGTCTTATTATTAGAACCATAGAACCGTTTCTGAGTATCTTTTTTTTTTTGAGTCCTACATTTACACTTTCTACAAATCTCTCTGTTGCTTAAGGACATACTGTTTTTGCTTCTAAATAATAATGCAGTATCTCATCAAAACCATCACAGGAGTTTCCTCCAGATGTACGGATCTCCACCTTTCCACTCAAGGTCAGCTGACTGCCCCAGTGTCTTTCTTACTGTCTCTGCTGATTTCACTGTGTGAATGTTTCTGAGACCCCAAATTCTCCCCGGGTGCAGTGTCAGCTCATGACATCACCTGCCTGAGCTTAATTAGACAGCACATGTCATTTTCTTTGCTTTTATATGAAGAACTTTCTTTCTTCTCTATCTGGTTTTATTATTGTTTTTCTTCTTTATTTACTCTCAGTTTCTTACTATATTATCTGTGAATATGGCATTTGCCTTGAGAGGTAATTTCAGCCCATCTAGCTTTAAAATTTCTTTTCTGTGAGAATTTGGATCCTCTGTTCTAGATACTTCGGGTAATTCAATACTCAATTTCTGTTCTGTTAAGCTTACTAAAACCTTTGACATTTAGCCTTGCCTTTCTTTTAGTATGTTGACCTGACACTCAGTCTTATATATGCTCTGAAAGGACATATCATTTTTAAACTGATAGTTCATTGCTTTTTGGTCACTTTGGTTCTTTAATTTTGGCTACTTACATCCTGCCTTCCTTACTCAGACTTGCTGTCAACCTGGCGTTTCTCTCCCTTTTCTCATTGTTCTTTGTATACGACAAATCATAAATCATTCAATTTTTAGTTTGCAATAGTCACCTAAATGTCTATTTAGTAAAGGCAGCAGTTGCTTTTTTCATTTTAAGTATTATTTGGAGATTCAAGGCATGAAACAATGTGTTTAACGTCACAGAATGAGCAGGAGTCAGGGCTAGGTTGGAAAACTGTAGCTAGCTTGGGTTCATTTTCACATTCTCTCTTCTACATTTCAGTTCAATTAATCAACAAAGTGTTGACCATTGAAAGATAAATGGGCAAATGTGAATCAATACATTAGTACCACAATACTAAAATTAAATAAGGATAAACTACATTCTGTGTCAACAACAGCCCATATTATATAGTATATACTATAGTTTTTTTTCTCTATAACAATATACATTCTAGGACCTGTTTATCCCCTTATAATTCCTTCAATAAAACATATGTACATATATAAAATTTGCAGTTTTTTTGTGTGTGTCTGTGTGTTATTTTTCAAGTACATTATAGCCTTGATTATGAACACCTACTATGTGTCTTTTGCCATGCACATTCACATTTTCATAGCTTGGTTAATATTTAAATTTTTTATTTTTAAAATTTTACCTTGTTTTAAAAAAAATTAATCATTTTACATCCTAATTGTACCCTGTTCTACCCTCCTTCCCTCCTCCCTTCTAATCCCCTCCCTCATTCCACAGAGACTAGGAGCCCTTCTTTCCTACAAACTGACACCGGCTTATCAAGTCTCATCCTCTTACTCTATGCCATGGTAAGGTACCCCAGCAGGGGAAAATCATCAAATTTCAGGCAACAGAGTCCATTACAAAGACAGCCCCTGCTTCCTTTAATAGGGAACCCATAAGGAGACAGAGCTGCCTTTGGCTACATCTGTGTAGGGAGCCAAAGTCCTATCCCTGCATGGTCCTTGTTTGGTGCATCAGTCTATGCCAGCACCCCTGGGCCCAGATTTGCTGCCTCTGTTGGTCTTCTTGTGGAGTTCTTGTTCCATCTTAACTCTTAACTTCATATCCAAATGGGGAGGTTGACTTAACTATTCTATTTCATTAATATACATCCAAGAGATTATAGTAAATATTATTCTGTTCCTTAGTACAGCTTTCACATATTTATTGCTCATGTCAGAGTTCCTAGAGACACTGGCGGTTTCTCTATCTTTATCTTATATCTCATCCAAGGCATCTTTGAGTTCCCTAACTTTATCTCACAATTCTTTCCATTTACCCTCCAGATTTCCACTGTCTCATTCAACTCTAATTCTTGCCATCTCTGTTTCCTATTTTCTCTTTTTACTCATCTTCTTGTTTCCATGTTTGCCTACTTTATTCTCTTATTAACCATCTCTTAAAACACAAAGTTCTTAATAGTGTTTACCAGAGGTTCATTTACTAACACAGAACAGGAAAGGTTTATCTCACAATTTGACAATCACATTTTTCTTTGTCCTCTATTCATTGTCACCATCCAAATCTCAACACAAGAATCCAATACAGTAGGGATTTCCTTCCAAAATATCCAGAAAAGAAAGTACCACCAGCTGAATGAAGAAAGGAGATAAGCTTAAAATGGGTGTATGAATATCTACATGTGTATCTTTATCTAGAACACAACTTTATAAAGTGAAGAGATACATACTTTTCCTCCTTTTGTGGGCACTTAAATATATTACTCACATAGTAGAACATGGCAGATCTTTGAATCATCTGTCGTAACATCCTCATTATATTAAGTGTACCTGGTTAATGCTGAAACTCATTCACTTATACTTTTTCTAAGGGTAAAGACCAGTTTTGGTATATGGTCTCAGCTCAGAAATGTCCTCTAAATGATGACTAGGGTTCTTTAGAGCAGAAGACATAATACATACAAGAAATATTCTGTGAAATTTTTTTTTTTTTTGGTTTTTCAAGATGAGGTCTCTCTGTGTTACCCTTGGCTGTTCTGGAGTCACTTTGTAGGCCAGGCTGGCCTCGAATGTACAGTGATCTGCCTGCCTTTGCCTCCCAATTAAAGGTGTGTACCACCATGCCCTGCCCTATTCTATGATTTTTTAACACAATATCTAAGCTGTTGGAATTGCGTGGCATGACTGAATGTGCATGGCAGAAGACCCATAGTAGATGTTCAGAGTCAAGGCTACAATTCACTTGTGGGATATAATATGTCTAAGCACTTCAATAAACATCACAGATTTATTCCATTATGAATTTGATTTCTATTTAGCCTTTTGCTGTCATACATTCAGAAACCTTTATTGTTGGTCAAATTTTATGATCCTCATATTGAGTTTCATACCTCTGTATGGGACCATGAGTCACAGCTGAAGAACCTGACGCCAAATCAGGATTGTTAACTCCAACATTATGCTACTGGTACTGTTCCACACTACTTTCTACAGCTTGTATATCTGCTGGATTGTGCTGTAATTATTGTTGGACAATTATAAGTTAATTTGTCTTCATATATTATTTGATTAGAAAGGAAGTACACATTTTAAAGTAGACATAAAATTTATGCAGGGTGGGAAACACTTGTCTCAGTGGCTGGCAGCATGCACAAATAAATGTTTCTACTTGCATACAGTTTACAAGACAGTGGCATTTTAGACACAATTGAAAGAATTAGCCAGAGTGATGTTTTATGACTGTTTAATTAATGTTTCAAAAACAGTGCTATTAATAATAAAGAAATGAATACCAAGATTTTTTTACAGTACTTGCAAGTTTATAAATCTATTTCAAAACAATTAAATTGCTCATGATGGAGTAGCTACAACTCAAGTTTCTCTTCGTTTTCAATCTTGTGATAAATAATAACATAACACATAAAAGGAAAAGCAATGTTTTTCAAATGGGTATTTCAAAAATTGGGACAAATATACAGGAAAGTCTCCTAGCTATGTATCCGCTAATTGCATTCATAATCTAAGTGCACAGTCACCACATGACTATACTTAGAAATATGTCAATGTCAACTGTTAATGAGAAGATAGGCCTTGACACTATCATGTATTTACAGTGAAAATGTGAATAACCATATGAATTTTAGCAGTATCTGCTAATTTTGAGCAGTCTATTATCTACCTCTTCCATTCTAGTATACGTGTCTATGAATAAAGTTATATAAAAGCATGTCCACAGCAGCCATGTTTATGACAACTTTAACTTAGTAATAAACAGAATCCACCATAAGAATTCTCTTTGTTTTAATCAACTGTTATATTTCAGGACACACAAGTAGGATATAACAAAATATAGTTCAGTGGAACTCGGTATATAACTAACAACAAATAGAGTTGGAATTGTTAGCTAAAAAAAAAAAAAAAACATAAAATGTTACAAATATTGCATAGACAGATTCACACTAATTTTTATGTGCTTTATTGGTTATTCGTGAATTTCATATCAGGCAACCTTATACCATTCATCTTCTCCTCCACACATACCTGCCCTCCAACCTTGCAAACTTCCTTGCAACAGAGGAAAAAATCTCAATGTGGAAGCTGTAGTGTATCACAGTGTGTCCCATTCTATACCTTTTTTATCCATACTATGTGGAATGCAAATATTCATTGCAATGACCTACCAGTCTGGTGTGAGGCCTCTGGGTTCTGCAACTCTACCAATTCTGGAACTTTAATGAATCTCCTCTCAGATATCCTGATGTTGCCCTATGTAACATGTCCTCTAATTTTGGATCTGTAGGACCAGCCACTTTATGAACCTCAGTGGTTCATTGATGGGGTAGATGTTTGGATGGCCCAATTCAAAGTCCTGGATCTGAGCCTGACTGGTATATGAGATAGTCAGCCAGTGGGTTCTCCCATTCTCATATCCTCAGGGCTGGCACAGCAGTAATCCATCCAACAAAGGCCAACTTAATGCTGTTGCCCAGGCAAGATGCAGGGCCCACTCTCTGAGTGTTTCTGCTGGTGAGTGAATGGGCAGTTCTCCCACCATCATGACACTGAAGCCAGCTCTACTAACTGACATAGATGCCAAGGGACGAGGGAGGAGAGAAGTGCAATTATTCCTCATCTGTACCAGTACCTAGCAATGGTCACTGTCTCCTGTGTTCATGTTCTCTAGGCCTGCTTATGTGCAACCCCATTCAGGGCTTGCTTTACTGTACTTCTCAGGCATGGTGCAGGATCATCCTTCTGACTGCTACAGCAAGTGAATGGTAGGGAATACTCTCCCGATCTTACCATCCCTTTGTGATCAGTTCTCTCACCCAGTGGTGAGGACAAAAGAGAAGGGAGAGGAGCTCTTCCTTGCCCATACCACCACACAGCAGACAAGAAGGGAGGCAGCTCTCCCACACTCATGCTGTTATGTCCTGCTCACCTACAATCTCCACGTCAACGGCCAGCTCTACATTAGTACTAAAAAATGTATTGGCTACCTTTGCAACATAGGGAATAAACTTTGGGAATTACGTCATTATTCTATATTTTGATCTGGGTGTGATTCATTAGCTTGGCTTCATACTTTATACTGGAACCACTTAGCTATATATCAAGCAAAGTAACAAATAAAAATAAAGCAAGAAATTCTAAACACTGCAATGTATTCATCATCATAACCATCCTTTGATAAAAACAGTGCATTAGAACCAATTTATCTAACATCTCTTAAATGACTTTGTCAAAGTGACTTCAAGTATCACACATGCCCTCTGATACTGAATGCAGGTCCTGATTCTAATGGATGCATAAATGAGTTGATTTTTCATAGAAACAGGACTAATCTGGGCTCAAAGAGATCATGGTGCATCTATGAGTCTGATGTTGGTCCTCTGGCCCCACAACATGTGGCTGAGCTGGTGTTCTAATGCCTTCACTTCACTCCTTGCCTTGCTACAAGCATGACCAGTTCAGGCTCCACCTGCCTCATTCCTCTTGATCCTATCCCCACCCACCCCCAGTCCACCTACAAAATGATTTATATTTCCCATTCCCAGTGAGATTCTTCAGCCCCTTAAACCACCCTAATTTCTTAGCCTCTCTGAGTCTATTGATTATAACACGATGATTCTTTATAGATAATATTCCCCTTTAAATGAGCACATACCATGTTTGTCTTCCTGTGTCTGGGTTACCTCCCTCAAGATGATATTTTTCTAATTCCATCCATTTACATGTATGATGTCATTTTTTTTCCTTTAACAGATGACTAATACCTCATTGTGTAAGTCTTCCTTCTTATTTTTGATCTATTCTTGGTTGAGGGCTATCTAGATTATTGCTTCTCTATTCATACTAGCTAAGAAATAAAAACTGAAAATCCTCTGTAAAGCAGAGATCACTCACTGTCAGTAGTACAAAATGGCAACCTTCATAAAGGGAAAAGATTCTCACCATCTCTGCATCCAACAGAGAGCTAATATCCAAAATATATAAAGAATTCAAGAAACTAGACATCAAAAACCAAACAGACCAATTAAAAGTTTGGTATTGATATAAACAGAGAATTCTTAAGAGAGGAATCACAAATTCATGAGGCACACTTAACAAAATATTCAATATTTTTAGACTTCAGGGAAATGCAAACAGAATGATTGAGATTCCAGGTCAAACCTGTCGGAATGGCTAAGGTCAGTAATATAAAACAGCTCATGCTGGCAAGGATACAGAGCAAGAAGAATACTACGCTAGTGATTGTAGGAGCAAAAACTTATACAGCCACTTAGGAAACCAATATGATAGTTTCTCCGAAAAGTAAGAACCGATGTACCTCAAGACTTGGCCATAGGTTGTTTCTAGTTTCTGGTTATTAAAAACAAAGCAGTACTAAGAGTGGTGGCATATGCCTATAATCCTAGTACTTGGTGAGTCAAAGGCAGGCATATATCTGTTAATTCAAGGCCAGCCTGTACAAAAGTGCATCCAGGACAGACAAGGCTACACAGAGAATCTGCATCTCAAAAGAAGAAGAAGAAGAAGAAGAAGAAGAAGAAGAAGAAGAAGAAGAAGAAGAAGAAGAAGAAGAAGAAGAAGAAGAAGAA
>OU015743.1:130204317-130222786 GCA_907169655.1 Acomys percivali
TGTGTGTGTGTGTGTGTGTGTGTGTGTGTGTGTGTGTGTGTGTGTGTTTCTTGTTTCCTTGGCTGATTCACATTCACTGATCTTCAACATGGGGTCAACAGGTAATAGATAGATGGGAATATGAAATCAGCATGAGACTGATTTATCTGGTTTTTATAGACAGAGTCTGGCTCTGCTTCACTAAGATTGAGGAGGAGTTCAACATGAAACATTATAAGTTTTTTTTGTTCAATAGCACACATACAGGTTTGATACTGAGTCTCCTTACTGACTCATGCTCATGTCTTTTTTTTTGCTGTGGATTCTTAAAATTGAAACTGCCTTCGCCAGAAGCAATAAACAAGAAATGTCATGTTTTTTGTGCCAAATCTATCACTTCCAGTGTGACTCACATGTCAGTAGTTGACAAACCTTCCCTGTGGCCTGGAGTAGTCCCTACACATATAAAGCCCCCATACACTCATATGAGACCACAAGTTTAGTTCCAATCAATAATCACTTAAAGTTTTGCATCTTCTCTTATATTCATAGTACCCTTTCAACTCAATTTATAAATTGATGATGTGTGAGTATCCTGGATTTAGGTCATTTTTATTCCCAGACATTCACCAAACACTTGCTTTTTGCAACACATCAATACAGGCAATTACATGGACACTATATATAAGCAAATATTAAACAGAAAAGTTAAGATAGTCTAAACCATTTTTTACTATTACTTCTGGGACCGATTTTTGAAATTTAAGCTAATTTTGTTAGAGAGTTTTATGAAGTTAATAAACTACTATGTATACAAACTAGAATTTCATATTGAGGAAACCACACTTGTGGTATTCAGGAGATGGATTTTAGTTTACCAAAACAGCTATTAGGTGGCTGTAAGAAAAGTGGAGCTAGAGTGAGAACATGTGATCTTACTGTCTCACCATTGCAATTTGTGCTTAGGTCATAGGAAAGCCAATGAACGATGGAGAAATAATTAAAAGGGCACAATTGACATTAAACTTCTATTTTGAAATAATTTAGGACTTGACAAGGAACTTAAAAAACAACTTTAATTCCCTTCTTCTATCTTCCCCCAATTGTTACATCTTAAAGGACTCCAGTATAGCATAAAATTTAGGGTATTGATAATAATGGCATGTTGTTATTGAAATAATTCTAGATACTTATCAGGTGACTACCTCTACCCTCCCCTCATTTTCATATGATTTCAGCACCTGTATGGAAATTCTCAACATAATGAAGATGGAGAACATTCTCTTCATTGAAAGACAGTCCCCGATTTGAACTCTTTAGTCATTATTTCACACAGGTGCTAACAACCATTTGGCTTTAATCTTACTTAAGTTAAGAGTATTTACAAGGAAAACACTGTAATATTTGAGTTTGAAGTAGATTTTTTTTTAACTTACCATAAAGTCCAAATATTCCTGTAGTTTAATAGGTTGAATAGTGTTCTATTTTGAAGACAGAATAACCAATTCATTCACTGAAGAAAATACATTTGATTCATGGTGTCTATTAGTTTCCTTGTTTCTCCGTCTACGGATACTGAAAGTTTTGCTGGATATAGTAGTCTGGGTTGGCATCTGTGGTCTCTTAATGTTTGCATGACTTGACTTCTGTCCAGGCCCTTCAGGTTAACTCCTGGCAACATGCAGCCTACATCAAAGCAGATGATTAGCATCAAAGAACATCCTTGCAGAAATGGTTTCAAATGTAGCAAACAAACCACTGAGAAAAATGTCTTCTGCTTTAAAAAAAAGGGGGGCAAGCTTGGATGCAGGCAGAATCGACAGCCAGACTCTGCCAAGACAGGGTAAGCAAGTCATAAGTAGTTTCTGCCTCACAAATATATCTGTCAGATATATTTGTAAAGAAGGCTGAAGAAGATGCTCCAACATTATAGAGAGTTTTGGGTGACTATTTAGGTAGCAAACTGTCGCTATCATCTTCTCATTTGGAAAGCTACTAACCAGCACTCTCAGCATATTCAGATAATAATTTTATTCCTTCTGAAGTCTCTGATGGAGTTGACTAGGCAGCATAGTTTTACAATGAAGCTTAGTTGTGTAGGGGTTAAGATGGTTTTAGGTCTAGATAAATGTTTTAAGTTGATAATGGCAAGATGTGATAGAGATTGATTTACATTCAGAATTTTAGATGCATCAAGATAGGAAAGAAGTTTTCTTCAAGGCTGTCAAATACAAATAATCAAAACACTAAGAATGCAACATTTGTATAATTCCTGATTGTGTCATGGTTCTCCTTAGTATAGGTAGTTTTTTGTATATATGTGTAGTAATACAAATGTATATATAAAATAAAAATGTTTAGTTAATAAAAAATATCAAGCTTAGATGCAGGCAATGTTGATGGCTGAGCTCTGACAAAACAGTGTAAGAAAGTTCTTAATAGTTCCTGCCTTGCAAATATATCTGGCAGAGATATTGGCCTGGAAGGCCATAGATGATGCTCCAACATTACACAGAGTATTTGGTGACTGTTCAGGCAGTAAATTGTCTCACTAGGCTACTAGGCTGAACTTCTGGTTACCCAGGCATTTAAGTTACAGTGCTTCTCAAGTCTTTGATGAGTGTTAAATACCAGATAAGTTAGTCTTACACTTAAGTTTAGTTGGTTAGGGGTTAAAATCACTTCCTCTGAGTGCCACTAGGCCTCCCTCCCCACCAAGGGGAAGTGGTAAAATAAAGGGCACCCTAGTTCATGTCAGAGTCACTCCTTACTCTCCAAGCAACTGTGGAGAATGTTCTGTTCATTGGGTAGATCTGAATAGGGAGTTTAGGTTTACTGTATGTTGGTTGGTACAATAGTTTGAGCAGACCCCCCCTGGGTTCAGATCTGCCAGTCTTGATGATCTTCTTGTAGGGTTTAAGTAGACCATATTTATCACCATGCACAAAACTCAAGTCAAAGTGGATTAAAAAACTTAAATCCAAGTAGATTAAAGACCTCAACATAAAACCAGAGACACTAAGTCACTTAGAAGAAAAAGTGGGGAAGAGCCTGGAACATATTGGCACAGGAGACAACTTCCTGAACAGAACACCAACAGCCCAGGCCTTAATGTCAACAATTAATAAATGGGACCTCATGAGGCTGAAAAGCTTCTGTAAGGCTAGAGACACGGTCAAGAGAACAAAGCGACAGCCTACAGACTGGGAAAAGATCTTCACCAACCCTACATCTGACAAAGGTCTAATATCCAAAATATATAAAGAACTCAAGAAATTAAACACCACCAAACCAAATAACCCAATTGAGAAATGGGGCTTGGAACTAAACAGAGAATTCTCAACAGAAGAATATCAAATGGCTGAGAAACATTTAAAGAAATGCTCAACCTCCTTAGTCATCAGGGAAATGCAAATCAAAACAACTCTGAGATTCCATCTTACACCCATCAGAATGGCTAAGATCAAAAACTCAAGCGACACCACATGCTGGAGAGGATGTGGGGAGAGAGGAACACTCCTTCATTGCTGGTGGGAATGCAAACTAGTACAAACACTTTGGAAATCTATCTGGTGCTATCTCAGAAAACTGGGAATAGGGCTTCCTCAAGACCCAGCTATTCCACTCCTTGGAATATACCAAGAAGATGCACCAGCCCACAGCAAGAAAATTTGCTCAACCATGTTCATAGCAGCCTTATTCATAATAGCCAGATCATGGAAACAGCCTAAATGTCCCTCAGTAGAAGAATGGATAAAGAAACTGTGGTACATAAACACTATGGTATACTACTCAGCTATTAAAAAGAAGGAATTCCCGAAATTTGTGGACAAATGGATTGAGCTAGAGATGATCATAATGAGTGAGTTAACCCAGAAGCAGAAAGACTCAAATGGTATATACTCACTTATATGTGCATACTAGCCCAAGGGGCATGTCCCACGAAAGCCTTCCCTTACCAGGACACTGGGACAGAGGGGAGGACATCCTATTGGGACTCTAGATGAGAGAACAATGGGAGAATAGCAATGTAGAAGGATCCAGTGGGTCCTAGAAACCTACAAGTAGAACATTATGATAGGCAGATTTGGGTCATGGGGTCCCGCTCAAACTAAGGCCCTAGCCAAGGACAATACAGGCGGTAAACTTTAAACCCCTACCCAGATCTAGCCCATGGACAGGACAGTCTCCACACTTGAGTGGAGAGAGGGATTTGACTTTCTCAAGTATTCTGGTGCCTCACATTTGACTATGTCCCCTGGCCGGGGAGACCTAGTGGCACTCAGAGGAAGGACAGCAGGTCACAGAGAAGAGACTTGATACCCTATGAGCATATACAGAAGGAGGTAATCCCTCTGAGGAACAGTCATAGGGGAGGGGAATAAGGGGAAAATGGGAGAGAGGGGAGAATGGGAGGATACAAGGGATGGGATAACCATAGAGATGTAACAAGAATAAATTAATTAAAACTAAATAAATAAATAAATAAATAAATAAATAAATAAATAAATAAATAAATCTGGCTACCAAAAGTAAAAAAAACAAAAAAAATAAAATAAAGAGCTCAACATAAAACCACAGCCACTATATCTGTTTGAAGAAAAAGTGGGAAAGATCCTTGAACTCATTGGCACAGGAGACAACTTCCGGAACAGAACACCAATAACCTAGGCTCCTAGATCAAAAGTTAATATATGGGACCTCATGAGGCTGAGAAGCTTCTGTAAGGCAGAAGATATTGTCAACAAAACAAAGTGAAGCCTAAAGTCTGGGAAAAGATCTTCACCAATCCTACATCTGAGAAAGGGCTAACATCCAAATTATATAAAGAGCACAAGAAACTAAATATCACAAAACCAAAATAACCCAATTAAGAAATGGGGCTCAGAACTAAAAAGAGACTTCTCAACAGAGAAATATCATATAATTTCTTAGGGGATTTCTAATGCTGACCTCTGGCAAAAAGTGTATGTACTTCTCTTATTTTTAAATTTTTAAAATTTTAATTTGTTCACTTTACATACAGATTTTAACCCTTCCCTCATTTCCTCCCAGTCCCAACCTCCCTCCATCATCCTAACTCCTCTCCTAGTCCTCAGAAAGCAGGAGATCTCCTCCCCTATCACCAGACCTCAGCCTATCAATTCTTATCTGGACTATCTATCTACATCCTCTTTCTCTGTGGCCTGACAAGTCAGCCCTGGCATGGGGAAGAGATCAAGCAGACCAGAATCCATGTCAGAGGTAGACCCTACTCCCAGTATTATGGGACCCACAAGGAGACTGTGCTGCTTATTGACTCCATCTGAGCAGTAGGTCTAGGTCCTTACCATGCATGGTTCTTGGTTGTTGCAGCACCCCAAACCCCTACTCTGTACATGGATGCATTGGCTCCATTGGTCTCCTTGGACCTCCTATCCCCTCCAGGTCCTTCTATGCCTCAAGTCTTCCATAAGACTCCCTGCGCTCTACCTCAAAGT
This sequence comes from Acomys percivali, assembly GCA_907169655.1. Lineage (NCBI taxonomy): Eukaryota > Metazoa > Chordata > Mammalia > Rodentia > Muridae > Acomys > Acomys percivali. The sequence goes on from OU015743.1 coordinate 130,209,777, forward strand.
TTGGCTGTGAGTCTCAGCATCTGCTTAAACACGTATATACTTCTATAGAAACTCTGATACAGTATTGTCTGCTGAGTCTTTTCTTGATTTCATCAATCATAGATTTAACAACAAACAACAAATAAGCACTGTCGTAGTTAGCTATGACTTCTGTCTTCCATTGCTATGAAGAGATAAAATGACATGGTAACTCTTATAAAAAAAACATATCATTGTGGCTGGCCTATCTTTCAGTAGTTTAGTCCATTGTTGTCAAGGAGGGAAACATGGCAGCATACAAGCAGACATGATGCTGAAGAGGCTGAGCATTCTACATCTTCATCAGCAGGCAGCATATGGAAACTGAGTGTCACACCGGGCAAAGATGGATCTTCAGTGTCCTCAAAGCCTACCTTCACAGTGACATACTTTCTCCACAAAATCCACACCTACTCCTATAAGGGTATTCCTATTAAAAGTAACACTCTCTACGACCAAGTTTCAGATACATGAGTGGTTGTTGCCATTCCTATTCAAACCACCACAAGCACCAATGATTATAGCAAAGTATAATAAAATAATGTAAAATTACAGATAAAAAACCTTTTATTGAGCATTAACTCATCACTAAAATACTAATATTCTTTGTATGCTCTGAGGAGTGAGTGGACCTGAATTTCAATTTACACAAAAACAGTGAACATATTTTTTTTTTAATGTTCCACAACACCTGAAATTTACAGGTGATATTTACAGTTTGATACTTAAAATATAAAGTTTTAAAATTTATTTTAATACAATATGCAAATTGAATACTGAGTTTCATCATGACATTTCCACACATGAGTATAATATACCTTGATTATACCCAGTTCCTATCAAACAATCCATTAATCTTCCTCTAGTAATATGCTGTTATTTTAAAAGCTTCAGTTTTCTGATTTCAAACCAAAGATAACATATTATCATATTATTCCTTTCAGAATCCTGATTTATTTCCTTTTTTCCCCCTCACCTCTAACTTTATCCATTTCATAAAGTGTTACTCTCAGGTATCATTTTCACTTCCAGGTTTTTCGTTTTTTGGTTTTGTTTTGTTTTTAATTGTATGGGTTGATTTTGTGCCGAAGTTATTGAAGTTACTTTGAGTTCTAGTAGCTTTTAAAACATTTTTTTTGGTTTGGTTTTTCAAGATAGGATTTCTTTGGGTATAGCCATGGCTGTCTTGGAACTCTGTAGACAAGGCTGCCCTTGAAATCAGAGATCTACCTCCACTGGCATCATTTTCTCTACTTAATTTTTAAAAATTAGAATACAAATTAAAGGATTGTTCCAGTTGTGCCTATTTCCTTCCAATATATCAATTAATTTCATCTTTATTCATGAGTAATAGATATTCTACTGTGTCAATACACTCTTTGTACAGTCATCTTTTGATGACTATATAGGAAGTTTTTGTATCTTGGCTATTATGAAGAGTGCCACAATGCATAAGGATTTGGAAAAAAACCCTGTGTTACATTGACAAAGGTTCCATTGGGTATTACTTATGGATAGTACACCTAGATCATATGGTATCTCACATTCAGTTTACTGAGAAACTGTTATACTGATGTCTATAATGGCTGCAAATATATATGCTTCAATAATTGGTGTATATGCAAAGGATTCTATTCATCTATATCCTCACAGATACTTTTCTTGATGACAGCCATTATGACTTAAGGGAGATGAAATCTCAATATATTTTTGATTTGCATTCCTTTGAACATTTTTTGTTATTATTGAACATTTGTATTTCTTTTGAAAGTTGTGTGCTCAGTCCATTTATTTACACATTGACTACCCTACTTGTTTATTTAGTGCTCAATTTCTCTTGTGTTTATTGTGTTTGGGATATTAATTTTCTGTCATATGAATACTGTCAAAGATTTTCTCCCACTCCACAGGCGTCTCTTTACGTGGTTGATTATTTTCTGTATAGATGCTATTCAGTCTTTTGAAACTTTATTTGTCATTTTTTTTACTAGTATTTCTGGAGTCACTAAGTAGTCTGCCTAGTCTGGAAGGCACTATTTCTATTTCTATTTATTTCTATTTCTATTTCTATTTCCATTTCTATTTCTATTTCTAAAATACTTACCTATACTTGCAGTAATATATTTACATCTCACTCCAATAATTTAGATACATTTTGACTTTTTAAAATTAGAGCAGATACTTTGATTTCACTAGTTTATATTTGTATATTCAGTTTTTCCAGAACCATTTGTTAAATTGGTTGTGTTGACTTCAATGTGTATTAGCATCTTTATCCAGACTCAGATGGCTGAACTGACATGAACCTTTTAACACCTTTGTTTACATATGCTTTCGTGACAATGCTTTCCATTACTACCCTCATCCCCATTTTGTTGTAGTGTACATGAAATCAGGTTGTCTCAGTTAGGGTTACTATTACTCCAATGAAACACTGTGACCAAAAAGCAATTTGGGGAAGAAAGGGTTTATTTGGCTTGCACTTCCATATTGATATTTACTATTGAAGGACGTCAGGACAGGAACTCAAACAGGACAGTAAATTGTAGGCAAGAACCAACGCAGAGACCATGGTGGAATGCTGCTTACTGGATTGTTTACAATGGCTTGCTCTGCCTCTTTTAGAACCCAGGATCATCAGCCCAAAGATGGTACCACCTACAATGTGCTGGGTGGGTCCTTGCAATCAATCAAGCAACAAAATGCATTATTGCTGGATCTTATGTAGGCATTTTCTCAATTAAGATTCTATGATCATCTCTTTAGATGCAGAGAAAGCATTTGACACAATCCAACACCCATTCATGTTTAAAGTTTTAGAGAGATCGGGGATACAAGGCACTTTCCTCAACATAATAAAGGCTATATGCAGCAAGCCAGTAGCCAAATTAAAAGTAAATGTTGAGATACTCAAGGAAATTCCTCTATTATCAGGAACAAGGCAATGCTGCCCACTCTCTCCATATCTCTTCAATATAGTACTCGAAGTTCTAGCCAGAGCAATAATACAACAAAAGGAGATCAAGGGTATCCAAATGGGAAAGGAGGAAGTCAAATTATCCCTATTTGCAGATGATATGATAGTGTACATAAGTGACCCTCAAAATTCCACCAGAGAACTCCTACAGCTGAAAAACACCTTCAGCAAATTGGTTGGATACAAAATTAACTCAAAAGAGTCTGTAGCTTTCCTATAGACAAATGACAAGCTTGCAGAGGAAGAAATTAAGAAAACCACACCTTTCACATTAGCCACAAGCAATATAAAATATTTAGGAGTTATTCTAACTAAGCAAGAGAAGGACTTCTTTGAAAAAAATTTCAAAACTCTGAAGAAAGGTAAAATTTAAACCCCTACCCAGATCTAGCCAATGGACAGGACAGTCTCCACAGTTGAGTGGAGAGTGGGATATGACTTTCTCATGTACTCTGGTGCCTCAAATTTGACTATGTCCCCTGGAGGGGGAGACCTAGTGGCACTCAGAGGAAGGACAGCAGGTCACTGAGCAGAGACTTGATACCCTATGAGCATATACAGGGGGAGGTAATCCCTCTCAGGAACAGTCATAGGGGAGGGGAATAAGGGGAAAATGGGAGGGAGGGGAAAATGGGAGAATATGAGGAATGGGATAACCATAGAGATGTAACAAGTATAAATTAATAAAATAAACTTTCATAACTATAAAAAAATTAATAAATTGAATCGTGGCACGAAAAAGAAAGAGATTGATAATGACATGAGAAGATGGAATGATTTTCCTTGCTCATGGATCAGAGAATTAACATGGTAAAAATGGCCATCCTACCTAAAACAATCTACAGATTCAATGCAATCCCTATCAAATACTTACACAATTTTTTAAAGACATTGAAAGTTCAATTCTGAACTTCATATGGAAAAACAAAAAACCCAGAATAGCTAAAACAATCTTGTACAATAAAAGATCCTCAGGAGGAATCTCCATACCTGATCTCAAACTGTACTATAAAGCAATAGTAATTAAAACAGCATGATACTGGCACAGCAACAGGCTGGTTGATCAGTGGGATCAAATCGAAGACCCAGATATGAATCCATACACATTTGGTCACTTGATTTTTGACACAGAAGCCAAATCCATTCAATGGAAAAAGGATAGCATCTTCAACAAATGGTGCTGGTGTATCTGGATGTCTATGTGTAAAAAAATGCAACTGGACCCATATTTGTCACCTTGCACAAAACTCAAATCCAAGTGGATTAAAGATCTCAACATAAAACCAGAGACACTAAGTCACTTCGAAGAAAAGTGGGGAAGAGCCTGGAACATATTGGCACAGGAGACAACTTCCTGAACACAATACCAACAGCCCAGGCCTTAATGTCAACAATTAATAAATGGGACTTCATGAGGCTGAAAAGCTTCTGTAAAGCAGGAGACACTGTCAAGAGAACGAAGCGACAGCCTACAGACTGGGAAAAGATCTTCACCAACCCTACATCTGACAAAGGTCTAATATCCAAAATATATAAAGAACTCAAGAAATTAAACACCACCAAACCAAATAACCCAATTGAGAAATGGGGCTTGGAACTAAACAGAGAATTCTCAACAGAAGAATATCAAATGGCTGAAAAACACTTAAAGAAATGCTGGACCTCCTTAGTCATCAGGGAAATGCAAATCAAAACAACTCTGAGATTCCATCTTACATCCATCAGAATGGCTATGATCAAAATTTCAAGTGACACCATATGCTGGCCAGGATGTGGGAAGAGAGGAACACTCCTTTATTGCTGATAGGAATGCAAACTAGTACAGCCACTTTGGAAATCTATCTGGTGCTATCTCAGAAAACTGGGAATAGGGCTTCCTCAAGACCCAGCTGTTCCACTCCTTGGAATATACCCAAAACATGCTAAACCGCACAACAAGAAAATTTGCTCAACCATGTTCTAGCTGCCTTATTCATAATAGCCAGATCATGGAAACAGACTAAGTGTCCCTCGGTTGAAGAATGGATAAAAAAACTGTGGTACATATACACTATGGAATACTACTCAGCTTTTAAAAAAGGAATTCCAGAAATTAGTGGATAAATGGTTTGAGCTAGAAATGATCATAATGAGTGAGTTAACCCAGAAGCAGAAAGACTCAAATGGTATATACTCACTTATATCTGCATACTAGCCCAAGGAGCATGTCCCATGAAAGCCTTCCCTTACCTGGTAACTGGGACAGAGGGGAGGGCATTCTATTTGGACTCTAGATGAGAGAAGCATGGGAGAATAGCAATGTAGAAAGATCCACAGGGTCCTAGGAACCTACAAGTAGAACATTATAATAGGCAGATTTGGGCCCAGTGGTCCCGCTCAAACTAAGGCACCAGCCAAGGACAATATAGGCGGTAAACTTTAAACCCCTAGCCCGATCTAGCCAATGGTCAGAACACTCTCAACAGTTGAGTGGAGAGTGGGATATGGCTTTCTCACATACTCTGGTGCCTCACATTTGACCATGTCCCCTGGAGGGGGAGACCTGGTGGCACTCAGAGGAAGGACACAGGTTACCAAGAAGAGACTTGATACCCTATCAGCATATACAGGAGGAGGTAATCCCCCTCAAGAACAGTCATAGGGGAGGGATATATGGGGAAAATGGGAGGGAGGGAAGAATGGAAGGATACAAGGGATGGGATAACCATTGAGATGTAACAAGAATAAATTAATAATAAATTTTAAAAAAACCAACCCCCCCCCCAAAAAAAAAGATTCTATCCTTTCCGATACCTCTAGTTTCTGTGTCAAGTTGACATAAGACAAGCAGCATAGAGGTGTTATATTGCTATTTATGTTTATATCTGTCTTATATTTCCTTATCAATTTTAGGATATTTTCTAGTTCTATCAAGGATGTCATTGGTCTCTCTTAAGAGACCAGTCTCAGTGTCTTTATTTAAGAGGTTTGTTTTTTTTTTTAATTGCTTTGGTTACTTTTATTCTTAGCTTTTGTTTTTCTTCTTGAAGTTATTCTGAAAGTGATTGTATTACTAATAACTTTCTCTGTGGATTTGTTATTAATCTAAAAATATTGCTACTAATGTTAGTATTTGAAAATATAAGCTATTGAGTTTGTGAAGGTCTTTCACATTTAACCCAGCAGATGATGAGTAAAGTTTTGGGGTGTGACCATGAAGTCATTACCCATGCCCCAATAGGATGACGTCATATCCATGTACTTAGGATATGAGACTAAAACAGGAATAAAAGCAATATACCTTGCAAGTTAATGGGAGGCCAAACAGGAAAAATACACCTTGTACCTTAAGAGTTCTGTTTGCAGTTAAAACAATTAAAAATAATTGCCTGTTTGTTTGGTACATCTGCACCAGATATGCTTGAGTACCTCTGCCCCAGAGGTTAGCAGGCAGAAGTACTTCAGGATATATGCTTGCCCATGATTGGACCTGATGGAAAATACAGTGGCCTTCTGAGTATACCTGGGAATCCAGGAACAGGCCTGGCCAGAATCTATCTTCCTGACTAGTATTTAATTAAAACTTGCTTCAAATTTGGCTTAAAATTGTGAAATTGTTTTGAGAGACTAAAATAAATAAAATTGGATTTCAAGGTCACAGGAGCAAACGTTTAGAAATAGGCCTACAAGAGAGACTAGGTTTGATAAGGCAAATCTGGCCAGTCTGGCTGAGTTCCTTTCCTGCCCAAGGGAGATAGGGTTGATAGGAAATCAAACGGAACCATTTGTGATTTTGGCACCCTCTCACAGACAATCATCTTAAAACATAGTATTCCTTTCATATCGCAACCAATAGGTGCTTGCCAGGCTGGAACTCCACTGCTTTGGGCATACTGGGAGGGAAAGGAACCATTAAATTACCACCAGCTCAGAGTTCGGGGCTCCTCTGCTTATACCACTGCGTTGGTGAACATAGGAGCCTGGCTCGAGCTGAAAATAAAAATCCTCCTGTACTTGTATCAGTTGACTCCTGTTGGACTTTTGGGGGCCTTGAGAAATGGGCACAACAGTTTTTTTCTTTCATGAATCTCAGATTTAACAGTAGGTGTCTGGTTCCCCAAGACAGTCCTTCTCCCAAGGTCAGGGCATTTAAACAAAAGCCCCCATTCCCTTAGGAGCTTGATGAAAGTTCATGCGTGCTAGAAGGGGAATCACTTTCCTTATATCTATCTAGAGGAACATGTGGCTGTTTCATTAATGTTAGAGTTATTTTTATAAAACTTTTTATTTCTCTTAGTCTATTCTCTTAAATCAGCTATCATATAATTAATTGAGACTTTTATATTTGTTTATAGTTTTCCAACACAATTCTGAGCAGCAAAATGTTAAGTGTTCTTAACACTCTACATTACCCTGAATACATCTTTGCCAAAATCCCCAAGTTACTTGCTTTTCAGTTCTTTCTTCGCTCCAGCTGAATTTTCATGGTTTCTGCACCTGTTCATGGCTGAATCATCCAGCTGAATCCCCTAATTCCTAATTCTAACTCCTCTACTGGCTGGCAGGACTTCAATCCCTAGTCTCTCCCATGCTCAGCAATTGGCTACAAACTGTTTTATTGGCATACAAGGGAAGAACTTCGGACTACAGTTTGTAAAACATTGAGACAGGAGATTTTCAGAACAAGGCTTGCAACCAGATATGGGGGTTACAGAAATCAGCAATTGAATTGCACAATAACCTTATGCCATCACATTACAATATGACTGTGGTGTATATTAACTTGTCAAGGTCAATGCTATGCTCTAAGCTTCCTCACTCCCTCCTTCCACCCCCTCAACTCACAAGACCCTCCCCCACCAGCCCAAAAGCCCACTTTCACCCATCCTGGAACCACCACCCCCTTCCCCAACCACCTGCCTTAATGATTTGGAATAACCTTATTCCCTTTTTATTCATGGAATGGCTACCTTAGTTTCTTCTCTGGACCCATTTTCCTTCAGTGGCGAACACACTTGGATTAAGTGAGCTGTTAATAACAATAAAATAAAAGAAGATATGATGTTTGCAGGGATGTGTATGGGAGCTAAGGAATTGGATGGGATAAAGGAGGAGTGAATATAATGAAGATCTACTTTTAAAAGCCAGAGGACAGGATATCTCCTGTGAGACTGTATCTCTAAGAAATGACAAGGAAGCTTCACTATGATACCTCAACAATATGAGTTCCTAAAGAAGAGCCAAAGAAGTGACATACCAATAGACATGCTAACACAAAAGGGGAAAATCATTCTTAGGCAAAGACCTGTAGGCCACTAAGGAATGCTGCACTGGGAGCAATAGTCCTCCACAGGAATGAGCCTGCTAATTGGATATTCCATACCAAGTGGTCAGCCCTGAACTCACATACGTGCAAGTAACACTAAATGCACTAAGTGAGATATATATCTATACCTCAGGAGGTTGTATATGGGAGAAGTTGAACACAGGAAAGGGATGAGGAAAATAATATAATCATATCTTAGTTCAAAGTGAATAAAGTTTAAAAACTAAAACATATTCAAAGAGTGCTCCTCATTTTTGTGTTCTGATTTTATAGTCTATTACATTGCTGCTTTTTTAAAAATCAGATTGAAAACTCATGTGGTTTGAGCATTTTGGATCTTTTAAATATTGCCTCATTTTATTTGCAAATAGACATAATTTGACTTCTTCCTTTTCTCTCTCTTTTTCTTTTTTTAAAACTTTTTTATGTCTTTCTCTTGTATTATTGTTCTGGCTTAGAATTCAGGCACTTTGAATGAACACAAAGAGCGAGCATTCTTTTCTTCTTCCAGATCTTAAATAAAATGCTTTCAGGTTTCCCACAATCACTAGTTTTGGCTGTGGGCTTGTTGCATATGACCTTTATTATGTTGATGTCTGAGCTTCCCCAGCACCATTTCCTTGGGTCTTTTGTCACAGTGAAGAGGTTTTGAATTATGTAGGACAATTCTCTGAGTCCAGTGAATAGACTCCCTGACTCTTGTCCTTGTTTTGCTGTGCTGGATGGTGTTTACCAATATGTGTATGTTGAACTATTCTTCATCCCTGAAATACAACTTATTTGATAGTTGTGCATGATCATTTTAATATGCTGCTAATTTCAGCTTTAAAATATCCCATGGAGGATGTCTGCCCTATGTTCTATATACAATGAAATATGAGATATAAGATATGAAATATGTGCCATGTAACAGACATGATATGGAGAGGTTTATTATATGAGTATGAGGAGAGAAGGAAGGGGTGCACCCCAGAGAGAGCTAGAGACAGAGACAGAGACAGAGACAGAGACAGAGACGACAGAGGAAGAGAGTACAGGAGGGAGAGTAAGAGAGAGAGGTAGGTGGGTTTGCCTTTTGTACACTACTGGGCAGGGGAACACCCAGTGGCAGGAGGCAATAAACATCACAGGTGGTTAGACAGACTGTAGCAGGATCCTAACACTGTGTTCATCAAGCATATCTCACTAAATTTTGTTACTACCTGTGTTTTTGTTTGTTTGTTTTTGCTTTCTTCTTCATGTTTTTGCCCTTATTTAGTTTGGGTGTAACGGTATGAGGGTGATATTGTTTTCAAGGAATGAATCTGTGATTGTTTCTTCCTGCTCCATCTTATAGAATGCTTTAAATGGAGCTGATGTTTTTCTTCAGAGATGTATGTGGCAAAGTGAGACATTCATTAATGTTTTAGTTGTTCTATTATTTATTGATATACTCAACCATTTTTCATCTTTTTGTCTCAACTTTGATAGCTCATATTTTTCTATATATATTCTACATTTAAAAAAAATTGGAGTAAGTATTTTCAAATCAATTCCCAGTGATCCTCTATCCTATGGTGGGATCTGTTGTAAAACCATTCTTATGTCTAAGTCAGTTAATTTGGGTGTTTCCTTACTTTCTTTTGGTTAACTTGGTTAACTGTTAATTGAACTTTTCAAAGATCTTATTTGTTTCATGAATTCATTGCAGTTTTCTTGCAGGCTCTATTTAATGAATATATGCTCAGATCTTTATTATTTTTCCTCTACTGGTTTTGAATTTAGTGTGTTATATTTCTGTAACCTTGAAATCCATACTTTTTAATTCATTTGACATCTCTCTGAATATTTAATGCATGCACTCATAGCTGGAACTTTCCATCTGGAAACTGTGTTTGCTTCAGCTCACATATTTTTATGTATTGTCTTTTCATTTTAATTTGATGTTAGAATTTTCTCCCTGATTTAACCAATAACTGACAATTATTCAAGAGTGTATTGTTCAGTCTCCATTTATTTGTATAATTTCTATGGTTTTCCCTCTATTGATCTCTAGTTTCACTCTATTATGATCTAATAAGATTTAAAAAATTATTTCTGTGTTGACACTTATTAAGACTTGCTTTTTGACCTTAAAAATGTCTATCATGGAGAAAATTTCATTTGTTTATAAAAACAATATTCTATAGTTGAATGAGATACCTTGTAAAAGCCCAGTTATGTCTCTTTGGTTTACAGCATATTTTAATTCTAAAGATTTTTAAAAATACTTTTAAAATCATTTGTAATTTTGTATATAAACAGTACACCTAACTACACTCCAACTCGGAAGTTCTAATATTTTTGTGGTGATAATCTATCTCTTGTTTTAAATTCAGTATTTCTTTATCCATGGTTACTGTCTTGGGTTCTCCATATATATTCATTGATTGTTATGCTTTGTTCTGTAATTGGGTTACTGGCATTATATAGAGTCATTTTATCTCCTTGAGGAATTGTCTTCTTACCATAATGTAGTAAGATTTTCATCACTCTATATTAATGTTATCTTGAAGGTTGCCTTGTCATATTTGAATATAGCAAGTCCATCTTGCTTCCAAGGTAACTTACAAAAGAAAGATTTTAGAAGCATATAGTGTGGGACAGTGAGTCCATGACTATTATTTGGGGGAGCATGGCAGTAGGCAGGCAGGCAGGCATTGTGCTGGAGCAGAAGTTGAAAGATCATTTCTTTATCCACAAATAGGAGAAGAGGAGGGGTGCTGCTAACTGGGAATGCCATGAGCTTTTGAAAAGTATAAATCCACACCCAGTGACACATATCCTTTAACAAGGCCACACCTCCTAATCCTTCCCAAAAAATTTCCACCAAGGGACTAGCTATTCAAACATATAATCATAGAAGAGTCATTCTCATTCAAACAAGCACAACATTTTTGTATTTTCACTCCCTTGATTCATATTCCTTTTAGTCTATGGTTTAACGGACATTAATATCAGTTATCTTGATAATTATAATAAAATACATGCATTCATTTCTGTCATTTAATTTGCCAACAGTAGTTTGGGGTTTCTTTTATTTATGCTTATGCATTGCGCATATCCTGCATCTGCAAACCTGCATATCCACAGGTTCACAAAATTTGAGGAATTACCTGTAATTATATTTTTGAGAGTCTCACTTTTCTTTGTGTGCTTGAATACCCTTTTCAACACACAAAATTCATATATGCATTTTAACTGTGTCTTACTTCTGTCTGTTTTGTTCATATTTTTAAGAAGTGTCTCAGTGTTCTAAACACTTTAACATTGTCTCAAAACCCTGTTTTTGTTTCTGTTTTTAAATTTTTTTTCTACTGAGGTTCTTTTTTTTTTAATAACATTTGGTTTATTGGAGTTCCTATTTTCATTTCTGATTAAAGAAAACAAAACAAAACAAAAAAAAACCTATATTTTCATCAAATTACACATTGTGTCATCAATAAGCTCATGCAAAAATGGGTGCTGACTAATGAAGGTTGTAACTACAGACCTCTCTGCATGACTTACAGGCAATTCAGCTGGTTGAAAAATGTTCTCTTCCTTCAGCAGTTTATTGTTTTCATACTGTTGGATGCAGTAAACAACTTAGAATTCTTGTGACTCTTGTTAGTTTCAGGAACTTCCTGATACTAATGCATGGTGTCCTTTCTGAGTATCTTCAGAGAAGAAATGTTTAAATTTATAGGCAATTACTACACAAAAGTCTGTAACTTTGCCCGTAACAGCCAATCTTGTCTACTTTTCTAATCATTAGAGTTTTAAGATTCAACGTCATTTTCAATAGCTAGGAGTAGGATAATTTACATCTAAAATAGACTCAAAATTAGCCACATATGTGACGATATCACAAGAGCTAAGTAATTTGCATAAGAGCAAATTTGGAGAGTAGAGACATTTTGTTGAGAAATAATGGAAAATTAGATATATTCAAATATGTTAGTCTTTCTTACTAAAAATAGAGTTATGATTTCATTCCTTATCTGTTAATTCTGAAATAATTTCTAAAGTATCTATTACATTCTAAAATGCCAAATAGCCGCATCATTTTTATCTTTAAAATACTTCAAATATTTTCATCAGTGATAACAATTTAAAAAATTTAGTAGACGTTGGTCATGGTGACACACACCTTTAATCCAAGCACTGTGGAGGCAGGGGCAGGTAGATCTCTGTGAGTTTGAAGCCAGCCTAGTCTACAAAGTGAGTGAAGGGCAGCTAAGGATACACAGAGAAACCACGTCTTGATAAACAAAAACAAACAAAAAATTAGTAGAACCATTTCTTATCTATAACATGTCATTCAAGCCACCTTGTCTAGGTTCCAGGTTACCATGCCAACTTCTCATACATATCTGAGATCCTCTGCTTTTCATCTTTGGCTTATCTACTAGTTTTTTAAAAGAGATTGTTGGTGCCCCCGCACTAGCATATGCCATTCGATAATAAAAAAATCTGTCACTCTTTAATCAATTTCTTTTTAGAACTGTGGTTATCCTTTCACCTATGAACTCTTTGTACAGGGACCATATACATCACTTCTTTTACCATAATCTTTCAGAAACCATCTCTAGGATATGTAAGATGTACAGGGATAAAAAACTCACTACTAAAAGTTCAAGATATCCCCTGAAGCCTATGAGGTTTTGTGTGTGTGTGTGTGTGTGTGTGTGTGTGTGTGTGTGTGTGTGT
>OU015743.1:130222796-130251933 GCA_907169655.1 Acomys percivali
TGTGTGTGTGTGTGTGTGTGTGTGTGTGTGTGTGTGTGTGTGTGTGTGTATGTGTGTTGTCCTTGTTTCCATTCATATTCGATGATCTTCAGCAAGTAGGTAGGTGGGAATCTGAGATCAGGATGAGATTGATTCATCTGGTTTCTATAGATATGTACTTTCTAGATCCAACAAAGAAAATTTATTTACTTATTCAAGTCTTAGAAAATATCTGTGAATGTTTGGCTTTCTTAGGTGTCTTCATGACACATGGGGTTTTGTGACCAGTAAATCACTAGGAGATATATTGTTGGACACTGCAAACTATACAACCAAAATTAACTCTAGGTAAAAGGGAGCTGGGTTAAATGCCTGTGATAGAGTCCGGTAGCGACAGATCCCAGATTTATGAGGCAATGTTTACAATGAAGGGACATGGTCTATTTTTATTTGATCTGCACCATCCAAAAAGAAAATTGGAATTATAATTAAAGCAAGGTAAATGATAACTTAAACATTGATTTTCCAATAAAGATGCCAACTCTCAAAACAGTGTCCAGTCTCTATGCCCCATATCCTGCTGTGCAACTTTAAATGAATGAGATCTAATTCTTCAGCAGTTGACTTACACCAAAGTGTGTAAATTTCAGACCCTGATGACTCATCTTTATAGCTGAGATATTGTTCAGGGTTTGTATTAAAGGAAGGGTGTATTAGAAAATCAGAAAGGGGACCAGCAGGCTGCTATTGAAGGTCTTTTTATTAATAGATCTACTTCTGATAAACATTCCTCCTCATCACTGTTTTAGATTTCTTCCATCTCCTTTGGAGATTAAACACAAAAGAAATACCATTTATCTGTACAGGTAAAATTTACAGCCCCTATAATCCTTTCATAAATAGATATATCAACCACCACATTAATACAAAGGTGCATCTGAAGGCAGAAGCTCATTATATTTATTTACTCTCAGATATAAAGCTGTAGTTGCAAGTCATGCATGCTTTTAATATGGTTTGATAATCTGCTATCAGTTGGTGGGAGCTATAGATTGAACTCATACAGATTTTTGGCTTCAGCTTCCATGTAATCAATCACATCAAGACATGAAAATCACTTCATTCCTTTCAATTGAGAAGAAGATGTGATTTAAAATGCCAGCCCTTAGATATATGACAGAGATTCATGTAATCAGTCATGAAAAATACACCATCTAATTTTGTAAATTTCTTAAAAGTAGCTTTGGGGGAAAATAAACTTTTGTTCATAATATGGATGAAGCTCATGGATCATATTTGTAGAAAGAATAAAGATATACACAGACCTTTATTTTCTCTTTTGCTCCTTTCTGCCTAGTGATCATGGCAAGTAAATGGATTTAGAAGACCTTGAACTACAGGTCTTGGGAAGACAGAATTGTCTGTTTTATCTGATCATCATCAGCTGTGAAATAGAGACTCATTGCAGACCCAGGCCAGATGATATTTTTCATTAACATCTCTCTGGAAATAGCCTAATTCCATCCTTACTTGGCTATAGACAATAAACTTGAGTTTCACTATCTCTACAACCAGACTTATTCCATTTATTCATAGGGCTGTAATGTGATGATGAAGAACACATGTGACAAGGCTTTACGTATGGAAACTTGATAATGCTATCTAGAAACCCAATTGTATGGTTAAGGCAGGGGAAAGGAATGTTGAAAGACACTGGTTTCACTTCTAACAAAATAAAAAAGGAACTCTATTTTGTCTATCCACATCATAATCTTCATCAGATTAACACTTACCTGAGTAACTGACTCCAGATCTCCCTCTAGATAATGGTAACTTGGTCTGTGCATATGAATATATTCTTGATCCTTTTTGAGCTACATATTTATTTTGCATAATGTGGAGATTTAGGTTAAAGGATATCATAAGTTTTTACCTCATTTCTAAAGTATATGAGTTCTGAGATTCGTTATGTTTATTTGCATGAGAAAGACTCCCAATGGCACATATGTTTGAATACATGGTCCCTTCAGAAAGAACTAATAGGTATGACTTTGTTGGAGGAAGTGTTTCATGGTGACGGGCTTTGAGGTTGCCAAGTAATTTTCAAAGTGGGTTTGAGTTACCTCTCCCAGTTCTCTCCCCCTCTCCTCCAGCTCCATCTCTGACCTGATGTAACTTCTCAGCTATTGCTCCAGTTGTGCCTGTCTTCATGCTGCCTTGTTCCCTGCCATTATGGTAATGGGACTCTAACCCTTTTGTAACTGTAAGCCCCTAATTAAATGACTTCTTTTATAACATGCATGAGTAAAGTGTTTTGTCATTGCAATAGAAAAGTAAGATTATTCTTAATCACAGAGCATAGGTGCAATCTGTTCTCTTAGCTATATCATATCATAAGACACAATTTGGGCAAGAATTTTTGACTTATCTATCATTTTGGAAAGTATAATCATTTTTCCATTAAGGCTATTATGTTTATATTTCCAGGAATTTGTATGTGGAAATTTTTAATGAGTAAACTAAGGCCCTAGCCAAGGACAATACAGGCGGTAAAATTTAAACCCCTACCTTGATCTAGCCCATGGACAGGACAGTCTCCACACTTGAGTGGAGAGAGGGATTTGACTTTCTCAAGTACTCTGGTGCCTCACATTTGACTATGTCCCCTGGAGGGGGAGACCTAGTGGCACTCAGAGGAAGAACAGCAGGTCACTGAGAAGAGACTTGATACCCTATGAGCATATACAGAGGGAGGTAATCCCTCTGAGGAAGAGTCATAGGGGAGGGGAATAAGGGGAAAATGGGAGGGAGGGGAGAATGGGAGGATACAAGGGATGGGATAACCATAGAGATGTAACAAGAATAAATTAATTAAAAATAAATAAAGAAAAAAAATGTGTCACAAAGTTGCAAGGTTAAGTAGGTGAACATGGACCAAGGAGGAAAGTTCTTCTTTTAAATAACTAAACAAGGGTATATGAAGTGCTTTCTTATTGTGATTGTTATTTTTGGTTCTTTAAGTAATTAATCTATATGTGTTTTTATAGTCATTTGTGTATCTTATTCAGATAAATGTTTACTAAAGTTCATTGATCAATTTCAAAAATAAAATAAAATAAAATAAAATTTTATATTATTTATATTTTGAGGGGAAACTATTTTCCTTATTTAAATATTATTTTATTTTTATTTATACATTGATATCATTATACATATATAAAAGAAACTACATTCCACAAGAACAAGAAACAATCAGGAATTATATTACTATTCATAGTGTTTTGGCTATTTTTAATTGGCAACCTTGAAAAAATCATCTTTCCTATCTTGGTGAGTCTAAAATTCAAAACTTTGCCAAGACAGGATAAGCAAGTCCTCAATAGTTCCTGCCTCACAAATATGTCAGTCAGATATACTGGTCCAGAAAGCAGAAGATGATGCTGCAACTTTATAGGGAGTTGTGGGTGACTGTTAAGGCAGCAAACTGTCTGTCATTTTCTCACTTTAGAAGCTACTAACTTGTACTTCCTGTTTACTCAGGTAATTATTTTTATTCCTTCTCAAGTCTCTGATGGAGTTGAAGACCAGATAGTTTAGTTTTACAATTAATCTTAGCTGTTCAGGGGTTAAGATTTTTTTGTTCTACATAGATGTTTTAAGTAGATAGAGATGAGATAAAAATTTATTTTAAAAAAAATTAAAAACAACTCATTGTATTTTTGTAATCATTTCCCAATCTTCTACTTTATAGATTGTGTGTAAATATACCTAACAAGTTATCATTAGGTAAGAATCACTAAAGAACATTTCTAATAATTCAATGACTACACAAATGAGTATTTTGTAAAACTTTTGTGTTCTTTGAATCTTTTAATAATGTAATTTGGAATACTTTAAAAATTCTACATAATTTGGGCCTCAAATACTAAAATTGATCTCTCTACAAAATGCTAAAGACTTTCATGAATCAGAAAAAAACTTTAGTAAGCCCCTTTTGGATTATTTTGGTGGTAATATTCATGGATACAAAACCAGTTAATAAATGGAAATATTATTTCTGAAGAGTAAAATGTAGAAAATGATGATGGAATTCAGTTAATCAGGATAGAAATCTTGTTTGACACCTCTGCTGATATCTGGAATCTTCTACGTATGCCTACCTGTGTGAGAGTTCTCTGTCCATCTCATTCTCAGCTAATCAAGCTTGAAACTCCAGTTTCTCCTCATTCGCCCTCTGTGTACTTGAAAAAGTGTGTGTTTTACATACTCTCTCTTTCATTTGAACTGGTTGGCAAAGCCGCTCACACTTTATGAAGCACAGAGAGTGCTGTAATAAGATGTTTTTACTCCATGGTTACTCCATATGGCAACTAGGTATGTTTCTCCTTTCCTTCTTGTTCACCGATGATGGCGTAGACACTTTACTATATTCTAGTGTTTAATTTTTTTCACTTTCCAGTTTCTTAGGAATTTGTCACTTTATTTGAAACCCTTGGTTACACAATACTCACCAGGGCCCTTCTTTTCTGCTGTTTATTCATCTTAAATATTCTTCACTTACCACCTGGTTGGAAAAGCAACCTCTATCATCACAGATTGACTGTAAGTCTTTCACAGAGAAAAGGGAAGATACCATAATTATCTAAGAATTCTGATGGTTCTAACAGTGTATCAGGGTTCCAATTGTGGACCCAAGTTTTTAGACCTTTCTTCATTATGCCTAATGGTGGATGAAACTCTAATGATCCACTGTGTCACATATCACTGAAGAAAACTGAGAGTGATTGGTTTGCTCCAATACCCTGCCTTGGATTGAAAGTAGAATGTTTTGATATCTGTTAAGTAACCAAAAAGTGAGGTCAGTTCTCTTCCAAACACTTCATTTGGCTCCCTGTCTTCCAAAAAGTTTTAATTTCTACCATGTCCTCCTCCTTTTTGAGATAACTTGGCATGGGAATGAACTGTCTTTCTTTTAACCTCTCTGTACTCATTGTTTTGGAGATTTCATCCATTCTTTTTTTTAAAGAATTATTTACTTAATACTTATACAGTATTCTGCCCAAATGTGTACCTGCACATCAGAACTCATTGTAGATGGTTATGAGCCATCATGTGGTTGCTGGGAATTGAACTCAGGACCTTAGGAAGAACAAACAGTACTCTTAACCGCTGAGCCATCTCTCCAGCCCCGATTTCATCCATTCTTATGGTACATGGAAGTCTGCCATATTCCTACAAGCTCAGAATTCTCCTAGGAATATCAGGCTCATAGATCCACCTGAACATTTGCCATCAAAATTAAGTGTCTAGATGGCATACAAGATATTGTTAGTGTGCATGTCCCAAATTATTCAAATGTGTTCATCAAATGTATACAATTTTTAATATAAAATTATATTTCAATAAGATTAGCAAAAGATCGGCAAATTTCTTCCAATAAAGTGGTTCAGAAGGTAATGGTACTTTCATTGTGAACTTGCCAATCAAATTAAATCTCCAGAACAAACTCAATGGGGAAGGATAGATGATTATGCAAACGTTGACAATGGTATATGTGCTGTAGCATGCATGCCCCTGCAATAATAATACTTTATTTTTAATAATTAAAACAACTGATAAGAAGGATTCCAAGATGGCATCGACCAGTATGCACCATAGCTGATCTACTCCATGGAGACCAGGGAAGTGAAGGAGCCACAGACTGCTGGATTTTGAGAACTGTTGGTGAGTTGGGCCCCAAACTCTGCAGCCCACCAGTGGGTCTAACCCCAGGACAAGCAACAGCCCAGAGGTGCTAAACGCACTCCCCAAATCCTGAAATGGAATCCATAACCAAGCTGCAGCCAGCACATAAAACTCAAACTCGCCATTTGGGGAGGGGATTTTCTGGTGCTCCCAGCCTGAGGAGTCTCAGCGAATAGGGTGAAACTGCCATTGAACCTCTCCATCCACACCATGCCAAACTGTGGAGGTCACCTGCCTAGCCCGAGTGGAAACACAGGTGGCAGGACACACCAAAAACAACTAGAGCTGGCCTGTAGCTCCCGGACCAAGTCCTGGGCACAATCTGAAGCCAGACACAAAGGATTGTCCCTGCAAACAGGGGCAGTTAGAAACCAGCGCAGACTGCTCCCACAGCCCAGTGGGACCCCCCATGTTATTGGGAGACGTGGATCTTGCTTGTGGTATCTAACTGCTGACCTAAAAATATCTGGGAGCATCCCGGCTTTCACTGGTGAAAAGAGAAGACACAGGTGATTCTCGCCAGTGCTCTGAAGTGCCACTGTCGCCAGCTGCCCGCCCGGGCTGCTGGCACTGACCCGGCACTCCCCAAACAACAGAACCTAGCTGGGTCCATTTCTACGGGTGCCACAGGACCTCCCATTATATAGGGAGCCGTGGGTTATCCTTGCAGGGCCTAACTGTTGACCTAAAGTGATTTGGGGGCATCCTGGCTTTCACTGACAGAAAGAGAAGATACAGGGGATTCCTACCAGTGCTCTCAAGTGCCATTGTCGCCAGCTGCCAGCCCGGGCTGCTGGCACTGACCCAGCACTCCCCAAATAACAGAATCTAGCCAGGTCCATTCTTGTGGGTGCAACAGAATCTCCCATGATACCGTGAGCTATGGGTCATGCTTGCAGGGTCTAACTACCGATCTAAAGTAATCTGGGAGTGTCCTGGCTTACAGTAGCATGGAAATTGCTGCCTCCTTGGATACTGCCAGTGGCCTGAAACCATATTATCTCAGGCCCACCAGGCACTAATCCTGTAATCTCCAGCAGGCTGATCCTAGCTGGGTCAGATCCTGCAGACCCAGCAAGAACTCCCAAATTCATGGGAGAGGCTGGACCCTCCTACAGAGTACAGAGGCAGAGCTAAAAGACAACTACAGCCCAGAAGATCTGATACACCTGGGGTCTTGGCTACAAAGCAACAGGAAGGAGAGGCAGCTGGGATCAACCTACACAACCAGAGACCTTATGTACTGACTGTACTCTCTATCCCAAAACTGCTGATCTGAATTACAGCAGTAAGGTGAAAAGGCCCAAACAGAAACCTACTTCGCATGACGCAGCCTGGAGCCTAAGGTGTTGAGAAAAATCTCCAGGAGTAGAATCTGAATCACCTGCCTGGTCCAGGGAAATATTCCCTGATCCCCACAGGCAAGGGCACCCTACCTATAATCAGGCATCAACTATCCACTATCAAACAACGAAGGTCACTACAAACCACCTCCCAACTTCAGAGTCACCAAAATGACAAGAGGACAGTGAAAGAATGCTAACAAAAGCCAAAACAGGTTGGCATCTCCAGATCGCAGCAATCCCAATGAAAACAACCTGGAGAACCCAACAACAATTAATATACAAGAAATGATCTCAAGTCCTTAGTTAGTAAGATGATAATGGAAGAAAAAAATCTGTAAACAAATGCAGGAGGAGGCAAACAAGAGGGCTGAGGATTTAAAAGAGTCATATAAAGAGGCATTTGAAGAATTTCAGAAAAATACAAATAACCATATGAAGGAAATCATTAATATAGTTCAAGACCTGAAGATAAAAATGGAAGCTATCATAAAGAAACACACGGAAGAAAAACGTGATTGAGAAGCATCAGAGAAGAAAGCAAGCATCTCAGAGGTGGCCTTATCTAACAGATTGCAAGAAATGGAAGAACAAATTTCGGGACTTAAAGATACAATCGCACAACTGGAAACAACCATCCAGGAAAATGCTAAATCTGAAAAGTTCCTGACACAGAGCGTTCATGAAATAAAAGACAACATGGAAAGATGAAACTTGAGAATAATAGGGATAGAGGAAGGAGAAGGCAACCGACTCCACAGCCCAGAAAATATCTTTAATCGAATAATAGAAGAAAAATTCCCCAAATTGAAGAAGGAGATGCATACTAGCATACAAGAGGCCTACAGAACACCAAATAGAAAAGACTTGAAAAGAAAATCTTCCCACCACATAATAATAACACAAAATATAGAGAACAAGGAAAAATATTAAAAGCAGCAAGAGGAAAAGGCCCAGTAACATATGAAGGCAAACATATCAGATTTACTCCTGACTTCTCAGCAGAGACCATGAAAGCCAGAAGGGAATGGAAAGAGGTCCTGCATACCCAAAAAGAACACAGATAGCACAGAAATAGAAGCAATCATTGATAGTCTCCCAACCAAAAAAAGCCCAGGGCCAGATGGTTTCAGTGCAGAATTCTACCAGACCTTCAAAGGCGAGCTAATACAACTACTCTTCAAGCTACTCTAAAACATAGAATTGGATGGAACATTACCGAATTCATTCTAGGAGGCCATAGTCACGTTGATACCTAAGCCTCACAAAGACTCAACAAAGAAAGAGAATTTCAGACCAATTTCTCTTATGAACATCTATGCAAAAATACTATATAAAATTCTTGCAAAACGAGTACAAGAACACATAAAGGATATCATTCATCATGACCAAGTAGGCTTCATTCCAGGCATGCAGGGATGGTTTAATATACGGAAATCCATCAATGTAATCCACCATATAAACAAACTGAAAATAAAAAACCACATGATCATCTCTTTAGATGCAGAGAAAGCATTTGATAAAATCCAACACCCATTCATGTTTAAAGTTTTAGAGAGATCGGGGATACAAGGCACTTTCCTCAACATAATAAAGGCTATATACATCAAGCCAATAGCCAAAATTAAAGTAAATGGTGAGATACTCAATGAAATTCCTCTAAAATCGGGAACAAGGCAAGGCTGCCCACTCTCTCCATATCTCTTCAATATAGTACTCGAAGTTCTAACCAGAGCAATAAGACAACAAAAGGAGATCAAGGGTATCCAAATGGGAAAGGAGGAAGTCAAACTATCCCTATTTGCAGATGATATGATAGTGTACATAAGTGACCCTCAAAATTCCACCAGAGAACTCCTACAGCTGATAAATACTTTCAGCAATTTGGCTGGATACAAAATTAACTCAAAAAAGTCTGTAGCCTTCCTATACACAAATGACAAGCTTGCAGAGGAAGAAATTAGGAAAGCCACACCTTTCACATTAGCCACAAGCAATATAAAATATCTAGGAGTTACTTTAACTAAGCAAGTGAAGGACTTGTTTGAAAAAAATTTCAAAACTCTGAAGAAGGAGATAGAAGATGACATGAGAAGATGGAAGGATCTTCCCTGCTCATGGATAGGGAGAATTAACATAGTAAAAATGACCATCCTACCAAAAGTAATCTACAGAATCAATGCAATTCCTATCAAAATACCTACACAATTTTTTAAAGACATTGAAAGTTCAATTCTGAACTTCATATGGAGAAACAAAAAACCCAGAATAGCAAAAACGATCTTGTACAATAAAAGGTGCTGTGGAGGAATCTCCATACCTGATTTCAAATTGTACTATAAAGCAATAGTAATTAAAACAGCATGGTACTGGCACAGCAACAGGCTGGTTGATCAGTGGAATCGAATTGAAGACCCAGATATGAATCCACACACATATGGTCACTTGATTTTTGACAAAGAAGCCAAATCCATTCAATGGAAAAAGGATAGCATCTTCAACAAATGGTGCTGGTCTAACTGGATGTCTATGTGTAAAAAAATGCAACTGGACCCATATTTGTCACCTTGCACAAAACTCAAATCCAAGTGGATTAAAAACCTCAACATAAAACCAGAGACACTAAGTCACTTAGAAGAAAAAGTGGGGAAGAGCCTGGAACATATTGGCACAGGAGACCACTTCCTGAACAGAACACCAACAGCCCAGGCCTTAATGTCAACAATTAATAAATGGGACCTCATGAGGCTGAGAAGCTTCTGTAAGGCTAGAGACACTGTCAAGAGAACAAAGCGACAGCCTAAAGACTGGGAAAAGATCTTCACCAAACCTACATCTGACAAAGGTCTAATATCCAAACTATATAAAGAACTCAAGAAATTAAACATCACCAAACCAAATAACCCAATTGAGAAATGGGGCTTGGAACTAAACAGAGAATTCTCAACAGAAGAATATCAAATGGCTGAGAAACACTTAAAGAAATGCTCAACCTCCTTAGTCATCAGGGAAATGCAAATCTAAACAACTCTGAGATTCCATCTGATACCCATCAGAATGGCTAAGATCAAAAACTCAAGCGACACCACATGCTGGAGAGGATGTGGGGAGAGAGGAACCCTCCTTCATTGCTGGTGGGAATGCAAACTAGTACAACCACTTTGGAAATCTATCTGATGCTATCTCAGAAAACTGGGAATAGGGCTTCCTCAAGACCCAGCTATTCCACTCCTTGGAATAGACCCAGAAGATGCACCAGCACACAGCAAGAAAATTTGCTCAACCATGTTCATAGCAGCCTTATTCATAATAGCCAGATCATGGAAACAGCCTAAATGTCCCTCAGTAGAAGAATGGATAAAGAAACTGTGGTACATATACACTATGGAATACTACTCAGCTATTAAAAAGAAGGAATTCCCGAAATTTGTGGACAAATGGATTGAGCTAGAGATGATCATAATGAGTGAGTTAACCCAGAAGCAGAAAGACTCAAATGGTATATACTCACTTATATCTGCATACTAGCCCAATGGGCATGTCCCACGAAAGCCTTCCCTTACCAGGAAACTGGGACCGAGGGGAGGACATCCTATTGGGACTCTAGATGAGAGAACAATGGGAGAATAGCAATGTAGAAGGATCCAGTGGGTCCTAGAAACCTACAAGTAGAACATTATGATAGGTAGATTTGGGTCATGGGGTCCCGCTAAAACTAAGGCCCTAGCCAATGACAATACAGGCGGAAAAAATTAAACCCCTACCCTGATCTAGCCCATGGACAAGACAGTCTCCACACTTGAGTGGAGAGAGGGATTTGAGTTTCTCATGTACTCTGGTGCCTCACATTTGACTATGTCCCCTGGCGGGGGAGACCTAGTGGCACTCAGAGGAAGGACAGCAGGTCACTGAGAAGAGACTTGATACCCTATGAGCATATACAGAGGGAGGAAATCCCTCTGAGGAACAGTCATAGTGGAGGGGAATAAGGGGAAAATGGGAGGGAGGGGAGAATGGGAGGATACAAGGGATGGGATAACCATAGAGATGTAACAAGAATAAATTAATTAATAATACATAAATATAAAAAAACAGTAAAAAAAAAAAAAAGAACACAGATAGCAGGCAAGACTACTATATCCAGCAAAATTATCAATAACGGTCGGCGGATAAGACAAGATATTCCATGACAAAAACAAATTCAAACAGTACCTAGCCACAAATCCGGCTTTACAGAAGTTTCTAGAAGGAAAACTCCACCCCAACTGGTCAAACTACAACCAAAACTACATAGGAAATAGGTAACTATACCATTGCAAAATCACAACCTCACAAAATCTCGACTGTTACAAATACCAAAAATGAAGGGACTTACCAACCACTGGTCATTAATATCTCTCAACGTCAATGGTCTCAACTCTCCAATAAAAAGACACAGACTAATAGAGTGGATGCATAAACACTACCCAACGTTCTTCTGCATTCAAGAAACACATCTCAACCACAAGGACAGACATTGCCTCAAAGTAAAAGGTTGGGAAAAATATTCCAAGCAAATGGTCACAAGAAACAAGGTGGGGTAGCTATTCTAATATCTACTATAATAGACTTTCAACCAAAATTAATCAAAAGAGATGAGGATGAACACTTCGTACTCATTAAAGGTAAAGTGAACCAAGAAAACATCACGATTTTGAACATCTATGCTCTGAATATAAGGGCTCCCACATTTGTAAAAGAGTTATTAACAAAGCTTGCCCCACTCATCGATACCCACACATTAATAGTGGGAGACTTCAACACCCCACTTTCACTCAAGGATAGGTCTTTGATTCAAAAAACTAAGCCGGAAAATAACCTCATTAACCAATGTCATGAATCAAATGGATCTAACAAATATCTACAGAACTTTCCACCCAAACGCAAAAAAATATACCTTTTTTCTCAGGACCCCATGGAACGTTCTCTAAAATTGATCACATAGTTGGTCACAAAGCAAACCTCAACAGATACAAGAAGATTGACATAATACCTTGTATCTTATCAGATCACCATGGTCTAAGGCTGGACTTCAACAACAACAGAAATAACAAAAAGCATACTAACACGTGGAAACTAAACAATTTTCTACTTAATGACACATGGGTCACGGAAGAAATAAGGGAAGAAATAAAAGACTTCCTGAAATTCAATGAAAATGATGGAACAACATACCCAAATTTGTGGGACACATTGAAAGCAGTGCTAAGAGGAAAATTCATAGCACTAAGTGCCTTTAAAAAGAAAATGGAATCATCCCACATAAACAACTTAACAACACATCTGGAAGCTCTAGCAAAAAAAAAGAAGCAGCAACACCCAAGAGGAGTAGACACCTGGAAATAATCAAACTCAAGGCTAAAATCAATAAATTAAAAACAAAGAGAACAATCCAAAGAATCAACAAAACCAAGATCTGGTTCTTTGAGAAGATTAACAAGATAGACAAACCATTAGCCAATCTAACTAAAAGGAAGAGAAACACTATCCAAATAAACAAAATCAGAAACGAAAAGGGAGACATAACAACAGACACTGAAGAAATACAAAGAATCATAAGAACCTACTTTAAAGGCATTTATACCACAAAATTTGAAAATCTAAGGGAAATGAACAATTTTCTCAACCGATTCCATTTGCCAAAATTGAATCAAGACCAGATAAACAAATTAAATAGCCCTATTTTGCCTATAGAAATAGAAGCAACCACTGATAGTATCCCAACCAAAAAAGCCCAGGGCCAGATGGTTTCAGCGCAGAATTCTACCAGTCCTTCAAAGAGGAGCTAATACCAATACTATTCAAGCTATTCCGAAAGATAGAAATGGATGGAATATGACCAAATTCATTCTATGACGCCACAGTCACATTGATACCTAAACCCCACAAAGACCCAACTAAAAAAGAGAATTTCAGACCAATTTCTCTTATGAACATTGATGCAAAAATACTCAACAAAATACTCGCAAAGCGAATACAACAGCATATCAAAGACATCATTCACCATGACCAGGTAGGCTTCATTTCAGTCATGCAGGGATTGTTTAACATACGGAAATCCAACAATGTAATCCACCAAACTGAAATAGAAAAACCACATGATCATCTCACTAGATGCAGAAAAAGCATTTGACAAAATCCAACACCCATTTATGTTTAAAGTCCTGGAGAAATCGGGAATACAAGGCCCTTTTCTAAACATCATAAAGGCTATATACAGCAAACCAATAGCCAACATTAAACTAAATGGAGAGATACTCAATGAAATCCCTCTAAAATCGGGGACCAGACAAGGCTGCCCTCTGTCCCCATATCTCTTCAATATAGTTCTTGAAGTTCTAGCCAGAGCAATAAGACATCAAAAGGAGATCAAGGGGATCCAAATGGGAAAGGAAGAAGTCAAATTATCCCTATTTGCAGATGATATGATAGTGTATATAAGTGACCCCCAAAATTCCACCAGAGGACTTCTACAGCTGAAAAACACCTTCAGCAAATTGGCAGGATAAAAAATAAACTCAAAAAAGTCAGTAGCTTTCCTATATACAAATGACACACAGGCAGAGGAAGAAATTAGGAAAATTACTCCCTTCACGATAGCCACAAGCAATATAAAATATCTAGGAATAACCCTAACGAAGCAAGTGAAGGACTTATTTGAAAAGACCTTTAAATCTCTGAAGAAAGAGATTGAAAATGACATCAGAAGATGGCAGGATCTACCTTGTTTGTGGATCGGGAGAATCAACATAGTAAAAATGGCCATCTTACCAAAATCAATTTACAGATTCAATGCAATCCCTATCAGAATACCTACAAAATATTTTGAGGATATTGAAAGAACAATTCTCAACTTCATATGGAGAAACAAAAAGCCCAGAATAGCAAAAACAATCCTATAAAATGAAAGATGCTCTGGAGGACTCTCCATACCTGATCTCAAGTTGTACTATAGAGCAACAGTAATTAAAACAGCATGGTACTGGCACAGCAATAGGCTAGTGGATCAATGGAATCGAACTGAAGAGTCAGAGATGAATCCACACACATTTGGTCACTTGATTTTTGACAAAGAAGCCAAATCCATTCAATGGAAAAATGACAGCATCTTCAACAAATGGTGCTGGTCTAACTGGATGTCTACTCATGTAGAAAAATGCAATTAGACCCCTATTTGTCACCATGCACAAAACTCAAGTCCAAGTGGATTAAAGACCTCAACCTAAAACCAGAGACATTAACCCAGTTAGAGGAAAGGTGGGGAAGAGTCTGGAACACATAGGCACAGGAAACAACTTCCTGAACAGAACACCAACAGCCCAGGCCTTAATGTCAACAATTAATAAATGGGACCTCATGAGGCTGAGAAGCTTCTGTAAGGCAGGTGACACTGTCAAGAGAACAAAGCGACAGCCTACAGACTGGGAAAAGATCTTCACCAAACCTACATCTGACAAAGGTCTAATATCCAAAATATATAAAGAACTCAAGAAATTAAACATCACCAAACCAAATAACCCAATTGAGAAATGGGGCTCAGAACTAAACAGAGAATTCTCAACAGAGGAATATCAAATGGCTGAGAAACACTTAAAGAAATGCTGGACCTCCTTAGTGATCAGAGAAATGCAAATCAAAACGACACTGAGATTCCATCTTACACCCATCAGAATGGCTAAGATCAATAACTCATCTGACACCACATGCTGGCAAGGATGTGGAGAAAGAGAAACACTCCTTCATTGCTGGTGGGAATGCAAACTAGTACAACCACTTTGGAAATCTATCTGGCGCTTTCTCAGAAAAATGGGAATAGGGCTTCCTCAAGACCCAGCTATTCCACTCCTTGGAATATACCCAGAAGATGCACTACCACACAACAGGGACATATGCTCAAGCATGTTCATAGCTGCCTTATTCATAATAGCCAGAACATGGAAACAACCTATGTGTCCCTCAGTAGAA
Organism: Acomys percivali; assembly: GCA_907169655.1. NCBI lineage: Eukaryota > Metazoa > Chordata > Mammalia > Rodentia > Muridae > Acomys > Acomys percivali. The sequence continues at coordinate 130,237,868 of OU015743.1, forward strand.
GAATGGATAAAGAAATTGTGGTACATCTACACTATGGAATACTGCTCAGCTATTAAAAACAAGGAATTTCCGAAATTTGTGGACAAATGGATTGAACTAGAAATTATCATTATGAGTGAGTTCACACAGAACTCACAAAAAGAGATAAATGATATATACTCACTTATATCGAGACACTAGTCCAAGGTGTACATCCCCATGAAAGACTGTACCTACCAGGAAAGTGGATCAGAGGGGAGGACATCTTATTGGGACTCTAGATGAAAGAAGCATGGGAGAAGGGGGAAATAGAAGGATCCAGAGGGTCCTGGAAAACTACAGGTGGGTCTGGGCCCTGGGGTCCTCCGCAAACTATGGCAACAGTCAAGGAAAATATATGCACTAAACTTTGAACCGATACCCAGACTAGCCGATGGACAGGACATTCTCCACCGTTGAGTGGAGAAGGAGATCTGACTTTCACACAAACTCTGGTGCCCCATATTTGACCATGTCCCTTGGATGGAGATGCCTGGTGGCACCCAGAGGAAGGATAATAGGTCACCAAGGAGAGACTTGATACCCTATGAGCATATACAGGGGGAAGAGGTCCCCCTCAGTCACAGACATAGGGGAGGGGAGTAGGGGGGGGAAGTGGGAGGAAGGGAGTAATGGGAGGATACAAGGGATGCGCTAACAACTGAGATGTAATATGAATAAATTAATAATAAATAAACTGATAAATCCAATTCAAGCCTTTTCTCTACAATAGTCTCTATTTTTGTAATCTACGAATCTAGTTTTCATCTGTTAATTATATATTCTCTTTTTAGTTTAAAGAATATCTTTATTTAAATTATTTCTTGAATTTATTTTTAATTTACATATTCACTTTATATCACAATCGTAGCTCCCTTTGCTCCTCTCTTCCTACTCCCTCCCTCCCACCCTCTTACTCCTATTCTCCTTTCTTTTGTCCTCAGAAAAAAAGAAGCCCATCTATCACCAACGCACCCCAGCTTGCCAACTCACATCAGACTGATCTCCTCATCCACTGAGGCCAGGCAAGGCAGACTGGTTAGGATGAAGTGATGGAAAGCAGTTAACAGAGTCCATGTCATAGACAGCACCCACCTAACTTACAAAGGGACCCACAATGAAGATCAAATTGCCCATCGGTTACAAATGTGTAGAGGGCTTAGGTCCAGTCCATGCATACTGTTTGCTTGGTGCTTCTATCACTGTAAGCCTCATGGGTCTAGGTTAGTTGAATGTGCTGGCCTTTCTCTGTGTTCTTGTTCTCTCCAAGTCCTTCTACCCTTCCCTCTGCGAAAGGACTCTCCTATCTCTGCCTAAAGTTTGGCTGTGTGTCTCAGCATCTGATTCCATCAGCTGCTGGGGGGCAGCTCTCAGAGAACAGTTAAGCTTCTGTCTATAAACATAGCAGAGTATCATTAATAGTGTTAAGGATTAGCTATATCCCTTGTGGTGAGTCTCATCTTGGGCCAGGTAGATCTTTATCTTTATCTGTGCATATTTTATAGGCAGAGTAAATTTTGGTTCTAAGGTTTTGTAAATGGATTGGTGTTCCTCTCCCATCACTATAGGTACTGCTTAGTTAGAAAGTGACCTCCTCAAGTCTCATGCCCCACCCCACCCCACTGCTAGGAGGCTCAGCTAGAGACATCCCTGTATTCTCTCTGTAGCCTATGCTGTCTCAGGTTTCCAGCTTGCTTCAGTGATGGCTCTGCCTTTGCTTTCCATTTTCTCTCCAGGCCCTCAAACCTCTCTCCTCAACTCTCGCCACATCTTATTCACCTTCCCTACCTGTCCTCCCTTCTTTTCACTCCCCCAACCCTCGCCTATCAAATTCCCTCTCAACTTCCTCTTCCACTCTCCATTCTTTTTCTCCATCTGAGTGACATTCAAGGATGACCTCCTTTTGGCCCTCCTTGTTACTTATCTTCTTTGGGTCTGTGATTTGTAGTATAGTTATCCTGTAATATATGACTAATATCTGCAACTGTATATTAAGTCGGCTTGCTACATCACTCATTTTCAATGCATCAGTAAAGCTGAGAAACAAAACACCCCAAATATACATGGTCCAAATATTTGTTGTCAGATTTGGCAACACAGCTTTCTCCAAGCCACAGCAAATTACCTTCTTTCATTTCTACAATAGTTTCCTAAAATGTCTCAATTTCTGTTTGTGCTCTTTTGTTTAGCATGTGTAATATTGTAGGCAATAGGTATGTTGCTCCACTGCACCAGGCTCCCAACATACCTCCAGGACATTTGAAATAAAAAACAAACCCTTTCACTGATTTATAACCATCTACTATAACAGTTCCTTGGCCCGTGCTTCTCAGAGTATATCTCTTAATGTTCCTTCCCCTTATCCTTCTGTGGCCACACTGGGGTCATTAGTCATTAAATACCAGGGACATCTCTCTTGATATCTCCCCCATTGTTTCTCGGTCTGCCAAGATGGTTTTCTTCATGGATAGTAGCCTGACATTTTTCATGCCTCTTATTGTGTTTAGGTCTTTGGACCATGTTCTTATTCTTGTTGAGGCCTTTCATGACTATTGGATTTGAAAATGCATTAAGTGTAAGCTTTTGTAACCTCTGAGCCTACAAAAACACTGGGCAACAAGTTCTTATCATTTTACTTGGGTTATACATCTAGTGCCTGAAAAATACCCAGAAGAAGGTAATGGCTTCTCAAATATTGTTGAATAAATAATGGAATAAAGTAAGACAAGCACTGACTCTCTCTGTCTCTGTCTCTGTCTCTGTCTCTGTCTCTGTCTCTGTCTGTCTCTCTTTCTCTCTCTCTCTCTCTCCTTCCCTCCCTCCCTCCCTCCATTTCCCCTTCCTTCCATCCCTCCTTCTCTGGTTCCTTTCAAATTCCTTCTAGACTGTCTACAATTATCTACAGTTTTTCTATTATTGAGAAACTTATTTTATGTCCTAAAAGATGCAATTGTCCCTTCTTTGGAGCTTTTCATCCTCACAGTGCTATAATGGTTAACTCTACTCTTAAGAGGAAAAAAAATTGCTACAGGTGAAAGCAATCACAAAATACAGGAAATAAAACTAATGGATATTCATTTATTTTCTCACTTAAAAAGTTAGTTTGAAAGCAAGGTTTAACAGCAGTGACTCAGGATGTCAGAAGTACAAAGGATAGAAAAGATCACGCTACAGACTCTGTTGCTCCTTCCTTTTGCTTACAAGGTAGAGTCAGTGGTTACAATCAATATCCAAGTTTATAGATAGACCAAAAGCAGATGTTTATTCTGGAAAGAGAGTTTTATTATATGTATCATGGTTTAAGTATTACAATACTGTTTTCAGAATCTTGTTTTCCATCTGATAAATTTACCTTTGTATCTCCTTGGATAGAAGTATGCATACAATTCAAAATAACAAAGAAAGAGAAGTTGGTTCAAGCAGAATATGGTTGTCAGATCTTTTCTCTTTATTTTCTTTCCCACTTCCTCCCATTCTTTCTGAGGTTTTAACTTACATATTATGCCATGTTTGATTTTCTTCATGATAACCAACTGAAGTTTTATCACTAGTCTAGACTTATAGCCCTTCCTTGGAAAGGTCAATAGACTCTGTTAGAGGAGTGCTTTAATCCTGTCTTATAAATGATAGTCCTTGTATGTTATCCCTTCTTCTTGATGTTATAAAATACAGTATGAAAAGTATAGAGCTCTCTGGATAATAGTATTCACCTGTTATTACTTTAGAATCTTAAGCTTCTCAACCTAAAACAAAATGGTTAGATACATCAAAGACTAGATGGATCAAAATTGTGTAGACTAAAATTGGAAGGGATTTTACTTAATGAAGTAAAAAAAATTCCATTGAATTTTTCTGGGATCATCTCAATTCCTTTCTTATGCATCTGTACCCAAGCCCAGAATTTAAAACTTATTATCTTCAACCCTCCATCCTCCTTCTAAGGACTTAATCTTTGTCATTTAAATCATTTAATATATTCTATTAGTTTATGTATCTTTTGGTCATTATTTGACATAGAACAATAGGATTTTGTTTTACTGAATTGCTCATCATCAAGATGTATGTATAGAGAGTAAATTAACTGTTATTTGTTTTAAAGTAATATACATTTGGAATTTACAATTAGTATATAGAGGATGTTATTTTGGATGAAAGGGTAGAGAATATGCAGGTTGCAGTCTCTGCTTATGCTTAAAGGTAGGACAACACTGATTTGGAAGAGCTACAAGAAAGTTTCTTATTACTGGTTAAGGAGAAAAGAAAGCAGTCCATGGAGACTTAAGTACAGAGGCTGTAGAATATTTACTTGAATTCATCTTCTACTTTTTTCCAAAATATGCAAAACTATCCATATCAGTTAACTATGGAAGCCTTAGATCCCTTAGTGTGGTATGGGAACTAACCTCACTGCCTCTTAGGGGTTGCTGGGCACTTCCAATTATATTTCTTTATCAAGTGATTAGCCCACTATCTAGCATTCAGTTTATTTTCAATAAGCCCTAAAATTTATTATTGTCATTAGTATAAACAAGTGACAATTAGATTATAAAATATGAAGTAATTGAGTGTGTAAAATTATGTGTTAAAGTAATTATGGTAATTAAATCAATATCTGCTCTTTCTAATGGTTACGAGCAATGTATGTGGTTTCTCCTACTTTTAGACCTACCTATCAAAAAGTTGCTCCACTGAAAGTGGAAAAAAATCAATAAAATCTTTCATAGGTCACATCTTCTATGGAACCTCTGAGGTCATCACTAAACTTATTGTACATACTACATAGCATTTCAGAGTACTTTATGAAGAACACCATACTAGGCTTGGCACTTATTTTACAACTCAAAGCACTGATAAAAAGTAAACCCCAATGTCATGAATGAGAAAGAAGGAGCCTAGGAAGAAGATACATTGCACCATTCTGTATAACAGTAACACATTATCTTGGAGATGTCAAAGAATCTGATAATTCAGAAAAAAAGTTATAATCTCATGCCCTGATACTTGTGCTACTAGTGCATTGTGGATTACCTGAGACTCTTCAGCATTACCTTCTGGAACCCCTCATAAATGCACTTACTTATAATCCTGTAATTCTGTTGTTGATTTTGAGGCTAAACATAATGTAAATGTACATATTGACAGACAAGTACAAGAATGCTATTAGATTTTATATTAGTAATAGAAGTTTGCATGCCCATCATCTCTATTAGAATTAGCAACAGTATTAATAATAATAGGCTCAAAATCTTAAAAATGCTAAACATGCACCAAAGAGTAGAATTAATAATTTTTGATAATACATAATTAGATAGACTTAGGAGAGTTGCTAATATCATCATTCATCAGGGTTTCTGTGTCTGTAGATCTAGGATAATGTTTACAGAACATATTTTTAACAAGGTCCCCAGGCAATTCTGAGAATTTTAAGAACTGGGGGCCACTAATTTAGAATATCCTAACCTAATGTACATAGAATTTTTAGCATGCTTGTGTAATCCTCAGCGTATACTGGTAAGTTATGAAGACCTGAGATACAGAGATTTTCTGAGGTCAGGAAGGGAAGAGGTTGAAAAGGAAGAGACACTAAATGATTAGGATTTTTATACTTCCTATACTTCCTATTTTTATTACTTATTTTATTATTTCAGACTGAATGGATTCCAGTTTGTACAGTTCCTTGGGTGACCTGGACCATATGGCTGTCCGTAGATTATTCACCATTAAGATTCTGACAGTTTATCTAGACTAGTTATAGGTTTAGCACTGAACATGTATCTTTTTAAAGATATGGCTTCTTTACAGCGGATTAGAAGGGAAGTGCTTTAAAATGATGCCTTCATTATTTCTGCTGGAGATGAAGTCGAAGAATCAAAGAAAGGAGGTCTACATAGCAGATATTGGCATAAATTTCCAGAAATTGTAGGCCAGATGATGATGGTTCAGACACTGAGTGAAATGATGGAAATTTATAAAGTTTGATAAGAAATACCAAAGGCTAATGCTAGAGTAATGGCTTAATAAGTAACATGTTTTTTTTTTTAATGAAACTATGAATACCTACCTGAGTTCAGAACTTGGTCCCCACATAAAAAGCTACTTGGAGTATATGTTCTCCTTCTTCTAGCAGTGGGAAACAGCACACTAAAGGAGCTCACAGATCAGTGACTCTAGCAAATAGTAAGCTCCTGTTTAAAACATAGAGTGGAGAAATTCTAAAGTGAAACTGAAGCTTCTATACTAACACACAGGTGAACACACACACACACACACACACACACAAAAAACACACCATAATTAATTATCATTTATTTTTCTTTCACTTGTATCCTTTTCTTTCTATTTCCTCTTCCTGTTTTCCTTCATCATCTGTCAAGTAAATATTTCATTTAGTTTTTTAATAATGTTTACTTACATTCAGAAAATGTATATTATCCTGAAAGCACAGATGATGAGTTTTCACAAAGATAGTTACTACCAGACAAGGAGAAAAGAATGTTATTAGCATACAGCAATCTGATGTTACCTCCAGGTCTATTTCTATTCTGTTGAACAATTTTCCCTCTAGGTCAATTAATTTGAATACTATCAGTTTTTTATTTTGCTTATTTTCTTTTTTGTTCATAATCAAAATAATAGTATCTATCACATTCTATTTATTGCACTACTTAATTTGCTCATAGACAATTTCCAGGTTGTCTAATGTGTTCACAATTATTTTTCACTCCTAAATATCTAATTATGTATTATCAAAAATTATTAATTCTACTCTTTGGTGTATGTTTAGCTTTTTAAAAATTTGAGCCTATTATTATTAACACTGTTGCTAATTCTAATAGAGATGATGGGCATGCAAACTTCTATTACTAATATAAAATCTAATAGCATTCTTGTACTTGTCTGTCAATATGTACATTTACATTATGTTTAGCCTCAAAATCAACAACAGGATTACAGGATTATAAGTAAGTGCATTTATGAGGGGTTCCAGAAGGTAATGCTGAAGAGTCTCAGGTAATCCACAATGCACTAGTAGCAATGGGAAATAAGGGTGTTCTCCATTGTGGCTAATATACATATGTATATATGTGTCCATATGTTCATTATACATCATTTTGATAAGTGGTGATCTGGAACGTGGTTTTATTTGTGTTAATTTTCATATGTGTTCCATTAATTCCTTACTCTTAGTTTTGTCTTTTTTTTTCTTTCCGATTTTGATATTGTTCTATGGTAGTTCTGACTCCTTCTGACACTGAATGCTTATGCACTACTCTGACTGTCTCCTTGAACCTGGGATCCATGTTTTCTACAATGCCTTGTGTCTTTCTTTGTCCCAGTCTCAATTTCACCATAGATCAACTTGTCTAACTTATTTTTTTTATATTCTTTATATTTCATGTCCTGATTTAAGAGCTTCATCAAATGTGATTACAAATACATTCTATAGAATCTTTTAAATATTTTATTTGCCACCCACCTTAAATTTTTTTTGGTGTGATATAAAGGTCACTGTTTGTCATGTTGTTGTCCAATTTGCTCATCTAACACTGTTTATGAAAATGGTTCCCTCTTCTCATCTAAACTTCTATTTCACCTCTTCCTTAATTGAAATGACAACACATACTCTAACACTATCAACTGAATATGTATTCTGATATACTCCTGTATTGACTCCAAGTAACAGGGATAATCCACTGATTATGTGATGTGCCCTAATTCCGATACGAAAGATATATCAGAAACATTCTCTCTCTTCTAACCCATATTACCAAAGGAATAATAAATAAGTGATGGTCAAATATGGTTAATAATTTTAGCACATTATGAATATGAAAAAAAGAATAAAGTAGGAAAAATGAATTGTGTGGTTAGAATTAAAGTGGAGCAGGTAGTAAGGTCTTAAAAGGTTGGAAATTAACGTTCAACTATACTATAAAGAACATTACACTTCTCCTGGGACCTGCTTGTTCCTCACATATTCACAGAGGCATCAGTGGTCTTGCCTGACAATTAGAGGACTTGGATAGCAAGACAGAGGGAATGACACTGAAAATGACCTGAAAGGAATCAGGAGGTATTTCTGATCTTAGCCATTCTGAAGGGCATTATATGAAATCTAGTAGTTGTTTTGATTTTCATTTCATTGATGACTAAGGACATTAAGTGTTTTAAGTGTTTTTTTCACCATTCAAGGTTACTTTCTTGAGAATTCTATTTAGATATGTACCCCATTTTTAATTGAATTATTTGGTTTGGAGGCCATTTGGGTTTCTTCTCTTGAGTATTCTCTATTTAGCTCTGTACTCCATTTTTAGTTGGATTATTTGGTTTGGGGGCCTTTTGAGGTTTCTCTCTTGAGAATTCTCTGTTTTGCTCTGTACCCCATGTTTAAATGGATTATTTGGTTTGGGGGTGTTTAATTTCTTGAGTTGTTTATATATTTTGGATATTAGCATGTTGTCAGATGTAGGGTGGGTGAAGATCTTTTCCCAGTCTGTAGGCTGACATTTTGTCTGTTGACAGTGTCCTTTGCCTTCTAGACCTTGTCTGTTTAATGAGTTCCCAATGACAGTACATGCAGGCAAGGATGTGGAGAAAGGGAAACACTCCTTCATTGCTGATGGGAGTACAAACTTGTGCAATCATGGAAATCAATCTGGAGGTCTTGTAGAAGATTGGGAATAGTAATACCTCAAGACCCAGCCCCAAGATACCATTCCTGGGCATATACCCGAAGGATGCTCCACCATAAAACAAGGACATCCAGAATTTGGAAAAAACCTATATGCCTAAAAGTCTATGGATAAAAAACTTGTGGTATATTTACACAATGGAATACTACTCAGCTATTAAAAACAAGGGCATCTTCAGATTTTCCAGGGCAAATGGATGGAACTAGAAAAGATCATCCGGAGTGAAGTAATGGAGAACCAGAAAGGCAAGCATGGTATATACTCACTTCTAAGCAGAGATTCACCACATAATACAGGATTACCACACTACAATACATAGGCCTAAAGAACCTAAATAAAAAGAAGACCCTATGGAGGTGCATAATTTTCACTCAGGTCAAATAGAATACACACCAGAATTAGTTGAGGAGAAGGACCAGGATGGAAGTCTACCATAGAGTTCCTCTGAAAGATTCCACCTAGTAGGGGATCATAGTAGATGCTGAGACTCACAGCTAAATTTTGGGGTGGAAAAGTTGAAGGATAGAAGGACCTGGAGGGGACAGTAACATCACAAAGAGACCAATGGAGGCAAGAAATCTTGGTGCGTGAGGTGGACTACAGAGACTGATAGACCAACCAAGGACCATGCATGTTGAGCACCTAGATCACCTGCTTAGATGTAGTCTATAGGCAGCACAGTTTCCTTGAGAGTCCCAGTCATTGATCACTTCCTCCTGACAAGGCAGCCTTGCTAGGCCACAGAGAAAGAGGATACAGGCAATCCAGATGAGACTTGATAGGCTGAGGTCAGATGATAGAAGAGGAGGGCTCCACCTTTCTGAGGTCCAGGGGAGGGCTAGAGAGGGGAGAGGGAGGGAAGATAGGACCAGGAGGATGAGAGAAGGGGCTACAATTGTGATATAAAGTCAATAAATTAAAAGTAAATAAATAAATAAATAAATAAATAAATAAATAAATAAATAAGTAATCTGGGAATAAGCATAGGATCATCTATCTGGCTTGCAGTTTGCTGCTGGTTAGAGGTCCTTTTTTTCTTGGTAGTGTGTAATGGGAAAACTCTTGAAGAGTTTCAAGAGCAAAAATGTAACAATCTGGTTTTTGTGTTTGTTTGTGAGAACATATTGGATGCATCAAAATGAAGAAGTCACTCTTCTGCAATGCTCCCCAAGACTCACATAATACCAGAAAGTCTTGAACTTACCCAGATTCGTTAGGTATTTCTTTCTTGTGTCTTGTGAAATTTAAGTATGATCAGGTTTTTCCAATCAACCCATTCGGCCATTCAAAATTATGATATAGACTTATTTTCTTACTAATACTTGTGTTTGAAGCCTCAGTACTTGTTTAATATGCTAACCCTTCCAGGAAAAGAACAACTTCTCCCTTTATCCCCTCATGGTAAAAAGCAGAGACTGTTGTATTTGGCATCTGAAAGCTGTGAAACCCTAGGAGGATTCAGGTGGTATTCAGTGAAGGGATGGACTTGTGTATCTCACATGCTATATTTCCCAGATTGTTGTTTAGAATTTTTTGACAAGAATACAGCATTGTGGAACAGATCAGTCTGGGGATTGCTGTTTTCCTTGCCATTTGCTTCTGTGACCTTTAGCCATGTTCTTCTGGTCTTCAGTTTTGCATCCATTGAATGACCTTCCCATAGGTACCACTGAGGGTTAATTCGAGGATGTAAAGAGCTATTCATATTCAAATTGTAGAGCTCATTTGAATTAAAGTGAATTAATACATTCAAGATTCTTTGATCCAATAACAGCCTCCGGTCCAGTAATCTCTGTCATTACTTTCAAGGTTGAAAGTTTGTTCCCAGCCATGATGGGGAGCGTATGGGGTCACCTAAATCCTTGGGGAATAGCAATTAAACCATATTAAGAATTTACTTTTAAGCAAGATGGTTCAGTGCTAGCCTTTCTCAGAAGTAGCACTGTCTGTGAGACCTTTTCTCCAGAGCCACTAGATGGCGATAGAATTCCTTTCTGCCTCTACCTCCTGCCCAGCACCTTCAGCTGCCACCCACACTGCTTTTGCACCTAAGCAGGCTCCACTGAGGTTAGAATGAATTTGTTTCCTGGAAAAAAAAAATTGTGGGTCCCTCAGGAGTATGTGCAGCAGAAAATGCCTCATGACCTTGGTGACTGTGGAACTTTCTACAGCTTTGGGTTTGCCTTGCTGTACCATCACATGTTTTCCCCATTTCCTCACCTATAGAAGACAGATTTAACAAACAAACAAACAAACAAAACAAAACAAAACAAAACAAAAGAGGCAGTAGCTCATGAGAGTTTTTCACGGCATCGGAAATCGTATTCCTAATGCCAAAGTCACACACCATTTCTGTTTGTAAACACGATGCAGGATGCATGATGCATGCCAAGCTGTTCCTGATGAAGACATTATCAACCTGCCTATTCCCACCCCTAAGCAACTGGAGAGAATCCTTTTCACACTGTCCTGCTTCCTTTCTAGGCAACCAGAGAAACATATCCCCAGGATTCTCTCCCCATGGGATGTGTAGTCATTAGTTAGGGAAAGCTGTTCTTCTCCAAGGAGGGGATTCATTTTCCTAACAGCTTATCCAAGCCAGCTCTTGTTCCCACTAAAGTCCACAGGTTGGTTTTGTTTGTTTGTTTGTTTGTTGTTTCATTTTCTCTTATTTCAAAGACCTCAAGATCACATTTCTCAGATGGCAGGCACTAAAACGCTTCTTATTTCTCTATTCCAATAGATTGACGACTCTAGCATAACAATCTGCAGGCATATTTTAAACCACAGATTGCTGGATGTCACCCAGGGCTTGTGGAGCAGGAAATCTAGAGGCAGCCGGAGAATTTGCGTTTTAGCAGGTTCATGCTGAAGCCAAGACTTCTCTTCCTTCTTCCAGAAACCAAAGAGACCTGCTGTTGTTTCACAAGTGCACAACCCGAGGACAACTGAAAAGAAATGGTTGCTCAAGGCCACAAAGTAAACTGAAATTAGCAAAGACTGGCATCCTGGGATCGGGAGTCTTTTAAGCACAGCTCTGTAAATCCATATTCAAATTGGTGGAGGTTAGGAAATTTCTTTCCTTTCCTTTATGGAGAAAGATTTGCTGAGCAAATTTACAGATGAAATCAGATGGTAGGTGAATTGTTTAATCTGTAATCACTTAAAATAAAGTTCTACTATTTTTTTTTAATTTAAATTGAAGCCTGCACTATGAGGAACTAAGTGCATGGGCTGACCTTTCCTTACAGTCACCATGGTGAAGCTCTTTGTAGCCACCCTTGCACCTGGGCAAGATTCCAGGGAAACTTGCTTTCTTGATTTCCCCCCAACAGTTAATGCCAGTGTTTCCTCTCTCACACCTCAATATCATGCCAGAATGTTTCCTTAATAATAACTTGAGCATTTTAGACTTTCTGAAAAGCTATAATGAAAATGGACAAATTTGAGAAAAAAGGATTTTTTTCCCAACAAATTGTCCTAGAATTTTGGAGATTTCCTAAATTGTGGTAAGTAGTTTGATTACAGAAATGTATGTTTCTATGTGATAATTATAATAATAATAGCTATAACTATGAATTTATTTTTAGGGATTCCTTCTGTTTGGCTTGACAGATACTGGCTTTCAAGTGGTTTTGATAATAATATAAAGTTTTGTTTTTGTACTCTATTGAAAAATAAATATCAGTTAATAAAAATCCATCAAAAGGATAATGAGTCTATTTGAGATTGAAGGCAAATTTACATACACACCAATTGAATTACAAGCCACAATATATAGCCATCAAAATCCTCATCCCTTCTACTTCAAACTGGGATTGATATTGGATTCAGGACTTTTGAAGAGGTAAGATGAAGTATAATAAATTTTCATTTGTATGAATGAAATTCTTACAAAAGAGATGATTAGAAGACAGACTGAACAGGAATGCCATGCATAAAAGGAAGAACATAAAAACATAGTTGAGAACAAATAAGGAAGAGTATCCTTGGAAAAAATTTGTCTGCTGAACCTCCAGTCTTGGACTTGTAGCTTTCAGAAATGTGAGAAAATACATTTCTGTCTTCTAAGACACCAGTCTGTGGTAATTTATAGATTGCAGGACACTTATTAAAAAATTCAAAGTGTACTTGTGGATTGAACACTAGGTTAAAACACAGTGGCATGTTCTTAATGATGAAATGGCTTCAGTGAAGCACACGTTAAGAAGGCATTCTTAAAGGAGAATGGATGTGCATATCCAGTTACTTAGGAAACAGAAATACACTTTACATTCATTTACTTAATTGCAGAAGGATGTTCATTGCAGCATTATTTATAAAGGAAGAGTTGAAAGACAATAAAAGTCACACATTGTGAGGTATAGGACTCTGCCGGATAAGGCTGGACTCTGCCTTGTCCAGATAGCCGTCCGTGTTCGGTCTATGTTGGTGGACTCTCTTTTCACAGTGGGGTTTCTCACTCCATCTGATCTGGTAACATTAGATCTTGTAAGTAATGTCACATAGTACTCAAAGAAATGTTAAGCCCAACTCTTTCCTGATAAGGAACTTGTTCAGCCAGCACAGGGAATTCCTGGAATCATCCCATCTTACGCTGAGGAGATCCTAGCCTCCAGCAAATGACCTTTAATTCTACTTAGAATTTACCCCCTCATTTGTACTCTAATTAAACACCGTTTTCTCCTTCTTGTGATAAGACTCTTGTTACTGCATGTAAACAAGGGACAGTATCACTGTAAATTTCCTCAAGGTCAAGTGACTCTACCCATAAGATCTGGGATTACTAGGTCAGGAGGAGTGAGAACCCGGCTGAGAAAAGAGAGTCCAACAACATCAAGCTCAAAAGGCCATCTGGAGAAGTCAGACTTCAACCTTATCCAGTGCCATTCCACAGTGAAGAATTAAAAATATATGAATCTTCAGGAAATCATGCTTAAAAACTTAAGTACCCTTCTTATCAGCCTCTGAATACATGCTACACAGCACGAGCAAAGAGAGATTCCTAAGTGTAGGTATTTACACACCAAGGACCGAGTTTGTAGCTCACCTGGTACAATTGTTGCCTAGCATGTAGGAAGCCAGGCTTCCACCCCTAGCATCATATAAATCAGGCATAGTGATTCATACCTACAACCCAGTGCTAGAAAGAAAAGTAGAGGCCGAGGAATCTGAAGTTTAGAGTTACCTTAAGTTACACAGAGGCTTATGGCAAGGCTGTGATTCACAAGGAAACCTGCTCCAAATCAATTAACTAATCCATTCAATAATCAACAAAATAAACACACACAAATAATTTTTACTAGGACCTTAGAGCTCATACATGGCTTCTCTAATTATAAGTATATACTTATA
>OU015743.1:130251943-130270220 GCA_907169655.1 Acomys percivali
GTGTGTGTGTGTGTGTGTGTGTGTGTGTGTGTGTGTGTGTGTGTGTGATGTGCATGATAGTGTGTGAATACAGAATCACAGTTGCCATGGTGTTTATGTTTAGATCAAAGCCATCATAAAACACACCAACATGCTCTGGAATGTCCTGTTTAGGAAATGAACACTAAAATTTGGAGCTTTGTAAACCTCATATGATATTGAATGTCACTGAACTCCAAATATCAGCTCTTAGCAGTATTTAAGTTTTGTGATGTCTTGTATTTTTAATTTTCTTACTATTTTTTTCTATATTTGTAGTCTCAATTTTAGTCAAGAGAAACTCGTTAGCTGCCTCATTTCTTTTCTGAAAGCAGATATGTGTAATCTATCTGATTTTTAAAACAACAACATATACAAATGTGTTGAGGCTCTTTATAATTATTCCATTATGTTTATGCTTATTGATAGTTATGAATATAGATGCAATATACTTGAGAAATCAAGTAAAATGTGGTAGGATGTCCTCATAAAGAAATGTATTGTGTGGGAGTTCTGTCCATGTGGCTCAGGTGTGTTCAGAGACCAGAGGTGCCAAATCTCCCTGAAGCAGGAACTACAGATGAGTAAGCTATCCAACTGGGTGTGGGAAACAAAGTAAGGTCCTCGGAAAAAGCAGTAGTACACAATCTTAATCACTAAGGAATCTCTCTATCTTGTCCTAGAGGTTTGTATCACATTTATATCTTTTTTAATTTTTAAATTTTTTTTATTAATTTATTGTTGTTACATCTCAATGGTTATCCCATCCCTTGTATCCTCCCATTCTTCCCTCCCTCCCAGTTTCCTCTTATTCCCCTCCCCTATGACTGTTCCTGAGGGGGTTACCTCCCCCTGAATATGCTCATAGGGTATCAAGTCTCTTCTCGGTGACCTGCTGTCCTTCCTCTGAGTGCCACCAGGTCTCCCCCTCCAGGGGACATGGTCAAATGTGAGGCACCAGAGTACGTGAGAAAGTCATATCCCACTCTCCACTCAAGTGTGGAGAATGTTCTGACCATTGGCTAGATCTGGGTAGGGGCTTAAAGTTTACCGCCTGTTTTGTCCTTGCCTGGTGCCTTAGTTTGAGCGGGACCCCTGGGCCCAAATCTGCCTATCATAATGTTCTACTTGTAGGATTCTAGGACCCACTGGATCCATCTACTTTGCTATTCTCCTATGCTTCTCTCATCTAGAGTCCCAATAGGATGTCCTCCCCTCTGTCCCAGTTTCCTGGTAAGTGAAGGCTTTCGTGGGACATGCCCCTTGTGCTAGTATGCAGATAAAAGTGAGTATATACCATTTCAGTCTTTCTGCTTCTGGGTGAACTCATTCATTATGATCATTTCTAGCTCAATCCATTTGTCCACAAATTTCGGGAATTCCTTGTTTTTAATAGCTCAGTAGTAAAAATTATCTTTTCAATCTCTCTACTCCCTGACACAAGATATACAAAATTTTGATGTGTCTTTTCTAGATGCTGTGCTAAAATACCATGACCAAAGCAGCTTAAGAAAAAAGGCTTTGTTTGGCTCATAGTATACAGGGTACAGTCCATCAATTTGGGTAAATCATGGCAAGTAGAGACTTAAACTGAAACAGGTAGGTTTTATTTAAGGTTACTCTTGCTTTGATGAAGCATCACTACTAAAGGCAACTTAAGGAGGAAAGACTTTATTTCACTCACAGTTCCATGTAACAGTTTATCATCAAAAGTAGTAAGGGCAGAAACTCAAGGAGGACAGGAACCTTTAAGTAGCAGCTGATACAGAGGCCACAGAGGAATGCTGCTCACTGATTTTCTCATCATGGCTTTCTCAGTCTGCTTTTTTAATAGAGCCTAGGACAACCAGGCCAGGGATAGCACCACCCACAATGGCCTGGGCATATCTCGTCTGTCATTATTTATAAAAATGCCCTCCAGGCTTGCCTACAACCACATCTTATGGGAAGCATTTTTATTTTTTTGAAATTGAGGTTGCCACCTATCAAATGATGTTAGCTTGTCTTAAATTGATATAAAACTATCCAGCACACATGCATAGTCAAAAAACAGGCAACAATGAATGCACACTGCTATTCAGTTTCCTTTCTCCACTTATATAGTCCAAGGTCCAGCCCAGAAAATGGTACTACTCAGAATGGTACTATGTTAATTAATATAATCAAGACAATCTCTCATAGGCATATCCAGAGACACATCTCTCAGGGGATGCTAGATTCTTTCAAATTGATAATACTAAACATGGCAGTCAATAGAAGAAATTACAGTGATATTGGTATTTTTGTTTATATAGTTCTGATCTTTCTTTTGTCAGATTTATTTATAAACTTGTTTAGAAATTTTATGATTGACTTTAAGCTATATGTTATAAGTATATAGCTAGTGATGGACTACATCCTTTATATATGTTGCAGCCTAGAACTATGATTTTATATAAGAAATGTTAGAGAAGGACAGAAATAGAGCAACTATTCAATAACTATGAGGGTTCTGAGTGATGGGATCAATTCTGTCACCTGTATCTTTAGATTTTCAAATCTAGTACTTACTTGTATATTAAATCTACTTGTTCTACAAAGCACATCATATCTCTTTGCATCCACAAAAGACAAAGTCATGAGCTACCTCTTTTAATTGGCCAAGAGGAGGAATGAAGTACTGGGTTGTTATTGTTTTGTTTTGTTGTTATTTTGTTTTTGACTTTCAGTTACAAGTGGGAAACTATATCAATATGGTTGAATTGAAACATCAAAACAAAAGTTATATAGAGAATAAAGAATGTAAATTAAAGACATTTACCTCTACTGTGGTTTTGAAGTTAGCATTTCATACCAGGATCATAGATCACTATGAAGCATGTTAAAGGTAGACTGGAGAATATATAAAAAACAATATTAAGGAACAGTGAGCTTGGGTATGGTAAAAAGACACTGTGGGGAAAAATTAATGGTAGTTGATGATAACTTTTCTCATGGAAGATTGAACTGTTTTCTGTTACAGTTATTTTTACAAAAATTGTGTTTGTTCCTCAGTTTCTTTCTTAACCCAGATATCATACAAATTACTGTGACTCTATTATATTATTTTATTATGTTTCTTTTTAATATATGCATTTATATTATTACATATGAGTAAAATAAACTACATATAGCAGGAAGAACCATGAGACAATCAGGAAATATATAAATGTTACATTCATAATGATTTGGCTATTTGATTTGGCAAACTTGATGTAAACTTCTTTTCTATCTTGTGGGTCTAAATTTCTGAATGGAGATTAATGTCTATCATGTCTCATCTCTATTAACTTAAAACATCTATCTTGATCTAAAAACATCTTAACCCCTAATCTATTGAGCTTAATTGAAAGACTAAACTCTCTGGTCTTCAAACCCATCAGACACTTGAGAAGGGATAAAACTTAAATACTTGAATGAATTTGAAGTACAGATTAGCAGCTTCCAAAACAAACAAACAAACCAAAAAAAAAAAAAAACTGACAAAGCTTACTGCCTGAACAGTCACCCAACACCCTCTATAACATTGGAGCATTATCTTCAGTCTTCTGGCCCAATATATCTGACAGACATATTAACAAGGCAGGAAATATTGAGGACTTGCTTACCCAGTGTTGGCAGAGTTTGGCCATCGACTCTGCCTGCATCTAAAATTGTCCATTTTTAGGCAGAATTCTGTCTGTGGCAGATGCAAGGACATTTTGCCCAGTGGCTTGTTTGCCACATTTGAAGCCAATTCCGTAAGGAGGTTCTTGACCTAGAATGTAGATTCCAACTTAAAACCAGACAGGGTAAATATGTTAGAAGAAAAGGTGAAGCAGAGCCTTGAACTCATAAGCACAGCAGACAACTTCTTGAACATAACACCAACAGCCTAAGCTCTAAGGTCAACAATTAATAAATGGGACCCCATGAAACTGAAAAGCTTCTGTAAGGCAAAGGAAACAATCAGTAGAACAAATTGACATACAATTGACTGGGAAAATATCTTCATCAACCCTACTTTGGACAAAGGGTTAATATCCAAAATATGTAAAAAATTCAAGAAATTAAACACCATAAAACTCAAAACTCAATTGAGAAATGGGACTCAGAATTAAACAGAGAACTCTCAATAGAGGAATATTCAATGGCTGAGAAACACTTAAAGTACTGCTCAATGTCCTTAGTCATTAGAGAAATGCAAATCAAAACAACCCTGAGATTCCATTTTACACCCATCAGAATGGCTAACATCAAAAACTTAAGTGACAGCACATGCTGGAGAGGATGTGAAGAAAGGAGAACACTCCTTCAATGCTGGTGGGAGTGTAAAATTGTAAAACCACTTTGGAAATCAATCTGGTGCTTTCTCGGAAAACTGGGAATAGGGCTATCTCAAGACTCAGATATTCTACTCCTTGGAATATACCCAAAAGATGCTCCACCACACAAGGACATATGCTCATCCATGTTAATAGCAACCTCATTTGTAATAGCTAGAATCTGGAAACAATCTAGATGTCCCTCAGTCAAAGAATGGATAAATAATCTGTGGTACATTTACACTATTGGATATTACTCAGATATTAATAAGAAGGAAATCTTTTTTTATTTTATTAACTTATTCAGATTACATATAAATTGTTATCCCATCCCTTGTATCCTCCCATTCCTCCCTCCCTCCCGCTTTCACCCTATTCCCCGCCCCTATGTCTGTGACTGAGGAGGACCTCCTCCCCTTCTATATGATTATAGGCTATCAAGTCCCATCTTGGTAGCCTGCTATCCTAAACATTACCCATATAACTTAAATTATTTGATGTCACCTCTTACAACCACATATTTTCAGTTATAATGCCATTAATGATGTAGGTAGCAATAAAATATATAATGGGAAATATAATATATCCAGTTAACTTCTAACCCCGACCCATATCTAGCCAATGGACAGGACATTCTCCACAGTTGAGTGGAGAATGGGGTCTGACTTTCACATGAATTCTGGTGCCCCATATTTGACCACGTCCCCTGGATGAGGAGGCCTGGTGCCACTCAGAGGAAGAATAGCAGGCTACCAAGAAGAGACTTGATACCCTATGAGCATATATAGGGGGAGAAGGTCCCCCTTAGTCATAGTCATAGGGGAGGGGAGTAAGGGGAAAATGGGAGGATGGGAGGAATGTGAGGATACAAAGGATGGGATAATCATCGAAATGTAATATGAATAAATTAATAAAATGTTTAAAAAAGAAGGAAATCTTAAAATTTGCAGGCAAATGGAGGGAACAAGAGACAATCATTCTGAGTGAGGTAACTCAGACTCAGGCAGACACACATGGCCTATTCTCACTTATAAGTGGACTTATAGCCACTTAATTCAGGTTAACCATATTACAATACAGAGACTTATGAGCCAAACAAGGTCCACGTGGGATGTGGACCTAGACCTCCTGCTCAGATGTAGTAGATAGACAGCACAGTCTCCATATGGTTCCCACAATATGTGGAGTAGAGACTACTTCTGACATGGATTCGGGCCTCCTAATGTTGTTCACTTCTACCCTGGCCAGGTGGCAAGGCCACAGAGGAAGAGGGTACAGGTAGTAAAGAGGACACTGGATAAGCTATTATATTATTTTAACAAACATTCCAGCATGCATAAACCAATGGAAATCATGACAGCAGGAGAGGGACAGAATATGGCTCGCTGCTTATTCTTATTGCTCTTCACACACATTATATATATTTCTGCTCTAATATGAGGTATTGTACCCTTACAACTCAAGTAAAATACAAGATTTACTTCCAATAACTTGAAGAAGGTATTGGAGGCTGATTAAGGTAATTTATACACTTTAAAAAATTCTCTTATATCAATATGGGTTATGTTTGTTATCTTCTATTCCTCTCTTCTCGCCATTTTATTAAACTAAATTTGGTCAGCTAGGCCTGGGTAGATGGCTCTGTAGTTAAGATCACTTGCTGCGCAAGCAGGGTGACCTGAATCTGAATCTACAGCACCCAGGTAAAATCATTCAGGCTTCGGACATACCCCAACATTCTGTAGGGCAGAGAAAAGAGGACCACTGTGGCTTGCTGCCTGCAATTATAACTCTGTATCAAGAGAATAATCAGAAAACCATATTCTGTCTCCTTCTTGCTGTCTTACTTTCCATTGGTTTCTGCACCTGCATCCCCAGCCCAACACATTGTTGAAATTGATAATGCCACTTCATATTCCACCTCCTCCTCAGACATCTGGACATCTCCAATAACTTCCATGTTACTGATCTGACTGATGGTCAATTCTTTTTTGTTTCTTTGTTTTTTATATTTTATTTTTTAACATTTGCATTTTTATTGAAAAATAAAGTCATTCATATTACATCTCAATTGATATCCCATCCTGTGCATTCTCCCATTCCTCCCTCTCTTCCACTTTCACCCCATTCCCCTTCCCTATGACTGTGATTGAGTGGGACCTCCTCCCATTAGATATGATGCTAGGGTATCAAGTCTCTTCTTGGTAGTCTTCTATCCTCCCTCTGAGTGCCACCAGGCCTCCCCATCCAGGGGACATGGTCAAATATGGGGCACCAGAGTTCATGTGAAAGTCAGTCCCCACTCTCCACTTAACTGTGAAGAACATCCTGTCCCTTGGCTAGATCTGAGTAGGAGTTTGATGATGGCTATACATATTGTCCTTGGTTGGTGCCGTAGTTTGAGCAGAACCCCTGAGCCCAGATCCACCCATCATAGTGTTCTTCTTGTAGGTTTCTAGGACCCTCTGGATCCTTCTATTTCCTTATCTCCTATATTTCTCTCGCCTAGAGTTGATGGCAGTTCTTAATTCTCAGACTTCCTGTGTTTTTCTTCAGGAGATGGCTGAGTTCATCTTTGTTGCGCTTACACATTCTTTTCACTTTGTCCTCTAGTTAAGTTCTCTTCTGCTTCACTTCATAACATACCTGACTGATACTTCTTTTTTCCTTTATCTTGATTATCTGTATCCATATCCAATATTCCTTTTTTTTTTCTTTTCTGACATTACTTGTCTGGTGAGTTTTTGTTTAAAACTGGATTAAAATACTGTCTTTGTGCTAAAGATATTAAAATATCCATACAAGTCCCACTCAAACTAAGGCACCAGCCAAGGACAATACAGGCGGTAAACTTTAAACCCTTACCAGATCAATCCCACGGAAGCAATGCCTTAGTAAAGGCCAGTTATATGACATGAAAATTAAATTTAAGTCTAGAGAATAGTGTAATAATTGAGCATTTTCTCTACATAAGATTTCCAAGAAAATTTGCTCAACCATGTTCATAGCAGCCTTATTCATAATAGCCAGATCATGGAAACAGCCTAAATGTCCCTCAGTAGAAGAATGGATAAAGAAACTGTGGTACATATATACTATGGAATACTACTCAGCTATTAAAAACAAGGAATTCCTGAAATTTGTGGATAAATGGATTGAGCTAGAAATGATCATTATGAGTGAGTTAACCCAGAAGCAGAAAGACTCAAATGGTATATACTCACTTATATCTGCATACTAGCCCAATGGGCATGTCCCACAAAAGCCTTCCCTTACCAAGAAACTTGGACAGAGGGGAGGACATCCTATTGGGACTCTAGATAAGAGAACCCTGTGATAATAACAATGTAGAAGGATCCAGTGGGTCCTAGAAACCTACAAGTAGAACATTATGATAGGCAGATTTGGGCCCAGGGGTCCCGCTCAAACTAAGGCACTAGCCAAGGACAATACAGGCGGTAAAATTTAAAGCCCTACCCAGAACTAGCCCATGGACAGGACAGTCTCCACACTTGAGTGGAGAGTGGGGTATGACTTTCTCATGTACTCTGGTGCCTCACATTTGACTATGTCCCCTGGAGGGGGAGACCTGGTGGCACTCAGAGGAAGGACAGCAGGTCACCAAGGAGAGACTTGATACCCTATGAGCATACACAGGGGGAGGTAGCCCTCTCAGGAACAGTCATAGGGGAGGGGAATAAGGGGAAACTGGGAGGGAGGGAAGAATGGGAGGATACAAGGGATGGGATAACCATTGAGATGTAACAAGAATAAATTAGTAAAATAAAATAAAATAAATAATAAAATATCCATACATATGTATATGTGTACACACCCATTTTTATTTTATTTCAAGTGTGTGTTTTGTCTGCAAATATGTACATGATCCATGAGCTAGTAGTACCCACAGGACCCAGATGAGAGCTTCAGATCCTATGGAACTAACTTTGTAGGCCATCATTTGTTTCTAGGAACTGAACACACATCCTGTATAACAGCACCAGGTACTCTTAACCACTGAGTCTTCTCTCAAGACCTCACATCTATATTTTTATTTTAAACTTTTCTTTTAACATTGTAACTACAATCCACCTTGATACTCAATATAAATATGGAGATATAGAACTGACCTTTCAAAATGAGAAGTTAAAAACAAATTACTACACCTAAACCTTTTTCAGGTAAGTTTTATGATTCCTATATTGGATGAATCGCTCTATCTCACTGTTGCTCTTTATTTATGTATCTCTGTCTCTGTGTTTCTGTCTCTCAATCTCTCATCTCTCTGCCTTTCTCTGTCTCCTGTGTTTTTTTCTATTATTTATTATCTCTTTCTATTAATGTATCTCACTGGTGTAGATTTGTAATATACCCCAAATCTATATATCATGTTGGTCAGTATCACCCTTATCTTGCCTGGATTATGACACTAGACTATATTATTAATTTATTATTTTAATTTTCTTCACTCTATATAGTTTTAACTTCACACAGAATGATTCCTTTAAAGTGTAAGTCAGGTTTTACCATGTCAGTGTTGAAATCACATGATCTCATATTTTGCTCACTGTGAAACTAGGGTCTTTCCAACCATGTGAAAGGACTGTTTTATCTGTCTGCGATCATGACCATGTTTTTTGTAGAACATTATTTCTTTTCCAATATTTTCATGCTAGTTCAGCTTTTCTCTAGACTATAGTCTTCTTTCTATTTAGTGACAAACCAAGTATATTCATAATTCAGAATTTTCATGTTCTGTTCTGTTTGTGTCACCTCTTCAGGTGTAACAAAGATAATGAACTATTACCTCCTTAAATAAACCATTTGTTTCTTTTATTTAAAGTACGGACTTGAGCTAGTGAGATGGATCAACATGTTAAGATATTAATAGCCAAAATGTATGACTTGAGTCAATATCCAGGACTTATCTTCTGAGATCCATGTGAGTTTCATAGCATATACACCCACATCCAAACACACTTCCACCTCCACAGAGACAGAAAGAGAGAGATAGAAATAGATAGGTAGATAGATAGATAGATAGATAGATAGATAGATAGATAGGTAGATAGATAGGTAGATAGATAGATAGGTAGATAGATAGGTAGGTAGATAGGTAGATGATAGAACAAAATTAGAAATACATAAACTACAGATTATTTATGATTATCCTCATAAATATGTATCGACCGAAGTAGGATTTCAATTGTCGTGAAGAAACACCATGACCACAGAAACTCTTATAAAGGAATACATTTAATTGTGGCTGGCTTACAGTTTCAGAGGTTAAGTCCATTATCATCAAGGCAGAAAGCATGGCAGCATGAAGACAGTCCTTGTGTTGGAGAAGGAACTGAAAGTTATAAATCTTGATCTGCAGGCAATGGGCAATAGACAGCAGGCAGCAGATATAAAAGTGATTCTGACCAGATTTGAGCCTCTAGGACCTCAAAGCCCTCATCTTAGTGACACACCTCCTCCAAAAAAGCCACACTTTCTAATAGTGACATTTCCTGTGGACATACTGGAGCCATATTTATTCAAACAATTATACTTATCTTTGTCTTTGTTCTTTACTCATGTTTCATTTATTTTCCTTTTTCATATTTTGTGGTGCTGTGTATACACACATGAACATTTTATTTTTCATGGTAGAAATACTTATCCTTTTATTTCTAGAAGAGTATCTGGCACAGAAAAGACAATAAGTAACAAATTCAAGGCCAGCTTGGTTTACAGAGTGAGTTCCAGGACAACCAACCCTACATAGAAAAACCCTGTCTCAAAAAACAAAAACAAAACAAATTTACAGTTCTGTGAGCAGACAGTAGAAATAGTGATTACTAAAAAATTGGCTATAGAACAAAATAAGGGTAACTATTTCTTGGGTGGAAATCACTAGCAAAAATGAGTTCAAATGTGTAAGTTGCATATGTATAAATTTTGAAACTCAATTTGGTAAGTTTTAATAAAAATGATGAAGGGCACACTTCTTAAATTTGTATCCATTCTATGTGAAAATTCTTGGCTAACTAAATGTACTTCCCACTTTTAAATATTTGTGACAAAACACTACGACCAAGGCAACTTATGTTTAATTATATTAAATGAGGCATACTGTTTTAAATAGTTAAGAGATCATGGCATGAACATCTGTAAGCTCACATCTTAAAGCACAAGAAGGAAACAGAAAGGATACTGGGAATGTCAAGGGTCCACCTAAAATCTCAAAGCCAACCCCAACAGGCACACCTCTTCCAATGGGACCATATATTCTAATCCTTCCTCAAGAGTTCCACTAATGGGGAACCAAGTATTCAAACATTTGAGCCTATAAGAGCCACTCTCATTCAAACTAATACAGCTGGAAATGTGGAAGATTTTTGAAACATGCATAAATTATACCTAAATCAAATTAATTTGTACCTACATAAGTGAAAGCCTAAATAATTCCACTATGATTAGAGCTTAATTAACATAAAGATAATTTCAAAGACAATTTCATAATTTTATCTGCCAAAATTTTACTAATTGTCTAAGACTCAGAACACATAAATATTTCTCTAATAATTATCTTTTCCTCTAACTTATACGAGTAAGGACTCCTTATTTATTGACAATTCAATGTTCCTGTATAAATTATAACCTAAAGGCAAATATGAACCTTAATATTTAACTGTATGCTATGAAAATTCATAGGAAAGTCATATGAAATTGAAGATAAGAAGTTACTCTAACTTTTGCCATAAAACTCATTTATATTAAGGTTAAATGTCTTCTATAAAAAGGTGTGGTAAAACTCATTTCCTAGTAATATATTGAATTGTCTCAGTCTCATTCATTGTTGCATACAATTTTGTAGCACCCTAAGGAACTTACAAATTAAAACTACGACTTTACTTCTATGGACTTTTTCACCCAAGAACAAGAAAACAAACACATTTTAAAATATCTTTTAATTTTTCAGAAATGTACTTGGGCCTTTTAGTTATGTTGTTTTACCTAAAATCTAAAATGCCGTCATTGTGCAGGTTTAAATCCCCCTTTTTATTTTGCAAATGAGAAAACTGAGTCTCACAAAGGTTAATTGATATCTTGATGGTCACACGTGCTGTAAGTGACAAAGCTAAAATTCTAACCAGTTTTGTATTATTCCATTTAGTCACGATTCATGTATCAAAGTAAATGAACAAATGAGAAGGGACAGTGGATTCAGAGTATTAGTGAGCAATGGATACAATAAACAGTAATTATGAATGTCACATTGGAGTATAGTTTCTGGAACTAATTCCACGCCACCACAAACAATTGGTTCTGCGAAGTGTTCACAGTAAAACTTAAATGACAGAGAGCTATTCTTGACTCTGTCCTAAGAAAAGAATGGGGCTTTGTCAGAGGCTTTTAAAGGAGATTGCAATGATACAGTGTAATGATGGTTATATAATTAAGTTTGACATCTTCATAGGAGATTATATCAGGTACTGCTATCTAGATTAACTTTAAGAAAATAAAAAAATTTAAAAAAGAAAGAAAGTAAGTTAGACATTATTTAAAGAGAAAGAAAGGAAGTTCAAATCTGTAAAATTCAAATAAAATTTACTTAAGAATAACTTTTGAGTATTACCCAAGTGTGATGAACTACAGAGCCATGAAAGATAGGCATTAAGAGAATGATCATTCAACTCTATTTGTGAAAGATCTGTTAATGGACTGAGATTTAAAAAGGAAAATAAAACAGTTTATTTTTTAGTTATGTCTGTCTTATCAAACATGACATATCATCTTTTGTTTCCTATAGTCACATACTATTGGAAACATATCCAAAAAGACAGTTCTCCCACTTTGCCCAAACACTGCTGCTTCCTGAACACACACTTCCCAGTAGTTTTGTATAATTTGTAGCCATATCACCCATTGCCAGATAGAGAAAAGGAAAAGATGTTATATTAGCTAATCTCACTTGAGCTTATAAAATGATGAGCCACTATGACCCTTCATTAGCCTGTAAATAAGTAAGACATCTTTACCAAGCATGAGTAAGAAGACATAAAAACTCCACCCAGAAGCACAGGCATCAGTAATCAGATCATCTTCTTGGGGAGACGGGTATAATTACCTCATATGACCATGATGTTTATTTATATAATATTTGACTCACTATATATTTGAGTTTCTAGTGTTATAGTTGCCACTATCATTTAAGTAATATGAGGATAATCCATGCCGACTGATAAGTGAACATAAATTGAAAAAGCTATGAGTGAAGAAAGGTAGGATTATGGTTAAGAATTGTGGCCAGACTTTTACATCCTTCCATTTAAGTGAACATAAATTGAAAAAGCTATGAGTGAAGAAAGGTAGGATTATGGTTAAGAATTGTGGCCAGACTTTTACATCCTTCCATTTATGAAGCGTACAATTAGAGCTAACAAAAGAATGGAGGCACAGAAGCAGAAAATCATATGGTGCTATGAATGAATTGTAAACATGTTTTTTGTTTAAGAATAAAATGTAGAACATAGGTATGTGGCATTGAAGTTTCTAGTTATAACATGACTTCTGAGATTAGAAGGACTCAAAAAAATCATGTTATGCAAAAGAATACCTAAATATATTAAACCCTACAAATAAATGATTTCTTATTTCCACAAATTTGTTCAATGTTTGAAGTCCTCTAACGAAATTTCAGTTTGTTCGTCATTACTTATTAATGTATTCACCAAATAAAGGAAAAGTTACCAGTGTGTTTTTTTAATTGGCAGAAGTAGAAGTACCAGAAAATGAAAAATTAAAATAGCATAAGATGAACAACAATCTAAATGTGTGTGATCTAGGTCTTGATTTGAAGTCTCTGATTGAATTATTTGATATTAATTAACTCATTTAGTTATCTCTACTTCAGTTCCTTTCTGTGCAAAATGAGAATTATGAGTATTGGTCTCTAGTTTGCATTGAAGGTAAAATAGATGAACTACTTCAAAACACTATAAGCAAACATCATGCCTTTTTGTTCGTGAATACATATTCATCAGAGAGAGCAGCTTACTTCTGTCTTGAAAGTGCCAAACATTGGTAAGACCGTGTCAAAAACTTAGATTACTTGAAACACTTTGATATGGAAATTTCAGGACACAATAATATGACAAATAGTTTACTGAGAATGTGACTTTAAAAATGCTGAGATAGTTCTTACTTTCCACTGACAACAGAGTATCAGTTTACCTTTCTAATGGGGACAAATACTGGACAAGACGTAACTTAAAATAACAAGGGATTTTCTTGGCTCAGAGCTTAAGGTTATAGAGCCTCTCATGATGGACCATGCATGGCATAGCCAGAGAAGCTTGTGTCTGTGGTTGCAGCAGGGAGAGATCGCTTATTCACAACTAAATATCCTAGGAAGCAGAGAGAAGTGGCTGCTGGTGCTGCATTGCTCTTTAACATGATGATTTGGAGTTGCCCACATTTGGAAAGGGCTTCCCTGCTCGATTCCTTATGGGAATATCCTTATGGATACACTTAGATGTATATCTCAGTATTGGTACAGGTGTATTTTAATCCAGTTAAACTGAAAAAGTTAAAAAGCATACCTTATGAGAAAGATTGGAGACCTTTTCTACAAATATATTTGGTATTGCAATAAACACTTTTCATTTAAAGTGTGGGTGTACACCACAGAGAGGAACTGGCTTCTTTGTGGCAAAGTCTCTGAAGGCTTTTCAAGAAAGTAGAAGACATTTTGAGCCCTGTTATTTCCCTTTCTCAGAACAGGACTTCTTTGTTAATGGTAACATAAACTGTTGGGAAACCCTCTTGCTAAGGTCACAACCCACATTGACCAGAAAGTCTTGAGCTCAGCACAAAAGGGGGGACTCACTTTTTAGGTGAGTCTTCCTCTTCTTTGCTCAGGGAGACCAGACCCACCTATTTTCTTCCCAATGAATGTCACATAATCCTTAGGGAAATTACAAGTCCAACTCCCTTTCTCACCACATATTCTATAGACATGTCTAATTTCTAAATGTTCATTTTTATTAAATAGGTGTTAGAAATAGACAGACATTGATACTGGGTATAGTGGAAGAGACAGGTCAAATGTTCAATCATTCTAATTAATCTGCATGCAATAAACCTAGCTCTAACATGAACTGGGCATCACATAGGAAGATGAGATTCTGCATAGATGAGAATAGCAGCAGTGGTTAAATAATAAACTCAATGACTCTTTACCTGCTGATGGTTACTTAATTAGTTGAAAGGCTTTCAGGAAAGAGATGCATAAAAATGGCAGGGAGTTGACTAGAGACTTTTGAGATCAGAGTGCCCTGACACTTGGCAAAGTATGTTTTATAGAATGAGAAAGTGATATTTGGCTCCTACACAAGTAATTCTCACAGATTATGTTTTGGGGTTAATGCCATTGAAGAGGAGAAACAGAAACAATTTTAGAGAAGGAATTTGATAGTCTCAAGACACTGAAAGCTCTTCTCAAGTTTAAAATATGTTTGATACACCTAACCCACAATGACATCACACATTTATGCAGTACAAAGGAAAGTGTAGGTGTTTATCCTACTGTGTTCATTACTGTTCTTGTTGCTATAATAAAATTTCTGACACATGTGACCTAAAGGATGAATTTCTTTTTATACATATTTGTATTGTTTGATACTTTTATACATACACAAATCTTGTTTTGACCTAATCCACCTCTATATTCTCTCTCTCTTCCAATCTCCACCTTTCTCATCCTGACAGTATATACTCTTTTAAAAAATATTTAATCTTCTCTTCTTTTTAACAACTGATTGCACTTAGAACTGCCTGTATGTACATGGGTATATGATCATCTACTAAAACTTTGGAAATCCCTTTGGGCTCATTTGCTAAAAAAAACTGACCTTCCTTACCTCCAAAGCTATTATTGACAATAGCTGCTCATCTAGGAGGGAGTTCCTCCAGGAACTCCGAATTCATCTTGGGATTTTATCTGGTTTGATGTTATTCAAGTTTTGCTCATGCAGCCATAGCTGCTGTAAGTTCATTTCTGCACAGGTTTCAAATACTTATTATCTGTACACACCTGCTATCTATGGTTCTTTCTTTCTTCATCTTCTCCCTTGATGGTTGTTGAGTCTTGCGTGGAAGGTGTAACATAAATGTTTCATATAGGGCAGGTCTTAATGTAGTTTTTCATTCTCTGTGAAAGTTACCATATTAAAGTTTACAAACAGAAACTTCACTGACAAGGGTTAAGAGATGAACTAATCTATGAATATAAACATAGGAACTTATTGGGAGCCCAGGAACAGGTTACACCTTGTGGAGCAGGCTTTAAGTCCAATCATTAAGTGGTTACTCCGTCCTTCACATCTCTCTTGCACAAGGGGGCATTTGTTGCCAAATTGGTTGTTATAGTAATGCATAAGGTTCACAGTTGGGTAAGACAATTGATTGATGTTCTCCTATAGTACACACAGTGCCTTCTAGCACCCTGCAACTAGGCATTAGAATAAAGCTTCTAGGTCAGAACGAGGTTGATTTCTACAAGTCTTGTGACAGAAGGGTCTTACCATCAAATTCTAGAGGATGACAAAAAGCAATATTATTCTGCAATATGAGAGAGGGTTATAGTACCCTTGCATAGCACTGTGCCTTTTATTTGATACCCTACGCTTACGGAATTTGTGGAAGGTATTTTTTGGACATTTGCAGGGAAACATCATTTAATTTTTAAAAAATCTACGTATGTGTGCTGGGTCAAAGTCATCTGAGAGAGGGGAAACCTCAATTAAGAAAAATGTTTCCATAAGATCCATTAGGACATAAAGAAACCTGAATGACATTCATAATTAGTGATTGATGTGAAAGTCCACTGTGGGTGGTGCCACCTCTGATCTGATAGTCCTGGGTTCGACAAGAAATTGGGCTGAGCAAGCCAGTAAGCAGAACCTTTCTATGACTTCTGCATCAGTTCCTGGCCCCAGGTTCTTACACCATTGGAATTCCTGTCCTGACTTCACTCTATGATAGACTACAATGTAAAAGTGTAACCCAAATAGACCCTTTTCTCCCCAACTTGCTTTTAGTCATGGTGTTTCATTGTAGCAATAGAAACCCTAACTAAAAGAATATGTGTATTTATTTAGAAAGCTTTTACTGTAATGGGTTTCCAGGTGGCTTTATGAAAGGCATTTTGTGTTAGTTATGTCTTCCCACCCTCCCCAACCATTCCCTTCTCTAGTCTCTGATCCTATTTAAGCCTTCTTGTTCTATTATTTGCAATTACTCCTTAATATCACCTTTTTTCTTTCTCATAAATTCACATTCAGCAAACTACTAGGAAAATATTAAAACATAAAAATCAATAGCTTACTGATATACCAAGAACAAATGCACCAAGAAGGAATTTAAGGAAACCTCATCTACAAGAGACTCAGAAATCATTATCAAACAAATCTAGCATGTTTAGCTTTTAAGAATTTTGTTGAGAATAATGATATGAATGGCGGGCCAACTAGGAGAGTCAAGCTTGGAGAACACTGATTCTCTCTCTGCATCAGAACTCACTTGTGTCTCTAGTTTGTCATCTAACCATGGGTCCTGTGGCATTCCCCTCTCCCTCTGTGTGTGTGTGTGTGTGTGTGTCTGTGTGTGTGTGTCTGTGTGTGTATGTATGTGTACCAATACTAATTAGAGAAAAAGTGGTCATGGATTAGAAAGAGAGTAAGTGAAGTGTACAGAAGAGATAGGAGGCAGAAAAAAAGAAATGACATAATTATGTTTTAATTAAATCACTTTTAAAATATGGAATTATCATAATATGTTTGCTAAGTTGCAGTACAAACAGCAGTCAACATTCTCATAAAGATGTGTTTCCTTCTTAACAATGATAGAATTTGTAATGCTTGTCAGCTTTTCAAAGATATCTTTGTTTAAACTTATGCTACCTTGGTTTTGACTTTTTTTTAATCTTACCTTACAGTTTATTTATTTACTATTTCTTTCTTCCCTTTTCCTTTCATTTTAGATACATGGCATTGAAATTTGGTGCTTGCTCTATCTTTGAATTATAGTTTGTACTCTACTTAATTTTTACTAAAATTTTCTTTATTTTTATTTTTTTATTAATTTATTCTTGTTACATCTCTATGGTTATCCCATCCCTTGTATCCTCCCATTCTCTCCTCCCTCCCATTTTCCCCTTATTCCCCTCCCCTATGACTGTTCCTGAGAGGGATTACCTCCCCCTGTATATGCTCATAGGGTATCAAGTCTCTTCTTGGTGACCTGCTGTCCTTCCTCTGAGTGCCACTAGGTCTCCCCCTCCAGAGGACATAGTCGAATGTGAGGCACCAGAGTACATGAGAAAGTCAAATCCCTCTCTCCACTCAAGTGTGTGCATATACACATATATGTGTACAGACATTCAATGCTATGGAATATATATCTCCAAAGTGTTTCTTCTGCACTCCTAAATGTTTATATCTTTATTGGATGAAAAATCTCTAACAGTTGTAAAAATTCAGGAGTTTATAGTCATATATATATACTTCCAATATGAATTATCTGCATCTCTCTTTTCCACCCTCTTAATTACCAGACTGACAACTGGTAAGTTAATTCCAGTATGAATACTATATTGCTAGAAATTATTCAACTGAAAGCATCTCACAAAGAAATATACAATGACATTTCTTTAAAATATCCAAACTCTGCAGGTGAAATGGCTTAGTAGCTATAGAAGCCTACTGCCACGCCTAATGACCTTAACTTAATTCCAGTAGCCACATGGTAGAAGGAATGAGCCAGCTACTCCAACTTGTCTTCTGACCTTCAGATGCTCCCTAACACACACTTGCATGTGCATAGGAAGAATCAATCAAACAAACACACACACACACACACACACACACACACACACACACACACACACA
>OU015743.1:130270230-130334452 GCA_907169655.1 Acomys percivali
CACACACACACACACACACACACACACACACACACACACACACACACTTTGACCACATCTGAAGATCCATTCTAAGAAAACAATTTAAACACAGATAAAGTATAAACTATATGGCACCAATCCTACAAAAATGAGTTATTACTTTATTTAGAAATAATAGGTTTCTATTATAATGTTAAATGTGATGGTAAAAATTATGTATATAGAATCACTACTAAGATTAAGAAAATTAGAAAAACTATTACTTCAGTTACTGCAAAATTCCCCAGATATAAATAAATGTTGTCAAAACATGACGATTAGTCAAGATTTAAAAAGTTACATGGTAGTATAGGATTTTTTCCCTCACTTCTTCAATTAAAAAAATATTTATCTATGATGTCCACTTCAAATTAATAAAACACATCTTTAGATATTAGGAATTTTCATGACATGTAAATGCAAAATGTCTGACAAAAAAAATCTACTGTAAAAACTCAGATTCTTGATAACACTGTTTTCTAGAATGGCACAAAACTTGTGAGTGTTGCCAACCAATAACTAATCATTGTGTGCTAGCAAAACATAAAGACACATTCAATATGCCAGGAATTAAACACTAAAGGTTGAAAAATAACAAAAAGATACCCAGGAGTCAGCGTTTAACCATCCCAACGGTTAAAGCTGAAGATTTTTGTTATTAAAAATTATCATATTTGAGTAACTATAAACCAAAATGTAAAACAAATGTTCTTGAGACAATAGTAATAAAATCTTATAATTGAGTAAATAAATTAATGATGAAATTAAACATATTGCTCATATAGATTTGCATGTGATTTCTACACCATGATAAACCTTCATTCCTTACATGTGAACTTTGCACAGTAAGTGCTTCTAAAGGGTAAATTAAAATTTATGGTACAAGATAGCAACAAGGAAGACCCCCAAAAGGCAGCTGATGAGAGTAGATCCTAAAAGTGGCAGATCTACACTGGAGATGTGTCTCAACAGTTAATAGAGTATCTAGCACCCTCATTAGGTGGCTTACACGTGTCTGTACCTCCAGCCACAGAGCACTGAATGGCTTCTTCTGGCCTCAGTGCATTCCCACATACTCGTTACACGTTTTGTCTGCCCACACAGACAATCACCCCTACACACAAATATATGTAAATTAAAATAAACATACAATTTTAAAAGCTTGTGTCATATTAAAGCTCCTTACATTGGTCTGCTATAGTGAAAACTGCCCTCTAATGTTCTTTGTCCTCCCATAAAAAACTTAACGCCAGGCCTGAGCCAGGGAGCATGAGGTACAACAAGTCCTCTGAGCATCAGGAGGGAACAGCAGCACCCATGTGCAGAATCTTTGTGCATATGAATTACAGAGTACCCAAGACAAGGAAGATCTTTGAAACCCTCATCAGGCCTTTGCAGTGGGTGGAGTGCAGGGACTATGATTTGGCAGGTGTGACCATTAATGGGAATAACCACAAAGTTAAAAAATGTCACATCCGTCTTATGAAGAAAAACAGCAGAGCAAATGCTTTGGATGAAGAACTTTACAAGCAAGATAGCATGGCCTGGAAGGTGGTGTTTGAGACACAGTTCGGCATTGCCCACGTATACTGGGCAACCCATGGGGTTCCCAATGCTGCCAACAGTCATACACAGAGTTCAGACAAAGGCAATGTGTTTGTTGTTATCTGTAATGGTATCATCAGATATTACAAAGATTTAAGAAAATTTCTGGAAAGTGACAGTTTTTAGGTTGAGTTAGAAACTAACAGGGACACCATCACCAAGCTCATTAAATATGTATTCAACAACAGGGAACTGAAGACATTACATTTTCAACATTGGTTTAAATAGTCATTCAGCAGTTGGAAGGTGCCTTTGTGCTGGTTTTCAAGAACATCCACTACCTGGGAGAAGCTGTTGTCACAAGGAGAGGCAGCCCACTGCCCATCAGGGTAGGAAGCAAATATACACTGTCCACAGAGCAGATCTCCATCTTATATTGGACATGTAATACTGAGAATGTGAAGAAAATCTGTACAACTAAGATGAAGAGACTAGACAGATCCACCTGCGTGCATATTGTGCACAGATAAAGCTGTGGAATTACTTTTCCTTCTGATGTAAGTACCATCATAGAACACACCAACCAGGTCATCTTTTTAGAAGCTGATGACATCACAGCAGTGGCTGATGGGAAACTCTCCATTCACCAAGTCCAGCACTCAGCTAGTGATGACCCCAACCAACCCATATGGACCTTGCATGAGGAACTGCAGCAAATGATGAAAGCTACCTTCAGTGCATTTATGCAGATGGAGATCTTTGAGAAGCCTGAATCAATTTTTAAAACCATGAGAGGTCCAGTGAATTTTAAGACCAACACAGTGTTCCTGAGTAGCTTGAGGGACCATCTGAAGGAGATTTGACAATAGTGAAGGTTCATCATGATTGGGCAGCTGTGGCTACATGCCAAATTTTAGAAGAATTGAGAGAACTCCCTGTGATGGTTGAACTCTCCAGTGATTTTCTGGACAGGAACACAACTATGTTCAGGGATGATGTTTGCTTTTTCAGGTGAGACTGCAGACATGCTCCTGGCCCTTCAACACTCTAAGGACTGAGGGCACTGACTGTGGGCATCACCAACATTTTGGCCAGCTCCATCTCCCAGGAGATTTACTGTGGTGGCCATATCAACACAGGGCCAGAGATCGGGGTGGCCAGCACCAAAGATTAGACCAGTCAGTTCACCTCTCTGGTGATGTTTGGTTTGATGATGTCTGAAAACCAAATTTCTCTACAGAACATGGGGCAGGAGATCATCTGTGCCCTCGTATCTTTACCTGAGCTATCAAAGAAGTATTATCTCTGAATGAGACGATCTATGATCTGGCCCTGTCACTCTATACACAAAGGGCTCCCCTGGTGATGGGACAGGGATATAACTATGCCATGTGCCTGGAAGGAGCCTTGAAAACTAAAGAGATAACTGGCATGCACTCAGAAGGCATCCCGGCTGAAGAGCTGAAGCACGGGCCCCTGGAACTAGTTGACAAACAGATGCTGGTTATCATGGTCATCATGAAGGATCTTTGCCTTGCCAAATGCCAGAATGCCTTGCAGCAGATCACTGGTCCCCATAGTTGTACAATCATACTGTGCCCCTAGGTTGCCTAGTTCCTATATAAAACTATTGAACTGCCCCAAGGCTTCCAGAGCATGGCTGACCCCAATTTCTGTCCTTCCCCCTGGCTGTCCTCTGAAGCTAGGATGTTGACTTCCCCAGAAACCTACCCAAGTCTGTCATTGTGGAATGAGAACAGGACTTCCAGGACAAGACCATCGTCACTTGCAGTCTGTATCAAGACCTGAACCAACTGCAAAGATGCCACATAGGGAAAAAAAGTGAGCCGTCCATGGGTCTCTTGTTCTCCTAGGAGAGCTTGACAGCTTCAATGTACCTTGTACTCAAATGCTTCACTTACAGCAAATGCTGTGCCTTTGTGTCCTGAAGTCACCAAGGAGAAGGAATTGTTTACACACGGGGATCAGAGCAGACTTTCCTGTACTGTGCAATAGAGATACAGCTCTCTTCAGAATAACTGTGAACCTTTTAAAATCATCACTAGCTAGTTTTAAAAGAAAAAACATTTATAATGATAATTGTATAGCTTTTCAGTTATTTTTCTAGTATGTGGCTTTCTGTAGCCATGATGATGCCCAGACCATGCATCTGGGATACCCAATGCTCTGTCTCTGAGCTCAGCCCTGGAGAGTGTCATTCATCTCAGTTTTGGGCACAAGACATGAGCCCGTTTCTTCCTTTCTTCTTTTCCTCCTTCCACAAGCTGCTCTTAATTCCTGCACCCGTATGTCAATGAGTCCTCCTCTTCCCTCTTCCTGTGCCTTGTTTGAGGCCAATTAAACTCTCTGTTTCTTTCAATATTCTCAGATGTGCTTAAATCCCTCAGCTCTCTGACTTCTGCTTAATCAAATTATGGTTCTTTTTTAAGCCCTGGCAGCACTTTGGTCCCTGATCTCTACTCATATTAAACCAGGCAGAAATGCCCCATGCACAAGGATAGTTTCAAGGGGCCTGGCCTGCTCTATTTAAATATGTGCACAATCAATGTACTATGCAATTTTACAACAATAAAGACAGTACAACTTAAAAAAAAAACACCAACTAAATCATGAGGAAAACCACAAAAGACTCCCTACTGAGAGAATTCTACAAAATGTCTAATAAATGCTTTCTAAACTGTCAAGAATTTTATCTTATCAGCTTGGCTATAATATCAAAGGAGCACAAACTAAATGTCTTACAGTTATTTTTCTCACGGTCTGGAAGCCAGAAGTCCAAGACCATAGTGGTGACATGCTTAAGGTCTAAGGTGTCCCCTCTCAGACTTATAGATCACCAGCTTCTTGCATTATCCCTTTTACCTCTGCACAGGAGGGAGGAGAGGGAGGGGAGGGAGGAGAGGGAGGGGGAGGGAGGAAAGTTAGGGAGAGAGAAGAAGATTGGGAGTGAGAGAGAAAGGGAGAAAGGGAAGAAGGGAGGGGGGAGAGAGAACAGATTACATACTGTATCTCATAATGGCATTAATTCTATCAGTAAAGTTTCACCTGAAAGGCCCTGTCTAAACTGTTACCACCCACAAAAAACCCACCAGGCTTTGGTAGAGACATAATTTAGTCCATAGCAATCATCAAAAAGAAGAAAAATTTACTGAAATGTGCAGGCCTAAAGGAAACTAAGGAATTAGAGTGATTAAATAATAAAGCATTCAGAAAAGTATCATGGGACATAAACAGGACATTAAGTAAAAACAAGGAAGTCTGAACAGTGTATGCATTAGCTAACAGAGTAAAAATATTGCTTCATTTATTATAACATATGTACATATTAATGTGAAATGCTAATAGTGAGGAAAACTTGCGGACATATGGGAATTCTGTGAATTTGCTTTGCAATGTTTCTGTAAATCTTAAAATTTGATTTTAAAGAATGCAAAATCAGAGAGCCATTTGAAAACCCTAAACTAAGACAGGCTCAATAGCTGCAAATTTCTTTTCTCATTAGGACCTATAATCCTTTTAAATATCCAGTCTAATCTGCTTGCTTTGAGACTATTGGGTGGCAGAGGTCTCTACAGGTTAATTAAGTTGCTATTGTGTGAATGTATATGCGTGTGTATGTAAAACACTTACATATGCTCACTGTGCATTCTTTTTTATTTATTTATTTATTTTTACTCTTTCTGGCCATTTCACCCTTGATCCCCATTTTACCATTACAAAGTACTGGGTAAATTCTAATTGGCCCTTTCCTCCATCTTTATTATTAGCTGGACCTTGTATCATACAGTCATTATCACTGTGCAGGCATCAGCTAATTCATCTGTACAGTATCCTTTTGACAGGAACATGCTATTCTCTTTTATAGTGCAAAACTAACAGCTTAGTAGCTCTTCCAACACTTTGCTATAAGTTCATTATAATGTTAGCTAAACTATTACCCCGAATTTCTAATGTAGATGAAACAGAATGTTAGATGAGATCTCAATAGTAGTCTAGTTCATCTCTTTAAGATATTTTAAATTTTACTGTCAGCATACTTTGGGTCATTCCAAGATTTTCTGGAGTTTTTTCAGGGATAAAGACATTTTGTTCTCCAAAAAAAT
Organism: Acomys percivali; assembly: GCA_907169655.1. Lineage (NCBI taxonomy): Eukaryota > Metazoa > Chordata > Mammalia > Rodentia > Muridae > Acomys > Acomys percivali. The sequence continues at coordinate 130,275,921 of OU015743.1, forward strand.
AAAATAAAAATAACCCAGCAGAAGGGAGATTGAAGCAGAACATGCTATTGTCAGATACATTTTTTCTTTATTATTTTATTATTTGAAACATTTCTAAAATTTAAACATATTTTGCTCGTGTCCTTTCCCCACCCCAGATCCTTACATATATTCTCTCTCTGCCCACCTACTCAACCTTTAAGCTCTTTCTCAGAACAAACAATAAACCCACAATAAAACAACTGCTGTCCCAAGTCAAGAAAACAAACTATAACAGTACTCAAAGGGGAAGAAAACAATAAAATCACTGTACTTCAACCAAATGAAAACATAGAAAAAAATCTGTACATTCCATTATATGTTTGGTCAACTGCTCCTGAACATGAGGCCTGCTCTGGAGTGGTTGATATATTCAGAGTCACTCTATTAAAGAAAACAGATATTTCTTCTTTCAGGAGGTATATGGAATAGTTCAGATGTTAACTTTTATCTCTGGGGCTAGGATTTCATGCCTTCATGCATTCATTTAAAAATATAATAAAATAGCATATAAGAAAAAAAAACTATCTCATTGAAGTTAAACAAGACAAACCAACAGAAGGAAAGGAAGATGCTAATAGAAGGAATCAGAGAAGTACCCACTCTTTTACACACAATGGAATCCTATAATAATGCTAAACTGGAAACGATAATATATACGCAGAGGACCTGGTGCAGGCTCTCTGCACGCTGCTTAAGTCTCGCTGAGGTAATTTGAACTTTGTTCATTTTAATTTGGAGGGCCTTGTTTTCTTGGTGTCCTACATCCCTCTGGCTTTTACTCTCTTTCTGCCTCCCCTTTTGCTGAGTTCCCTGAACTTGGAGAAGAGGGATTTGAGGGCATCCCATCTACAATTAAGAATCCCAATGTCTCTCACTATCTGTGTAATGCCTGACTGTGGGCATATTTGTTCCCATATCCTGTAGGAGGAAGTGTCTGAGATAACGGCTGAACAAGGCCCTGATCTACAAGTGATCATTTTGTACAAATTCTTCTTCAATTTTAATGTCAGTTTCTCCTCCAAATCAGAGGTTTTGGTTTTGGTTTTCTTTTTGTAATTGCTGAATGGTAGAACCCAAAACAAAGTTCAAGAAAACCTAACTAGACTCAATGACTCACTCACATAAAAAAGATGGGAATGCATAAGGGAAATGTTTGGGGGAAAAGGGGAATTTAATGGTATAGGGAAAAATGGCAGAAGGTAATAGCAGATGAAAATAATTAAAATTCATCACACAAGTGTAAAAAACTGACAAAGATTTTAAAAATGAAAAGTACAATAAAGTGAAGAAATTTCTGTTCTTTACTTTCCTAGGATTGTGATTCTGATATTCTCGGTGTTCCTAAATTGTTGTTTATTTAAGAAGCACAGACATCTACATGAGTCCCCTCTGCTGGGTTTCATGGCATTTATGTGTTTTCACATTATTTCCTTCACTGAAAGGGTCTTAACATCATTAGTTATGATCATCTGATTTTCTGCAGTGTAAACACTTAATTGGTTCTAAAATACTTCAACGGCAAAGTAAAGTAAGTGAGCATGGTGCCAAAGCCTTCATGCAGAGTGGAAATGAAAAATTGTCTGAAACAGTAGTAGTATATATTATGTACATTGAGTCTTTAATGGTCAAAATTTTCAGTTTCATAAATGAAACTGACTGAAATCTCCAACTCTGAGAAAAAGTGGATTTGTATGTAACTATTTTCTGAGCTAAATCAGGAAAAGGTCATCTTCACCTGACATGATTGTTTTGCTTGGTTGGGTGTGGGTTTACAAGGAAATTTTCTTTTAAAATGATGGCCCAGGGAGGATGGTCTCTGTTGTGTCTAACACTATGGCATCGCACTATCTTGTTAAGTCTGCTTATAAAAGGCATAAATTAGAAGTAAATCCATTGGCTTGCTGTGACTCCTGAGTTCCTGGCTTCACCCTGTTTTTCTTCCTTCTTCTATTTTAATCTTTCTTCTTTGTTTCTCTAATATGTAACCCACACTGACCTTTTCATGCCCCCAAGAAAGCTGAGCTCAGCTGTCCTTCTGTGTGGAACACTCTCCACTACTATTCAGTGCTTTATTTTGAAAGTCTCTCTTTGAATGCTACTAAATACCATTTAATAGTAATGTGAATTTTTAAAAATTATAACCCATCATTATCTAAAGAAGTATTTGTATTAAATGCTTCTACAATGATATAAACTAGTTTTATATGTAAGGAATTTACTATTACTAATGAAGTCACCCCTATATCCCAAGACAGGTTTCTCTGTATAGCCTTGGATGTCCTGGAACTCACTCTGTAGAACAGGCTGGCCTCACACTCAGAGATCTGCTGGCCTCTGCCTCCAGAATATTGGGATTAAAGGTATGTGTCACCACTGCTGGACTACTAATGAAGTCTTAACAACATAATCTGCTCTTGGATACACACACACACACACACACACACACACACACACACACACACACACACACACACATTGTATATGTCAGTATACATTTAAATGGTAGTATCTAAAAATCATAGTGAATTTAACCTGTATCTTTAAAAAATATTCTAGAAATGCCCTTGAATGTACTTTATGATAACTATGTTGGAAGTGACTAAAATTAACAAGATGTCATGTACTGTGATGCTCTTCTGCCAGGTCAATTTGAGAAAAATAAAAATCACAAAACATTATTCCACTTTTTTTTTAACTTTAAGCATGGCATGAATTACTACCATACATATCTTAATCTATAGACGCAAGTTATATTTGTGAGTGCTTATGCACATAATTCAGATCCTTTGAGGAATATCATACTCACCTTTCCTGTCTTTCTCCTACAGAGAGTTATTGATCATCATTTGTCAAGTCTGTTTCTTATGCTTCAATTGAGATTTTGAAGACTGAATTGTGTTCTTTTCCAATTCATTCAGATTTCTATGTATTTTCCTTATGTTTTAAATGTTTGCTGGAGTTTGAGGATGTCATGAATGGGTTATTCAGCTCAATTCTTGTCTGTAATGCAGATGTGAATGCAAGTGTATTAATTCTTTATTAGTCATGTACTTACACAAGGTCATATTGTATCTTTATTGTGCAAACATTCAATGGTGTGTCCCAAGACAATTTCAAAGTTATCATATAAGGATATGAACATGCTTCTAACGGAGCGCCATCATCTCTCCAACTGGCTTGTGCATTTTTTAATATATGAAAGCAAAATTGCTAGGAGATATAAAATAATGCTTCAGTGGCAATTTTGGACTTTGGCTTCATTCCCAACATGGCCATTTGGTCTCTAAACAAACAATTCTCTTTCCTGGTGCAATAATGTTGAGTTCTGTGCCCAGTTCATCAGGGTATTGAACAGCTTATTAAATATAGGTAATGTGTTTTGGAAATGTGTCTGAAATGAAGGACATGGATGCAGCACAAGATTAACTTCTATCATGGGCTGTTCTGAACCTGATCAAATGTAGAACATATCATAGTCAAAATGTGCATGGGGAAGTTTACAACATATACATATGTTAATAAAATTTCCTCTTGTTCTTTTGATACCTGCAAAGCTATGGTATATTTCTTTTTCTTTTCTTTTCTTTCTTTTTTTTTTTTTTTTGGACAAAATGTGCTTGAGAGCCAAATTTGGTTATCAAAGTATATATGGGAAAGAAAGTTATTTTTCTCCATCAGAGGAAATTTTTTTAATTTATTTTTTATTAATTTATTCTTATTACATCTCTACGGTTATCCCATCCCTTGTATCCTCCCATTCTCCCCTCCCTCCCATTTTCCCCTTATTCCCCTCCCCTATGACTGTTCCTCAGAGGGATTACCTCCCCCTGTATATGCTCATAGGGTATAAAGTCTCTTTTCAAGTCTCTTCTCGGTGACCTGCTGTCCTTCCTCAAAGTGCCACTAGGTCTCCCCCTCCAGGGGACATAGTCAAATGTGAGGCACCAGAGTACAGGAGAAAGTCAAATCCCTCTCTCCACTCAAGTGTGGAGACTGTCCTGTCCATGGGCTAGATCAGGGTAGGGGTTTAAATTTTACCACCTGTATTGTCCTTGGCTAGTGCCTTAGTTTGAGCGGGACCACTTGACCCAAATCTGCCTGTCATAATGCTCTACTTGTAGGATTCTAGGACCCACTGGATCCTTCTACATTGCTATTCTCACATTGTTCTCTCATCTAGAGTCCCAATAGGATGTCCTCCCCTCTGTCCCAGTTTCCTGGTAAGGGAAGGCTTTCATGGGACATGCCCATTGGGTTAGTATGCAGATATAATTGAGTATATACCATTTGAGTCTTTCTGCTTCTGGGTTAACTCACTCATTATGATCATCTCTAGCTCAATCCATTTGTCCACAAATTTCGGGAATTCCTTGTTTTTAATAGCTGAGTAGTATTCCATAATGTATATGTACCACAGTTTCTTTATCCATTCTTCTACTGAGGGACATTTAGGCTGTTTCCATGGTCTGGCTATTATGAATAAGGCTGCTATGAACATGGTTGAGCAAATTTTCTTGTTGTGTGCTGGTGCATCTTCTGGGTATATTCCAAGGAGTAGAATAGCTGGGTCTTGAGGAAGCACTATTCCCAGTTTTCTGAGATAGCACCAGATAGATTTCCAAAGTTGTTGTACTAGTTTGCATTCCCACCAGCATATGGTGTCGCTTGAGTTTTTGATCTTAGCCATTCTGATGGGTGTCAGATGGAATCTCAGAGTTGTTTTGATTTGCATTTCCCTGATGACTAAGGAGGTTGAGCATTTCTTTAAGTGTTTCTCAGTCATTTGATATTCCTCTGTTGAGAATTCTCTTTTTAGTTCCAAGCCCCATTTCTCAATTGGGTTATTTGGTTTGGTGGTGTTTAATTTCTTGAGTTCTTTATATATTTTGAATATTAGACGTTTGTCAGATGTAGGGTTGGTGAAGATCTTTTCCCAGTCTGTAGGCTGTCGCTTTGTTCTCTTGACTGTGTCTCTAGCCTTACAGAAGCTTCTCAGCCTCATGAGGTCCCATTTATTAATTGTTGACCTTAAGGCCTGGGCTGTTGGTGTTCTGTTCAGGAAGTTGTCTCCTGTGCCAATATGTTCCAGGCTCTTCCCCACTTTTTCTTCTAAGTGACTTAGTGTCTCTGGTTTTATGTTGAGGTTTTTAATCCACTTGGATTTGAGTTTTGTGCAAGGTGACAAATATGGGTCCAGTTGCATTTTTTTACACATAGACCTCCAGTTTGACCAGCACAATTTGTTGAAGATGCTATCCTTTTTCCATTGAATGGATTTGGCTTCTTTGTCAAAAATCAAGTGACCATATGAGTGTGGATTCATATCTGGGTCTTCAATTCGATTCCACTGATCCACCAGCCTGTTGCTGTGCCAGTACCATGCTGTTTTAATTACAATTGCTTTATAGTACAGTTTGAGATCAGGTATGGAGATTTCTCGGCAGCACCTTTTATTGTACAAGATCGTCTTTGCTATTCTGGGTTTTTTGTTTTTCCATATGAAGTTCAGAATTGAACTTTCAATGTCTTTAAAAAATTGTGTAGGTATTTTGATAGGGATTGCATTGAATCTGTAGATTGCTTTTGGTAGGATGGCCATTTTTACTATGTTAATTCTCCCCATCCATGAGCAAGGAAGATCCTTCCATCTTCTCATGTCATCTTCGATTTCCTTCTTCAGAGTTTTGAAATTTTTTCAAACAAGTCCTTCACTTGCTTAGTTAAAGTAACTCCTAGATATTTTATATTGCTTTTGGCTAATGTAAAGGGTATGGCTTTCCTAATTTCTTCCTCTGCAAGCTTTTCATTTGTGTATAGGAAGGCTACAGACTTTTTTGAGTTAATTTTGTATCCAGCCAAATTGCTGAAAGTGTTTATCAGTTGTAAGAGTTCTCTGGTATAATTTTGAGGGTCACTTATGTACACTATCATATCATCATCAAATAGAGATAGTTTGAATTCCTCCTTTCCCATTTGGATACCCTTGATCTCCTTTTGTTGTCTTATTGCTCTGGCTAGAACTTCGAGTACTATATTGAAGAAATATGGAGAGAGTGGCCAGCCTTGTCTTGTTCCCGATTTTAGAGGAATTTCCTTGAGTATCTCACCATTTACTTTGATTTTGGCTATTGGCTTGCTGTATATAGCCTTTAGTAAGTTGAGGAAAGTGCCATGTATCCCCAGTCTCTCTAAAACGTTCAGCATGTATGGGTGTTGGATTTTATCAAATGCTTTCTCTGCATCTAAAGAGATGATCATGTGGTTTTTTATTTTCAGTTTGTTTATATGGTGGATTACATTGATGGATTTCCACATATTAAACCATCCCTGCATGCCTGGAATGAAGCCTACTTGGTCATGATGAATGAAATCCTTTATGTGTTCTTGTATTCGTTTTGCAAGAATTTTATTTAGTATTTTTGCATCGATGTTTATAAGAGAAATTGGTCTGAAATTCTCTTTCTTTGTTGAGTCTTGGTGAGGTTTAGGTATCAACGTGACTATGGCCTCATAGAATGAATTTGGTAAAGTTCCATCCAATTCTGTTTTGGAGTAGCTTGAAGAGTATCGGTATTAGCTGGCCTTTGAAGATCTGGTAGAATTCTGCACTGAAACCATCTAGCCCTGGGCTTTTTTTTTGGGGGGGGGAGACTATCAATGATTGCTTCTTTTTCTGTAGGGGAAATGGGACTATTTAGCTTGTTTATCTGTTCTTCACTCAACTTTGGCAAGTCAAATTGATCAAGAAAATCATCCCTTTCCCTTAGATTTTCAAATGTTGTGGCATATATGCCTTCAAAGTAGGATCTTATGATTCTTTGTATTTCTTCAGTGTCTGTTGTTATGTCTCCCTTCTCATTTCTGATTTTGTTGATTTCAATGCTGTCTCTTTGCCTTTTAGTTAGTTTGGCTAACGGTCTGTTTATCTTGTTGATTTTCTCAAAGAACCTGCTCTTGGTTTTGTTGATTCTTTGGACTGTTTTCTTAGTTTCTAATTTGTTAATTTCAGCCCTGAGTTTGATTATTTCCAGACATCTACTCCTTTTGGGTGTTTTTGTTTTTGTTTTTTCCTAGGACTTCCAGCTGTTTTGTTAAGTTGCTTATGTGCGATGTTTCCAATTTCTTTTTAAAGGCACTTAGTGCTATGAAATTTCCTCTTAACACTGCTTTCAATGTATCCCACAAATTTCGGTATGTAGTTCCCTCATTTTCATTGAATTTTAGAAACTCCTTGATTTCTTTCTTTATTTCTTCCCTGACCCATGTGTCATTTAGCAGAGAGTTGTTTAGTTTCCACGTACGTGTAGGCTTTTTGTTGTTTCTGTTGTTGTTGAATTGCAGCCTAAGAGCATGGTGATCTGCTAGGATACAAGGTATTATTTCAATCCTCTTGTATCTGTTGAGGCCTGCTTTGTGACCTACGATGTGATCAATTTTGGAGAAGGTTCCATGGGGTGCAGAGAAGAAGGTATATTCTTTCATATTTGGGTGAAAGGTTCTATAGATATCTGTTAGATCCATTTGACCCATGACATTGGTTAATGCTGTTATTTCTTGGCTTAGTTTCTGTTTCAATGACTTATCCTTCAGTGAGAGTGGGGTGTTGAAGTCTCCCACTATTATTGTGTGATGATCGATGTGTGGTTTAAGTTTTTTTAGCAGATCTTTTACAAATGTGGGTGCCCTTGTATTGGGAGCATAGATGTTCAGAATTGTGATGTCATCTTGGTTGACTTTACCTTTGATGAGTATGAAGTGTCCTTCTGCATCCCTTTTGATTAATTTTGGTTGAAAGTCTATCTTGTTTGATATTAAAATGGCTACGCCTGCTTGCTTCTTGTGACCATTTGCTTGGAATATATTTTTCCAACCTTTTACCCTGAGGTAATGCCTATCGTTATAGGTGAGATGTGTTTCTTTAATGCAGAAGAATGTTGGATCTTCTTTATGCACCCATTCAGTTAGTCTATGTCTTTTTATTGGAGAATTGAGACCATTGATGTTGAGAGCTATTAATGACCAGTGACTGTTAAGAGTCTTAGTTTTGATGTTGTTTCCAATCGAGTGTTTGTGTAGCTGTGTTTTTGCCATGGTATAATTATCTATTTCCTGAGTAGTCTTGGTTGTAGCTTGACCCTTTGGGATGTAGTTTTCCTTCTAGTACCTTCTGTAAAGCTGGGTTTGTGGATAGGTACTGTTTGAATTTGTTTTTGTCATGGAATATTTTGTTTTCTCCATCAATGGTTATTGATAGTTTTACTGGGTAAAGTAGTCTGGCCTGGCATCTGTGGTCTCTCAGGGTTTGCAGGGTCTCTGTCCAGGCTCTTCAGGCTTTTATGGTCTTTGCTGAGAAGTCTGGTGTAATTCTGATAGTTTTGCCATTGAATGTTATTTGGCCCTTTCCCTTGCAGCTTTTAATATTTTTCTTTGTTCTGTAAGTTTTGTGTTTTGATTATTATGGGACGGGCAGTTTTTCTTTTCTGGTCAATTCTATTTGGTGTTCTGTAGGCCTCTTGTATGTTTATAGGTGTCACTTTCTTTAGGTTGGGGAAATTTTCTTCTATGATTTTGTTGAGAACAGTTTCTTGGCCTTAGAGTCTGATATCTTCTCTTTCTTCAATGCCTATTATCCTCAGATTTCCTCTTTTCATGGTGTCCTGAATTTCTTGGATGTTTTGTGTCAGGAGTTTTCCATATTTGGCATTTTCTTTAATGGTTGCTTCAAGATCTGTGATGGTATCTTCTAGACCTGAGATTCGTTCTTCTGTCTCTTGGATTCTGTTAGAAAAGCTCACCACTGTGTTGCTCGCCTTCTTCACTGAGGTCTCACATTCTCGTTTTTCTTCTGTCTGTGTGTTTATCATTGAATCCATTTTCGTCTTCAGATCTTGAACTGATTTTTTTATTTCTTTCACCTGATTTTTTGTATATTCCTGAGTTTCTTCCATTTCCTCTTTATATGTCTTCAGAGCTTGAACCGTTTTATTTATTTCTTCCATCTGGTTATTTGCATTCTCCTGATATTTTTCCAGTTCCACTCTATGTGCTTCTTTTATGTCTCTCACCTGTTTGGCTGCGTCTTCCTGTATTTGATTACGAATTTTATTTGTTTCCTCCATTAATATGCTCCTTATTAAGGATTTGAGGTCATTTTCTTGTATTTCCATGGTATTTGAGCTCTTTGGGTTGTTTTCTTTGGGATAGCTGGAAACTGGAGACGCCATGTTGTTTTGGGGTTTTTTGCTTATGCTTTCACGCTGTCCTTTAGACATCTTGCCGACTTTGTTTTGGTTGGGTAGCTTCCCGAGTTGGATGGAGGGAGTCTGATGATAGATTCACTTGTTTTCTCGCGATTTCAGTAGATTGGAAGCTCTGATGTTTCACTGTTGTGGATGGTAGGAGGTTAGCCCTGGCGTTTTGGGCTCTCACAGCCAGTGATCCTCAGCTCCCCTGTGCTGTGGGTCCTGCAATCGTTCTGGGTCTCTGGATGAGTGTTGGGTCAGGCCAAGGTATCCACAGCCTTCTGGGTTCCCTGCCAAATCCAGCCAGGGACACTGGTCCCAAACCACCCTCTGAGCTCAGCTAGAATCTCAGGGCCTGAACCGTCTGCCGAACTCAGCTAGGAATTCTGGCCTCAAAATGCACACAGGGTCCAGCCAGAATTTTCAGGCTGGGACTGCGCACCAAGCTCAGCTAGGGGTGTTTGGCCAAACTGCTTGCTGTGGTCAGTGATTGACTCATGCCCAAAATATCCGCGCAGCTCAACCAGGAATTCTGGATTCAAACTGCACACTGTGTCCAACCAGAGTCTTAGAGCCAGGACTGTGCCAAAAGCTCTACTAGAGTCTGTGGGCCCAATCTGTCTGCCAAGCACGGTTAGGGACTCTGGCCCTAAGCTGCATGCTGAGCTCCACCTGAGTCTCTGGGGCAGAATTGTGCACCGAGCTCAGCCAGGGACTATGGACACACTCTGCACGCTGAATTCAGCCTGCGACTCCGGACCTATACTGCGTGCATAGTCCAGCCAGAGTCTTGGGGCCGCCGAGCCTGTGTGCACAGCTCAGGAAGAATCTCTGGGCCTAATCTGCCTGGCAAGTCCAGCTAGGGCCTTTGGGCTGAATCTGCATGCTGACCTCAGCCTATGTCAGCACCTCAAAACTGCCCTCTGAGGAGAGCTAGTGTCTTGAGCAGAACTGCTCGTTGTTGTGCGCTAGTGCCTCTGGTGGGACTGAGCTCTCTGCCCAGGCAGCATTACAGCAGGTGAACTGCGGCTGCACTGAGGTGGTGCCTAGGGTGGAACTGAGTGCTCTGCCCAGCCTGCGTCACAGCAGGTGAACTGCGGCTGCACTGAGATGGCGCCTTCGGTGGACCTGAGCTCCCCTCCCAGGCTGCATCACAGCAGGGGAGCCGTGGCTGTGCTAGGCTGTTGCCTTGGGCAGAATTGCCTGCTGCTCTGAGTCAGCGTCTCCACAGCACTGTTTCTTGAGCTGTACCTGGGATTCTGGGGCTGAACTGTCCGCTGAGTCCAGTTTGGGTCACAAGGCACCACACGACTCAAATCCTGTCCAGTGTCCCCTCTCCTGCAGCAACTCCCACCAGCCACCACACTAACCGCCTCCACTCGAAGGCTCTGAGCTGCAAACCTCGGTTGCTGCTGCTGGGGCTGCTGATGCTGCTTGTGCTGCCACTGCTCTGATCCGAGAAAATACGCACTCCTCCCGTGTGTAGGGGCACGCAGGTCCTCTGCACCCTGTTCCTTCCAAACCGTGGAGCACTCCTGCTGCAGTGGTGTCGGGACCTTGGTATTCCTGGCTCAGAAATCTGTGCAATTCCCTGAATTGTTCACTGGGGCTTCCATACATGGTCCACACTGCTCGCCGCCATCTTGGATATCCCATCAGAGGAAATTTTTCCCATCATATTGGATGACTGAAGCCATGGTCCTGAGATGTGGGAAAGGGACTGCAGTTTGATCTGAACAATGTTACTGAAAGTCAATATTCTAGCTACTTACTAATTTCTCTAAAAGTAATCATAATTGTAACTGAGATTATTAAATATTTGTATACTATGCAACTTCTTCTAGCTAACAAAATCCTAAAACCAGTAAAATAATCACAAACAAAATAATTTCTTTTTCTGTTTAAATACAATCATTTATTTCTATATTCAACAAATATACAAAAATTAATGTGCACATATTATAAAACTGTTAAAATCAGGCACTGTAGGCATAATTGTAATTGTAACAATGAATGCAAAACATAAAGGTGCTCTCCTCACTGAGCCTCCATTATAGCATCAGTTTCTCATGCTGTTCATCTTTGTGCTAAAGAAGTATCAGCTGCTGGAAGCTGAGTCTGGGGAAAATGAAGCAAGGTATAGACAATAATGATTTGAGATATTTTCTATTCTAGTGTATTTAAAGAAGGACACATTGCAAAGAGGACCACTGTTGTACATGCCTGAATAAGGAAAAAGTTGAACTGAGAAGAAAGTAAGAGCTATGGCTGATGATGCCATAGCAAGCACTGTTTGGGAGTATTAGGAGATAAGGAGTTACTATGGTTTTTGGTATCTTCTTTCTTCTTTGTGTGTGTCTGATGTACACTTGTTCATTTGTGTATTCATGTGTGGTTGGGTGTATGTGTGCCCAGAGATGCTGGGTATATGTACACATGAAGGTACATGTTTGCATATCTTTTCTTGATCATCTCCAACCTTATTTATTAAGACTGGGTATCCTAGTGAATCTGGTGCTTGTGAGTTAGTCTAGGATAATTTTGTCAATGACCTTCAGAGTTCCATTTGTCTTTTTCCTCCATCTCCTAGTTTGTGGGAACACACAGATACATTTGGCATTTTACACACGTTCCGGAGATCCAAACTGAGCCCCCCATGCTTGCATGTCAAGCACTATATGGATGGATTCATTTCCACAACCCTGTTTTATGATTCCCTGATGTTTCTGTTGTAAATGACTAGAGTTTGACACCCAGATATTCTAAAATTAATAAGTAATTTTAACTAGAAAAGTACATTTTTTCATTTACTGATTCTGTCATTATTGTTTATCATCTTTCTCACAGATGAAAGAGAAAAAAGATCAAGAGATAAAGGAGTGTCTAAAGGAGCCTCTGCTCAGGACATTCTGGCACTGATAACTGAACACTAGATTTTCATAGGAACTCTTTGATATTTGAGATTTATCCTGAACTGTTCCTGATGCTCATTTCTGGTCATATATATATCTCTTGACTCCAATTTTGCCTCTAAAGGCTCAATGTCACCAGCTACCCTGCTGAATTCTCATATTTCAAACCACAGCCTCACTTGTGCGTCAAATGGCCAGGGTAAACAAACAAGAAATTATCACTTGGAACAAACATCTGATTATCTCAGCAGCAATTGCTATGAAAACAGAACACAGGAAAGGGCAGCTGCTTGCTTTGCTGCTTTCATTCCAAGCTCTGATTGTTGTGGAATGAGGTGGCCTTTCCACCTGGCACTGAATCATAAGGACAGGTGGTGCCAGGTGGCATGGACTGTAGGAAAGAAGACAAAACATCTGTGACCCACCCAGTCCAGCTCAGTCGACTCTCTGCATGTCTCCCAAGTGCCCTACTGTGTCAAGAACAAAAATAGAAGAAAGAAGGATCCCAGGGATCCAGTTAGGGATTCAGCCCTACAACTTAGATGTTGGAGATCTTAAGCAAGATATGTTGCCTTTCTTCAATACTGCCCAATCCGGGGTGAAAGGCTTAGTGCTCATCTCTTGTGAGACTTGGTGAGAGTAAATGCAGAAACTTGTTGGGTTGAGTAGATAGCACTGTTAGATGGTAATTTACTGTAATTAAAAACAGCAGTTTTAATGAGCATCTTATTAGATTTCCCTGTAATTTTTAAGGATGAATATATTTTCATGTAATAAGAAATTTGATACACAGCATGAGTACTACACAGATAAACAATTCCAAATATGAGGTCAAACTTTTACTATTATTCATTGGTCATCTTTTGGACAGATACTAGAAGTAAGGTATAGGAACTTTTATTTAATTCAATTCACTTATTTATTTATTTTTGTTTTTTCAAGTCAGAGTTTCTCTGTGGTAAGTGCTGGCTGTCATGAAACTCACTTTGTAGAACAGGTTGGTCTTGAACTCATAGAAATCCACCTGCCTCTGACTGCCAAGTGCTGAGATTAAAGGCATGCAGCACTACTCCCAGGTAGGTATCAGATTTTTAAAAAAGACTAGGTAGGTCTAAATATTTAAGTTATTATATTAAAATTGTTAACAATGTGGAGTTTTGCTCTGTAGAAAATTGATAGGAAAAATGGGAGTATAAGCATGATAAAAGAGATATCAATTAAAATTTTCTTTAGTTTGCAAAGAACACACATTGAGCATTTAACACATAAAGTGCCTTGAAACAGTGTCCTGTGTCTCTAAAGATAGTTAAAGCAGGAAGGGATGAAAAACAGTACTTTTAAAGCTGAACGAATCTCTTAGGAATGGCATCTAATGGGATATTAAAGGTGCTTGTAGAAAAGGAACTTCATAAGAAAATCAGAAAATCATTTTGTCAGCACACAAACACACACACACACACAATCACACAAACAAAATTTAGAGATGCTCAGCAGAGTCTGTGATGAGATGGAATTTCATGGGAAATGTGAATATTCGCTTTTAGATATTAACATTGTATGATGTGCATGACCAGCTGTTATAGGTGCCCAAAATAAAAAACTAAAACTTATATTTGATAAATAAATAATTTGAAGGAAGTAATTTCCTGTAATTATTGCATTCTCTTGAGCCTTTAATAGCCAATAAATTTTGTTTTTAGGTTGCAATTTATTCATTAGTTATAGCTGAAAATCATAGTATAGTGGCAATAAAAGGAACTATATTATGCCCATATATTAACTGTCCAACAATATTTAATCATGATATATATGTTAATAGATATATGTCTTGTTAATATGTATTTAACCTATTAAACTCACAAAAGTACAGTGTTGCTAAGTCTATTTTATAGAGAAGACTGAAAAGTTAGAGATATGCTATCCTGAAGAAAATTGATACTTACAACTGGACTTGTCTGATTGGTGGTGCTGAAGGTTATGTTAATGAAAATAATTCATGATAAACACAATTTTGTCTAGCTCTTCTATCAAAATAAAATGTAATTCTGGGTATGTTAATTATCTTCTTGAATTTTTTATATCCTCAAAAATAGGGAAACATTTTAGGGTCTTATTGATAAAAATTGGCTTCATTCATGAAACACAATTGATGGCTGCCCAGAATGTTGAATATATGAATAAACTTGTATAGACTGCTGAGTGAAATCTGAACTTTTAACAATATTTTCTGGGATGTTTGTTCCCATTTTTAATTTGAAGAATACTTATCTAAGGTCTTGAGGTCTTCTAATATTGAGGCTCAGTCAGAATTTGTCTACAACTCATCGTTTTCCAAAGACACAGGACTATCACTCCATCTGAGCAAGACTAGGGTTTAAGAAGTGAGGAAGATATAGGAGAAGCTGGGAAGAACCAAATTAAAATATATTTTATTAGGTAAATTTATTTACCATTAAGAAAAAGGGGGGTTGGGAGACGTGGTCCAGATCTTCTCTGCTTGTTATGACCTAAGGCCACCTGAGGTGGTAGCCAGTCTTTTCTGGGAAAGCTTAAGGAGCTTGAATCAAAAGTCAAATTTTTATGTCTTATGGATGAGCCAGTCTAGCATGCTTTCTTGACTGCAAGGTTATAGTGCAGAGTTTGAAGAAAGCTGTTTTCACATTTCAGAAAGATGCAAGCCTTTTGAGTCATAGGCCTTACCACAAGTTATAGAATGCATCATGCCTCCCCTCATAACCCTGAACTCAATTACTGTGTGACTCCCAACAAATTTGCTTTAATGTCCCTGCACTCTGGCTATCACTCAGGGATTCTCTGATTAGCTGTATCCTGTTGGATCACAAATGGAATGCATGAGCCATTTTTATTTGTGTGATGATACTGTCCTCTGATTAGATTCCACAAGAAGGGAGAGTTTGTGATGAAGGCTGTGTAACCTTTCCCCAATCCTTTGGCAAATAAAATTTTTAAAAAATGAAAAATTTAAATTGTCAGTGTTTTGAAGACATCTATTCTGGGTCTGGACCACTCCTGCCTGACTTACAAATCCTATTTTAAACTCTCTTCTGCAGCTAATAATCTGTGACAAATAAATTATTTTCTTGTTATTACTCACTCTTCTATGAGTGCATTTGTTCCCCTAATAGAGGAGACATGGGGTGGATCCTCTCCAGGGAAGTCTCTCCAAACAAACCAGGATCTATGATCTGTGATGAAGATGAAAGCACTGAAACCAGAGCAGTACAGCAATCAGAAAGAAGGAGAAGATTGAGGGAGAGGAATAGAGATGAAGATAGACAGAGAAAAGGGATAGGGAAAGCAGATTTTAAAAGAACATAAGAGACAGAAGTAAGGATAGCTATTTAACAGAGAAAAGGCTGGGACTCATGTGAAGGAATAATGAAGGAAAAGGAAAATGTATATATAAGAAGGTTTAAAAGACAGTAAGAGAGTCATGGAGATCCAAGATGGCGGCGAGCAGTGTGAGAGTCACAACATAGTGAGGTTAAAAGACATAGGTTAGAACAGAAACAGAAGGAAGTAGAAGGGGCAGGGAAGAAAATTGTGCCCCATACTTGACCATGTCCCCTGAATGTGGAGGCCTGGTGGCACTCAGAGGAAGGAAAGCAGGCTACCAAAAAGAGACTTGATACCCTATGAGCATATAAAGGAAGAGGAGGTCACCCTCAGTCACAGTCATAGGGGAGGAGAGTAAGGGGAAAATGGGAGAGAGGGAGGAATGGGAGGATACAAGGGATGGGACAACAATTGAGATGTAATATGAATAAATTAATAAAATATATTAAAAAATGAAAGAAGGAAGGTAAGGTAAGGGATAGTGTGAGGGCGAAAGAGATACTAATACAGATACAAATATGAGGGAGAGAGGGAGAGGGGAGACTGAGAAAATCAGTCTACTGAGATGCTCAAAGACTATAAGGGTTATATAATTTTATGTAATTCATCATAGAAATCTTTAAGAGAGAAAAGGCGAAATTCACAAGAGCAAAGCAACAATCAAGTCAGAACTGCACTGTGGAAATGGACAGATATGCATACTGAAGAAATCAGCCAATAAATTTGTAATAAAATTAATGTATACTTTTGACTTCTCACTTGCTCTCAGTCACAAGTCCGTGGATGTGCTGCAAGAAGTAATTGCAGAGCTGGGGAGTAAAATGTATGTGGGAGCAAAGGAGAAGGGTGAGCTTGAGGCTGAGAGTTGTTTTCCAGGAAATAAAGCCTATAAGTCTACTGCAGTTATTTGACAGAAAGCCATTTTGTGGTCTCTACTATAGCCAGTTATTTCCCCAAAACTTTTCATTATGTCTTAGAACAACATTGTGAGTTAAACATTATTATAAGAACTGTGCCCTTGATGGGAAAAAAATGTATGATTGCCTGAAAATGCACTTTTAGAATAAGCTATGACAGGTCTAATTCTGCAATGAACTCATATTCTGTCACTAAAATATGTCTTTAATCGATGCCTGGTTTTATTTGGAACACCACTGTAGGGTTTTTCTTTGCTGGCAGAAGTTTGTGTTTTTTTGCAGCCTGTTTTCCAATGCCCTACCATGTTGCTCGGTACTTTAATAGAAGATGAGTCAATCTTACTCAAAGGCTCCCTGATGCTAGCATAGACAATTGAACTTATTAATTTCCTTATCCCCAGATTTTTTCCCCTGATTGACCTCTACTTTAGCCATAGATTTTTCATCATTTGCTCTTAGCCATCCATACCCAACTGTAGCAAAGTTGGTGTGTAAGCTAACCTATATTTTATGCCATGTTTACTTGGCCTCCACTTGAAGATAGGGTCCATCTTTGATGTATTCATTAAAGCAGACTGACACTAATGTAGCATATATTAAATTCTTAATTATTTGTTGAATGAATGGAGAAAACAAAGAAGAGAGAAACTCAGGAAGTTCTGTTTTGATAAAAATAAGTAAGTGAGTGTGAAATAGCCAACTGCTGTTATCATATGAAACAATGTGGATTCAGTCTAATGTGGCAGAAAGAATCTTATCTCTTAACAAGTTCTTTTTATTATTTGTTTCATTTTTTGAAATTATAACATAATTACCTCATTTATTCCTCCAATTTACAAAGATGCATTAACACATCTGTGTGAGAAAAGTGGGGTTAAGGAATAAACAATCAATCTGTTATTTCTTAATGAGTTAGAAATGTGAATATATTGATAGCTGTCTAAAATAGTATGATCTAGATTAGTCCTTGCTTATGAATTTTTCAAGGTCATTCTGTAATTTTCAAATATATTCTGTCTACATCTTTTCAAACTTGCTAACACATATTGAGAATATATATTGAAGGACATAGACTAATATCCCAATATTAGAAAAGAAACTTCCTTTAAAGATATTAGTGAAGGGTGTCTAAGCCACTCTCAAGACAATTTAGGCTATTGCTGTTGCCATTGGTTTCCCCCAAGAAAAGCCCCTATTGATGAACACACCAAGAAGTTTTGTCACAGAACTCAAAAAATAAATAAATAAAAATAAAAAAAAAGAAAGAAAGAAAGAAAGAAAGAAAGAAAGAAAGAAAGAAAAGAACAAGCAGGGCCTCACATGGAATTCTTCTCCATGTTAACCAACTTTCAGAATACTAGAAGGAGGTGCTATGGATACTTGCAAGGAAGAGAAGCAATCCATAGTTCCACATAGTCGTAATATGTGAAGCATAAGCGTGATTAGCTTTCATGGGACATGCCTCTTGGGCTAGTATGCAGATATAAGTGAGTATATACCATTTGAGTCTTTCTGCTTCTGGGTTAACTCACTCATTATGATCATTTCTAGCTCAATCCATTTGTCCACAAATTTCGGGAATTTCTTGTTTTTAATAGCTGAGTAGTATTCCATAGTGTATATGTACCACAGTTTCTTTATCCATTCTTCTACAGAGGGACATTTAGGCTGTTTCCATGATCTGGCTATTATGAATAAGGCTGCTATGAACATGGTTGAGCAAATTTTCTTGTTGTGTGCTGGAGCATCTTCTGGGTCTATTCCAAGGAGTGGAATAGCTGGGTCTTGAGGAAGCCCTATTCCCAGTTTTCTGAGATAGCATCAGATAGATTTCCAAAGTGGTTGTACTAGTTTGCATTCCCACCAGCAATGAAGCAGTGTTCCTCTCTCCCCACATCCTCTCCAGCATGTGGTGTCGCTTGAGTTTTTGATCTTAGCCATTCTGATGGGTGTAAGATGAAATCTCAGAGTTGTTTTGATTTGCATTTCCCTGATGACTAAGGAGGTTGAGCATTTCTTTAAGTGTTTTTCAGCAATTTGATATTCTTCTGTTGAGACTTCTCTGTTTAGTTCCAAGCCCCATTTCTCAATTGGGTTATTTGGTTTGGTGGTGTTTAATTTCTTGAGTTCTTTATATAGTTTGGCTATTAGACTATCCTAGTGGGACTCTAGATGAGAAAACCATGTGAAAATAGCAAAGTAGAAGGATCCAGTGGGTCCTAGAAACCTACAAGTAGAACATTATGATAGGCAGATTTGGGCCAAGGGGTCCCGCTCAAACTAAGGCAACAGCCAAGGGCAATACAGGCGGTAAACTTTAAACCCCTACCCAGATCTAGCCAATGGTCAGAACAGTCTCCACACTTGAGTGGAGAGTGGGATATGACTTTCTCACATACTCTGGTGCCTCACATTTGACTGTGTCCCCTTGAGGGGGAGACCTGGTGGCACTCAGAGGAATGACAGCAGGTCACCCAAAAGAGACTTGATACCCAATGAGCATATAAAGGGAGAGGTAATCCCTCTGAGGAACAGTCATAGGGGAGGGGAATAAGGGGAAAATGGGAGGGAGGGAAGAATGGGAGGATACAAGGGATGGGATAACCATTGAGATGTAACAAGAATAAATTAATAAAATTAAAAAAAGAAAATAATTGTAAACAAACATAAAAAAAAAAAGAAGACTGGTTGACTCCTCAGGACACCAAGCCTACCTCAAACATGATGATGAGTCTAGCATGTGATGGAAAATAAAATAAAATATTTTAAAAGATAAACATAGAAGTAAATAAAATACAGAAAGGTTAAAAAAAAAGAAAAGAGTGATTAGCATGGCAAGATATTTCTAAGGGTGCGATAGTGGCATTCGACTCTGGGAAATAACCAAAAGCTTCCTAGTTGGAATTAAATGTTGCTTAATAAAAAGGACTTTATGCTTGGTGACGTAATCATGGTCAAATACCTGTAACTAGTATGGTCATGGATCACATAGAAGAATATATTACAACCATTTTCTAAAAGAAATACAATTTTTTTTTAATGTAGGATACTTTCTAACTCTTTTCTAAATACTTGTCTTTATATGTATAGATAAGTGTATCCTTCTCTTCTTATCAAAGAAGCTTCTCATCTGCGGCACCCTCGCCACCGCGGTACCAAGTCACACACACACACACACACACACACACACACACACACACACACAGCAACACACACACAGCAACACACACACACACGCACCCATATACACACACGCACAATAACACAGCGAGTCCTTTGTGCTAAGAGAGCAGCAGCCGCAGCAGCAGTCATGGCAGCGGTTTATTCTTCTTTGTTCCTTTAGAGTTCCAAAGAGCCTTCTTATAGACAGCAAAAAGGAATCCTCCTCCCAGGTGAAATCCCTCAAGAGGTAATGGCACACAGGAAGAAAAGTCTCGAGGAAGGGACCGGTGCGTTCTCAGAGCAGTAAACACGACTAGCTAACCAAGATAAACACAGACATGCAAGCTGCTAGAAACGGGACATGAAACAGCAGGACAGGCAGGCAGCCCAGTCGGGCCTGGTTCCTACACTCATCATCATCATCATTGTTATCCTCTCCCTTCTTCCTCTTCCTCCTCCTTCTTATTCTAGCAAATAGATCACAAAAGAAGGCCATAATAGGACTGACCATACCCATACCTGACCATGGGATATCCTTCCCAGTTGATACAGTTAAAATCATTCCTCCACATGTAAGCCTCAGAAAATAAGTCACAGAAGATGTAGAATCAATGGAATGGGTCAATGGGCCATGATGTATGCTTTGATATTGTGTCTTTGATATATGACAGAAAAATATGGCATATAAAATCTCAGCAATATCACTGCCTAAACAATACTCAAATAATGACGACAGTTAACAGGGCAACTAGAATAGGAGACTCTCGTAGAGGAGTCCAGCCTTAGATAAAGAGCTACAGGCAATTATTGCAGACAATGGGAGACTGTATTTTTCATAGGGACTACACCACACGTTTTTATCTAGTATTAACTAGTTAGACCCCCCACAACATACATCCATCCACACATATATATATATATGAAACATTAAATGATTTAGCAAGTTTTATTCATATATATGTATATGAATGTATGTATGAGTTATAGATGAAAATTATTGACAGAGTAAAAAAGTCACAGGAATTTATGATGGAGAGGTAGGTGGACATGAGTAGGTATGGAACGATAATATGGAGTTGAGATATAAAGTAAATACAATAAATGTATATAAAATTTAAAAATAAATGTAAAATAAATGTTAATGGAAAGTTTTAAGTGCTTTAGAAAAATTTCATTCATTAATTATTTTATTTACTTTACATTCACTCTCTCCTCCCCTTCCCATTCTTCCCTATCTCCTCCCTTGCCCCTCTGTATCCTTGATTTTCTCCTAAGAGAGAGGGAGACTTTCCATGGATATCAAGCCACCTTGCCATATCAAGTTGCAGTAGCACTAGGTGCATCTTCTTGTGTTGTAGCTAGAAAAGGCCTTCCAGTCATGGAAAGTGATCCAAAGTCAGGCTACAGAAACAGAAACAGACCCTTCTCATGCTGTTAGTTGTAAATGAGGACCAAGCTGTGCACCTGTTACATATGTGTAGGGAGCCTAGGTCCATGCCATGCATGCTCTCTGGTTGATGGTTCAATACTTGTGAGTCTATATTATTGAGATAAGTGGATTCTATTCGTTTTCTTGTAGTGTCTAAGACCCCATGGTCTCATTCAATTCTTTGTCATCCTCTTTCACAAGATTCCCTAATGTTTGGTTGTGGGTATATGCACCTGTTTGCATCAGCTTCTGGATGAAGCCACTCAGGTGACAATTATGATAGCCTCTTTCCTGTAAGTATAGCAGAATAGTATCAGGGTAGGCTCTCTCTCATGGCATGAGACTTGAATTGGGATAGTCATTGATATGCCAATCCATCACTTTATACTCCCTTTTTATCCTTGCACTATAGTGGATGTAAACATGTTTTTGTTTTGATCACAAGTGTGGTATATAAAACTGCTTTGTGTGAGGGCATATGATAGTTTTCCACTGGGAACAGACTTGCGATAGGGGGTATGATGTTTGTCCTTTAGAAAGAGAACTGCCTCTTGTGTGTTGGGGGGGCATGAACTTTGCCAGTTGAAAAACATCTGGTACAGAATAAGAGAGGGTATAAATAGTCCAAATAACAAAGATCGAACACTTTTGCATTGTTTGACATCATTTGACTATTCATTGCTTGGCTTTGCAATGGTCCTAGAACAAAATGCTTCAAAACGCCTGCTGCTGCAGTTTTGGTCACTCTTGATGAATTTCAGGTTTGCTGTTTAACAGGTCTGCTGGAATCCTGACTATGAGGACTGGGATCTCCCCAAGGAACTGAATCTTAAAAAGTCTACTTCCATTTTCCATATTTACCTTTTCTATCTCCTATCTAGGGTAGGCGGGTTGGAAGAGAAATAGAGACATTAAAGAATCCCAAATAAAGTAGGTTTTACAAAGATCAAAAACTATATTGCATCTCTTACAGGCATGGAAATTGTGGGTTGAAGGTTTTGTGGCTGGGTTGGTATCCCCTCCTCTCTATTCGAAGTCTTTCCTGGTTACAGGAGTAATCATGTCTTGTTCCATGCCTCTATTGCTAGATGTTTTAGCTGTGGTCACCTTGTAGATTCCTGAGAGCTTCCATTGACCTAGAATTCTAGCTTGTCCTAGAGGTTACTCCCCCTTCCCATTGATTCAAGGTCTCCCAGTTTTCTTTCCTGCCATCCTCCCCACATGTAATCTTTCATGTTCATCTTCCTACTCCTCTTTTACCAACTTTCATCTATGCCAATGCCTGATGTCTACTCTATTTTCCCTTATTGTAATTCAAGCATCCTCCCTTGGGCCCTACTTTTTACTTAAGCTCTTTGGGTTTGTGGGTTGTAGCTTGGTTATCCTCCCTCCCCTACTCCTCAGAAATGAAGAGCCTCTTCCCAGTTATTTTAGGTACCCTGGGGTGTTTGATTTGCTATGTGAAATTAAGAATTATTCTTTTAAGGTCTGCAAAGAATTGAGTTGGAATTTTGATGGGAATTACATTGAATCTGTAGATTGTTTTTGGCTAGATGGTCATTTTTTTCTAATTTAATCATACTGATTCAGGAGCATGGAAGATCTTTCCATCTTTGGATACCTGCTTCAGTTTCTTTCTTCCAGACTTGAAGTTCTTGTCATACAGGACTTTCACTTCCTTAGTTAGAGATATCTCAAGGTATTTTATATTATTTGTGGCTATTGTTAAGGATGTTATTTCCATAGTTTCTTCTTTAGGCTGTTTATCACTTGTATATAGGAGGGTTACTGATTTTTTGTAGTTACTATTGTATGTAGACACTTTGCTGAAGGTGTTTATCAGTTCTAGAAGTTCTCTGGTGAAAATTTTCAGGTCACTTATGTATAGTATCATATCATCTGCAAATAGTGATTCTTTTATTTCTTATATAACAATATATAGCTCCTTGATTTCCTTTAGTTGTATTATTGCTTTACCTAGAAATTCAAGTACTATATTGAGTAGATATGGAGAGAATCAACACCCTTGTTTGTCCTTGATTTTAGTGGAATTGCTTTTAACTTTCTCTTCATTTAATTTGATGTTGGCTATCAGCTTGCTGTATATTGACTTTATTGTGTTTAAGTATGTGCTTTCTTTCCCTGATTTCTCCCAGACCGTTATCGTGAAGAAGTGTTGGATTTTGTCAAAGACTTTTAAAATATTTAATGAGATGATCATGTGGGCTTTTTTCTTTCTGTTTATATGGTAAATTACATTGATGGATTTTTGAATGTTAGAGCACCCAGAATGTGGGATACGGCTCATAAGGATTAAGTCTGGCATTTTCTATAGGCTATGAGCTCTGTATAAGATAACAGACTCCTTTTCTTAGTGGGGCTCCTTCTCTGCCTGATCTAGGGAGCCCCAGAATCTCTAAAAAATGTCATGAAGCCCTCAGAGAGATGACAATCCCAACCCATTCCTGATAAGAAACCCATACAACAAGCACTGAGGGATGTTAATTAAGATGTCTTGGTGTCTTGGCTTTTAACCAATGACCTTTAATTTACCTGGAGATTTTCCCCCACCCATAGGATAATTAAGTACTGCTTTCTCCTCTTATTATAGGGCTGTTTTGTTACATGTAGATCAAGTATTAGATCAAGTATGCCTGACATCTCTAGCCCCATTTAATAAAACACATTCACTCCCAAAACTACTCCCATGGCTGAAGGTTTATAATGTTCCTGATTCATTAAATAAAGGCTTGCTTGCTCTTTTACTCCACTACTCAACCATGACCCTATGAGGTACTTCATTTATTTAGGAAAAGGAAGGGCTTCCTTTTTCTCTGAAGGGCACTACAAGCTTCTGAACCACCCACAGCTTTACTGCCATTCATCAGTGTGTGGAACTGCCTTCACAGCCTTGGTTTGCATTCTCCTCTAACTGCAACTGCATTTCACCAGACCTGACTTCTAGTTAGTTTGGGTTTTGTCTCTACCCCTGCTGTTAATGTAGCAGCTTAACCAAAGGGATGTCACACTACAGTAACATCAAAGGCTTTTGGAAAGCCCAAGTTTCCACTGCCAACTGGTACTAGACATCTACCTCCTTAGTGAGACCAGCCCACTGGACATGGAATCCAGGCCATGAGTGGACACTGAACAACATTGAATGTTGCAATATAGCCTACTTGATCACGGTAAATGATGTTTTGATGTGTTCTTCAATTTGGTTTGTGAGTATTTTATTGAGTACTGAGCATCAATGTTCTCTTCAAAATTTTCTTTCTTTGTTAAGTCTTTGTGGTTTAGGTATCAGAGTGACTGTGGCCTCATAGAATGAGTTTGACAATGTTTCTCTTTTGTGGAATAGTTTGGGGAGCATTGGCTTTAACTCTTCTTTGACAGTCTGCCAGAACTCTGTGCCAAAACCATCTGACCTTGGTCTTTTTGTTGTTGGCAGGAAACTTTTAATGACTTCTGCTATTCCTCAGGGTTTATAGAGCCATTGAAATTGTTTATATATTCTTGATTTAACTTTGGTAAGTGACATCTATCTATCAATAAAGTCATCCATTTTGTTTACACTTTCCAATTTTGTGTCATACAGATATTTGGAGTAAGACCTAATGATTTTTGTTTTGTTTTGTTTTCCATGATGCCTGTCCCTATGTTACTTTCATTTCTTATATTAGTAATATGAATATTATCTCTATTCCTTTTAGTTAGTTTGCCCTAGGCGTTTTTCTTCATTTTTTAAATTAATTTTTTTAGATTTTACATATACATTTATATCATTACACATACATACAATATAGGATTTGTTTATCTTGGTGATTTTGTCAACGAACTAGTTCTTGGTTTCATTGATTCTTTGTATTTTTCTCTGTTTCTAATTTATTGTTCTCAACTCCTGAGTTGATTATTTATTGCTGTCTACAACTTTTGGGTGTGTTTTCTTCTTTTTGTTCTAGAGCGTTTCCAATGTGTTGTTAAATTGCTTGTATAGAATCTCTCCAAATTATTTATGAAGGTTATGAACTTTCCTCTTTGCACTGTTTTCATTTTGTCTCATAAGTTTGGGAATGTTGTGCATTTAATTTTATTGAATTGTAGAAAGCCTTTAATTTCTTCCTTCACCCAGTGATCATTGAGTAGAGAGTTGTTCAGTTTTCAGTATGTAGTTTGTACGGCTTTTTGTTTTTGTTTCTGTTTTATTTTTCGTTTTTTGTTTGTTTGTTTGTTTTGTTTTTAAAGACAGGGTTTCTCTGTGTAACAGCCCTGGCTTTCTTGGGTGTATTTTGCAGAACAGGCTGCCCTGGAATTTACCATGAGATCCTACTGCCGCTGCCTCCCAAGTGCTGGGATTAAAAGCATGCTTCACCATGCCCAGCTTCAAAGTATATCTTTAACTCATTGTGATGTAATAAACTGCAGGAGGTTGCCTCAATCTTATTGTATCTGTTTGAGACTTGCTTTGTGGCTGTGTAGATGGTCAATTTTGATGTTTCATGAGATGCTAAGAAAAAAGTTCTTTTGTAATTGTGTGAAATATTCTTTAAAAATCTGTTAGGTCCATCTGATTCATAATTTCTGTTAGTTTCATAAAATATCTATTTAATTTTTGTTGTTCAGCTGTGGTAGGATATCCATGGCTTGCTGTACTCAGATAGCTGGGTTCTAGTGGTGCTATGTTGTCCTGGCTCTCATTGATTGTGTTCTTATGCTGGCCTTTAGCCACCTGGTAGTTCCTGGTGCTGGCAGGCCTCTAGTAATGCAGACAGAATTGAGAGGCAGAAGTGGAGGCCATGAGAGCAGGTGCATTTTATCTATATTGGGAGTGCTTTAGGGGGACTACCGGCAGGGAATGGTAGGGGGGATTGGTCTTAATTAGTCTCGGACAGCAGCAGGCCTCTGGGAATTCAGATATAGCTGTGAGCCTGGAAATGAAATACACAGGGGAAAGGGTGGAGCTCATCTGTGGTTGGCTTGCCACTGGGATCCAGCAGGCAGTGGATTGGGGCATATGGGACTTAACTAGTTGTCTCTGGTGACAACAGGCCTGGGAATGCAAAAAGAGCTGTGTGCCCAGAAATGGAGTGCACAGGGAACAGAGTGGGACTCTGAGAATACTTTAGGAAAGGAGCAATACAGAAGTAAATATGTCAAGATGACCAAGTACTAGTGTGTGTTCTAATCAGCCCCTAAATTTACAATAATGCTTTTCAATCCAGTTGTCAGCAGCTATATGTATTTATTAGGCACTATTAATATATGCCATATGATACAGACACTACATTTTAAATTCCCTTTAATTTTAATTTATTTATATTGGATATTAAATAGTCAAATCAGACAAATGACTAGCATACTGGAAAATGGGAATTGAGACACATAAGACCACTTGGAAATTGTCATGGGGAATACTACTTCAGCAGATGAACTTAGTACCAAAGAATGTTACACAAATTCAGTTTCTTCTCATCCTAGATTATTTTGACAGTATATAATAGCCTAGAAGCAATAAACCCAGATTAAATCTTACCTCCCAATTACAGTTCCAGTTATGGTCTATATGGAAAGTCTTCTTGATCATTGAGAATATATATTATGGAATATATATATATATATATATATATATATATATATATACGAAAATCAAGTGAAATTTTTTTCACATGAGATTGTGGGTTATCTAATATTTCTGATTATCTGGGTGAAGCAAAGCTGGCTTTCCAGGTGATCCTCATGTTTGCATCAATAATTATCCAAAAATATCTTTACATCATTGAATGACACTACCCTGAAACCCAAATTCTATCCTTATGTTGCTTAACAATGAAATTTTTTGTAAAGAAGAGAATGGAACAACAGGAAAAGGAGGTAAAATGGAATTTTTATATGAGGACATTTTCTCAACACTGAAACAAATTCCATGGGCCAGACACACACACACACACACACACACACACACACACACACACACACACTTATATATTTGAAGTTTTCAAGCTGATATCGAGTCATCTGACTTACTTGATTTATATTGATTGAAAGGGAGTTAGGTGAGGCTAAATGTGGGCAATGGGTTTTTGGGAGCCAGCATGGCTCAGTAGTGCAAATGAAACACAGCAAAGATACACAACTGGAAAATTATACCAGCTTTGGCTTTGATAGGTACTTCAAAAGAATCTGAACACCAAGTTGTTCCTGATCTCTCTGATCTCATTCAACTAACCATAATGACAAGTGTTTGGATAGAGAGGATGTCTTTGGGGAACCTGTGCTTTCTCCCGTGGTTCCTGTGCCAATCACATTCATCACCAATTGTCAGAAACAGGATCTCTGTTGAAGCTTCACAGCACTGGGGAAGTCTGCACCAGCTCCACAGTGACAACATAATTGTCATGTGGGACATAGAATATCTTCCTCATTTGTTGTTCTTTGTATTTCTGTTTCAAAATTTAAAAGTCAATTATTTCTGAATGCCTCTTACACATGAATCTCTATCAGGTCTGTCTTCAATGCAAATATTGTATCTGAAACAAGATTTGAAGAGCTATATTACTTCACTTATGAATGATGGTGGTAAAAAGATTCTTTCATATTTTTACCACATTTATCCCATTCCCTCTCTATTCTTATTAGTTTGGTAAACTGGAAAAATATAGCCAACTTGAAGTATGTTGTCACTACTGACCTGTGAAGGCTGAGTTATAAGCCAGTCACCGCATGCTAGACAGGGGATGTATTTTCTCAGAGTCCATAAGCATAGTTACATGAAGATCCTTTTCCACTAACAGCTTGAACCATCCCTGCCTACCTATTTTAATTTCTTATTCAAATTTTGATTGTAACTCTTCCTAGTAACAAGTCTTTCAAACATTATGCTTGTTTACTTATTGCTTCAAGTATTCTTTATTCTCTTGCTTTAAGTACACTTTAATATTTTAACATATTTTTTTCAAAATTTGCTAAATATAACATATTCAAATCATTTGCCCCCACATAGTCTACCTAAATCATGTCGATCAAATTCATGACCTGTTCTTTAATTACTACTGTTTTACACGCACACACACACACACACACACACACACACACACACACATACAACTTCTGAGCCTATTTAGTACTGCTCATTTGGATATCTGTTTAGAATTTGTCTTAATCAATGCTTTATTTCTATGAAGAGAAACCATGAACACAGCAACTCTGATAAAGGAAAACATTTGATTGAGGGTGCTTACAGTTCAGAGGTTTAGTCCACTATCCTCATGGTGAGAAGCATGTAGCATGCAGGCAGACATTATATTAGGGAGGTAGCTGAGAGTTCTATATCCAGATTTGTAGGCCGCAGTTAAAGAAAGAGACAGTGGGTCTTGCTTGGGCTTTTAAAACCCAAAAGCCCATTTGCAGTGACACACTTCCTCCAGCAAGTTCATACCTATCACAATAGGGCCACACCTCCTAATCACTGTCAAGGATCTCAGAGCTCTAATTACAAAGCACTCAAATATGTTGCCCTTTCCTACACAAACCTCCTTGGAGTTGAAAACTGGGAATTTGATAACCTATATGAGAGCTTTTCCTTAGTCCTTGGAGAAGACCAGCCTCCTTTCTGCAGCATTTGGTTTTTTATCTAAGCATGGGTCTGGGTTACTGCCATTTATATTTTATACAGGATTCAATGCCATGTCCTTGAAAGAATGTTCTCTCTCTTAGAGTATAATATAGCTTTCCTTGCTCTATGCTTTTGTATAATTGACTTTTCGAAGCTAGCATGTAATTTCTATGGGAATATGGCTGCTCCCCCTTAAGCACAATTTTGTCCACACCAAATTCACAAAGGAACTTAGGATGTCCTCAAGAGTTTGTGAAGTAAATTAAAAAACAGTAAAGCTACCATCTGAAATTAGCATCTCCTCCAAAATGTTCACTCATTGCATAGTTGACATGAAACCTTTGTTCCCAATTGTACATCTGGTGTGTTTGGCTGAGTTTATTTGTCCCAGTGTGCACTTTTAGATTTAGATGAAGAGAAGAATGTAGAGAAGGCAAGTTTTAGATTTCTTGATAACCATTTTAGATTTAAATGAAGGAAAGAATGTAACAGAAAAAAAAAGAAATAAGCAAGGAGGAGGGATGGAAAAGAAAGGTACGAGGAAGGAAGGGAAAGAAAGGAAGAAAGCAGAGGGAAGAATTACATGGAAAATTAAAAAGATATCTGGGAGAGAGGCAAAGAGAAAAGAAAGGAATAGAGGGGGATAAAGAAAGAAACAGCAGTCAGATTAAGTGCTTGTCTAAGAACACAGCTGTTCATCTAGACAGAATATTTTGCTTGTGTTTACTGTAGTGGTATTTTTGTGTATAATACTCATCTAGCTTCTGCATGTAAGAACAGAACAGGATGGGGTTTTCTGGGATGAAAATAGTTGTTGACCATTAAAATGTTTTAATTTTGGTTTATACATGGAACTCTCTTTTGTCATCATAATAAAATATGAGCTAAGTGGGGGTGATAATCTCATCCCAGGAGGCTACAAAAAGATAGTCTTGAGTTCATGCATAGTGTAAGCTACAATAATCACTTCCTAGACTTTCTGTGTTTCACAATGAGAGCCTATTTCAAATGAAAAAACAAACAAACACATGGTCCAATGACTAATAATAATAATAATAATTCTATCAAACATTATTAAGCTAAAATGTGTCAATGAGAAAGAATAATTTTAACTGTTGTCTTAGAGTAAAATCTAGTTGTAGAGGACAATACCATAAATATGCACAAAGAAACTTTTGGTATCATCCCAAACACGTCTGGAATGTTATTTAAAACAAGTCATCACCTTAATATGAAAAACATACTTAAATCAATTAAAATAGCCAGAAATTCATACCAGTATAATCATTTAATCCTAGCTTAAAACACCAGAAATCTTTTTTTTCCTTTTTTTCCAAGGTCTCAGCTTAATTCTAGAGCTAAAGTGTTATTACACATCAGCAAATTCAGATAATACATGCCAACACATCATTGACCTTCAAGGTTATACCCGAGTCAGAAGGGTGCAAGGCTCTTCCTTCTACATTGGCCCTTTATGTACCAGTTAAGTAAAACAGCAGAAATCTAAAAGCCAAAGTTATTTAAGTATTTTGTGAGCTATACTAATTTTTTTTTTTTTTTTTTTTTGGTTTTTCAAGACAGGGTTTCTCTGTGTAGCCTTGGCTGTCCTGGACCCGCTTTGTAGACCAGGCTCGCCTCGAACTCACAGCGATCCGCCTGCCTCTACCTCCCGAGTGCTGGGATTATAAGCGTGTGCCACCATGCCTGGCTGAGCTATACTCATTCTAAAGTCTAGTAAATATTTCTTTGATTCTTTTAGCTTCTGATGGTTGCTAGCATACCTTAGCTCGTAGACATATTTCGCTATGGTAGTATCTCTGGTTTTCTCTGTAGGAATGCCTCTTTGCATTTTTATTTTTTTGACTTCTTATAAGAGCACCAATCATTGGACTATACTATATATTTATGTAACATGAATCCCTGCAAACTAGTTACGTCTGTCAATATTTCATTTCTGTACAAAGTAATATTCAGACAGTTGGATTGATACTGATATGCATAGGTACTATTCTATCCAATATCATTATGATATAATGATTCAGTTTACAGAAATTCATATTTATTAATAAGGATGCTACTAGTTATGTTTCTTGTTGTGAGAAAGTAATATAAGAGCAAAAGGGTTTATATTGCATCACATCCAAGGATACAGTCTGTCATAGACAGGGAGTCTTAGTGACAGATCTTGAATCAGTTGGTCAGGTTGAATCCTCTTCCAAGGAACAGAAAAATAATGAGTGATTGTTTTCTGTTAGTGTTCTTCTTTTTGTGAAGTCGTGCAATCAAGCATAAGATATAGTGTTATCCACTATTACAATGGATCTTCATGCCACATTAATCTAATGAAGATGATTCCTTACAGGTATGAGCAGAGGTCAACCAAATGTAGATATTCTGTCACAAGTACACACAAAGGCTTATTTTTTTTATTTCTCATAAAATAGATAATTATCAACTGTTATTAGAAAAAATAGGAATGTAGCTTCTATATGCAATGAAACATGTGAAATACTTGACACGTTATCTTAAATGTTGTTTACTATTTAATTTCTAAAAAGACATTGATACCTATTTTTACTGATGAAATGGAGCTTACAATTGAACTACTCAAGATGGCACAGGCAGGAAGTAAAGAACAGAGAAGTATTAAACCTGAATATATTGTAACTAGGCAATAATTTTGAACAAGTGGAAATTATTTTATTAGCTTTAGAAACCAACACTATGTATAGTACAAGATCATACTATTAAATCATTTGTCTTGATAAAATATTTATCTATGCCATTTTATGATGGAAGTATACACAATCATGTAACATAAAAAATGACTGATAGATACAGGAGGCTGCATATTGTATGCCACTAATGTGTTGGTTGTAAAAAGTTAAGACATGATTATCATTTAAAAGTTTTAAATAATACTGGCCACTTATTTTTTCCTTTGCATACTACACACACACACACACACACACACACACACACAAACACACACACGCACACACACAAACACAAAGGACACATGGATCTTCTCAAATTTAATTATATTTGTTTATTCTAACATTAAAGTCTCAAGGTAGAGGAGAAATAGAAAGTACTCCACTTTGAACCACAGGGTTTTTTTTTCTTCATGAGAAGACATATGACAGTTGATCCTTTCACAGATCCCTTAAGAAATAATTTTTTTTCATTCAGTTGTTCATTCATTGAAAAAATGTTCCTATTTTGTCATGCTTAAATGCTGCTTGGAGATCTAATACACTAAGATTATATTTATATGTCTAAACATGAGAGTTTGTTATTAATATATTTAGACAAAAATGTGTAATGGATTGGGGAAATGTTATGGTGTTTTTAAGAAAGTGGAATGTCCTCAATTTAATATTTATTGAAATGTGGAGTTGGAAAACTAACTAAATGAAGGGTGGAAATCTTTTTAATATTCTTTTCTCTGTAGTTGTGTTTTTATTTATGCTTTCAATGTTTAATCCCCTAAATACAATTTTCTTTTGGAGTTTATTCACTTTTATATCCCAGAACCCACCACTTTCCTTGCCATATAGTAAGTATTCTTCATAAAGTAGTTAAATTAATTGCTTTAGTAAAAATAAATAAGGTAAATGTGATATATTAGTACAAAATCTATGCCAGATGTTTTGCTCTCAGGTAAAATGAGCCCTAAGCCTGTAGCCAGCCTCCAGCAATGAGAGCCATCTAATACTTTGTGTGAGTTCTCAAACCTATGGAAGTCACTCTGCTCTTGGAGCCTTACTTTTCCGAGCAGTTTTCAGCAGCAAGACTTCAACTTTGACTAAATACTTTCAGAATCAAATGAGATAGTGGACACTATGGCTTTAAGAGTCATTTAAACATCTGTGAATATTAGACATCATTAATGCTGCAAATACAAAGAAACTCATCCTTCATACCTTCAGCTGGATTTCTCTAGCATTATTTTAGGACTTGCTTATACTTTATTCATAAAGGTCAAAACTCATTTAAGATGTTAAACTCTTTGAAAGAAAAGTCTGTATTTTCTGTATTTTGAACCCATGGTGCTCAGACAAATGCCACATGTATTATAAAATAACTTTATTTTAATATTTATTAATAAAAATTGATACTATTTTACTTAATTTACCATAGTGATTTGAGTAACTACATAGATACATATTTTTATATTTTCTTTATAATTCTAAACAAATAGAGAAGTCATCCTAAGTAAGAGTAAAAAAAAAAAAAGACATATCATGGTACCATTATTTAAAAGAAAGACTATTGTAAAATTTACAGGATATGTATGTTTGTGTGTGTATGTATGTGTGTGTGTGTGTTTATATGGTTTTTTTTGAGTGTGTGTGTATGAGTGTTTTGTGTATGTACTCTATTACATCTATTACATTACAACAAAAAGTAACTCATAGCTGGAAGCATTTGTTTCAGCTTATACTACCAGGTCACATTGAAGGTAGTCAGGTCATGTCCAAAGATTTGCATCAAGCAGTAGTAGTCAGACTTGAGGTGAAGTTGATTCATTGGTCTCTTATCAGTATCCTGTCTGGTGTTAACAGTCCATTGTTTTACTGAGGAAAAGTTGCATAATGATGATTAGGAAAATGCACTTGCGTTGGATAATACAAAGCTTATCTTTCTACATTTTGAGCACTTTTGTATACTTTTCACTTTTTCCAGTGAAGAAAATTTCCACCATTGTATTAAATGACTACTTACTATGTCAATAGAGTTTGTCTACATGTGAGGTCAGACACGGTGAATTGCCTCAGTCTGCTTTTCTGTATATGTTTGGATTAATCTGGAGCTACAATGTGCTCACCTGTTGGTTGCCATCCACCCCAGCTTCCTCCAGGATCCTTGTTGTCCCATGGGCAGATTCTCATATATTCCAGAAGACATTGTATGAATCTTATCTCTTAAATAGTCCCTATTTGGCTAAAAAAAGTTTCTGACAGCCAATATTTGGGTAGAGAAAGAATGGAAGGCAGGACTTCCTGGTAATAAGAAAGGAACGCTGGGAAGAAGAAGGAGAAGGCCTTTCTTCAGGAGACATGAGAGGAGATGGATGTGACTAGAGGCCTGGAAAGTATAGCTAACCATGAGGCTGCAAAGGGCTAGTGGTGGGATTGCCTTAGATGAGCTAGTCGAGCATCTGCCCAGCTAAAGCCTAAGCTTCGAGATATTTAAAAGTTTTGATGTTTTCCTTTATATAACCTAAGAGCCACCCTGCATCTTAGGCCCTTTCACCAGGAGACATAATACATGGTTCTACAACAGAATCAGAGGAGTTCCCCAGTGTGTAGTTTTTCTTGAAGCTCTGCTTTTTAAGAATTATGGACACTCAATGCCGTTCCGCAGTATCCCTTTTCAAGATTTAATTTCACTTTTTATCTCTTAAATGATCATCTCAAATACTAGACCAAGAATATCTGCTTATCAGTCAAATGTGTCTACGGCTGAACTCTCGGAACAGATTATTGATCTGAAATGGAAAGATACATAGGAAAGATTGTAGTTTTTTCCAAATAGCTCAGTGTTCTTCTTGGGAAAGAAGTTCAAGGCCGTGGAAACATTAAAAAGCTAATGCCAACCCTTACATTATAGTCTTCCAGGATAGTGCATTTCTGATAAGTAGGGACAATGTCCCTTCTGTATAGTCTGGCAGATATGATTCTAAATAAACTTTCAAATATTGGTTTGTGTACCAGAAAATGTTGCCCAACAACTGGTTGCTGCTTAAGAGAATATATTTCTGTTTTAAGTCCCAGGATGAACCCTAGTTCTTAAAGTTAGTGCACAAAATTTGTAGTTGGTAGTACTGGATGTGAGTTATGAATTTCAAAATCACTGACAGTGGCATGTTGTAAAATTTCATTAGATTCTTTTGAAATCATGGCTTCTCCAACTGCAAATTTAATTAAATAAGAATACTTGCCCTAGTTATACAAAAATGTATTGTTCAGAATAAGGGTAGATTCATATTTATTATTTGTATATACATTAGAGAACATTCATAATATGCCAGTTTTCTAAATTGTTGAGTGGCAGTATATGTGTGTTTATTTTTTGTCATAGTCTTCCCCCGTCAGTTGGTAAATGTATCTTTAGTGCAACAACCTTC
The DNA here is from genome assembly GCA_907169655.1 of Acomys percivali. Lineage (NCBI taxonomy): Eukaryota > Metazoa > Chordata > Mammalia > Rodentia > Muridae > Acomys > Acomys percivali. The sequence continues at coordinate 130,310,706 of OU015743.1, forward strand.
TCTTCATGAACTAATAAAACTACTCCCAAAATGATATTTTCTTAGGATTATAGACTATGAACCTATACTAACCATGAAAATCATTTATGAATATTCTATATAGAATGAAGCTAGGAGAGAAGAAAAATCTTTAAGAAAAAGAGATGAAATTAATAATTAATAATTATTCCTCTGGTTCCTCTGGTTCCAAGAAAAAATAAAATAAAGTAAGACAAACAAAAATGCAACACAATGGTTATATACACCAATAGATTTTTTTTGTTGTTGTTATTTTACTTTGTTTTGATTGATGCTTGTTTTCTTGGGGTGAGACAGGAAGAAAGATAATTGGTTATTGTAAATAAGTTGTGCTTGGCCACAAATGAGATCAGAACTAGTCCAGAGTGCCACAGGCCTAGAGCAGAGGGCTAATGGAGTCTACTCTTGTAAAGTAGGCATCTCTCAGAGGTGGTATTGGCAAGGAAATGGTGAAGTTCCAGATTCACTGGAACAGTTCAAGCCCTTGTATCAGTGTCTTGGCCTCTAGCATCCCTTATTTCTGCTCCTTCTGCTTTTGTGCCTTCACAAACTATTTTCCTTTCACCCTTGCATCATCTTTCTTCTCTTGGTCTTCAGCTTGAATATTTCCTTCCTCCTCTTTGATCTCATAGCATAGGCGTTCCATAGAGGATGGCAGTAAGGCTGAGAGGTCTGATTTCTCTTTGTAAATAAAAACATATAATGAGTTTTCTATTATTTGAAAGCAAATAAATCCTGGACAATATACCTAACATTATTATTTTTTAACTATAAAGAAAACCAGTCTAAAAAAATGCCATTATTATCCCAATGATTATCATGATGATGGAAAATGTCTGAACACTTCAAGTTGTGATTTTTCAAAACAAGATTGTGTGATACAAGATGAATTTTGTTACTCATTACTAGTTCTGTCACTAATTAGCTATAGGAACTTGGCCAGGGATCACATTCTCTAACCTTAGAAAGTGAGAAGGATCATGTCCCTAGTTTATAGACCCTGTTAGTGTTGTCAGTTGGCTATTGGCTCTCTCCATAATGTCTATGCATGGAAGGCCTGGTCAGTAGTTGTAGTAGTTTTTGAAGTACTTATGATTCTATGAGGTATGACCTAGTAAAAAGAAGTCCAGCCACTGTGGACAAACCTTCATAGGTGATATTGGAATTTTTGTTTATTACCTTCTTTTTTAAAATTTTATTAATTTATTCGTATTACATCTCGATTGTTAGCCCTTCCCCTGTTTCCTCCCATTCTTCCCTCCCTCCCACTTCTCCCCTTCTCCCGTCCCCTATGTCTGTGATTGAGGGAGACCTCCTCCACCTATATATGCTCTACCCTCTTGCTCCCTCTGCAGCCACTATGAGCTGGGGTGGTTTGTTTCATTACATGCTCCTATCTTTGATATGCTGCTTGGCCATAGGAAAAAGTTAACAAGGATTAAATCATGGAAGTCAAGAGTAAAAATAAACCTTTCTTCCTGCTGCTGATTATATCAGGCATTTTGTCATAGTGAAGGAAACCTGTTAGCTCTCTAATTACATAAGTTGTTGCATATAACCTATTCAAACATCTGGCACCAAGTCTTTCAATTTAGATGTTTTTGAGTCATGGAATATTTTCATATACATAATGGTATATCTTAAGGATCCAGCCCAAGTCCAATAAGAGATTCATTCAAGTTTTAAACATATCCTATATATATATAAATCCTGAAAGTAGTTTTTATATTTTGGGAAAACCTTCATTTTTACTTTGTCTTTCTTCATGAGGTCAGACATAGAACTTTCCTCCTGGATTTGAGATCCCTGGGAAGAGATTTAAATATTGCAGACTCAGAGTTTGAATTATCTTTTGTTTAAGGGTACTCAAATGCTTCATGATGACAGTTATTCCTTGAGATCCACCTGCTTCCTATATTTATTCTTTTCCCATTATGATTCTATGACCAAGGTGGATAATATAAAAACAGAAATCTAAGGATCATTGAATTGCAGTAGAGGGAAAAATAAGCAGACTAGACTTGAGTGACAATCAAAACTGGTTGATCACTGCAGTACTGTAATTAAGCAAGAAAGAGACTTCCTAGGCATCTCTAGCTTCACTTGCTTGCTGGCAGCCATTGGAAATAGGGTCATAAATTTCACTGTGCTTCAGCACCACTGGCCTTACTACATCCCTTGAGAGCTCATCTTCTCCCCACTTATGTGAATTCCTCTGAGGGCAGAGTGGCAGCATGGAGTAGTACAGACATCACCTTAAATCACTAGCTTTCTGTTTCAGTCCAGCTGTTGCCTGTTTCAGAAGCAGCTTGGAGCACTGCATCGTTGCTTTTGAGTAGCTCAGGGACAATGGATGGATGACATGGAATCACACAGATGCTAGGATCCATGTTTGTTTCTCCTCAGTGTATGTTGGATTTTCCTGTTTATCTCTAAATTCAACTCTGGAAGCCATATCATAGGAAATTGGCAAACCTGGCTTGGAGAGAAGGCTTAACAGATAAAAGCAATTGCTGAACAAGAATGAAGACCTCAGTTTATATTACTGGCACTCCCAGTAAAAGTGGATCGTGGACAGTACAAGTAGTAAACATTAAACCCCTACTCTGATCTAGCCAATTGTCAGCACATTCTCCACAGTTATATGGAGAGTGGGGACTGACTTTGACAAGAACTCTGGTGTCCCATATTTGGCTAGCTGCCCTTGGTGCAGAGGCCTGGTGACACTCAAAGAAAGAATAAGCAGGCTACCAAGATGAGACTTGATAGCCTAAGACCATGTCATGGGTGAGGAGGTCCCATCGGTCATAGACCTAGAGGAGGGGAATAGGGTGAAAGCGGGAGCGAGGGGAAACTGGAGGATACAAGTGATGGGATAACTATTGAGTTGTAATCTGAATAAACTAATTAAATAAAAAATAATTTAAAAAGAAATATACATGTGAAATTTCCTACCTGAAGAATAGATCCATATTGATGGCAAATGAATAACTTCTTATGTGATTTAATCGTCACGTGTCTCCATATTTTTAAAGACCTCTTTGCTGATCATTTAAATTCTTGTCAACACACCCATTGTTTTGTTTGAATCAACAGTAAAGACAATATGGTATTTTCTAGAAGGCTTTATTCTTTTGTCTCTCAGAATGTTAGTCAGTAGTAAGAGATATAATGAAAAATAAATAGAAAATTAGAGTTTGTCTCCATCATTTTATTCTCTGATTTTCTTCACATTCTGTCCATATCTAATCTTGGGCTTCACTTCCACTAGCCTGTCCACAGGATTATTGCATTTTCTGGAAAGCAGCAAATTTACCTCTCATTATATTTACTGGTTTAGACATGATACTGGCTTCTTTATCTTGCAATCTTTAAATTGGCTCTGAATCTTCTTGCAAGCTTCTTAGATTTATTTCCCCTCATCTGTTTGATCAGTTAAATTCCCTCAATTTGTAGGGTGGAATATTGTTGCTGTTTTCCTAACTAGTCTCTTACTATGTTGTATCTCTATTGCTGTATAACATATTACCACCAACTTTGAGAGTTCCAACAATACCATTTATAATAACTCAGTCTCTGCTGCTAAAAAATTACAAGCAGGCTCCACTCCATGCTCTGTCTCAGATCTGACAAGATGAATCAAAGTGTTTGCTGAACTTGGTTCCTATCTGGGGCTTTGGGGAAGAATCTTCTTCTGACTCATTTATGTTGCTGAAATAATTTATTTTCTCAATGTCATGAGCCTGAGATCTCAATTTCTACCCCAATATCTCATGTAGCCATATATAGGACTTTTGTGACTTCTCACATGGTCTCCCTTTCCATATTCAAGGCAACAACTACCTGTCCCACCATAATCTTATTCTTCGAATCACTCTGAACTTATATCCAACAATTAACTAAAACTCTCTTCTCTTAAATGGTGGTTGGCTTATTCAAGGATTTATGTGGATAATACAACACCATCTTGCACCTTTATTCAACTGTATGTAAATACAAAACAAAATTTATGATGTAATATGCAAAAACAGCACAGTCACTGGAGGGGTATACTGTAATCAGAGGTTTCATAAAATATAGTAGGACAAATAATTCTGAGTGGCTATTAGTGAAATTCACCATATCCTAGTGATTAATACTATAAGAACCTAATCCTACATTTCCATAATAATGTTAACAATATACTGACATTGTGCCTAGCATTTTGGGGGATGTACATAGATATTATAAATTTTGAAATAGAAAACAGATATTTCTATGACATTGTCTGTGCCTTCACATGACTCTTAAAAACTCAAAAAATCCAGCATATTGTGTGCATGTATATACTAGTGTTTGCATTACATAAACCTTGTCAGAAGAATTGAGTCATGTAACTTAATATGACATTTGAAATTCACTTGAAAAAGTTAAATAATTGATTAAAAATCAGATCTTAGGAGATGTCAGTAATGTACAAATTTGCTTTAAACAAAATTTAAAATGATAAATTGGAAATCCTTAATTTATATATATAAATATTTTTTAATTAATTTATTTATTTTTAATTAATTTATTCTTGTTACATCTCTATGGTTATCCCATCCCTTGTATCCTCCCATTCTCCCCTCCCTCCCATTTTCCCCTTATTCCCCTCCCCTATGACTGTTCCTCAGAGGGATTACCTCCCTCTGTATATGCTCATAGGGTATCAAGTCTCTTCTCAGTGACCTGCTGTCCTTCCTCTGAGTGCCACTAGGTCTCCCCCTCCAGGGGACATAGCCAAATGTGAGGCACCAGAGTACTTGAGAAAGTCAAATCCCTCTCTCCACTCAAGTGTGGAGACTGTCCTGTCCATGGGCTAGATCAGGGTGGGAGAATAGCAATGTAGAAGGATCCAGTGGGTCCTAGAAACCTACAAGTAAAACATTATGATAGGCAGATTTGGGTCATGGGGTCCTGCTCAAACTAAGGCCCTAGCCAAGGACAATACAGGTGGTAAAATTTAAACCCCTACCTTAATTTATATTTTGAAAAACATATTTATCTGGAAGAAAATAAGACACGAGTAGCATATCAAACATTGCTTTTCAAGTTCAATGTATGTTAGCAGTTGAATACAGCTCCTCTGGAAACTAAAAAAAAAAAAGATTGAAGACTAAATTAAAGAAGTGTATTGTTATACTCCACATACGAGACAAGTTTACTTTATACTTTCTGTTACAAACATACCAGGCTTCACATATTATAATTTAAAGAGTGCATCACAAAACATTCACACATTAATGGGAGAAAATTATATGTATGGGATGTATATAAGAACATATGAAATGTTTGATTAAATTAGTCTCAGTAGAAAAACAATTGATGAAAATATTTCCCAGAAGAACTGTGTAAGTTAACTCAGTGTAGCCACTATCAGAAAGCTGGGAGAGGGGAATACGGGGAAAATGGGAGGGAGGGAGGAATGGGAGGATACAAGGGATGGGATAACCATAGAGATGTAACAAGAATAAATTAATAAAATAAAAATAAATTTAAAAAAATAAAATAAAATGAACCTAATTCAAAGATAATGGGAAGTTTATCCCACCTGGCTTTAAAAAAAAAAAGAAAAAGAAAAAAAAAGAAAGCTAGGAGAGGAGTATCAGTAAAGTAGCCCAGTAGTGGTCACATGTTTCCTTTAGGGGTAGAAAAATTTTTTATTAGAGAGTAATGTTGGTTGCACATCACTATGATGTACCCAGTACCATTGACTGAATTTAAAGCTTTAAAATTATTTTAAGTATTTATGTTATATATTTTACACAGGTGACAAAATAAATGTAGATTAAATGCTATGTTTTCAAATACATGTACTTTGGTCCCACATAATAAGTCTAACAGCCTTGAAGTGACTGCTCACACATGATTATTCTCCAAAGACCATTGGAAAGGCTTGTGAAAAATACCTGACATTTTACACTGGAGAATCCTATTGTGAAAATTTAGAGCCATAGTGAATAATTCACCTATTTATCCAGTATTTATGAACCACTTAATTTGCTCCTTGCACTTGGTTATTACTGAACCAGAACACTGACAAATATTTGCAAATAGTTAACCTTGAGGTTTTAGATCTTTATGAGGAGAGACATCCATTCTCCTATCACTGGAGATACTGTTCCAGACCCAATAATGTGTGAACCTAGAATATCGGTTATTTCCACCAGTATTAGGTTCATTAAATATCACAGCTCTAATAAAAAAGAGTAAAATATTCTTCTCTTTCTTCTGGTGCAAATAATACCATGCCAAAATTGATTAGAAACGTTGGAGGAAACACATATTCATTTTCTAAAGTTTCCACTGGTAATGTTTATGTGAGTAATGAAGGCTGCTAAGCAGCCCATATAGCCTGGTGATTTAAAGCATGTGTTAGTTACAATATGGGTTCCGATACAGATTCTATTATTTTCTGTATGTATAACTGGAGCACATTACAATTTTTCATCTCTTGTGCAGGTATCAGTACCTTGAAATAGACTCAGATTATGAGATGTATATCAAGTCTACACTGACCTTCTGAGTTGTCTAAGAATAAGTATTGCTCTTTGCTTTCTTAAGGCCAAGGCACTCCTTGAATCAATATGAACATTTTCTAGGTCAGGATTGTGGCCTTGGGTAAGCCAGACATTGTGTCAAAAGACACTGTATTGTTATAAATGGCTTTTGAACTTGAAGATGTAATGTTACAAGAATCATTAAGTATCTACAATTTAAAACTTCAGAACAAAAAGGGAATTTAAAAAATTACACAAACAGAAGAGGGTCAGGTGTTAATTCTTGATATATCCAATGTTGTAAGAAGATCACAGAGTTGGTATTTGAGCTCAACCATCCTGTCCCTAAAGAGCTCTGTGGCCTTTAACTCTCACCTGAGCACTCCTAACATGCTCACTGCCAGCTCTAGATCAGTGGCTTTCCAACTATATTTCCATAGTCCTAAAAAGGGACATTAGAAATACCAAAGCAGGCAGTGGAAAAGACAGATTTTGGGCTTTTTCCGTCATCAGTTTATTTAATCTAAGTAGAACTGCCTTATCAATTTTGTATGCTAGAAGCACACTTTCTACCTGTGATTCCATGCTTGGTATTGTCCTCTCCCTCAATGAAGTTCAACCTGAAAAGAGTTGATAGGGAGATATGATCTTAATTTTTCCTCCTTTCCCCTTTCCCTTAGATTTTGTTTAGAAGACCTTCATTGGCATGTGCATGGAGGAGCAGCCTGTGTCTGGGGAGGAAGCAGATGGCCAGAGTTAAGGAAATCTTCTATGATGGTCGCAGTGAGCTGTGAGAGTAGAGTGTCCTCATCAGTAAAGCCACCGCATGCTGCAGTCTGCATTGCTGCAGTCAGCTCTCACTGTTCTTTCCCTACATCTGTTTCTCATTACAGGCCCAGTCTCACCCCCAAAACTATTCACACATTGCAGCCAGCCGTAATACCCAGACCACTAATTCATGTGCTGCAAAGTGATGACAGTGTGATTCACCACGGACTCGACCGCAGCCAGCCTAGATTGTTCGGTGCCCACAGCAATGAAATAATTAGCAAACTGTTATTTCTCTTTATTCAACATCATTAAAATCTTTTGCATTTTCCATTCCTGTATTTGAGGCCATACTCTGGAACTTATTACCTTTCATCTGGTCTAGTTCAGTGGCCACTGAGCAGGTCTCTCCACATCCAGAATCTCAAAATCATGCAATACTAGAATTTAAATATTGGTTTTATAGAAGAATCTGGATCATGTATATGTTATGGAGAAAGTACGTTTTCTACCTATTGGTCCGTGTTTTCTTCATTAGCCCATATCAATTGATTTCCCAAGTAAACTAGCAGACACTTCCTCTCTTTTCTCTTATCCAATTATTAGGTGCTTCCACTTTTTACTTATTAAGTATGTGGAGTTTTAAAATTCCGGTAGCATGAAGGGACATGGATATGAAATCCCAACACTAACCAAGAAACTATTTGCAGCTAATACCTCAATAAAGGAAAAAATATTTATTTCTTATTGGGTCAATAGGACATAAACCCCATTACAGGGCAATGTATTGGCCTAGTAGTTGGCCAACACAAAGCCGACTAAAGTATTTGATGTTTGTGGGATTTTTATTTTGCTACATTTTGTGTTCTGTTTTATTTTTTGTTGTTGTGTGTTGCTTGCTTATTGGTTTGAATTTTTACTTTTTTGAGGGGGAATATAATGAAATCATAAAGTTCAGGGCAGATGGAGATGGAGAGTGTTGAGCAGGACTTAAGAATGAGATCAAAACATACAGAATGAAAAAAAATCAAATGAAAAATGTTGAGTTAACACATAAACTGTTCCTGTTGCTCAAAAGCAACTTTTATTTACTGTTAAGGAGACGCTTCATAATTCAGTTCCTTCTTCATGCCTCAGTTATTCCTTTTTTCATTTAAGACTTTCATATATGTTATATGCTCTTTAGATTTTAAACTATCCTGGAAATGCACTAAAATTTCTTTTATATGACTTGAAGATAATTGTTTTTCCTACTTCAGAGAAATCTTTGTATTGAATGTCCTTTCTATGCTTCTTTACACAGTATTTCAAACCAAGCCTACTATTTCTTAAGCTCCTCATTGACATACTATCTTTCCCTCCACATCCAATCATTAATAGGAATGAACAAGAAAGCCATAGTATTCAGGAGAGAGATAAAAAGTATTATGAGTATTTTTACATGTTTCCCAAAATCATGGTCTGATTAACATTTGATAGACATTAATGAGCATAATAATACCACCCCTTATAGATTATATTCTTCAGTTTCTCTATCTGTGTTTGAAGTCCTTCCACACAACTTTGAAATCTATCATAAAATGCTTTAATTTACCCAATCCTGGCCTCAAGGCCAGTATCTTTTATATATATATATTATTTATTCATATTACATCTCAATTATCATCCTATCCTATCCCTTGTATCCTCCCATTCCTCCCTCCCTCCCATTTTCCCTTTACTCCCCTCCCCTATGACTGTGACTGAGGGGACCTCCTTCCCCTGTATATGCTCATAGCAAATGATGTCAAGGAAATGATGCCTAATGATATTCTTCTATGTTCATAGATAGGTGCCTAACCAATTGTCATCAGAAAGGCTTCACCCAGAAACTTATGGAAACAGATGTGGAGGCACACACCCAAAAAGTTCTGGCAAAATTCTTTGGAAGAGAGAGAGGACGGATTGGAGAAGCCAGAGGCATCAAGGACACCACAAGAAAACCCACAGAATCAACTGACCCAGGCCTAGTGCACATATGTTACATTTGTATAGCTTGGTCTTCCTGTGGAACTCTTAACAGCACTAGTGAGAGCTATTTCTGACACTGTTGCTTGCTTTTAGGACCTTTTCCTCCTACTGGGATCATGGGAGACTTCCCCTTTTCTGAAGAGAAAAAGAGGAGTAGATGGGAGGTTGTGGTGGAGGCAAAGTGGGTGAAGGGACTGGGATAAGTGAAGGGATGGAAAAATAGTTGTGATGTAAAAATAAATAAATAAAATATCTAATGCCATCTCATTTCTAACAGAGATACAAAATCTTATTGAATAGTGTACCTTCTATTCTTTTCCTTCCAGATTTGTTTATTGGGTGAATTATTTCAATTATGCCATCCAAGTATGATTTTGTTTCATGAAAAAAATAATTATATTTAATTTCCAAAGAGTGTAAAAGTATAAAATTTCAAGTAAGTTATCAATTAGGTCAGAAAGATAAGTGTTTGGTACAGAAAAGTAGGGTTTTTCAATTGTGACTTAAATAACACTTTCTTGTGTTGCATGGTGTTATCTTTTTCTCCATATTATGATTTATTGGATGAGGTTTGGGAGCAATAATAGCATGTGCTCTAAGAAACTTTTCCCATAGTCTCAGAGCCCTGGAGTGTACACTATTTTCTCTGTATGAACCATGTTCCTATACAGCTCTAAAAAAACTAGAGAAACCAGGACACAGATTAGACAAATAATGGCTTGGCATTCCATAGATCAAGTATCAAAACAGATTGAAATTACTGGCATTTGAGATGTAATGTGGAGAAACCCAACTGAGCTAGGAGGTGGTTCGTTGACAGCTTGGAGCTGCCTGGCTGGCTGCCTGGACCAGATGGGGCCCATGGTGGATGGCCTTCTTTTTAAGGCAATAGAGCATGGAGTGGCTGCAGACAGAGGATTCTTCTGTCAATAATACAGTCAGTGTCAGCTGCCTGCCTTCATCTAGTCAGTGCAGCTTTCCATGTAAGCACAAGCTGCCTCCCCAGAGGGTTCTGCTGAAGAGTCCCTAGTAAAAACACCATTATGATTCATACAAATATACTATACTTTACAAAACCATTTCAATAAGCTGTCTCATATTAAGTCTTTTAAAGAATATTTTCAACACATCAAAAATGAGAACACTAAAGGAAATACACTCATTCAAACAAGGTCACTTGAAAATTGCTGATTCGGTATGTAGATATTAGCATGTAGATATTCAAAGTCTGAATTAATCTTTCATTTGCAGAAATGAGGGCCACTAATCATAAGGGTGATGACACTGAAAAAAAGGGAGTTATATATTGATACAAAGCATTAAAAGCCCAAAGAAGGACATTTCAGAGTTGCTCATGGTTATTTAAATGTAGGGTTAAATTAGGTATAAGCCCTCTCCAAAATCAGAATCGGTATCACTTCAGTAACTATATTAGTTCAAGCCAGGAAGAAAAAAATGACAGAGCTTGACACATATAGCCTATGGAAACTCACAAAAATAATGAGAACAAAATTATATTTTATATTTTAAAATACTGGCTATCAAAATGAGGGTTTCCCACATGCTGGATAATTACTATATCAGAAAGCTACGTTTTTAGTCTGCACTTCACTTTTCAGTCTGAAGCAATGTCTTAGTAAATTTTTCAGGCTGGCTTTGATCTCACTTTGTAGACTAGGAAGGCTCTGAATTCGTGATCATTGCATATCAGTGCTGATTATCTGGTTTCACAGACATGGACAATCATCCCAGTGACAAAGTCATTCTTTTAAGTGGCTTAAAGGATTTTGCCTCAATAAAGTAAATAATGTTGTTTATATTTTCTTGGTTTCTTGGTTTTGTTTGGAGTTTTTAGTCTGGCAGATCAAAAGGGGTCATGACTTTCTTCTCATGTCCCCCTCGAATACGTCTTCCACATGACTGCTTGCCCCTATAAAGATAAGATCAACTATTGGTGGACCCAGCTGTTAAGTTTATTAATATTTGCCAAGATTAACCATTAGGCATCTGAATGATGTTCTAGACAAATCAAGTTCTTCGAAGACTATAAAAGGTAATCAATATTTCAGGGAGAAAAATACCATTCAGAATAGTGCAGATATCTCAAATAGAATTTATATGGGGACACATTCTTTTTTCATGTTTAGAAGATTAAAGTTGCTAAACATTCTGGAAGAAAATAATTCAAAATGGAATTTATATTTACTGTGTGTGATATTATCTTAGCAAATATGTGACTATTAAGCATCAGTTTGTTCACTGTGAGGTGGAAAGAATATAGTTCTACTTAAAGTAATACATTAAGAAGGATTGGAAGAATAAGGAGGCTGCTTTACCATTTAAGAATATCTTCTTGCTTGATCTGTCATGTATGGTAACATAGATTTGGAAACTAATTCACTGGACCTGGGGAATTAAGGACAGATGATCTACTTGAGTGTTAAAGGGGTCACTAACTGAACCATCTGCATTTAAACGGGTTCAAAGGCAGAGAGCCTATGAAGTAAAGTAGTATGCTGTCTGATTTTAAGCAGAATGAAGAGAAAATATTTCATCTATCTTTTGCTAAATTAAGAATTTAAAAAACTCTCTCATAGATATTTCCCTAAAGTGATTGTTTATCACCCCCACAGGAATGTCTAATCTATTGATACTGTTGTAATCTTTCGATTACAAATCTTTTGATACATTGCAAATGTGTTGGGTTGCATTCAGACCTATCCTGGGATACATATTGTCCCAGATTTGCAAGTTGGACACATTTGGTAGGGAGTGTCCAAAGCTAATGCATTGCTAAAGTGATATAATTTAACATGAAGTTTCAGATACATAGCTGTTAAAAGCTCTCCTATGTTTGGACACTGAAGCTAGTGCCTTTTTGTGAGGCTATGAGTCTTATTCTCAAAAAGAGCATCTATCCTATACCAATTTGGTTAACATTTTAGCCTCAGTGGTCCATATCACTCTGTGCCCATAGCTAAGGTAATGAGGAACCAGTTTTAAAATAGGGCCATGTGATTCTGTTCTTTTCCCTTATGGACTGAGTTATAAATTGATACATAGAAAACTTATACACTTTAAAAATCTTTATGTTTCAAGGTAACTTGATAGAAACAGTATAAAATAAAAATGGAAAGACAATTTTAACTTCAAAATTCTTATGTTCAAATGACAACTGAAAATACTCATTATATGTAAGTATCGTGTGTATGTGTGTGTGTGTGTGTGTGTTTGTGTGTGTGTGTGTGTGTGTTAAATACAGAATGGGGAAAAATAGAGAACTGATAAGTCAGAGTATAGTTAAAAGACATATAGAACCACTCTGAACGTCCTAGTCTTTAATACACTGTCAACAAAACAAACAAACAAACAAGCCAATCTGTTTTCAGCTTGATTTCAGAGTTTGTGCACACAACTGGTGTGGTTAGTATTTTTCAACTGTCCTTGTTGGGGCACAGTGTGTTCTGTCAGAGCTATTTGTTAAATTTCTAGTAATTCTGCAAGCTTCTGACAGCTCATTAATAGGTTAAAATTTTCCATGTTGGAGTTATTTACTACATAGAAATCAAGAAATGCCACAAATCAATATTCCTCCTACATCTAGAGACTCATGGCTATGAAATGATTGGCCTAATGTAGGATGGAAAAAGAAATTGTGTTTTTTCTCTCCCTCACTCACTTAATGTATTGAGTTTCTAGAGACAGATTTGTTCCTTAGTTTATCAGGATTTCAAGATATCCTGTGGCCTTCATTTGGATAATGAGATCCTGTTGTTCAATCAGACAAGAAACAGAAAAGAATTTTTTGAGAATAGTGGTTAAAGAACAGTATATTTTGATATGCAATTGTTTATATGTAGGAGCTAGCTATTAAATAATACAAGTAGTAAACATCGAACCCCAACTCTGATCTACCCAATGGATGAGACATTCTCCACAGTTATGTGGAAAATGGGGACTGACTCTGACATGAACTCTGGTGCCCCATATTTGAATGCCTTCCCTTGGTAGGAAGGCCTGATGGCCCTCAAAGAAAGAATAAGCAGGCTACCAAGATGAGACTTGAAAGCCTATGACCATATAGTGGGGGAGGAGGTCCCCCAGGTCTTAGACTTAGGGGAGGGGAATAGGGTGAAAGCGGGAGGGAGGGAGGAATGGGGGGATTCAAGAAATGGGATAACAATTGAGTTGTAATCTGAATAAATTAATAAAATTAAAATTTTTAAAAACTTGAAAAGTAGGCCATAATACAAATAGCCCCAGAGGTTAGGTATACAGTAAGGGGTTGGGGCAGGAATTTCTAGCAAGGGAATTGAATAGGTAGCTATGAATGGATTGTGGGAGTAGAAGGGGTGGATCAAATGGAAATGGGAGAGAAAAGGGGATGAGGGAAAGAGTATGGGAAGGGATAGCTAAAAGTAAAAACCATTTAAATGGTTATATGGAAACCCAACATGTAGAAACATCCTAAAAATATATACGTATATGGGCTGATCTAAATGGAGTCAACAAATGGGGGAGATGGCCACCTTCAGTTCTTGCAAGGGGTTTTATCTAATAGAGTTAGTTGTTAGCCAAAAGGGGGCTATTGAAACTCCAAAATTCAGGTTGTTGCCACTTGGTTGTATTTCAAGAAATGATAAGGCCCCATTGATAAAGACAAGACCTACATAAATCATTGAATATGGAGAAGTAGAGCTGGTGCCTGCCTAATGCCTTCACCTTAGTTCAGAGTACAATCATGTACTTTACATGGTACCAAAAGGAAAAAGGTGTACAACAAACCAGTTCCAAACCTTTGTTCTCCAATGGGAACGTGCATGCAAAATGCACTAATGCAAGAGTGGCACAAATCCTGTGAGAATGTCCCAATGCTGAGTGGATTCAAAGCCCACTCCATGAGATGGAGCCCATCCCTAACACTGCTTGAGTGACTAGGAGCCTAAGACTAGATACACTAGGGAACTAGGTAAAAACAAGTACTACTCTTCTGCTAAGGGAATACAGCAGGAAAATGATACCTAACAATATTCTGCTATACTCATAGATTAGTGTCTTGCTCAGCCATCATCAGAGAAGCTTCCTCCTGCAGCAGATGGGAACAAATACATACGTGCAGAGCTGGACCATGTGCGGAGTGTGATAGACACTGGAATACTCATATGTCTCTATCAATTCTCCCTCCTCAATGCTTAAGGAACTGTGAGGAAGAGGAGGCAGAGAGATTGTAAGAGCCAGAGGATGTGGAATCCACCAAGGGCACAAGGCCTTCTAAACATAGCTGGATTCGTGCACATATGAACTCACACAGACTGGCAGTACACACACAGTGCCTGCACAGGTCTGAGTCTGTTGAGGTCACAGTGTTGTGAGATAAAGTGCACAAAAAACCACAATCCTAACACAGAAACGATTTGCAACATCCAAATAAAAGACTGATTTCTAAAATAGAGTATCATGCAGGATACAAACCATTCTTAAGATCAGGCTCCATGGCCATCAGTACATTGCCAACAGAAAACAAGCTCAGTTGTATTTTTAGAGATGTCTTTTGTCTCATAATGTTTTGTTTAGACATTTTTTTCTCCCCCTACAGGTCTTTTGCTTATATATTACCATTTCCAATTTTGTGTTTGTACGGAATTTTTGTGCTTGCTAATCTGTGTGTCTCCAAGTCTATATGTTTCTTAGGCTTTCATTTTTGTTTGTTTGTTTGATTTATTTGTAAAAATTTTTTGTTTGTTTTGTTCTATTCAGGCTTGTTTTTATTTATTTTATTATTCATAGATTCGTATTTGTTTTCTAAAGAGAGCAAGAAAGGGTATGTATTTGGGTAGGTGGGGAGCTGGGGGGTTCCTAGCAGATTTTAAGGTAGTGGAACCTTAATTAGAAAGTAGTTCATGACAAAATCTGTTTTTAATGAAAACAAATAGTGTAATTATTTTTTTAAAAGAGTGTATTTTGGAAAAATGTTTTTTATTTTGATTTTTGTTTTGTTTTGTTTTGTGTGGTATGTGTGTGTGTGTGTGTATGTGTGTGTGTGTGTGTGTGTGTGTGTGTGTGTGTGTATGTAATTAGCAAAATACCTGACTACAGATGCCTTTGTCATTTGCTCTAATGAGAGGTGAAATGTTGCTTCTTCATCTCTTTGGATCTGGTTCCTAAAATGCTTATTGAAGGGACATTATACTAGAAAAAGAGATGGTCATTAAGAGCATTAATAACTTTCCCCTCATTGAACAATCACATTTAGACTGTTTCCTGGTAGTAAGTAACTGTAATCCTCTAAACCAAGCTTTGAGACAGTGCTCTCTTTGCAGACTCCGTTGAATTTCTGTACAAAATCCAACATTAGTCCCTAGCCGTAGGTAGGGCATCATGGAGTTTCAGCCCAATACATCCGTAGATGACTTCAGAACTCGCCAGTGTTATATGAAGCAGAAGCACATCCAGGTTGAGCCTAGCATTCCACAGAATTGTCAGAGAAAACGAGTTGGTGCTTATTTTCATAGATAAACCTCTGCGGTGGTTCCTGTGCTATTATATGTAATTGAAGCAACTGAGAATTGTCGCATTTCAAGTCCTGGTTTGAAAACTGTTCTAGTTAAAAAACTTGGTTTTACACACAAAGAAATGGATATTTTATTTGGTGTGAAACATTTTATGTAAGAATACACGTAATGTGAATTTATTAGTTGTGGTTCTCTAGAAAAATAAAACCTATAGAATGTATATATATATATATATATATATATATATATATATATATATATATATGCAATGAAGTGGCTAGATTGGCTGGCGTACATGATACTCACCTGGTAGACAACAATGGCTGCCTGTGTTAGGAGTCTGCCTCAGTCGGCCTATATGTGATGTCATTGCCTAGCTTCCATGGGTCATGGCCCAGCCTAGCATATAAAAGGACAGACCCACCTTGCCTCTAGCTCTTCTCTCTCACTCTTCCTCTCTCTCTCTCTCTCTCTCTCTCTCTCTCTCTCTCTCTCTCTCTCTCTCTTCTCTCTGTCTGCCCCTGCAACTTTCCTTCTCTCCCCCATTTTCATTTAATACACCTCATATAATCTAATATATATTGCCTTATAGCTTATTATCTTGTATCTTATCATCTTATTATTAACTGGTGGCTTATATGGTGAAGGCTCTTCTAGAATTGCCTTAAGTCTGGAATCCTTTTCTACCAAACTCATTTTATCTAACACACCACAAAAATTTTTCTTCTGTTCCAAACTTCATTATAAACCTCCATCCATTCCAGTCTGTACCCATCACTGCCCTGCCTTCAGACCTAGATTCTATGCTGAGGTAAATTTCTGCTGCTCTGATCTCTCCCGGAGTGCAGCACATAATGCAGGTGATTTGCTCTGCCAGTGGCTGCACCCCTCCCCCGCCCAAAAGCTGTTTGTTGTATACTTGGCGGACTTCCACTGGCTTGAACTCAGAGTAATCTGGCTGCTTTCTGAATGCCCGCCATGAAATCACCATTGTTCCCGACAGACTGTTGTTGGTTAGCAAATGCCCACCGCATTGTGTGACTGATTTTGGGTCCCTCTGGTGCGAGAGTGACTTTGAGCAGGCCACGCTTCACCAACCACGCACAATACATAGGTGATTCCTTCAACCAGCACGGCTGCAGCCCCATGAGTCACTGATCACCCAGACACTTGCTCCTACTGATCTTCCTGGTCTGGGACCCTAGTAGCCTCGGGCTCTGGAGGTTTTAAGGACTGATCTTGGGGACAGCTTGGCCACTCCTGCCGCACTAGCAGCATTTAGGGTGCACAGAGCCTGGACAGAAAGGGGTCAGCAGAGAACCCTTAGCTATCGGTTGCCTCAGCGCTTCCACAGATGCTGAAACACTGCACTCTGCCACCCTGAGTCACAACAGTTTGATAACATCTTCAAAATCTGCCCACCACTTGTTGCCCACAAGTGGAAGACACAATATTGGTTCAGGATAGAGGAGGTAAAGCCTTTGTCCTCGATACCATGTGACCACCACCTGCCTCCTGCTGCTGCCCTGGCTCCTCTGCCTTTCCCACAGCAGGTCTGCTAGAAGGCACAGGAGATGCCCTTGCTCAATCACTACCCCTATACCTGAAGTCCTGCCTGCCTGCAGGCTGGCCAGGAAAGACCAAGGGTACAGTCTTCATCCACCAGTGTGATGAGCTCCAGGACTCCTGACTGGCAACTGGCAGATGCAATTGCTTACTAAATCCCTTGCTAAGCAAGTCAGATAGACCATGCTTTCTACTAAAAAACAAAAAAACAAAATACAAAAAAACAAAAACAAAACAAAAAACAAAAACAAAAACAAAACAAAACAAAACAAAAAAACAACAAAACAAAAAAAACTTGCCTCATTTAAGACTGTAAATTCCAACTCTTAAAAATAAAAATTCTGATTTCTTTTCCTGTACTAAACTCTTATCTAATGATTTATAATTTGTTTCCTGGATGTAATGTATAGACCATATGAAATAAAATATCTTAATCGAAATTAACCTCTGTTTATCTCCTTTTAGACAAAGGAACCAACAAGTCTCATTTTATTGTTCCTTGGCTCTAAGTATTTCTTATTTCAAGATTATGTTTTCACCCTCATCCAAGATGTTTTTGTTTCTAATGTATGTCTTTACTAATTGCTAGACAATTAAATAAATACTGTTCCTCCTGCCACAAACTACTCTGGATTCAACTACAGGCTTCCAGGCTAATGGTTTTGATACGGTTTTTAAATTTTCTACAATGTTCTGTTGTATTAACATTCATTTGTTTGTGATGTTAAAACTGAAATCACTGCCTTAAAACATGTTTAGTCTTATTTTCTAAATGTGATGTTATTGATCATACAAAAAAGTACTGCTAGTTTTTGAATTGTGCTTATGTTCTTAATGTTTCAAGTTAACAGGGATAAAACCTAAAGTCTTAATCTTTATGTATTGGGATGAACAATAAATAAAGTTTGTTTATCTAAATATTCTTTTTTTAAAATTTTTTTATTTAATTAATTTATTCTTGTTACATCTCAATGGTTATCCCCTCCCTTGTATCCTCCCATTCTTCCCTCCCTCCCATTTTCCCCTTATTCCCCTCCCCTATGACTGTTCCTGAGAGGGATTACCTCCCCCTGTATATGCTCATAGGGTATCAAGTCTATTCTCAGTGACCTGCTGTCCTTCCTTTAAGTGCCACCAGGTCTCGCCCTCCAGGGGACATCGTCAAATGTGAGGCACCAGAGTACGTGAGAAAGTCATATCCCACTCTCCACTCAAGTGTGGAGACTGTTCTGATCATAGGCTAGATCTGGGTAGGGGTTTAAAGTTTACTGCCTGTATTGTCTTTGGCTGGTGCCTTAGTTTGAGCGGGACCCCTTGGCCCAAATCTGCCTATCATAATGCTCTACTTGTAGGTTTCTATGACTCTCTGGATCCTTCTACTTTGCTATTCTCACATAGTTCTCTCATCTAGAGTCCCAGTAGGGTGTCCTCCCCTCTGTCCCAGTTTCCTGATAAGTGAAGGCTTTCGTGGGACATGCCCCTTGGGCTAGTATGCAGATATAAGTAAGTATATACCATTTGAGTCTTTCTGCTTCTGGGTTAACTCACTCATTATGATCATTTCTAGCTCAATCCATTTATCTACAAATTTCGGGAATTCCTTGTTTTTAATAGCTGAGTAGTATTCCATAGTGTATATGTACCACAGTTTCTTTATCCATTCTTCTACTGAGGGACATTTAGGCTGTTTCCATGATCTGGCTATTATGAATAAGGCTGCTATGAACATGGTTGAGCAAATTTTCTTGTTGTGTGGTGGGGCATCTTCTGGGTATATTCCAAGGAGTGGAATAGCTGGGTCTTGAGGAAGCCCTATTCCCAGTTTTCTGAGATAGCACCAGCTAGATTTCCAAAGTGGTTGTACTAGTTTGCATTCCCGCCAGCAATGAAGGAGTGTTCCTCTCTCTCCACATCCTCAAAAAAGTCTGTAGCCTTCCTATACACAAATGACAAGCTTGCAGAGGAAGAAATTAGGAAAGCCATATCTAAATATTCTTAAGATAAACTTCGGTCTTGCTGCCATCTTAACTACAAGTCTGAGGAAGTTTCTTAAACACACATATAGGAAGCAAATGGTAAAAGTAGTATAACTCCTTAACCTCATAATATGGCTACACAGTTACACTGCCAACTTCTATCATGCAAGGTTTCTGATACCTTCCCTGCCCTCTTTATATACAGGAGACCAAACTTTAAACTTCATTCCTAAAGCAACTGTCAGGTCTAGATACAGTCTATCATGTTACCAAGCTTCTTTTAGCTAAAGGACAGTGATTACTTAGAACAATTTCACCTATATCTTAATTCTTCCAGAAAAATGTTTTATGAATGTTGAAGGGTCCAATAAGGTGTTTTAAGGTTGATACATATAATTTAAGAATGTTAGAAGGTCTAAGAAAGTGTTCCAAGAAGGTGTTTTAAGATTGATATGAATACTAGAGGGTGTAAGAAGGTGTTTTAAGGTTGATACATGCGAATTATAAATCTTAGAAGGTGTAGGAGTGTGTTTTAAGTTGGTAAATGCAAGTTATGAAGGTCAACATGTCTAAAAGGATGCTTTATTTCTTCTGGTTCTTATGCTATTGTTATATTAACTGTTCAGAGTATTGACACTGATCAATAGAGTTCTGATTTCCTAAACCAACTATGGTAAAGCATTCCACTGCATGATCCTGTACCATCACTCCAGGCTCAAGATTTTAATAAAGCTGAAACGTTGTGCTCAAGACCTGGGACTATCAGCTCCAGGTTCTCCCAGCACTCCTTGGTCCCTATCTGCTTCAGGACATGGATGACATACCCTGTTCTCTACCCCGAATTTTTAAGACAAAGTTTTTCCTTCACCTTCACTATATAATCTGGACATTTTGTTGCTATTGCTTTTTTCTCTCTTCCTTTTCCCCTTACATGGCAGCCAAAAGCTGCTTCCAATGAACCTACATTCATACATTTTAACTTAGCTTATATAAAAACAATCCAATATCTCTCATTTTTTAAATTTAAATTTTATTAATTTATTCAGATTACAACTCAATTGTTATCCCATCACTTGTATCCTCCCCTTCCTCCCTCCCTCCTGCTTTTACACTATTCCCATCCCCTAGGTCTAAGACCAAGGGGGATCTCTTCCCTCACTATATGGTCATAGGCTATCAAGTCTCATCTTGGTAGCCTGCTTATTCTTTCTTTGAGTGCCAGCGGTCTAATATGGAGCACAAGAGTTCATGTCAGAGTCAGTCCCTACTCTTCACATAACAATGAAGAATGTCCTGTCCATTGTGTAGATAAGAGTAGGGGCTCGGTGTTTTAATTACATGAAAAGGGAGGAATGTTAGGGTTCTACTTCAGTCCATCTACCTGTGATGTCATTGCCTACCTGCCATGGAGGCATGGCACCACCCAGTATATAAAAGGACATACCTACCTTGCCCCTCTCTCTAACCTCTTTCTTTCTTCCTCTGTCTCTGTCTTTGTCTCTCTCCCTCTCTGGAGTATGCCTCCTTAATTTCCTTCCCCCCCTCCCCATGTTCATTTAATTAACTCTTCATCTAATTTAATATATGTTGCCTGGCATCTTATTATTTTATTTTATTATTTTTAACCATTAATGTCTGTACACTGGAGAAACAGAGAATCAGTTAAATAACTCCATTCATGATGATGCATTCCAGAACAGCCCCAATATGGTAATGAGAGTTGGAGGAATCTTACAGAGCCACAACATAGGACTATAGTCCACATTTGGAAGGCTAAACAAGCTGGGTTTTCATTATCAGCAGAAGACAGCAGGAGCAGCAGAGTAGATACAATTACGAACAGAGGTTAAAGACAGCCAAATAATAAAGCAACATGTTTTTTTCTTGAATCTCCTTATATGTAAGACCTCAACGAAAGGTTCCGATCATTTTGAGGAAGGGTGTTTCAAGTTACTACTTCTAGGAAGTACACAGATGAGCACACAGACACACACACACACACACACACACACACACACACATACACACACAGTGTCTTTAGGTTGTTTTTGATACAATCAAACTTTCAGCTAAGATTATGCATCACAATGAGGGAATCCTATGTTTTACAAATCCAATTTATTATGCTATCCTTTTCATTTGAATCCTTTGATACTTCTACTTCATTCTCTGCAATTTCTGTATTATTTTAGTACATTTTATTTTGTTTCAACTCTTCTGCTTTAAGCTTCTCTTGCAAGTTTGTCCATGCACAAAAAGTGTTAGGATTCTAACATGTATTCATCATCTCTGACTGTAGCATTTAATGTACTGCTAGACACATTTTGAGTAAGCATATTACTCAAGAAGAGTTCTTCATAAATTATTCTGTCTTCAGTATCTCAAGCAACATGTGGCTTAGTAGATTCATTCATCATTAGATGTTTAGTAAGTATCTCATTAGATTTGTTACATGTGTAAATATATTGAAAATTACTTAGAGTTTTTTAAAGAAAGAAAAGCAGGCTAGGTGGTTCTGGTTAGAAGACTTGGCACATGATGTTCTTAAAGAGGATTCAAGTTAAGATTTCAGGTCTACAAATATAGAGAACCACAACTAGACATGACAGAGAGGGAGGGAGGGAAGGAGAGAGAGAGAGAGAGAGAGAGAGAGAGAGAGAGAGAGAGAGAGAGAGAAGGAGGCAGAGATGGACATACAGTCAGGGAGACAGAGAGAGAGACCTCTTGGAACATTCAGCTCTAAATGGCATGTTTTCACCTGTTTTCTTTCTTCAATGATCAGGGAGCCCTGTTGAGGAGGAGGTAGAGTGAGTATAAAAACAAAAAGGGATGAAGGACATCAGGGGAACAAAGTCCTCTAAATCAACCAAGCAAAGCTCATATGAACTCATAGAAATTAAAACAGGAACTCCAGCCTCTTCGTGGTTCTGCAAGAGGTCCTCACTGTGTATTTTATGACATTAAATTCAGTGTTTCTATAGGATCCTTGAGTATATGAATCAATGGGTCTCTGACTCTTATGCCTTCTCTTGGGTTCTTTTTCTTCTGTTTGTTTGCTTTGTCCAATGGGTTTTGCTTTACCTTTTATTTTGTTGCATTTTGTTTTTTAGCTTTTAGAAACCTGCCCTTTTCTAGGTAGAGGGGGTAGATCCAGATGGGAGGGAAGGTGGGGAGAAACTTGGAAGAGTAGAAGGAGAGGAATCAAGACATATTTTATGACAAATTAACATACTTTTAATGAAAGACAAAAACAAAAGAGTTTGGTTCCACATTTCAATGTCAGGTGACGACAACTGCCTGTAACTCCAGTCTAGGACATCTCTGGCTTCCACGTCATCATCATTCACTTGCACATACCCTCACTGGGAAACTTCTCAAACACACTCGTAGACACACACACACAACACACACACACACACACATTTAAATCATTAAACATAAGCATTTTAAAGAAAATATGAAAGTACAAATTCACTATTACCCCATATTCAGACAATGATGAAAACTTAAAGCAGCATATGCTTTTTTGTGGAAAACTTGAAAAAAATCTATCCCATGAAATATGTACCAAAGCACAATGCATAAATATTTACACAAAAATATCATCACACTTTCTATAAAATGATTTCTGAATCATGAAAGAAGGACTAAGAGTCCATTTCCAACCAGAAAAATTTAGGAAAGTTTTTTTGTCCATCAATAACTCAAAACTGAAATGAAAAACTCATATGTCAGTGTTGACAGCTGACTGGGCCTCCATGAAGGATTAACTCCTACTAGGCCCCACAGTGGGAAATCAGCAGGAAAAAGCATATAAATTGCACCAGCCCAGGAAAAATTGCTCTTAAATTGTGGCTGACTCCATCACAGTGTAGAATAGCTCACATCTATGTGCAAGGAGGTTTTCTAATTCTTTTTATTATTCACATGTTGAATAAAAACTCACCCCTTTCAAATTTCCAGACAATTAAGTTCAAATTTCCTTCATGATATTTGTCTTAACTTACTTCATCCTACTTGAGGCATTCCATATTTTAAAACATTAATGGTGCTTATATAAATGTGTGCTTTGCTTACTTTTAATTGAAATGTATTATAACTCATTAAATGTTCACTGTGTCAGGCATCATTGAGGAATATTAACCTACTTAATCTTCTCATAAATTCTGGAACTTTAATGAATGAAGACACCTTAGGAAAATAAAGTTATAAAATTTGATCAGTGTATTCTGTCAGTAAGTTCCTATAATAATCATCATTTACTTAGAGTCCATTCCCTGGTGCATAATTTTATGTCTAAATGCTATAAAGTATCTGCAAACCATGAGCCCCAGTATTTTATCCAGTATCAATAAATGCCAATTCCAACTTCAAAA
>OU015743.1:130337360-130381072 GCA_907169655.1 Acomys percivali
TTTCTTTCTTTCTTTCTTTCTTTCTTTCTTTCTTTCTTTCTTTCTTTCTTTCTTTACTTTACATCTCAAACATACCCTCCTCCCTCCTCTCCTCATGGTGTCAGTCTCCCTCCCTTTTCCTCCTTCCCCTTTTCTTTCCTCTCAGAAAAGGAGAGCCCACTCTATCCAACCCCAGTACATCAAGTCTCATAAGGACTGAATACTTCCTCTTCCATGGAGGCCTGTCATGAGAGGACAATGACCAAAAAGCAAACAACAGGGTGTTTGTCATAAAAACTCCTGCTCCACTCAGTAGGAGACCCACAGGAAGACCAAGGTGCCCATCTGGTAAATATGTGTAGGCAGACCTAGGTTCAGTGCATGCATGGCCCTTTGGTCGTGCTTCTGTCTTCCCAAACCTCTGTGAGACCAGGGTAGGTGGCTCTGATAGTTTTTGTATGGAGATCCTGTTCTCTATGGGTCCTCCCCTGCCCTACTCCCATCATCACCACACTCTTGTACTCAGCATCTATTTGATCAATTGCTGGGTGGAACCTCTCAATGGACAGCTGTGCTAATCTTCTGTCTGCAAGCATAGTAGAGTATTCTTAATTGTGTCATGGGATTCAGGTTGGACCAGGTATTGGTTGGTCATTCTCTCTGTCTTTGCTCTATCTTTGTCCCTGCACATCTTCTAGGAAAAGTATATTTTATGTTAAAGTTTTAGTGGGTAGATTTGTGTTCCCTTAAATACAATACACTAGAAGTACTGTCTGGTTCAAGGGTGGCCTCTTCAGTCTCCATGACCCCACTAGTAGAAGTATCAGCTAGAGTTTCCACCATATTCTCCCTGGAACCTACTCTGTTGTAGGTCTTAAACTTGTCTCAGAGATACCCAACCCATGTTTTCCTTCTGCAAGAACTATGTCCTCTCACCTCTACTCTTCCCATATCTGGTCCCACCTTCATTTCCCTCAGCACTCCCTCTCCTATCCTGATTCCCCTTTTTAACTATTTCCACTGTCTATTCTAATTATCCTTCTGAGTGGGATTCAAACATCCTCCCTTGAGCTCTCCTTGTTACTTACCTTCTTTGAGTCTATGAAATGTGTGGATATCCTGTACTGTATGGCTAATATATACATATAGGTGAGTACATTTCATGTGTGTCTTTCTGGGACTGCAGTATTTCATTCAGTGTGATCTTTTCTAGTTCTATCCACTTGCCTACAAATTGCAGTTTCTTTTTTTTTTTCAATAGTTGCCTAGTATTCCATTGTGTAAATATACCACAACCACATTATCTTTACCCATTCTTTGATTGAAGAACAGATAGGTTGTTTCAAATTTCTGGGTATTATGAATAAAGCTTTAATGAACATAGTTGAACAGGTATCATTGTGGTTTGTAAGATGAAGCATCTTGAGTATATGCCCAGGAGTGGTATAGCTGGGTCTTGAGGTAGAACTATTTCCTATTTTCTGAGAAAGTACCAGATATTTCTGAAGTAGTTGTTCAAGTTTGTACTCCCACCAGCAATGGAAGAGGGTTCCAGTATGTCACTTGAGTTTTGATCTTAGCCACTCTGACAATTGTAAGATGAAATCACAGAATTGATTTGATTTTAATTTTGCTGATGACTGATGACTTTGAACATTTCTTATTTACTATTTATATAGTATTGTGACTGCATGTATGCCTGCACACTACAAGAAGGCACCAGATCTCATTGCAGGTGGTCTGTGAGCCAACATGTGGTTACAGTTAATTGAACGTGGGACCTTATGTAAGAGAAGATCGTGCTCTCAACTTCTGTGCCATCTCTCCAGCCCTATTTTGAACATTTATTTAAGTTCTTCTCAGTGATTCATCCCCAGGAATACCCAGCAAGCATGAATATATTTTCTTTACACATTCAGTTGAGGGACATCTATATTGTATACAGCTTCTGGATATTATGAATAAATCTGCTATAAATATACTTGAGCAAGTGTACTTGTGTTTTGGTGAAGAATCTTTTGGTATATGCCCAGGAGTGTTACAGCTGAGTGTTGAAGCACATATATTCCCAATTTTCTGAGAAACCTCCAGATTGATTTCCAAAGTTGTTGTACAAGTTTGTAATCCTACAAGCTATAGAAGAGGGTATCCCTTTCTCCACATCCTCTCAGGCATGTGCGGCCACTTGAGTTTTTGATGATAGCCATTCTGACAAGTGTAAGATGGAATCTCAGAGTCATTTTGACTTACATTTTTCTAATGACTAAGGACAGTGAATATTTCATTCAGTGATTCTTGGCCATTATAGAATTCTATCTTGAAAAGTCTCAGTTTAGCTCTGTTTGTTAGTGTCTAGATGATTGAGTTCTTTATATATTTTGGATATTAGCCCTATGTTAGATGTAGGGATGGTGGTGATCTCTTTCTTTTTGTCAGCTGCTGTCTTTTCCTATTGGCAGTGTCATTTGCCTTTCAGAAGCTTTTCAATTTCATAAGGTCCCATTTATTAATTGTTAATCTTACTGTCTGAGCTGTTGGTATTCTGTTCAGGATGTTGTACTTTGTACTAACAAGTTCAACACTTTCCCCCACTTTTGCTTCTTTTAGATTTAGTATATCTCGTTTATATTTTTTATTTTTATTTTTTTACTATCTTCATTTTTATTTTTTTATTAATTTATTCTTGTTACATCTCAATGGTTATCCCATCCATTGTATCCCCCCATTTCCCCTCACCCCCATTTTCCACTTATTCCCCTCCCCTATGGTTGTTCCTGAGAGGGATTACCTCCCCTGTATATGCTCATAGGGTATCAAGTTTCTTCTCAGTAACCTGCTGTCCTTCCTCTGAGAGCTACCAGGTCTCCCCCTCCAGGGGTCATGGTCAAATGTGAGGCACCAGAGTACATGAGAAAGTCATATCCCACTCTCCACTCAAGTGTAGAGACTGTTCTGACCATTGGCTAGATCTGGGTAGGGAGCTTCCTCAAGACCCAGCTATTCCACTCCTTGGAATATACCAAGAGATACTCCAGCACACAACAAGAAAATTTGCTCAACCATGTTCATTGTAGCCTTATTCATAATAGCCAGATCATGGAAACAGCCTAAGTGTCCCTCAGTAGAAGAATGGATAAGGAAACTGTGGTACATATACACCATGGAATACTACTCAGCTATTAAAAACAAGAAATTCCTGAAATTTGTGGATAAATGGATTGAGCTAGAAATGATCATAATGAGTGAGTTAACCCAGAAGCAGAAAGACTCAAATGGTATAGGGGAGGACATCCTATTGGGACTCTAGATGAGAGAAGCATGGGAGAATAGCAAAGTAGAAGGATCCAGATGGTCCTAGAAACCTACAAGTAGAACATTATGATAGGTAGATTTGGGTCAAGGAGTCTCGCTCAAACCAAGGCACCAGCCAAGGACAATACAGGCAGTATATCTGGTTTTATATTGAGGTCTTTGATCCAATTGGAATTGATTTTTGTGCAGCATGATGAATATGGATCTATTTGCACTTTCTACATGTATATATCCAGTTATCCTAGCATCATTTGTTGAAGATGCTTTCTTTTTCCATTGTATGGCTTTGGATTCTTTATAAAAAACCAGATCTCTATAGGTGTGTGGGTTTATTTTTAGGTGTTCAATTCAATCAGGCTGTCCTTGGAGTGGGCCTAATGTTTCCAATACAGGACTCTTCTGGATCTGCCTCAAGTGCATTAGGTCTGAAGGGAAGAGGGATATTCTGTAGTTTTTTATTCTAAGAACTAAAGATGAAGAATAAAAATAGATGAAGACAATTTTAACCACTTATCCTTTGGTACTCAAATACTTGTACTTTTATCTCATTTCATCAAGCTGTCTGTATCTCCACAGAAATATGATTGTGTGTGTGTGTGTGTGTGTGTGTGTGTGTGTGTGTGTGTGTGACTTAATTACATCTCAAAATCAAGCAAAAGAATGTGAATCTCTAGACTTCTTTATTATGGACACCAGAAATGACTGGATAATTCCATTATATTAAGACACTTTCAGAGGCCATTGCATTCTTATTTTTATAGATATTTTCACTTCATAATTTTTTATTTAAAATTATATTATTTTATTTTATGACTGGTTTGATGGAAAAAATACATGGTACCATATGTGTGCCTGAAGCCTGCATAGGTCATAAGAGGTCATCAGAGTCCCTAGAACTGAAGTTAAGGTGGGTAGGAAATATGATATGGGTACAAAAACAGAACTGAGGTTCTCTTCAAGAGCAATAAATGCTCTTAACCAATGAGTCATCGTTTTCTTCCCATCAAATATATATATGTTCTTTTTCAGTAAATTAGCATCTGCCATATAGGCTTTGTTCTTGTTAAGTATTAAATAAAGCTTTTGTAGAAAAGTTTCTTCTTTGTTGTAAATTTGCATTGCTTACCTACACACTCTTGTACTGTCCCTTCTGCTGTGCATCCAGAATTTTAATCATTATTGCTGTAAATGAAGAGCACTCATATTTAGAGTCTACAGGTCATATATTTTGTATATAAATTTCTTATTTGGTATGTGGTTTGCAAATATTTTCTCCTAGTATGTAAGATGTTTCAGTTGACTATTTTCTTTGAGCTACACAATTTAACTTTGATATAATCCCATTCGCCTGTATTTTCTCTGCACTAAAGGTATTCACAGACATGAGGAGATTGTCTTCATGTTTTTAGTATGTCTTGTTATGTGTAGATGAGTCTGTGACTTTCAAAAGGCCTGAAGGATATCTGGATCCAAACTTTTGCCTTTAAAACCATCCAGTGAGTTTATCTGCTAAAACTTAAAAGAAAAATCAGAAATTTTTATCTAATGTTAATTTAAAAACCAATATTCATCTTATTGTACTTGAATAAAAACAACAGCAAAAGTTTGGAGCATTTGCATAGTCTAGAAAGGAGAAAATATTTAAATTTTAACCTCAATGAGGATATACAATTTTTAAATATATATTTAGATTTCCATGAGTTCACCTAATCAATTTATGGAAGACATGCTTTTCAAAATAAAAGAACTTACAGTGCCTCTTAAGAAGTTCAAAATGGATAGCCTATATCAGAGGTTGGTAACAAAGACCTGGGAGTTTTGAGTGCCCATTGAGTTCTATACAACTAGAAAGTGTGCAGAGGTGTAAACCGCAAAGAAAGAAAAAAATTATGTTAAATTAAAGCAAGGGAAATTAAAGGAAGGAATAAAAGGGTCTAATGCCTTGTACTCACAAAATAATCTCATCAGTCTGCCGTGGAGTTGGTTCCTGAATTCTCAGAATCTTCTCTCAACATTGTTTTTATAAATCTTTATTTTTTTAAAGTATTTATATTAAATGAAAATATATCCTATAAGATAATAATTGTGACAACTTTAATCTGAATCGATTCTTAAACAATATAAATGTCTTCTTCTGAATTGTGCTACCTCAAGACCCAGCTACATCATTCCTGGGAATACCCGAAAGATGCTCCACTATACAAGAACATCTGCTCAACTATGTTCATAGCAGCTTTATTTGTAATAGGCAGAATCTGGAAAAAATTGAGTTGTCTCTCAACTGAAGACTGGATGAAGAGACTATGGCATATTTACACAATGGGATACTATTCATCTATCAGAAAGAAGGACTCTTGAAATTTGTAGCCAAATGGAAGAACCTAGACACAATCATCCTGAGTGAGATAACCCAGACCCAGAAAGACACACATGATATATACTCACTTATAAGTAGATGTTAGCCCTATGGAGATGTTTTCTGAGAGGCTCCACCATGTGTGTGATCAGGACAGATACTAGGACTTGAAGTTGAACTCTGGGAAGAGCACTGAGAGTTGTATGGAAGAGTCAGGGAATGGAAGGACACAGACAGTTCAGGAGCTCAGGAGACCATCAAAGTCTGCTGATCTAGACACAGGGTCTGGCATGCACAAGTTGATGCACCAAGGAAGGACAATGCATTCAGAGAACCTAGACTCCTGTTCAGATGTAGCCAATGGAAAGCTCATTCTCCATGTGGAGGGTGCGGTACAAGAGGGACTGCTTCTGACCTTCTGACATGTACTCTGGTGCCCATGATTTGATCACTGTCCTTTGGCATGGCGGCCTTGTGGGCACACATGGCAAGAGTATGCAGGCTATCCTGTTGAGACCTGACAGGCTGTTGCAATTAGGAGGGAGAGAAGGCCCCCCCTGACAGAGATCTAGGGAAGTGAAAGCAGGCAAAAGAGGAGAGATGGTGGGAACGGAAATATAAGACCAAGGAGATAACAATTGTGATGCAATGTAAACAAGTTACATTAAATAAAAATAAATGCCTTTCTCCTAAGAAAACCTGAGATTTAAAATATATACCAAGTCCTAGCTCTCATTCTATAAAGCAAAACTTCCTATGGAACACTTTAATTCACCGCCATACTCACTGTGAGATTGGTTCTTGATTTAATTACCAAAACAAAACAAGCAAACAAACTCGTTGGAATATTTTTAAGTATAAAGTAATAATAAAATAATCCAAATATCTGTATATACACAAACATGAGTAAAACTTATAGTATGTCAATGAGTGAAATGCACTCAGCACTACATTTTATTTTGGGAAGATTTAGGTGATGTCAAGGAAGATTATGAACAGGATCAGTTAAAGGGAAATATTACTTCATCTGCCTCATCCACAGCAAGCTTCCGACTGGTGTACATTCTCAGCCCTCAGCTATTGTCCTGAATTTATATTTTCTCTTTAAAATGTGGGCATTATTGCTCTGTGCCTTGGGGTTTTCCAGTGAAAGGGCTCTCAACAATTTCTAGTACTTTATATATTTTTAAACAACTGGCGGTGTGTAATGAAGGGTGAAGGAATGGGCATGTCTGCTTCAATCACCTGTATATATTTGAAGGAGGCAGAAGAACTGACTTACATCCTTGTCACCTATCCTTGACACAGGGTGTTGTTGTTCCACTGCTCTTCCAGAGAGCAGACCCAGCAGTGAATGACGATTGTTTAGGGCCATTTTTTTTTTTTATGAAAAATAAGTCACCACAATGACAGATTACTGCTTTTGGAGATAAATTATACTTTTAATTTTGCAAATGCATCTGGAACTATAAAGGCATACACATCTAGAAGTAAAATTAAAAGCAAAGCCTGAGATTAAGTACCTTCCTGATTTGCATTCTGCTGAGCAGGACCACTGGATATAAAATGGGCTGAGTCTCTCTTTTTCTGCTATTTAACATTCTGAGTCCCAGTGACTATGCTATTATGCTTGATTTCCCAAGCCACAAAGAAAACACATTTATTTATCTTTAATTAAAAAATTTATCCTAATCAGTAATTTAGGAGGATGTAGATTAAAAAATTTTTATCCTAGAAATATCCCCCAAGGCTAGAAAATATCATTTTGAGAATATGTAAAAAGCAGTATGCTTCTCTTAAATCTTGTAGTTTGTTTTCTTGAAGGTTCATAAACAGCAGGAGTTATCACATCAACCTCAAAATCTGTTTGCTTATTTTCTGGTTGCTATAAAAATAAGTTAAAAAAAGAATAAACTATAATAGCAAATAAATGCCTTGGTAGAAATGGGAAAGGAGAAGGTCTATTTCCTTCATATTAGAGTTTCCTAATTTTTCTTGTTTGAATTAAAATTGAGGTGAAAAGAATCAAATCATAGCCAC
Organism: Acomys percivali; assembly: GCA_907169655.1. Taxonomy (NCBI): domain Eukaryota; kingdom Metazoa; phylum Chordata; class Mammalia; order Rodentia; family Muridae; genus Acomys; species Acomys percivali. Next base: position 130,345,048 of record OU015743.1, read on the forward strand.
ATTTGACAACAAACACTCATATATTCATGCATGAGTTCACCATAGTTATGTATATAGCATATTCCAAACATTATGCTTATAAAAATTTAACAACTGATTCATGTGTTTTACATATTCTGAAATCACACACAAAAATTCTCAGACATGAAACTATGTAAACATGTTCACAAACATTAGCCAGAAATATTCCTCTGAATTCAGATTCTCAAGCCCAATTCAGAAAATCAACGGATGGAAATTCTAAGTTGGAGACAGTTATCACTGTAATACTAATTACGAATCCTTTCTCTTCCCATTTATTTTAAGTGTATTTATTCCAATGTGGAATTGATCTCTTTCTTTTTGCATTCAAATTCAATTGTTCATACGACTGTTGACCATCCATTTCTCACTAAAAAGAGTAAATCATCTTTTTATTTTATATATGGCTAGACAGGGTCATACTATGTGTCACTGGCTTGCCTTGAACTCAAGGATTCACCTGTCTTTGCTTCTTTAGTTCTGAGATGAAAGGCATGTGCCATCATGCCTGGCTATGAACCAATTTATAATAGACTTCTTGCAACATTATATGAGAGGTGGTTAAATACTTTCTTATAAGTCATTTATCACTATTGTGCTAAAGGCTCTTCAGTATTTTGGGAGGCTAAGTCCTCTCTGTGGATCCTGATTATATAAAATAAATGATTAAATTCTCATTGGATGTGCATAACCCTGTCTTGTTACAATCCAGATCTGCTCTACTACTCTTCCACTTGACCTAGTTACCGTGTTGTATTAAAATTTGTAAACATTTGTAGATATGGGACTTGACGTGTTTTGTAAAAAAATATTTATATGGGTCTGGAGAGCTACATGACCCAGAGAGGTGGCCTGGAGCAAAAGTGAGGGCGAGGTATAGCCGAACCCTGAAAATATCTTATTGAGACCTGTAGGAATTGGGGCATTCCCTCCCTGTTCTGGGACTGCATTTTCTTACAGCCCCAACATCTGCTGCTACCCTTGATGTGGTCTTGTAGCCTGGTGGCCATGTAAGAGGATAAACTTCCTTTTCTCTTATAAGATAATGTCCAGCAGCATCTGGAATTCCTCCTTATACGAATAAGCCATTCTCAGCATTCTGGCCCCAGACATTGGGTCAATAATGTATACTCACCAGAAAAAGGAATAGCCTTTGTTCTCCACAATTAAACAGGCTGCCTCACTGAAGCTGACTCCTGAGATGTCTGTTTCTCATACTCACCCTCACAGTCACTGCTTGAGGTCTCCATCCCTGGCTGTTCCTGCCTTGCTGCACCTCCCAGGGTGCACTGGTTGTGAGCGTAAGCAGTCATGCCATTAAAGGTGGAGAAATGGCTAGGAATAGCACACTTCTAGAGAAGAAATTGAGATACTTTTCTCCATAATAAAAATAACCTTATCCCCATATCTGTTAAGTTCATTACTAGATAAATGTCCCTTAGTCCATTCTCTGTTATGGTCTACACTGTTCACTCAATAGATGCAACAGACATTAAAAACAGCCAAGGTGCTTTTTGTTATTAAATTGTACAATGAAATAGAGAATGCAATTAATAATTATAAAAGCAAATGTAATACTGCTTTAAGAAAATATACACTATAGTTGTATGTTTATCATTTTTGTTAATTTTTTGAGACATGGTCATACCAAGTATCCAAGGCAGGTTTAGAATTTGTGTCTATTTTCAGAATTTGGAGTGTTTAAAAGAGAAGTATGGGTCATCACACCTATCCAGAAACAGTGTTTTGAAGGATGCTAACTTGAATGAGATTTGATTAGGTTCAGATATTTGGATGACCTTTGGGGAAGTGAAAGTTGAACTATAGAATGAAAGAATAAGTTAAGAGTTGGTCTGAACGCAACAAACAGAGATTTTTCACACAGACTTATTCTTTCGGTACTATACATTGTATTGCAGTGTGCAACAGAAAGCAAGCCACGTGTGATCAAGAACTTCATTGTATTTCCCATGTACTCCCACTGGAGTTGCAATGTAATGCACTTAGGATATACTAAGTAATACTTATTTTAGGCATGTACTCTTGGTCAAGATGTAGGCCACCTACAAGGCTAATATAATTATAAAATCTTGCTTTGAGAACAGTTATGGTTTAATATTTATTATAACATGTATAATAATAAGTATTATAACAGAAAAAACAGAATTCAACACAAGTGTCTTGGACTTTAATTATTCTGTTTTATGGTCCTGGACTCTATATCATTATATTCTTTATATAATAGCACAAAAAAAGTGGAGCCTCCCACAGGTAGAAGATGAGCAAAGTGTAGTATATAGCAACATGCTGAGCTAACATAGACCAATATGATATTATCAGAATTTATGAGCAAATTGTCCAGTGAACATTGCATACCTGGACATGTTATATGAGATATGCAAAAATAATGCTACCTAATTTCATGACTAAGCATAATGAAATATATGCAAACTTCAGTAGGATGTGAGAAATTTCTGCAATAATTTTGATGTGGATATTATCTTTATATGTTTGTTATTTACTATATATATATATATATATATATGATATTTTTGCCATATACAGACCTTATCCACCTTATCCTCTTGTCCCACTTCTGCCTTTAAATGAGTCCTTTCTTCTTCCCCCCAAAATCAAATTCTCCTCCTACTTTCTTCATATTCTCTCTGTCTCTCTGTTTCTCAGTCTCAGTCTCAGTCTCAGTCTCAGTCTCAGTCTTTGTCTTTGTCTCTGTCTGTCTGTCTGTCTGTCTGTCTGTCTGTCTGTCTGTCTCTGTCTCTGTCTCTGTCTGTCTGTCTCTGTCTCTGTCTCTGTCTCTGTCTCTGTCTCTGTCTCTCTCTCTCTCTCTCTCTGTGTGTGTGTGTGTGTGTGTGTCTCCCTCTTCTTATTCTTGTTTTCTGTCTCTGTGTGTCTGCCTGTCTCTTTGTCTTTTCCTGCCTGTCTGTCTCTGTCTCTATCTTTTCTCTTGTGTGTATGTGAGATAATGAATTTAGTTAGGATTGCTTAGAAGACTATGTTTGAGGAATTATTTAGTGAAGCACAGGCAACTAACGAGCAGCTGTACCATTGAAAAAAGATATTCTGCTTCCACTGGTAGCCATTAACTGTTAATGGGTCTCCAGGATGTGGTAGGGACCATTATCACAGTACAGACAGTGAATCTGAATTTTTCCTTTCATTATTTAATAGTGATACAACTTTAAGAAAGCTCCATTGTGATTCAGATTTTATCTTCATTAAATACATGATAGACATAGCTATCCTCTAGAGTTGTGTAAGCCCTGGAGATAATTATTATAAAGTGTGTGGCTAATGTTAGTTACTCAGTTAAACCCCTCAACAATCATGGGAGTAGTGACAATGATAGTTTCATTATGGTAAGGATCCAGGGATCCTGATAATGATTTAGAGATATCCATATCTGTATTAACATTAATTTAATCAGCAACATTAATTTACTACTGTTGACATCTTTATAAAAGTTACATATGATACATGATGAGCTTGAGAGATATATTTTATACATATTACGAAAGGAAATATGTTATAATAACTAATAAAATAAAAACAAAACAAAAAATGCATGCCGTGATTGAAATATGTAAAGCAGATAAATATCGAATAGTGTGTCTTAAGTGACTGAGGTAATTTATATATATTTCAGAGTTATTTGAATCTGTAATAACATATGCAAGTATGCATGCATGTAATTGTGTACTCACCTTCTCACATAGTTTACTTGTTTAATGTCATCAACTCTTTTTGTCACACTAACTGTGGCCTATAGAATACAGACATCATTATTGGTGAAGGTTCTCTTGAGAGTTATGACAAATGAATCTTTGGCCTTCGTCCAGCTTCTAATGGACACCTGTCCCTGTTCCAGTGACCAATACTGACTTTGATATATATATATATATGCCAGTCCATTGACTATTAGATTACTACAAAGGCACAGCAAATCAGTCAAACTTCCCTTCATTTTTAGGAGGCTGAGTAAATCTTTGTCCCTTATCAGGAAGCCTTGGTAAGAACAAATACATTAAATATGAATCGAAACTCATGAACGGATGGGCAAAAAAAGTTTCAGATTGCATGAAGTCCAAATATTAACAAGCTGTGCTATGGATATTTAGATTTTCAGTCAGTTTCCTCTTTCACTCTTTGTATATATACTAGGATCATGACTTACTTTGAAAAATATGACATCACAAACAAGAGGATGTAAAAGAAGATTATTTATGAAATCTACAATGGCATTTTAGAAATCAGTAGAAAATAAAGTGAAGCAGATGAGAGTTTACAACTGTCAGACAAAGAAATATATACATGTTGGGCTTTTCAAACAAGCTGAGTACACCTGAATGAATAATCCCAGGAAAAGCCATCTAAATCAAGCATCTGAACTGAGAGAATTAATAAATTAAAGCTGTTTTTAATACTGGATTAAGGGGCCATGTATTACATAGCAACATATAACTAATGGATTTTGTCACTGGGATTCTTTAAGTGTCAAACTGTTTGCCATTTTAAAAGAAATATTCTTAAGAAGAATCTAGATTAATACATTTTGCAAACATGGCCTCATGAGGGAGAATGCCCAGTAACTATGCATTCCACAACTAAAATTTATATTTATTTAAGAGCCGTGAGCCAAACATGGTGGCACACATTAATCCCAACACTCTGGGAGGCAGAGGAAGGTAGATCACTGTGAGGGCAAAGCCAGATGGGGCACAAAGTGAGTCCAGGACAGCTAAGGCTATAAGAGAAACCCTGTTTGATGAGAGAGAGAGAGAGAGAGAGAGAGAGAGAGAGAGAGAGAGAGAGAGAGGTGGAAAATTTGTGTGATGATCAGTGCATTGTTTTCCTTCTTGAGAACCAGATCTCTTCTCAACTTTCTTTTCCCACACCAATTATGGAACTGTCTTCATATGTTTTTACTTTGTATGTGTTTATCTCTCTGCCCATCTATTTCCATGTCACTATCAAATATATATTGTTTATTTTTGTGGGGGTTTATGCCTGAAATATAATGATAAGATACAATAAAAGAAATTGATAATAGACTTATAAGTTAGATATTACAAATCCGTCAGTGTGCCAATCACAAGAGATGGAAAGATCTTTCATTGAAAGTGCTCACAGCACTGGAAGACAACTCCAGTTATGAAGCTAGCATCATGTATGTATGTGCAAATGTGTACATTTTAAATTAATTGTGTAGAAGATGTTAATTAAATGTATTTTCATGTGTCTTTTGAAGTTATTTATGACAATTTGTAAGTGTGGATGTCGTACATCTCTGGGTCTCTATGCCAGTGGGTACAGAATATTTGATTCAGATGTTCTGATGCTTTCATGTGTGCATGTATATATACTTGTGCTTACAAATAGACATGGATGAACATTAAAAATATGCAGTGGAGAATATGCATACAATATGGGTGAATTTATGGTTTGAGCATATATGAGTACTTGTATATGGACATGAGGAATATGTGTATGATAAAGGACTCATTTAAAATAGTTGAAATGCTAATGAGCTGGTTCACTGAGTAAAGGCACTTGATATCAAGTCTGATAACCTAAACTAAATCCCATGGAGCCATAAGGTGTAATGAAAGAATCTATTCACTCAACTGTTGTCTGACCTCTACAAGGGAGTCCCACACACTAAATAACTAAATAAATCTAGATAAAATAATGAAGGTAAAAAGTAAAACAATAATTATATCCAGCAATTAAAAGCACAGTAAGTTGAAGTGTGATATTCAGAACACACAGTGGAAGGAGAGATTGGTTTGTTTTGTTTTGTTTTGTTTTGTTTTGTTTTGTTTTGTTTTTTGAGACAGGATTCTGTTGTGTAGCCTTGGCTGTCCTGGACTCACTTTATAGACCAGGCTTGGAGAGATTGGTTTGTGAAGTTGTCCTCCAACTTCTATTTGCATACTATAACACACACAGCCCCTTATATAAACACAAATACTATTAAAAATAGTTTATAAATAAAAATGATGCAATATTTTCACCTAGTAGAGACTCACATAAGAGTCTTTGCCAGTGTTCAGTGTTCTGTGTACAAGTTTAATTCTGGCTTGTGATATTACTGAAGGAAGACAACAGCGATCATTTCAATAAATGGATCAGACCCATTAGTATCATTATGACACCATTAATAAGGAAATATTGGCAAGGGGGATATAAATAAGTTAGTATTTAACAAAACTGAGCTCTGATATTTTAGGTTGCCTTTACAAAGGCAATGAAATCACCAATCAAAGGCTCAGCTAACATATTTGACCTCTAAGGTGCCACATGAGGTCCACTAATTAAAGACAAGGGGATTTCTATGAAACCATTGATGACATGGTTTGCTGACAAAATACCCTTCTAGGCAGCTAAATGAGCAAGCCCTGGGTTAGCAGTCATCACCCGTTTGCAATGAATTACTTGCTTCCTTTCCACACTGCACCCTTAGGAAGTCATAATGGGTGATGTGCTTTATTTTTCTAGGTTTAGCAATCACACAAGATAATGATGCTGCAAAGTTTCCATTGTCATACCTTAGAGACTCTTGCCTGCTCAATATGTTCAACAGTTATGCTTGGGAGGTCCCAGCCTCATCAAGAAATTTCAACCTCAAACAAACTAGCAACACTTTTCTTTAATTTGTAGTTTAATCCTCAATGCAAACTTTTTAAGCATCTGAAACACATTCAGAAATCTCCCTGTTTACTAATCAGCCTTGTTGCAAATACTGTGTAATGCAGCATTAAGAGAGCTGTAACAACAAAGCATCTCATTGGTGACAACCACACACATAACTTAATTCATTTTCTCTTTTTCACACAGATAGAGGGTCATTGTTGCATTTCTATTTCAAAGATGATAAAATGAAGGTTTGGGGTAAATTAAAGTTTTGACAATGGGGAATATTTGGACCAAACTCTGATTCTCCCTTACATACAATTTCTTCAAAAATGTATTTTATGTTTTTATGTGTTGTTGTGAGTATATGTCACATGTGTATGGGTGCCTGAGAAAGCTAGAAGAAAGAACCAGATCCCAGGGAACTGAAGATACAGAGGTTATCAGTCATACAACATATATGCTTAGAATCAAATTTGGGTCTTCTGAAAGAGCTTCAAGCGCTCCTAACCACTAAGCAATCCCTTCAGCCCTCTCTTACATACATTTACCCATTCATCAATTATTAGTAAGCCATATACTAAAATATACACTAATAGTTTAGATTCCAACATTGATCAAATGATACTTGAATGTCATATTTTGAATGTCATTTATAACATTCATGAAAGTAGCTTAATGATCACAAGGGATTGCAGTACTTGAAGAGAGAACAGCAGTGATGGATAAGAGAAGAGATGTTACATAACTTGGTTTTTCAATAGTAAATATTGTGGCAGTGGGTAATAGCAGAGAAGGAGGGCACCCAAATTAAAAACAAAAAAAAATTATCTTTAAATGACTTAATTAGATAAAGCTTCTGGAAAAGTACATGTTTTGAGAACAGACTAGGAAAGAAAGGATAACAAAATTCTGAGTTGTTTTCTTTCCTACATCACCTGGGCTGGAGGGGTCAAACGCTCAGTGCAAGCATACACATATGACAACAGAGAGGTTGTAGCTGATAGAGACTCATTTCTATTGCTTGTGAATATCTATGTAATAAATAGTACCTACAATAAATGAATGAATATAAGAATGGCCATGGAGGGTGTTGACAACTTGTGTAAAATACAAAAGACAGGGAAAAATTAAATAAAATACATTTTGTAACAACAGTCTTTGTCCAAACATTTACAAATTAGTTTAATAAATTATTTATTACATGCATTATGGCTCTAGCCTTAATAAAGTTAAGTTTTTGTTTCCTCATTTAAACAATGTATTAAACTTTATTCATGGCACAGCTTTAATGTGAAAAAATTACTTTAGGTTCACATGCATTATTTACTTCAAGATGTCATGTTCATGGTTGTCTTTCATGTGATTATCTCAAGTCTATATGATGAGGTGTCCTACTATTTCATATATTATTATGTATATTGACAAACTCCTTTTTCTGGTTTTTGTTGTGTCAGCCACATCAATGCATACAGTATTATCACAATTCAACATTATACCAGTTTTGTAGAGAAGTATAGTTTAAATAAATAATTTAGAAGTTGCCAAGACCACTTCCTTTCTAATGAAAATGCCGGACAGCTGATTTATCAAGGAACAAATATATTCAAATGGGAAGAAAGAAAATTGACATTCAGAAACAACATTATTCTCTAGTGTTTCTACGACAATTTAAATCTAATGACTTTGGTGGATTCTAGAGTTCTGGGTCCTCTGCATGAAGAACTGCAAACAACAAGAGCTAAAGATAGAAATGTTTAGGGCACACAGAGGTCCCATATTGAACTGCAAAGGGAAATAAAGAATGGTACAACTACAGGTAATATGGGTGTTTTTCTAAACCACCGAAGAAAATTGCAGGCAGGCAGAGGAAGGTACCAAGTCTTTCTTTAAGGAAAAAAAAAGCTGAGATAATAGGCACTTCTTCAAACCTTGAATCTCACATTTAAGTATGCACAACACATTTTAATTACCGTCACTGTTGTAGCATTCATCACCAGGCTGCATTGTAATAAGAGGTAATAGGATGCATTGTCCCTTTCTTACATTAAATGTGTCAAGTACCATAAATAGGACAATTGGCATAATTGCTGTAAATCCCAGGATGTGTGTGTGAGTGGGTGGTAGTGGGTAAAGTGTTCACCCAACCCTCACTCACAATATTGCAGGATGAATTTACATAATTGGGTCTAAAAATGGTATGTCACCATTAAATGTTCTCACAGTTCTTGCTCTGCCTCTCTATCACTCGCACCCCCGTTTTGGGAGAAGGGGGGCTGCTGCCATTTTCATTACATTCATTACTTTTTTTTTTTTTTTTTAATTCTGGAAGCTTGTTGGACACTAAATAGGGCTGACATTCTTTGGAAGCAGAGTGATTAAAATTGTTAAAATAAACCTTTAATTACCATGAAGTGAGAAAAGAGGTCAGGAGACACCACATATTCCTGACAAATGAACGAAGAAGTAAAATTAAAATATCATATAAAATTTAGATATTTCATAACATGCCTGGACATGTTGTAAGAAGGAAGCAAGAGAACCTATTTGACAGAGACTTCAACCACTCCTCATTTTGAAAATGGTGGTAAATTTGTAAGATTATCTTAAAGGACCCTAAAGCAAACAATGGGAGGCATATGATGTACATTCAACCCTCATTCCTGTCCAAAGAAATGAGGTAGAAGCAGAAGACCTTTAGAAATTTTTACGGAAAGAGGAAGGCTATGGACCCAGCCAAGAATGGACTACTGTGGCATGACCCTGAAGTTAATCTCATACCCCATGAAATTTACCTAAATAGATCATTCTCCTGTGCAAAGCATGTGAGAACATTCATAGGCAATCCTATCTCATGTTGCAAAGCCAGCCATTGATCCTTTAATTTATTGCTGCACAAATTTTTTTTTCATAAAAATTGTATTAATAACTAATTAAGCTGTGGCCTATCCTCAATTTTGTTCTCTGAAAGAGGTTGGCTTGTCACAAGTGTTTTACGTTGAATACAAATATAATTTAAGTCCTTGTGTTCATTTGCATTAATTTTCTTTTTTCTTTTTTGCAATTTTCTTATTATGTTTCTTTTTTTTACATATACATTATATTATTACACATAAATAGAATAAACTATATATATATAGCACAAGAACCACAAAACAATCAGGAATTATATAAATGTTACATTCATAGTGATTTGATTTGGCTACTTGTATTTGGCAAACTTGAAGAAAACATCTTTCCTGTCTTGGTGAGTTAATATGTCTGTCAGATATACTGGGCCAGAAGGCCAAGGTTGATGCTCCTATGCTGTAAAGAGTCCTAGCTGCTGTTTGTATTAATTTTCAATAAAATATGTAGAACAAATTTTTCTAAAAGCTTGACTTGTACTTTCTATTCCCTTGCTAAATCAGCTTTATGATCCCCTTAGTGCTGCTGGGATAGATTCAAATCTTTACAGAGGTGTTAAAAGCTCATTTTAATCTTGTTGTCATCTAAGATACTTGCTTCTTTGCTCATATCTCTTCACTTACTTTCTTTCACTAAACATCTTTATCTCTGTTCTCTCTACTCAAAGGGTTTTGCCAAGGCTCCATCTCTTGTTTCCATTAAAAATATTCTGGGTGACCCTGTGGAAGAATGGGAAGAGGGATGGTAAGAGCCAGAGGGGTAAAGATCACAGCCCTCAGAATCAAATAAGAAGGACTCATGGGGCTCACAAAGACTGAAGGTCAGAAAGACTGTGTGGGTCTGAGCTAGGTCTTTCGTATATGTGTTGTGGCTCTGTACCTTGGTACACAGCTCCTAACTCTGGGATTGAGGGTTGTCACTGACTCTTTTGCCTGTTCTTGGCACCCTTTCCTCCTACTGGATTGCCTTTTCCAGCCTTTATGCTTAGTATTATTGTAAATTTTTATGTTGTGTTCTGTTGATATCCATGGGAGGCTTACTCTTTCTAAAGTGAAATACAGGAAGTGTGGATGTGAGGAAGAAGGGGGTGCAGCTAGAGGAGTGAAACCTGAACTTGGGATGTAATGTACCAGAGAAGAAAGAAAAAACAAAGAAAGAAAGAAAGAAAGAAAGAAAGAAAGAAAGAAAGAAAGAAAGAAAGAAAGAAAGAACTTGAAAAAAGTTCGTCTCTGGCATAAGGCCCAGTAGAGGATATAATTTATTTATGAAAATCATTACCATATTGTATTAGTTATATGATTAAGTACTGTCCAAAAATACCTAAATTGTTTAAGCATACAGTAAATTGTCATGAATAAGGCATGGTACTATATACTCCAAAACAAGAGGTCATACCCCATCCACAGTCCAGAAGCAGAGAGAAAAAGTTCACTTCCTCTTTTTATAGAGTTTTAGGTTGAAGCTTAGGGAATGGTGATACCTACACTGCTACCTCAATTAGCCTAATCTACTAATTTTTCAGAGGTATATCATAGTCTGGTCTCCATGGTCATTCTAGATTCTGTCAAGATGATAATCAACACTAATTATATATACAGATGATAATGCCCACTTCCTGGCTCCCTGAAGTAGAGTAACACACAGTGTTGTGGTAGCTAAGCCTCAAAATTAAGTAATTAATTTTTCATATACTTATCCAGTTGACTTCTGTGTCTAGCTTACTCTTTTTTATCCATATAACTTTTATACTGTAATTTCATTTATTTCTCTTCTTTCAAATGTACATTTTGCATTTACCCTGTTTGTTTCACGAGGTTAGAGTATGTTTCTCACATATGTTCAGTGCTAGAAGTACTACTATATTTGAAGGCTTAACAAGTACGAAATGTTCAATCAACATTCATTGAATGAATAACCAGCACCTATTTTATGTAATGACAACTGCTTGTTGAATTTATTTCTTCACGAATAGACTTATTCTGTTAGCAGGAGCAAGGTAAAGCCAGCATTTTCATAGAGCTTAGCCTTTTTTTCTTTATTAACTTAATAATTAATACTTATGAAATGAACTTTAACATAACCATAATACCAACTATTTAATTATTTAATTGTAATTCAATAGATTTACATAAATAAGTAAATGCTTACAAATAATCAGTTTTAAATTCCTATGAGGAACTTCAAATTAGGTAAGAAGATCCAATTGACAAACACGTAAGAAGGTTCTGTGGGCTACAGTCCTATTCTTTAAATTCTCATTCCAAATAAACTTAATGAAGGCTTTGAGATTTTAAATCCCCTTCAAGATAATTTTAGTTAACAATTATTTTCTTATGCATTTTAATTTTGACAAAGAACTTGGAAAATAATATAGAAGAAAAAATAACAAAGGACTTGAAGAAAGATGACTACTTATTAATTCTATAATTTCTAGTTATCATTTGTAAGGGTTTATCAGAGTTAACCTCACTGTACCTTTTTATTTTTTGCCTTTGCAGTAATCACATAGATGCTTTTCTCTTGGACTTATTGAAGTTATATTTTAGATCTTGGAATACAAGAGGCAAGAGATAAGGTGGTTTCCCATATATTATCTGCAATCAACACTCTCTCACCTAAGATTTGAGTGTGGTATCATTTTGTTATGACATTTGCTATTTTCTTTTATTATCACAGTAGAGTAGCTTTGGCTTTGACTCTAATTTGCCTTGCTCATGGCAGCTGTCTTCACTCCATGGTGTCAGGGATCATTTAATAGTGGATTTTATATGATACATATATTAGCAGCAATAAACACACAGTTCTTCAACCTGGCTTGGAAATGCATATGGCCTGGGTGCACTGTGGAGATTGGGGCACTCCGATAAAATGAGGAAGGAAATAACTACTAGCTAACTAATATAACAACTTTATGCTGATGGAAGATAATGAATCTTTCCCAAGATATGTTTGGGTTTTATAACGTTTATTCTGTCTCTAATCTAGTATGAAGGCAATATTGGTGAAGATGTTCCCTTAAATTCCTATAGAACTGACTAACATTTCTAATACTAAGCTACTCCTTGAATCCAAATGGCATTTATGGACCTTCAGTTACATATCTGGCTGTGTAAATGGTAGAGACCTTTGGATAAGAAATCCACTTTTTAGAGTTCATATAAAAGTCTAGCTTTGCAGCGATAACAAATGAAGGACAAAGGCTATTCATTGTTGACAGAAAAACAGGTGCATATATAGTGCACATTCACAGATTGATAAACTGATCTACAGGGATGGTGCATAACAGTCTTAGGAATTCATAATCTGCACTGTTATTCCTTGCCAACCTTTATTATTTAGAAAAACTTGCTTTAAGGGAATAGGGTACCTAAAGTGATAGGTGGTTTATTTATTTTATTTTTCACTTTACCTCCCTATTACTCATTCCCGCTTCTCCTGGTCCCACCCTCTTCCCCCTTTTTCCCTACCCTCCTCATCAGAAAAAAGGGAGCCCCACACCCTGGCAACCCACCCCAGCACATCAGCGTCAGTACTAAGCACATCCTCTTCCACTGAGGCCCAATAAGGCAGCCCAGATAGGGGAAAGTGGTTTAAAATTAGGCTGCAGAGTTCATGTCAGAGAGAGCCCCTACTCCAGTTGCTAGGGATGCACATGAACACCAAGCTGCCCATATGTATATGTGTAGGGAGCCTAAGTCCAGTCTGTGTATACTCTTTATAGGTGGTTTGGTCTGTGTGAACCCCTGTGGTCCTAGGTTAGTTGAATCTTTTGGTCTTCTTGTGAAGTTCTTGTCCCATCTGGGTCCCACTATCCTTCCTCCAACTCTTCCACTAGACTCCTCAAGCTCTGCCTAATATTTGGCTATAGGTCTCTGCATCTCTTTCAATCTGCTAATGGGTGGAGATTTTCAGAGGACAGTTATGCTAGTATCCTGTCTGCAAGTATAGCAGAACATCCTTAATAGTGTCAAGGGTTGAATCTCTCCCATTGGGTGTTAAATAATGGGTCACAGAGCTAAACCAACAACTCTCAACAGAGGAATTTCTAATGACCACCAGAGGAAGGTTTAGCAGGCTTTCCAGATGAGACCTGATAGGCTGTGACCATATGGTGGGAGAGGAGATTCCCTTCTGTCACAGGCCTATGGGGGTGGAATAGGATGAAAGAGGGAGGGGAGGAAGAAGGTAATGGGAAGATACAAATGAGGAAATAACAATTGAGATATAATCTGAATAAATTCAGAGGAAGGACAGCAGGCTACCAAGAAGAGACTTGATACCCTATTAGCATCCAAAGGGGGAAGAAGTCCCCCTCAGGCACAGTCATAGGGAAGGGGAGTAAGGGGAAAATGGGAGGGAGGGAAGAATGGGAGGATACAAGGGATGGGATAACCATTGAGATGTAACAAGAATAAATTATTAAAAAAATAAATAAAAATTTAAAATGAAGTACTCAATATCCTTAACTATTAAGGAAATGCAAATTAAAACAACCTGGAGTTTCCATACTACACCCATTAGAATGACTAAGATCAACGACTTAAGTGACAGCACATACTGGAAGAAAGTTGATCAAAAGGAATACTCCTCCATTGCTGGTAGGATTCCAAACTTGCCCAACCATTTTGGAAATCAATCTTGAGGTCACTCAGAAGAATGGGAATAGTTTTACCTCAACACACAGCTATGCAACTCCTGTGCATATACCAAACTATGATCTACCATTCTACAAGGACACTTACTCAACTATGTTCATAGAAGTTTTATTATTAATATCCAGAAACTGCAAATAACCTAGATGTACCTCAACTGAGAAATGGATGAGGTAAATTTTGTACATTTACTCAATGGAATACTACTCAGCTATTAAAAACAAGGAAATTATGCAATTTGCAGGCAAATGGATGGAACAAGAAAATATTATCATCCTGAGCGAGATAATCCAGACCTAAAAAGACACACATGCTATGTACTCACTTATAAGTGGATATTAGCCATGAGGTACAGAGTGTACCATTCTATACTTTACAGACTCATAGAAGCTATGTAACAAGGAGTGCCCAAGGAAGGATATTTGAACTCCCTCAGAAGGGGAAATAAGATGAGTAGATTTTGCTTTTTTTTTTTCCCAAGACAGGGTTTCTTGCTGTTCTAGTTTTGCTGTGTAGAGCAGGATGGCCTTGAATCCACAGCAACCAATGCACCTACCTCTGCATCACTGAGAAGTTGGAATAAAGATGTGTGCCACCATGCCAGGCTAAGTTAAGTGTTTTTAAATAACCACATTTGTCTTGTTTCTCTGGAAGACAATAACACAAGCAGTGCTAGAAATTCTACAGAAATGTTAAGGAACTCAAGAGACAAGATACATCATTATCACAACTCATGTGATGTAAAGTCATTCTAATGTAGTTGTTATTTAAGCATTCTAAATGCTGCAACTCTAAAGAAAAAAATGTACCTTTTAAATGTGCCCATTAAGCTCTTTCTTTTGCTTTTTAAAGAATGTTGTCTTTGTGTTTTTCTTTACCTTAACCACACCAGGTTGTTATATATTCTATACCATGTGGTTCTTGACTACATCTTTGTTTTATAGCTGGAATCCCATTGTCTCCCTGAACACAAGGCAAATGTCATTCTGTTTCTATGATCTTCTAGCAACAGCTGTTCTGCAATTTTTTTTATATGGAATCAGTTGAAAACCCATTAATGTTCCTACCACATTATGCGTATATTTCCACCATTGCACTCTAATGTATGGTATTGCAACTCCATCAGTGATCTTATTTCTGTGCAAAATATGTATGTTTGTATTCCCTGATTTCTCCATCACCATTATTAATAAGAAAAATGAGCAAAGAATGTGGAAACTGTAAGTACACTTTTGTTACAATTTTATATCAAAGCTTAAAAATTCACCTTATTGCAACTAATTTTCATTTAATAACTGAAAAGTACTGAGTGTTAACCAAGTTCATCCACAAGTGAGCATAGCATTCACAGTATTTCAATGAAGGTAAACATGACTTTTCAAATTCTAATCTTGTTAATTATCACAACAGAGCCTATTATCATCACGTGTTTGATGCACAGGCTTTTACCAAATATTTTTTGAACTGCATTAAAAATTAAACCTGGAGGTCACATGGCAGAGAGCTTTGGTCTCGTTATAGTTAAATAACTACACATTGAAAATTAGTAGGGTCCAGACTAATGAGGCCCAGGCAGTGTTCTGTCGGCACTGCTTGCAGATGCTATTATAATCTATTATTATAACTAATAATAATCATAATTACAATCTGAACTATGTTTCTTGGTTATGTAATTTTCTCTGCTTTAGCTCTGAGCAGAAAACTAGATAAAGATATGATATTACCTGCTGCTTCTTCTCACATTTACTTTAGAAAAATTGAATAGTTGAGGGAAAATGAAAAGCCGTGCACCAGACTCTATTTTGGGGTGATATGAAATGAAATTAAACTGAAAAGTGATTACAATATCATACCACAAAGCCATGTCTTCTAGAAACAGACAGGATTATTTTGCACCTACTATGTATTAAGTGATTTATCTCATTTGATTCTCCAGGGCATTAGCGTCTAACAATCACTGGACTTGTAGACAACCTAAATAATCCAAGAGTTAAGACTAAGAAAACTAAGATAATTTATGAAAGAGACAGATTATAGTTCAAGGGCACCTTGCTGGAAAGGCTGCTGTTTTGTGGTCCAGAGAGAATGCCTTTGCAACTCTGCGATACAAGAATACCCTATAGATTAGGACCTATCTTTATACCCCAAGAAGTAGAGTCTTGCATGCCAGTAACCAGGTCACCTTTGACTTTGTAGTATCTTCTATATCTTTCGACACTGTGGGGAGCTTAATCCAAGATCTGGGTGTTCAATGTTTCCTTACTGCTCCATTTCTGGTTTACTCCTGATCTATGATATGTTCTTTTTCTTGTGTAAATGCTGCTGGTGGGAAAGTTAAACATGAGGCGAGTCAGAGTATTATTGTCAATTACCTATGGAGAGAAGCTTCTGATTACACACACACACACACACACACAAACAGAGAGAGAGAGAGAGAGAGAGAGAGAGAGAGAGAGAGAGAGAGAGATGAGAGAGATAATCTCACACAAACATTGGATGGAATTAAGAATTATGGAGAGAAATTACTAGCTCAAAAGAGTGAATATGGTTTTTATTTCCTCCTACAAAAAAGCATCTAATGGCATAGTAAATACAACACACATAATCTTTTCACAGGCTACCACTAGAGATCCCACGTCACAGCGAGGTCATACCCCCCTCATTTATCCCAATAATAACAAAAGCTTATTTGTTTCTCATACATGCTTACTCAGTCCTCAGACACCTCTTAAATTAGTGATTGGCATTTTACTTCTAGTGGTAAAAATTGATTTAGAAATGTGTTATCTGGGATTTTGTGATTTTAAAGCCCTGAAGAGTCATTTGTGACCACTTACAAAAATTAGTTATATTGGGAATCTCTCACAGGCTCAACTAATTTTGCTGTGGTGTGTATCAATTTTTTTATAGTGAGGAAACAGAACTTTTAATAGTTAAGATGTAATGAAAGATAACTAGAGTAGAGGAGTTCCACATTCCTGAATGGGTTAATAGGTATCAAGTATATATTAGAGAAGTCTACTCAGCCTGATTATACTCTTGTAACTATATGATATTATAACACAAGGTTATCTGTTTATTTGCTTGGCCTTTTCTGTAAAAGACTTATTCTTATTCTGCTTTTGCCTTATTTTTATAAAAGTAGAAAGGGCTTGTATATTGCTGTTTAGATATCTTAGCCAGTAGAATTATTAGATAGCTGCTTTTCTTTGTACATGCTTAGCATGAAATTTTTTTTACAGTAATGCAAAATAGACAGAGACAGAATGAAGTTACGGAAACATCTAAGTATCTCTGTGAGTAAACTGAAATGTTTCATTCCAATAAGACATTTCTCTATATACATCTCATTTTTCTTTCTTTCAATTTATATATTTTCTCTCTTCCACAGCATTGGAGTATAGTTAGTGTGTGTTTCATCTTTGGTACTCAAGGATCAAGAATTCAGTGATTTTATGTACTTCAAAATGAAAAAACAAAAGAACAGAAGTTAGCCTCTGGCATTTATCTACTTGTAAAGGAGTTTATTAGAAAGGAATTATTTTTCCTAAAATATTTCCAAGTATTTTATCTAGAAATTTCTTAGTTTGTCTTCTGTTATTTGTCATACTACACAGATGTTTTAAATGTTAACAAAAATAAGCTTCACAAGTAGGAAGAACTTATGATAGACATTACTTAGTTTATCAAAGCATGGCTTTGATGAACATTCAGCACCAAGACAACATGAAGTAATAAGTCAAAGTGTGTTAATTTCTGTGCAAACATATAATTTGGGTGGAGGAAAAAAATCTATAAGAAAGGGAGGTTCTTTTGTATATGCATGATAGATATTTATTTGGGGATGTTTAATTGTTTGCAAGACATATCATCAGTCATTAATAAAGACTTTAAAGTTTAGGCTTTTTCTTCCAAAGTACCTATACTCTTTTGCGTTTCAGGCAACTCCATCTTTTTTTTCGGACAGACACCTCATCATTTGACTGGCTGTAGTTGATAGGTTATCTTTC
Organism: Acomys percivali; assembly: GCA_907169655.1. Lineage (NCBI taxonomy): Eukaryota > Metazoa > Chordata > Mammalia > Rodentia > Muridae > Acomys > Acomys percivali. The sequence goes on from OU015743.1 coordinate 130,363,289, forward strand.
AGATATCCTCTGCATTTCCTCTTGCCATCATTGTGGTCTTCTGGACTTTGACTTGATATCAATACTTACCTATTCATCTTGATCCATGGGTCACCATAGTTTTTAAGGTTGTCTTCTCTTTTAATTCACCCCATTAGCAACTGCTCTTTTTCTTATATTTTACAGTAAGTGTAATTTACTCCTATATCTTTTGCATTTTTGATAGTCACTTGAAGTACTGTATTTTGGTTGTTTGTGGTGCCATTTTGCCTCCTTTTTCTTTCTCCTTTTTGAAGGCAGAAAACATACCTTAAAAGTTAATTTTTGTACCAAGATTTTAGCATGAGGCTAAAATTCTCATAAAGACACATGTGACCTAACTCCCTTTAAGAGGGATATATTGGCTTATACTAAAGAGTTTAGGACTTGATGGCATAGATCTTAATCTTCAACCAGAATCATAATTGAGTGGATTGAAGCAGATATCAAACATCAACAAATATTCATAGAATGCTTGCTGTGAGCAAATTTCTATTCTAAGGAGTGTGATAATTGCTTGATTTTGTTTATTTCCTGTGACATGTATTAATCACACACAGAACTAAAGGTAATCAAACAAGATTTTCCTCTCTCTATTTTTACCCCAAGAGTCTATTCTTACTTCCTAGCTTTCGCACTTCAACCAAATCAAACAAACCACTTTTTAGTTTAAGAATTCATAGATCTTCTCAAGGCTTTCAAAGAATGAATATTCCATTCCATCATTTGATATAGTCTTCATTATTATAAAGTTAGCATTTATGTTAATAAATTCTCCCAAATAGAATCACTGATCCTTTACATAGGAGCTTCAATAACCACTATCTTGGTGCACAGCAGACTCCCACAATGCTGTACCTATGCATATGTAGCCCATATCCTTACTGTTTGAAACTATGGGTCCAGAAAGTAAGGTTCATTTCTAGTATGTATGAAAAATGTTAGCCAGGACGTAGCACTAGCTGCAGATAAACAATGTAGGTTCTGAGATACCAGCTCATAAATAAAAGAAAAATGTCACTCTCAGGGGATCAGCCACTCAAGGGGAAGACTACAGCACAGCAGTGTTGGACCAACTACATATCACTGCTTGCCAGACTAGTGTCTGCTGAACTTTCCCCTTTTCTTTTAAGAGTTTCTCTGCCGCTTACAAGAACCTTGGGGAATAAATATGGGTGCTTTACTATAGAAATATATTGACTGAGCTTTTTTTCTTTCTCTACACTTTTGCATTGGGGGGAGAAAATGATCATGAGGGAAAAACGACAGACTTGGGAATGATCAAAATATTCTCAAGGCTCCCACATTGTTTTTTTAAGGTAGTGTCACAGGTGTTTTATTTGTACCAGCAGCCTGATGTATAGATGTTTCTTTTCCTAATCTGTTTTTGTTTATAGCTCCGTAGATAGAGATACTTTTGTCTACCTGATGGAAATGGGCAAGGATGGCTGAGATAACAAGATAACGACAAAGGAAGAGTTTGGTGATTTCAGAACTTCAAAGCTCCAGCATGCCATACACAGCAGTCTACATGCTTCTTCAGGCAGCAAAACATTTTCTACTTTGTTTGAATCAGTGTTGACATTGTTTTTCTCATTTCTTACCTTTAAATATAATAAAAGTGTTTTTATTCCCCCTAACAGAAGCCAGCAGACGTAGAATCACACTTTGTTCAATGGCCTTGTAGCAACTGAAACTTCTTTATTGCACCTTTGGTCTTCTTTCCTCTTATTTTGAAAATGATGACTAACTTATAGGAAATACAGCAATGCACACATTAGAGGGCTATGGAAAGCTTCAGGTAAAAGAACAAGATCTTGAAGCAACCATTAAAGAAAATGCTAAATCTGGAAAAATCTTGACACAAAATATCCAAGAAATCAAGGACACCATGAAAAAGAGAAATCTGAGGATAATAAGCATTGAAGAAAGAGATGATGCCAGACTCCAAAGCCCAGAAAATATTCTCAACACAATAATAGAAGAAAAAGTTCCCCAATTTAAAGAAAGAGATGCCTATAAACATACAAGAGGCCTACAGAACACCAAATAGAATAGACCGGAAAAGAAAAACTTGCTGTCACATTATAATCAAAACACAAAATATACAGAACAACAACAACAAAAAAATTAAAAACTGCAAGGGAAAAGGGCCAAATAACTTTTAATGGCAAACTATCAGAATTATACCCGACTTCTCAGCAGAGACCATAAAAGCCAGAAGGGCCTGGAAAGAGATCTTGCAAACCCTAAGAGACCACAGATGCCAGGCGAGACTACTTTTCCCAGCAAAACTATCAATAACCATTGATGGAGAAAACAAAATATTCCATGACAAAAACAATTTCAAACAGTACCTAGCCACAAATCTAGCTTTACAGAAGGTCCTAAAAGGACCTCCACCCCAAAGGGACAAGCTACAACCAAAACTGTACAAGAAATAGTTAGCAATACCATTGCAAAACAAAACCACACAAACACTTTGCTGGAATCAACACCAAAATTAAGACTCTTAACAGTCACTGGTAATTAATATCTCTCAACATCAATGATCTCAATTCTCCAATAAAAAGACACAGACTAACTGAATGGGTGCATAAACAAGATCCAACAGTCTTCTACATTCAAGAAACACATCTCACCCATGATGATAAACATTACCTCAGGGTAAAAGGCTGGAAAAAATATTCCAAGCAAATGGTTACAAGAAGCAAGCAGGAGTAGCCATTTTAATATCTAACTAATAGAATTTCAACCAAAATTAATCAAAAGGGATGAGGAAGGACACTTCATACTCATCAAAGGTAAAGTCAACCAAGATGACAACCCAGTTCTGAACATCTATGCTCCAAATACTAGGGCATCCACATTTTTAAAAGATCTACTAATGAAGCTTAAACCACACATCGATCCCCACACAATAACAGTGGGAGACTTCAACACCCCACTCTCACTGAAGGATAGGTCATTGAAACAGAAACTAAGCAGAGAAATAACATCATTAACCAATGCCCTGAATCAAATGGCCTAACAGATATCTACAGAACCTTTCACCCAAACAAAAAGGAATACTTTCTTCTCTGCACCCCATGGAACCTTCTCAAAATTGATCACATAGTAGGTCACAAATCAAGCCTCAACAGATAAAAGAGAATTGAAATAATAACTTGTATCCTATCAGATCGTGATGGGCTTAGGCTGCACTTCATCAACAACAGAAATAACAAAAAGTCTACACATACATGGAACCTAAACAACTCTCTACTTAATGACACCTGGGTCAGGGAAGATATAAAGAAAGAAATAAAGGAGTTTCTGAAATTCAATGAAAATGAAGGAACAACATATTCAAATTGGTGGAATACATTGAAAGCAGTGATAAGAGGAAAATTCATATCACTAAGTGCCTTTAAAAAGAAATTGAAAACATCCCACATAAGCAACTTAACGACACAGCTGGAAGCCCTAGAAAATAAAGAAGCAGAAATACCCAAGAGGAGTAGACATTTGGAAATAATCAAACGCAGGGCTGAAATCAATAATATAGAAACTAAGAAAACAGTCCAAAGAATCAACAAAACCAAGAGCTTGTTCTTTGAGAAAATCAACAAGATAGACAAACCATTTGCCAAACTAAAAGGCAGAGATATAGTATCCAAATCAACAAAATCAGAAATGAAAAGGGAAAAATAACAACAGACACTGAAGAAATACAAAGAATCATAAGATCCTACTTCGAAGGCATATATGCCACAAAATGTGATAATCTAAGGGAAATGGACGATTTTCTCTATCAATTTCACTTGCCAAAATTGAGTAAAGAACAGATAAATAAGCTAAATACTCCTATTTCCCCTATAGAAGTAAAAGCAATCATGATAGTCTCCCAACCAAAAAAAAAAAGCCCAGGTCCAGATGGTTTCAGTGTAGAATTCTACCAGACCTTCAATGATGTGCTAATACTGATACTCTTTAAGCTACTTCAAAAGATAGAAATGGATGGAACACTACCAAATTCATTCTATGAGGCCATATCCCATTGGTACCTAAACTTCACAAAGACTGAACAAAGAAAGAGAATTTCAGACCAATTTCTATTATGAACATTGATACAAAAGTACTCAATAAAATACTAACAAAAAGAATACAAGAACAAATCAAAGATATTGTTCACCATGACCAGGTAGGCTTCATTCCAGGCATGCAGGGATGGTTTAATATACGGAACTCCATCAATGTAATCCACCATATAAAAAAATTGAAAATAAAACTCCACATGATCATCTCCTTAGATGCAGAGAAGGCATTTGAAAAAAATGTTAAAAGTTTTGGAGAGATCAGGGATACAAGGCACATACCTCAACATAATAAAGGCTATATACAGCAAGCCAAAAGCCAAAATCAAATTAATTGTTGATCTACTTAAGGATATTCCTCTAAAATCGGAAACAAGGCAAAGCTGCCCACTCTTTCCATATCTCTTTAATATAGTATTATCCAGAGCAATAAGACAACAAAAGGAGATCAAGGGTATTCAAATGGGAAGGAGGAAGTCAAATTATCCCTATTTGCAGATGATATGATAGTGTACATAAATGACTCCCAAAATTCCACCAGAGATTTACTACAGTTGGTAAACACCTTCAGCAAATTGGCAAGATACAAAATTAACTAAAAAATGTATGCAAACGAGAATCATGCAGAGGAAAAAATTAGAAAAACTACACCCTTCATGTTAGCCACAAGCAATATAAAATATTTAGGAGTTACTCTAACCAATCAAGTGAAAGATTTGTTAGAAAAAATTTCAAGACTCTGAAGAAAGAGATAGAAGATGACATCAGAAGAGGGAATGATCTTCCTTGCTTGTGAATCTGGAGAATTAACATAGTAAAAATGGCCATCTTACCTAAAGCAATTTACAGATTCAATGAAATCCCAATCAAAATACCTACACAATTTTTTAAAGACATTGGAAGTTCAGTTCTGAACTTCATATGGAAAAACAAAAAACCCAGAATAGCAAAAACGATCTTGTATAATAAAATATCCTCTGGAAGAATCTCCATACCTGATCTCAAGCTATACTATAAAGCAACAGTAATTAAAACTGCATGGTACTGGCACAGCGATAGGCTGGTTGATCAATGGAATCAAATTGAAGACCCAGATATGAATCCACACACATATGGTCACTTGATTTTTGACAAAGAAGCCAAATATATTCAATGGAAAAAGGATAGCATCTTCAACAAATGGTGCTGGTCAGCCTCGATGCCTACATGTAAAAAACTGCAACTGGACCCATATTTGTCACCATGCACAAACTCAAATCCAGGTGAATCAAAGACCTCAACATAAAAACAGAGACACTAAGTCACTTAGAAGAAAAAGTGGGGAAGAGCCTGGAACATATTGGCACAGGAGACAACTTCCTGAACAGCACACCAACAGCCCAGGCCTTAAGGTCAACAATTGATGAATGGGACCTCATGAGGCTGAGAAGCTTCTGTAAGGCAGAAGACACTGTCAACAGAATGAAGCAACAGCCTACAGACTGGGAAAAGTCTTCACCAACCCTATATATGACAAGGGTCTAATATTCAAAATATATAAAGAACTCAAGAAATTAAACACCACCAAACCAAATTACTCAATTGAGAAATAAGGCTCAGAACTAAACAGAGAATTCTCAAGAGAGTAATATTAAATGGCTGAGAAACACTTAAAGAAATGCTTAACCTCCTTAGTAATCAGGGAAATGCAAATCAAAACAACTCTGAGATCCCATCGTACTCCCATCATAATGGCTAAGATCAAAAATTCAAGTGACACCACATGCTGGAGAGGATGTGGAGAGAGAAGAACTCTTTCATTGCCGGTGGGAATACAAACTAGTACAGCTACTTTGGAAATCTATCTGGCGCTATCTCAGAAAACTGGAAATATGGCTTCCTTGAGACCCAGCTATTCTACTCCTTGGAATATACCCTGAAGATACTCCAGAACACAACAAGAACATTTGCTCAACCATTTTCATAGCAGCTTTATTCATAATAGCCAGAACCTGGAAACAGCCTAAGTGTCCCTCAGTAGAAGGATAAACAAACTCTGGTACATTTACATATGGAATACTACTCAGCTATTAAAAACAAAGAATTTCTGAAATTTGTGGACAAATGGATTGAACTAGAAATGATCATAATGAGTGAGTTAACCCAGAATGAGAAAGAGAGAAATGATATATACTCACTTATATCTGGACACTAGCCCATGATATTCTTCACTTAACAGGAAAGTGGCACAGAGCGGAGGACATCCTATTGGGACTGTAGGTGAGAGAAGCATGGGAGAATGGGGAAATAGCAGGATCCAGAGGGTCCTAGAAATCTACAAGAAGAACATTATGATGGGCAGATCTGGGCCCAGGGGTCCTGCTCAAACTATGACACCATGAAAGACAATACGTGCAGTAAACTTTGAACCCTTACCCAGATCTAGCCAATGGACACGACATTCTCTGAGCGGGGTCTGACTTTCACACATTCTCTCGTGCCCCATATTTGACCGCGTCCCCTGGATGGGGAGGCCTGGAGGCACTCAGAGTAATGATAGCATGCTACCAAGAAGAGACTTGATACCCTATGATCATATACAGGGGAAGAAAGTCCTCCTCAGTCATAGGAGAGGGGAGTAGCGGAAAATGGGAGGGAGGGAGGAATGGGAGGATACAAGGGATGGGATAACAATTTAGATGTAATATGAATACATTAATAAAATTTATTTTCAAAAAAGAAATGGCAAATCGAAGCTTTCTCTAATATGTAGCATATGGAACTAAATAGATGCTTAATAATCATTTGTTGAGTGGAAACAATGGCATAATAAAAAAGCAGCATTTTATGACTGACCACTGTCAGGAGGGTTAAGCCTCCCTTATTTCCAGAACACTGGTTATATGACAGTGATTCTGAATGATTGAAATGTAAGGAAACTACTATGTACTCACTGAATAGGAAAAAGATGAAATCTATATATCAGTTTACCTTAAAAGTACCTCACAAGTACTTTGAGGATCTGGCTAGTTGGATCCATAGTAAAGAACAACTGTTGCTCTTGGAAAAGATTGGAATTTGGTTTCCAGCACCCTCATTGTGGCTCAAATCCTTCTATAACTCTGGTCCATGAGTTCTTACACCCTCTTCTGAGCTCCACAGACACCAGATACCCATGTGATATAAATATAAAAATACAGACAAGACATTCATGCAAATAAAATAATAAATAAATTTCTAAAAACTTAAAAAGTTATTTGAACTTACATGTTGTTGTGATGCTATTACTTTTCCCTTAATACAGTGCAGATCTGAAGGATAACAGTTTGCCAGCTGTAAAGTCAGTTTTGTGTCAAAGAGCAAAACCAGCAGCTTCAAGGATGGCTTTCTTCTCTAGACTGAAGAAGCTTATCTGAATTTTTCAGATAAGAAAACTGAGGACCATAATCCAGAAAAAAAAAAAAAAAAAGGATTCTGCATGTAGAAATCTAAGCTGATTTTCTAAAGTAAGAGGTTTCAGACTTCAACAATTTACCACATAGGGACCTACACATTTTATAAAGGAAGATTGCCTAGAAATTATATGTTTGTTTGTTTATAACAAGGGCCATAAATCTTAATCCTGGCAGGTGTTTCTAGGCGTACAATTTACTTTTATTTTACTTTATTTTTCATCTTTAAAAAAATTCATTTTCCTTATAACAGATGGGAAAAGCAATGCCATACTCTTCAAAGATCACTGTGAGAATTACATGAGATAAATGCATAAAGTCATTTGGCATAGTACCCACACCATAAGTACATAATCCAAGAGGATGCTATTATCAGTGTGATTACACTTGAGTTTAAATTCCATTCAGTGAAGCCACATAAACTTGTGGTGTGAAGAAGTGATAAATTTGAGAATTTAGAGTCAGCTCTGTTTCTGAAAACCATGAAGAACAGAACATAGATGTAAAAAGAGACAAGAATCATATGGGTGTGAATACAGCACATAGCTCTATGGATCCAATGCTTTAATGATCAGAGTGCAAAAATAGAGATGTTATTTTTCCTATTTTTTTTCCTTTTTTGTCAGTCAGAGGGGCTTATGTGGGTTTTTCAGTCCCTGTAAATCAATTCATAGAGGTGACCTGGCCCAAATTATCTGCCTGAGTAAGAAATGTTGCTTGTGGCATGATATATTCCCTAGCCAATCTTGCCCATTTCCCTGCCAAAATGAGGTCCCTTTTCATGGTGTGATGGAAAGAGAATGCCACATTTAATTAGAGAGAATGAGCAGAGAGAAAGAGAAAAGGCAGTGAGCATGCCACCGTGCTGGCAGAAGTCTCCCAGGAACAGACGGCAATGCGTTGTGACAGATGCCTTTGTTATGTTGTTTGTTAAACATGGTGTGGCTTCATTTCACAACATTTCTGAATCTGCCCCTACATTCCTGGACATTTTGACAGTAGTGAATCGAAACTCTTAGGACTCAGGAAGCAAGCTAGGGATGGGCTCAAGGAAGGGATCATAATATTGATGCAGTGTGATTAGTGTTTTAATTCATCTTCACCTAAATATATCACACTTACAGAATCATTGCTTAGACTGTGAGTCACAACTTCCAAGGAATAAGCACTGTGTCCCTTTACATTCAAACCAAATAAATATGTGAGTATCCAATGTGTGCCTAACTCTATTAGGAAGTGTCTCAGGTTACAAATGACATAAATCACTATCAGGAATCACTAGAGATTCATAATCCAATGCAGAAAAGAAATATATACAACATATGTACATATGAATACTCATGTATTTAGCAGACATTGAGACTCAGTGGAATTCAAAATGATCTAAAATTCATTTCCACATCAGAAATAATAGATGGCATCATGAAAGACTGGGAGAAATAAATTCAATTCCAGAAGAAAAATAAGGATAAAATTTGTCAGGTAGCATGCATGAAGTCCAAGCTGAAGTAAAAAGTATAATACCAAAATGCAGAAATGACTGTTTTTACCAAGGCAAAAAATCAGATGGCACAGAGGATTTTATAGAATAGAAGACCATGAAAAGGGGGAACACAGTTTTGTTTAGGATTGTAGAAATCCACAAATGTGAAACAGAAGGAGAAAAAGACAGAAAGGACAGAAAGACATTAGCCAAAGAGTCATGATAAATCCCTGTAAGATTGTTACACCTCAGGGTACAGTTTTAGAAACTGCTCAGTTTTCCCAATAAAAGTCTAAAGCAAGAGGTATTATTAAATTGTGATATCTTAACTTTGCTCTCAGATGCCCTCTGTCAACCTTCATATATATGTTCATACTATGCCCAGCACTTACCAATGATCATGGCAAAGTAAATATAAGGTTTTTTTTTTGAACAAAACAAAACAACAAAATCCAAGGAGGTCTATTCTACTGTGTGACAGAAGAAAGTTTGGGGAACAGAAACGGAAAATTTCCTAAGGGCTGATTTTCAATATTCATCTTGAGCTTTGATGGAGGGCATGGGGGCACCAGTGCCATGTGGATGATCTTGAGTCTCCTGACTATAATATAAGAAAGGAGGGCTCTACAGAAATTAATAGTACCACATCTCTGCTATAGGCACAGAATAGAGGGACATTGGTCATCTCAATAGCATAAATTATTTCCTTATGAGACTTTAAATCCTAGAAGTGAACAACACTTTTTTTTAATGATGCTTAAGACTGCTATGCTCTAAGTCTACTGAAGTAGACAAAAAATGATATCCATGAGCTAAAATGAGAATATTGACATTGTTCTTGAGAAGTTCACAGATGGGAAAAGGAATTCAAATACATAGTTCTGAAGATAACTTTATAGAATTAACAGCAAAACTAACAGACAAAACAGATAACATTCTTAAATTTTTTCTACTGAAAATAAATTCATGAAATTAATATTAAAGATCATTATTCTACACTTGTACAATGGAACTCAATTCAAATATATTGTTTACCTACTTAAATTCTATCATTTTTATAAAAGGACTCTTACCTCTGAATAAGAATAAGCAGATTTTGCAAGTTAGGCAAAAATAAATTGTGTGTGTGTGTGTGTGTGTGTGTTTGAACATATACTTGTATGTAAAATATGTGAATTTCTCAGCAGTGAATAATATAAATACTAAATTCATATTTTAACTAGATGGCCATGTTATTGTTGTGTAATTATTAATAAGATATTCTCAGTAAAACCTAGGAACCAGTCAAAGACAAAGAGACTAAACACTGAGATTCTTGCCTAAGGTAAGTCAGAGAAGAGGAGGAAGAAGAAATGAGGTAGTGTTTTCTTTAGAAAAGAAAGAATTTTAGATAAAGTAAGTAACCTTTGATACTCAGGATTATATTATTGTGTAATTTTACAGAAAATAAAATCAAACGCATGAAGGAAATGAACAAAATTGTTCGAGAATCATTTAAAAAAACACAAACCAAAATGCAAATCAAAACAACTCTGAGATACCATCTTACACCCATCAGAATGGCTAAGATCAAAAATTCAAGCGACATCACATGCTGGAGAGGATGTGGAGAGAGAGGAACACTCCTTCATTGCTGGTGGGAATGCAAACTAGTACAGCCACTTTGGAAATCTATCTGGTGCTATCTCAGAAAACTGGGAATAGGGCTTCCTCAAGACCCAGCTATTCCACTCCTTGGTATATACCCAGAAGATGCACCAGCACATAACAAGAAAATTTGCTCAACCATGTTCATAGCAGTCTTATTCATAATAGTCAGATCATCAAAACAGCCTAAATGTCCCTCAGTAGAAGAATGGATAAAGAAAATGTGGTACATATACACTATGGAATACTACTCAGCTATTAAAAACAAGGAATTCCCGAAATTTGTGGACAAATGGATTGAGCTAGAGATGATCATAATAAGTGAGTTAACCCAGAAGCAGAAAGACTCAAATGGTATATACTCACTTCTATCTGCATACTACCCTAAGGGTCATGTCCCACGAAAGCCTTCACTTATCAGGAAACTGGGACAAAGGGGAGGACATCCTATTGGGACTATAGATGAGAGAACCATGTGAGAATAGCAATGTAGCAGGATCCAGTGGGTCCTAGAAACCTACAAGTAGAACATTATGATAGGCAGATTTGGGCCCAGGGGTCCCACTCAAACTAAGGCACCAGCCAATGACAATACAGGCAGTAAACTTTAAACCCCTACCCAGATCTAGCCAATGGTCAGAACAGTCTCCACACTTGAGTGGAGAGTGGGATATGACTTTCTCACGTACTCTAATGCTTCACATTTGACCATGTCCCCTGGAGGGGGAGACCTAGTGGCACTCAGAGGAAGGACAGCAGGTCACCGAGAAGAGACTTGATACCCTATGAGCATATACAGGGGGAGGTAATCCCTCTCAGGAACAGTCATAGGGGAAGGGAATAAGGGGAAAATGGGAGGAAGGGAAGAATGGGAGGATACAAGGGATGGGATAACCATTGAGATGTAACAAGAATAAATTAATAAAATTTAAAAAAAAACACAAACCAAGGAATTCCTAGACATGGAAAACTTAAGGAAAAAAAGTAGATATAGAGGTGAGCATCAATTAAAGAATATAAGGGAAGGAGGAGATAATCTCAGGCATAGAACACATGATTGAAGAAACCACTATAAATGTTAAAGATAATATTAAATCATAAAATAGCCTGACACAAAACATCCAAGAAATCAAGGGCACAGTGAAAAAAAATTAAACATAAGAATAATAGGAGTTGGGGAAAAAGAAGACTTTTGGCTTCAAGGACCAGAAAATATTTTCTACAAAATAATAGAAGGAAATTTCCTCAACTTAAAAAATAAAATGGCTTTAAACATACAAGATGCATATGGAACACTAAATAGACCAAAAATGAAATTCCTCCCACTATATAATAATCAAAACCCTAAAATGTACAGAAAAAATAAAAAATATTAAAACTGCAAGGGAAAAAGGGCAAGTAACATATAAATGCAGATTGATCAGAATCACACCTGACTTATCAACAGAGACTATGAAAGGAAGAAGGACGGGACAGATGTCATGCAGAACTTAACAGAACACAGATGTCAGGCAAGACTACCATACCCAGCAAAACTCTCAACGCCATAGATGGAGAAAACAAGATATTCCACGACAAAACCATGGACAGAACAGTCTCCACACTTGAGTGGAGAGAGGAATTTGACTTTCTCAAGTACTCTGGTGCCTCACATTTGACTATGTCCCCTGGCGGGGAAGACCTAGTGGCACTCAGAGGAAGGACAGCAGGTCACAGAGAAGAGACTTGATACCCTATGAGCATATACAGAGGGAGGTAATCCCTCTGAGGAACAGTCATAGGGGAGGGGAATAAGGGGAAAATGAGAGGGAGGGGAGAATGGGAGGATATAAGGGATGGGATAACCATAGAGATGTAACAAGAATAAATTAATTTAAAAAAATAACAAAAAAAATTTAGACAATTTCCAAGCACAAACCCAGCCTTTCAAAAGACACTAGAAGGAAAACTCCAACCTAAGGAAGTTAACTACACCTAAGAAAATAGAGAATATAAATAAATTCACTGCAGCAAAACCAAAAGACAAGGACATGAAGACTACCACTACCAACATTAAAATAAAATGAAATAAAATCATTGGTTACTAATATCTCTCAAAATCAATGGACATATCTCTGCAGCAAAAAGACAAAGAATAATAGAATGCATGTATAAAAAAAAGCTAACATTTCACTGCATACAAGAAACACACCTCAGCAACAAATACAAGCTTTATCTCAGATTAAATGGCTAGAAAAAGATTTCCCAAGCAAATGGATCCAATAAGCAAGCTGAAGTAGCCATTCTATTATCTCATAAAATAACCAAAGTTAATCAAAAGAGATGGGAAGGACACTTCACTCTCATCAAAGGAGGGCATTAAGTGAAATTGGAGAGACCTCATACTAACAACTTAACAGCTTACCTGAAAGCTCTGGAAAAAAATTCACCCAAGAGGAATATATGGGAGGAAATAATCAAACTAAGGGCTGAACTCAATAAATTAGAAACAGAAAGAACAATACAAAGAATTGATTAAACCAAAAGCTGCTACTTTGAGAAAATCAATAAGATAGACAATCCCTTAGCCAAACTAAAAGGCAGGAAGTCAGTTTCCAAATCAACAAAATCAGAAATGAAGAGGGGGATATAAAAAACAGACCCTGAAATCCAAAGAATCATTAGATATTACTTCAAAACCTGCACTCCATAAATTCAATAATCTAAATGAAATGGGTAGATTTCTTGATAGATTCCATTTATCAAAGGTAAATCAAGATCAGGTAAATAAGATAAATAGTCATAAAACCCCTAAAGATATAGAAGCAGTCATTAAAAACCCCCTTTCAAAAAAAAAAAAAAAAAAAAAAAAAAAAAAAAAAACAGGGCAAGATGATTTCAGCACAGAATTCTACCACACTTTCAAAGAACAACTAACACCAATAGTCATCAAAGTAGAAACAGAAGGATCATTACCAAACTCATGCTATTGGGCCACAATAATCCTGACACTTAAACCAAACAGGGCTTCAACAAAGAAAGAGAATTTCAGACCAATTTCCTTAAAAACATTGATGCCAAAATAGTTAATAAAATACTAAAAAAAAACAAATCCAAGAACATAACAAGATATCATCCACTATGATCAAGTAGGCTTCATCCCAGGAATGCAATGGTGGGCCAATATACAAAAATCCATCAATACAATCCACCATATAAACCAACTGAAAGAAAAAAAGATGTTCACCTCATTAGATACTGAAAAATCTAACACATATTCATGATATTAGAAAGATTAAGAAAACAAAGCACATACCTAAGCATAATAAAGGGAGTATCTAGCAAGCCTACTGCTAACATCCTAAAATCACAGACAAGTCTAAATACTCTATATCTCTTCAGTACAGTAGTTGAAGTCCTAGTCAGAGCAATTAGACTATAAAGAGATCAAGAGGATACAAATAAGAAAGGAAGAAGTCACATGGACTCTGTTGCCTGCTTTTTCATCATTTTCTCCTGATGAGGCTACCTCTCTATGCCACAGGGAAAGAGGATGCACTCAGTCCTTATGTGACTTGATATGCTATGGTGGGTGGATGGGGGAGGGTTCCCCTTCTTTGAGGAGTAGGGGTGTGAGGATTGGGGGAGTGGGGGGAAAAGGGAGTGTGGGACTGGGAGGGGAGGAGTAGGGTGCTATGACTGGGATGTAAAGTGAATAATTAATAAAACAGAAAAGAAAAGAAAATCATTTGGGAAACTTTAACAGCAACGATTCTTCCTTTGCAGTCATGAGTATTATCCCTAACAACTATGCAAAATACAGGGTATGATCAGGAAGGTTTTAATCCCAGCACAGCAAAGATGAAAACAGTAGAATTTGGGAGGCCTCCTGGTAAACTATCATAGGCTAATTGCAAAGATCCCAGCAAGTTTGGAATCTTTCCCAAAGACTGTGCATGGCCTCTCTGATACTTGATGCTGTCCTGTGTCCTCCATTCATAAATACTAGACATGTCCTCCTATACATGCACAAATGCACACACATACAGAATCCTTATTCATACACATAAATATGGGCACATATTTACACAAACACACAGATGTACTTACAAATAAGAGAAAAATTTGCAAATCATTATGAAGATTCCTCCCAATTAGAGCAAGTAAACAAATAAATTCTGATAAAATATGTACAAATATATTTGACTAGCTACCACAGACTTAGTCACAAATACTGAATGGTTTTGTAGCTCAGTTTATCTAGAAGTTCAAGAAAAGCTGAAAAAAAAAGTGTTAATAGCTGGTTGACAAACTATAGTTTAAAAGGGAAAAGTGGGAGATAAGGAAATAATTACATAAATATAGAATAAGTGCATAAAATATAGAGGTTACCATATTACCATGTCTAGAGTCAATTTTAATTCCATAACTAAAGTTAAAGGTTATAAGATGGTTTTAATTAACAAAGCATAGATAAATAGCATTTAAAAAGTTATTTCAACCAACAAAGTAGCTCAAATTTTTATGGTTATAATGTTTGGCATATTAAGTAAATAGAATTGGTAGCATGACAACAATATTAGCATGAAACATGGCAGAAGATTAAGCTAAAACACTAATGGATAAATCTTTATGCAACAACAAATATAACAAATAAGAAAGAAAAATTAGGGACAGATATAAGAATTTTTAAAATAGCCTTCATTAACTTGAAGCAGGGCAAATATTAATCCCCTAAACTACCTTCCACTTTGGGGCATGGTATAAAAATCCCATGCCATCTGGTTCTAATAATTTCTATGGAGCTACCTTCCATCCATAATCCTAAATACTTGCTAACTATTATCATCTGTGCCAAATATTCATTCAAGCGGGCCATGTTCTTCTCCTTCCAGCCTAGCCCCTGGCTTCTGCCTTATCTTCCTGCTCTTCTCCTCCATTCTCCTCATCTCTTCTGGTTTCTCTCCTAAGAGCCCTAGAATCTTAGCCACACCTATCCTATTTGCCCTGCCCAGGTGTGATGGCTTTTTATTGGTCAAATGAGAGCAAGATTTTAGGCAGGGTTACAAACATTTTGGAGTACATGTGTCTGCTCATTTGGGCAGAACAGATCAAACCAAACAGTATAATGTTTATTTATGGTGCATATACTAGTTTAAAGAAAATGTGAAGTGTGCTGTTTGATTTAAAACTGCTTCCTTGGGTATGGGACAAAAGTCCCACTGTTCTCTGCCCTAATGCAGCCAGCCAGATGGGGCCACTGGAGCATCTTTCTGCTAAGATGTCTTTCTGCCTACTCCCAGATCCCTGGCCCTCCTGGGTTAGACACAGCAAGGAAGCGGAGACAGTGAACTCAGAGAAGATAACTTGGGTGTAGGACCAAAGCCATATTGTGTATCCCTACCTCAATCTCTCTGGCCTTCAGAGATGACCAAAACTGTAACACCTGAGACATCATAATGGGAAGGGGTCAGTGTAAGAACACAAGGAACAATTCCCAGGATGATTTGACATTACTAGAAACTACAAGTCCTACCAGAGTAATCTCTGGAGATAATATCTCATCCAACGAACAAGAGAAAAATGTCAAATCTGAGGTTATGAAATGATAGAGACTTTAAAGGAGGAAATTAAATTCCTCCATCTAGAACAGAAACATACAAAGGAAGAGATGAAATTATTGAACAAATTGCTTAAAGAAATTAATGAAAAATAGGAGAAGGAAATGAACAATCAAACAGGAGAAGGGAATGAACAAAAGGATTCAAAGCCTGAAAATTGAGATAAAAGCAATGAAGAAAACAGAGAAAAGGGAAGCCGACTATCCAGATGTAAGAATTTTAAATAAGGTAATTATTAGAAAGTGATATATTTTTTAATATTGAAAATTCTAACAAAAATTTTAAAGTGTATAACTTGTTAAACAGTAAACACACTGTTTACTGAGAAAGATCACAAGAGAGTGTGCCACATATTATTAAGTAATACACTTATTAGAATTAAATTTCTGTGAGCCCTGTGAGTGATAATCAGACCAACCTTTCAAAGATAAACCATTTGGTTCAATAATAATATGAATATTATAGGAAGATTGGGTTTTAAGGCTGTTCTCTGGGATAAAGCATATACTTGGCACCATTATTCAGGCCAGAATCTGTCCCTCCACAGGTCATCTGCCCAAATGGAGAACTTAATATTACTACTGTGCTGTATGGATGTAGTATTAAACCAACTCCTAACAACTTATCATTATGGGGAGAGATTGGCACATCAGTGAAAGATCATAGGGAAACGTATATCTGTAGATTATGATTGGCATAGAGATCCACAACTGGTCAAATTGTATAGAGTAAGCGACTACAGAGTAGTCAATGATAAATAAGCAGTTATAACACATGTCCTCCTCCCAAGACTCAGCAACCATTGTGCGGGAAAAGACTAAGAGCCAGAGGCAGTGGATGACTATAAGGAAACTGTTTTCTGGACTAAAAGGAGCAATTACACAAATGACCCTACATTGGTTTTAGAATCTTGCCTAAGACCTGTACAAGGTAAAGCCAGACAAAATCCAACATTGAGAATACAGGTTCTGGAATCCCACTGCTAAGAAGGGAGTGATTAATATTGACCAGAAGAAAGAAATTCAGTTTCCATAAAGGTTGCTAAAATTCCAGTGAATAACCACATACTCAAGGTTATATAGTCAGGATAAATGGAATGGATGGGACAAAATTAAAGGAAAATCTCAGGATATATGTATGGAATAGTAGGGAATATGTATAAGAATATGGGAGGAGATAGGTGGTAATATGTTCAATATACTTATCCCTATATCCTCAAATAAGCATTTGAAAAAGATACATATAAGAACAAATACAATCTGATCAAGGAACAAGTGCTTAAATGTTATACTAAAAATTTGAATGCCAAAGAAAAAGATTATTTTCTAGAAATTTGTTAATTTATATAATTAATTCACAATAGAAAAGAGGAATAAGTAAAGTCCAATAATTAATATAAATACTATAATCTAGCTGGGTGATGATACCACATACCTTTAATCACAGTACTTGGGAGACAGGCAAATGAATCTCTAAGTGTGAGATCAGCCTAATCTACAGATCTAAACAGAAAGTTCCAGATATCTAAA
>OU015743.1:130408241-130420314 GCA_907169655.1 Acomys percivali
GTGTGTGTGTGTGTGTGTGTGTGTGTGTGTGTGTGTGTGTGTGTGTGCTGCCACAACAAAGGTGAGATTGGCAGACATATGGCATCAGGGCAACAATCCTTCCATCAGGTGGGTGGAAAATTAAATTCAAATTATGACACTTGGTTGCAATTGTCCTAATCCACTGAGCCACCTCAATGGACCCAACTTAGAATTTCTTATATCACAGCCTGGATCTGCCCAATCTGAGTACTGTTAGATATAAAAGTAGAGTATGTTTATAATTTGACAAAATATTTCAAAATAATATATTATGAGACAACTGGAAATTATATGATGGTTAAATATCTTTACCCATTAATATAGTTTTACCTCAGCTTACTATTTCCTGTGTTTCATGAGCAGGATTGTATGCTATAGTGTCTGAGCTGTTTAGTGTTGTGAAACTATATAATGTATTAGAACCTGGGAAAAAGCTTCAGTTTTACTTCCTCCCTGTAAAGATTAAAAAACAATCCTGATAATCATCATTGTAAATTCCTCTAAATACACATTTCTGGGACTCAGTTTAGAGACTCTTATTTATCAAGTTGGGTGGGTCTGTGAGTTTTAATGTCTCATAAATGCTCAGGCTGATGTGTCAATACTGGCCGGAATTCAAATTCTCAGGCCTAGTAAGAAAGTGAACATGAATTTGGGTCTAGTAGTGTTATATATAAAAATTAAATTCAGATGATAGAATAGAAGGTATTAGGCAGATATTACATTATACAGAATTTATTATATGAGCATGGGGGGGGCAATACCCCAGAGACAGAGAGAGACAGAAAGAGAGAGAGAGAGAGAGAGAGAGAGAGAGAGAGAGAGAGAGAGAGAGAGGTAAAGAAGTAGAGAGGGAAGTAGAGAGGTAGAGAGAGAGAGCGTGCCACCGCCATGTGGAAGGTGTCTTTTATATGGCCCAAGGCAGGGCTGCACCCTCATGGCAGGTAATCAGTGACATCACAAGTAGGCTGACTGAAGCAGAATCTTAACCAGCAGAATAATGAGATTCTATACTCCTTCATTGAGTTCTTTTTTAAATATATTTTATTAATTTATTCATATTACATCTCAATTGTTATCCCATCCCTTGTATTTTCCCATTCCTCTCTCTCTCTCCCTTTTTCCCCTTACTGCCCTCCCCTATGACTGTGACTGAGGGGGAACCTCCTCGCCCTGCATATGCTCATAGGGTATCAAGTCTCTTCTTGGTAGCCTGCTATCCCTCCTTTGAGTGCCACCAGGCCTCCCCATCAAGGGGATGTGGTCAAATATGGGGCACCAGAGTTCATCTGAAAGACATTCCCCACTTTTCACTAAACTGTGGAGGATGTCCTGTCCATTGGCTGGATCAGGGCAGTGGTTTGAAGTTTACTTCACAGGTTATCCTTGACTGGTGCCATAGTTTGAGCAGGACCACTGGGCCCAGAACTGCCCATCATAATGTTCTACTTGTAGGTTTCTCCGACCCTCTGGATCCTTTTATTTCCCCATTCTCCCTTGCTTCTCTCACCTAGAGTCCCAGTATGAAGTCTTTCCCTCTGTCCCTCTTTCCTGGTAAGTGAAGACTTTCATGGGACATGCCCCTTGGGCTAGTGTCCAGATAGAAGTGAGTATATACCATTTGACTCTTTCTGTTTCTGGGATAACTCACTCATAAGATCATTTCTAGTTCAATCCATTTGTCCACAAATTTTGGGAATTCCTTGATTTTAATAGCTGAGTAGTATTCCATAGAGTAAATGTACTTATCTTAGTACTGCTGCTGAGGTCTCCGGGCTGATCCACTGCAGCCAAGGGCTATAGTGCTTCCTCTCCCATACTAACTCTGTCAATACTTTTTCTAGGAAACGAGGGATTCTGGCATAGGAACTGCTCATGAACCAGGCAGATACATATTTATTAGATGTAGATAACTCCTTCACCCAGAATTTGGATCTCAAATCTAAAATACAAAAAAGTGTCCAGTCATGACAAGCACTACTGTATTCTAGGTCTTTAAATAAAACCACAGAGGACATGTTGATGAGAGCATCAGGGGAAATGTGAAAGGATTTGTTAAAAGTTAATAGTTAAAGTGCCTTTTTAGAACACTTGAATGTGGATTTTCCAAAATGGATATTCCATCACTTTGCTTTCATCTCTGCACAAACTTAAATGTGCTAGTGGTCCTGCTTTGTTTTTCTGTGTGTTCTGCAGGTGCACCCTTGAGTCAGAATGTCCAATGGAGGTAGCCCTTAGATGTAGTTAAAGGAAACTTTATATGTGGTGGTAGATGGCTCACACGGTGAAGGTGCTTATAATCATATCTGGCAATCTAAGTTCAGTCTCCCACATAGGAAAAGGAGAGAATAGACTTACCTGATGACAGTGGACCTACGGTCTCCACAAATAACATGGTACGTTGTATGGAGGGACGGATGCATTATAACTCTTCTCTTTTCAAGCAGTGTGAATTTGGTAAACTTAACTCTGTACTCTCATGTGCTAGAGTGATGAGCTCATACCTATCATTCAGTTTTGGACTATGTTTCATGGACTTCTTATCCTGTCTGTCTCCCCGTAATAAGTTAAACTCAAAATAAAAAGGAAAGGGCCATACTATCAAGCAAATGATGTTCTTTTGTGGGCTGAACTCTACAACCATAGGCACAGTATATTTGACTGTAACTAATTCCCCTATGCCCTGGATACCCACTATGTATTCTTGGATATGATGTGAATCTTCTCTTGAGGAACAGCTCTCACTGTGTTCACTGTAATCTTCAGAAAATATCTTCCATTTAGTTCCTATCAGTCTTGGTTACCTACTATCTTAACTGTCATTCTATTCAGACTCATATGTGAGAAGCAAAGTCCCTCACTTAGGCAAGCAGTTTATTCTATGACTTTGCAAAGACAGAAATTAATCCAGAAATGCAGGCTTGTCAACAGAGAGCAAAGAACACATTTTTTCAATATTATATTTGTGTTGTTTCTTTGGGAATTTCACATCCTGCACCCAAATCACACTCATTTCTCAGTCCTTCCATGTCAGGCCCCTTTCTTGTAATCTCCCCTGAAAATAAAAGAAAAGAAAAAGAAAACAACAATAACAAACAAAAACTAAGTCCAATTTGCATTATCTATATATTCACTGAAGCGAGGGCAAACTTTCAATGGCCGGTCCCTTAAATAGAACGGAGTCCTTCATGTCCTGTAACCCCACCAGAAGCCATCAGTTGTGCAGAATTACACTTCAGTGCCCTTATCACACTTTCTAAGGTTGATGTTTTTCATTGGCTTTCTGTTTAGGTTGTTACCTTTTTATGGAGGGTGGATTGCTGGTACAGATTATGGGCTTCTACCTGGTTTCTGTCTATAGCACAGACCATGACTATGGCACCAAGCTGCAGTAGGCCACTGACTCAAACAAGGCCCTTGGGGTCAGCTCAGACTGTGGCTACTTATATCAATATGGTCCCCAGCTACAGTGTGGCCCAGAGACATTAAGAGAGCTTCAAGCTGCAACAGACCATGAACATATGCATGGGGGTTCTGTGGTCAAACAGGCCATGAGCCTCAACTCAGACCCTGGCTGGGATAGGACCATGGACTCAGGCATGGCTCTCAGCAGTAGCAGCAGGCTGCACATCTCCAATGGCCTCAGGTGGCAGCCGACCCACTCAGATCAGTATATCTCCTGAATGCATAATGGCCTCTAAACATCACCATGGCTTCAGATTACAGCAGGAACACAGAACTGTGCATGGTTTGGGGTGGTAACATGGGCCAAGGACATCAGCAAAGACATGGCTGCAGTAGGAATATGGACTAAGCCATGAGCCTCATTGAAAGCATGGAAGCACACATGAACTGTGGCCGTAGGTGGCAGTACAAGCCTCTCACATCAGCCTGGACCTCACTGCCTTTGCATCCTGTGAAGACATCAGCTCCTCTTCTCTCCACAGCGCAGTTATTGTTCCATTTTCCAGTCTTCCTCATCTCTCTGTCACAGGCTTGTTCATCATAGTGGTGCCCAGGATGGGTTCAGCCTGGGTGGATTCTGCCATCTGTGCCATGAAAGTGGGCATGACCTCCAGAGAACACATTTTAAATCACACAAGCAAGCCCCAGCCTGCTCCTCCTCAAGGGCTGAGTAACCAGGAGGGTGCATTCTTACACATTGCCTAGCTCTTACCTTTTCCTGTGGTGGTTATATTTGTCTTTTCTCCATAAAGTAATGTGTGTGAGTTAAACTCTACAATTTTACATTCTCTTTATCATTAAGCTTATCAGGTGATTCACCTGGCCGACAAGCTTGTTATGTGCAAGTGGTTTTCTACTGTGACCTTCTGGTTTGTATTGGTACATAGCACAGCAAAATTGTGGATAGTAGCTAGTAGGCATTTGGAGGGGTCTGCTGATTCCCTGGCTACAAGCTATACCCACTATGGCAAAAGACATATTTGAAAAGAGAGCAGCTGACTTTATTTCTGATGCATGTTACCATGTGGAGGCTCTCATCTGAGCTCTTAGCTGGACTTCCAGACTGTATTTAGGAGCGAGCCCTCTGGGACACATCTCACAGAATTTCATCTTAACGCATCAATCGGATCACATGATTTGAAAAGATAGATGTTTCAGCAACTCTTTTGCCTACCCAAATCTGAACCCTTAGCTTTTCTGCAGGTACCTAAAATAATGGAAAGGTAGTGGTTACCTCCTTTAAACATCCTTGCTTGATATCTATATTCCAGGGTTGGTTTACTTTTCTGAATGAGATTCAGCTCCTTGGTGAGCTATTTCTTTCTTTTAACAGAAGCACCATACCCTCCAGGCCTGATCTAAAGCAGATATTCTCACCTGTGTCAGATATGAAAGTTTGCACCTGGATAATTCTTTGCTGTATGGTGTTATCTCTGCAACAAATCATATTTGCCAACATCACTGGCTCTATCTCCAACTCACCATATATTCACACCAACTTTATCCTCTTTTTTATGACAACTGGAGATCTCAACCCACAGGGAACAAAAACGTCTACTTTTAAGAATTGTCAATGCCCACCTCTGCTTACAACCCCAAACCCAGGCTCTGTACCTATCACATCTTCCAAACATTTCTTACATCTCACAACAATTGTGTATGAACTGTCCTCTCTAATGGTACTGAGAAATCTTTAAAAGAAAGATTTATTTTTCATCTTCCTACATAAATGCTTTGTTAGCAAGCTTCTTGTAAGTATTTGTTGAATGGAAAATAGTGTCACATATCTGTTTCTTTTGTTAGTGTTTTGCATGTATTGATGCAAGTGAGCCCAGGGTTTCTTAGCATTCTGAGATCACATAATATATCTCCTGCTTTTAAGTAACTATATATGTACAAGTAAACATGCTTGCATTGTTAAGTTTCAAAAAACTACTTTTATAAAAATACTATTAAGACATAAAATCTGAGAAAAGAAAAAAAGTTTGGTAGCCTTCTCCTATCTTCTATTATGTAGTCATTTGTGTTTCTTCTGACCTTGCTTTCTTGAATCCTGCTCCCATTTTATTGAGCCTCACAACCTTTGCTTAGCTTGCAAAGCTGTATCGCTGAATTAGCCAGTTATATTGTCACATTTGCTTCCCTTTTCTCTCCTGTCTCTTCTAATCAGCTGCTCTGCTAACTGGTGGACTGGCATAAAGAAATCATGCTATGAGTACATCTGTTCACATCTGGTACATAAAGGGTGGTAGGACACATTTGTAGAGGCAGCACATCTGACTTCCCAGCAGTTTGATAAGAGAAAAAGATGAAAGTACAGTTGGAAAGTTCTTGGAACTTGATCGACCACAGTAATTGGGGCATTTCCAGCTGGCAGTTAGCCTGGCACAGAGTCCAAAGAATGAGGGAGGTTAGGATCAGGGGGCGGGCAATTGGCAAGCCCTTTCTCCCTTTTGTTCTTTCTGGACTATAACATTAGATTGCAAGAGGGGTTCTTTCTTCTCATTCTCTCTGGTACTGTGCCTATCTCAGTTTATGAGGCCAATCAATGTCACACCATTGTTCCTAAGCAACAACCTTAGCTGTCCTTAGCTGGTAAGCAGTAACAAAAGTGAGTGTTTCTACAAATACAACCATATTTGATTGCCTCTTCTGACTCTAGTTCTTTCTGGAAAATGGTAGCCAAGGTCCTCAGATCCATGAGGAAGGTCAGAAATGCATTCTGACTTATTAGAGGACTTCCTTCCTGAAATCAGAGGCATGAGAGGCACATTAGGAAATAACCAAGAAAACAGCTTGTAGAAGAGGAGTCTAGATTGAACTAATAGGGAAATTATTCACGAATACTCTACTAGAATGAATTTTTGAAGTTCAAAATAGGCATCTATGGGACTTCAATCAGATGTTTAATGAGGCAATTTTAAGTATTGACATATTTGAATAATTTAAAAAACACTATACACAAATAGTAGACCATTCTATCTATTGTTTTCTGTGGGAAAGATTAAGCTTTGTCACAGGTGGAAGCAGTCTTGGCGGACTTAACCCTTGGGGCACCCCATGAATACCTTGTGATAGACTGAATGGAGCCATCCTGGGCCTGGAATTCAGGAAGCAGACCTGGGAACCCCACCTGGGCTATTGTTTTCCTAATGGACCCTCAATGGGAGAAGGAGACCGCCCTTCCCATGTGACTCAGGCAGGTGGGGAAGAGAAAAACAACAGATTCAGCCGGGTTTTGGGAGAGCGTGTGGAGAAAGCAAACCAGCTGGACTATCACACGGGCCAGAGAGACACCTAAGGACGCATCCCATGGAACGGATACCGGAAGGTTCACTCTTTTGTCCCTTTAACCTTTTTTCCTTCTTGTGTAAGCTAGTTGGGTTGTATAATAAAGTTTAATTGTTAAGAAACAGAGCCAACACCTTTCTCTCCCATTTTTACAAAAGTTAAATGGCAGCTAAATTCCTGAGACTCTGAGTCTATCAAATACCAGGTGAAATTTCACATATCTGTCTTAGATATAGTAATATTTGGTTTTGGGTGTCCATTTTACCTTTTAAGACAACATCTGAAAATATTACTAGCCAACCTTTTCTTGGGAAATATACATTCTAGGTGTTCTATTGACCCTTTTGCCAGAGTCTCATATATACTGTGAGACACACTATTCCTGGGGAGATGTGAACAAATGTTGACTCACCCCTGATGGAGAACTATGAATGGACAGATTATGTATTAAAGATAACATCAAAGTACAACTTGGTGAAACAGTGAGTTTTATTGGGTTTGCTTACAAGAATATGTCTTGAGGGGGTTATTTACGGAAGCACAAATGACAGAAAGACAGCTACATCACCAAAGCCTACCCCAGCATGTGTGCCAACTCTACTTTATCAGTTATCAGGATAACACATATCTAAAACATAAAGTAGAACAATTACATAGGCACTTGGGCAAGTAAACTAAAGATAGCATGTATACTAAATATTAGCAACAATGAAGACAAGTAATTCCAGCTTGGCCTTCTTGCTGCTGAGAGTGTGCCATGTTTGCCAAACTGTATGACTGTGCTTAGTGAAGCATGTCCACACATGCACATATGTAAATATACATACTCTAAGACCCAACACTTTCACTGCTATGAACTAAACAGAACTAAAATGTGAACATTTGTAATGTAATAGTCACAGCTGAGAAATATTTAAATCTCAGTATAATAAAAAATGTGTGAACAATAACAATGGGTAGAATATTGCAAATTGGCACAGTGGGATACTAAGCTATGCCAATAATAAACTTTTGTTAAAAAACAATAGCAAATATGTACATAGAAGGAGTCAGAGAAATAATGGACCAGAAGTTAACATCACTTTCTGCTTTTGCGGAGGACCCATGCTTTGTTGCCAGCACATACACAGGGCAGCAAACAAACACCTGCAACTCCAGTTTCAGGGAATCCAGCTCCTTCTTTTAACCATGTGTATTGGCATACACATGTCACATAAGCAGAAAAACAAACATGCAACTGCACATTAGAAAAAGTTTCCAGAGAGAGCTATTTGAAAGGATCTAAGAAACAATAATGAATATAAAATAATATATATATATAATAAATAAATATATAAAAAAGCCCCTTTTTCATAATTTAGAAGCAGAAAAAAATAAACACATAGAGAAATTTTAATCTAGTGCACCTGTTATCCCTCTTACTGGACTATAGACATTTAATCCCAAACAGTGTAGGTAAGGTTAGTTTGTAAAAGGAAACACCTATGTTTGAGAAGGATGTCTAATTGAGAGACAGACAATGATAAATGAGGGAAAGACTTGACATCTTAAAGGAAGAGCAGCACAAAGATAGAGAGGCAGGAAACAGTTTTACTTGGAGTGATTTACAGAGACAGATGAAGACAGAAAAGACAGAGGATGAAATGTAGCCAGAAGATTGACAAAGTTAGCATGAGGCTAAACAAAGCAATTCACGCAGAAGCTGAGAGAAGACAGTATGAATGAGTCATTTCAAGGGGAGTTTGAGCCAGAATAGCTGAGTTGAACCAGCCATCCAGAATTCAGAAAGAGCTAAAAGGGATGAGCTTATTCAGCAGTAAGTCTCAGAGGCTGAAAACATTCCAGGCCTAGAGAAGGCCTAGAGATTTTAGAGGTTAGAAGCTTCCAAGATGAGTCTTAGGTTAGCATATGAGGGCAGTAAACCTCTGATAAGACAACTAAATATGACAAATAAAAGTTACCTTTATATAATTGGATGGTGATGGATGTTAATATCAATGGCTTTTGGGTAAAGAAAGGAAGGAATGAGAAAAGGGCATGAGGGCTATTCTTAGAATAGGGTTTATATTCATCTTCCTCATCTGAGTGATGGGTACATGTTAGAGATGAGGGTTTTCTATCTGGAAATGTAAATCATATTTTAAATTCAACATATTCTACCTAGATAATCTTGAAAGAATTTTTAACCACTTCAATCATATGGATGGCATATTCAAGTTATGTACACAGTTATAAAAATAACTAATATTTGATAGGCAAGTTTT
Source organism: Acomys percivali (assembly GCA_907169655.1). Taxonomy (NCBI): domain Eukaryota; kingdom Metazoa; phylum Chordata; class Mammalia; order Rodentia; family Muridae; genus Acomys; species Acomys percivali. The sequence continues at coordinate 130,417,283 of OU015743.1, forward strand.
ATTTCAATACTATTACTTATAAAGGGAGTATATACTTCAAAGAGTCATCATTAATAACTCTGAAATAGTCAAAGTGAAAGCATAACACAAATACTGACTCATGAATATTCTTTAAACATAAATAGTACATGTATTATTAATAAAGGCTGTATTTTATAAATCCTGCATGTGTCAGTGGAAAGTGTTTATTCTCTGAATGTTAAGCGTGAACCTTCTTGGGAAACACGTACAAAATGAAGTCTGATTGTAACAATAGGGAAACATCTTGTTTGGAGTCACCAGCTTTAGCCTTAATCAGCTGCCTCATCCTTGGCTCTTTTTCTACTGCTCTTAGCATATACACTCTGTCCTGTATATGCAGCATGGCCCAAGTGTGAAACATTCAATTCCAAACCATCAGGATATGAAAACAGAAGGTATTAAATATTTAATCAAGATTACCTCTTTTTGGACTCAGTTTTTTTCTACTTCTTGTTGGCAGGCCAGGACTGGAACACAGGGTGACAGGACTGTTGGCTCTGTTTCTTAACAATTAAACTTTATTATACAACCCAACTAGCTTACACAAGAAGGAAAAAAGGTTAAAGGGACAAAAAAGTGAACCTTCCAGTATCCGTTCCACGGGATGAGTCCTTAGGTGTCTCTCTGGCCCGCGTGATAGTGCAGCCTGTTCGCTTTCTCCACATGCGCTCCCAAACCCCCGGCTGAATCTGTTGTTTTTCTCTTCCCCACCTGCCTGAGTCACATGGGAAGGGCAGTCTCCTTCTCCCATTGAGGGTCCATTAGGAAAACAATAGCCCAGGTGGGGTTCCCAGGTCTGCTTCCTGAATTCCAGGCCCAGGGTGGCTCCACTCAGTCTATCACAAGGTATTCATGGGGTGCCCCAAGGGTAAAGCCCACCAAGATTGCTTCTACCTGTGACAAAGCTTAATCTTTCCCACACAGGACAACAGAAAATGTTGACCAGCATACTGCCTTTACAGTCAGAACCAACTGCCTTCATTTCTGCTCAGCTGTTTACCAATTGACTTTGGAGATGTTGTTCCAGCTCTTTCTCTCACGTTGTTTGTATGTGCTGAGTGTAATAACAGTAGTGCCTGCTTCCTGCAGTCATCATGGGAATTCAGTGACAGACTTCTTGGCTTGGGCCTTAAGAAAATGATCATTTTTATTTCCTTTTCTTTCAGTGTTTACTATATAACTTTGTAAATTGAGATAATTTCTTTGCAATGAATGCTGTTATTTAAAATGTGTAATTTAGTGATTTTATATATAGCCAAGTTTATATAGTCATCAGTACTATGTAACTTGAGATTCTTATTTTACACTTGTAAGAAACATCACACATGTTACATCTTACTCAACAACTCTCTTTCCATTCAACTACAAAAGCTACTCTCTGAGTCTATGGACTTGCTTTTCTAAGGTATTGTAAATAAATTGAATAGTGTATTATAAACCTTTTGTATTGTATCCATCTTTCAACATAAAACATATTTTCAAAGTTAATTCATATTGTGCAGTGGAGTAGTACCTCACTTCTTGTTAACAGCTGTATTACTTCATTACACAAGTATATCACATGCCATTTATTATTAACTGTATTACTGATAGAAAGCCTTTTTCACTTTACATTTAGAATTTTACATTGTATCTAACAGAGAAATCTCCTCCCATTCCAATTCTTACATTAACAGAACTTTTTTCATAAAATCTGCTCGGTGTGGTTTTTTCCGTTTGGTCTCAAACTTCCGATCTGTTTAATGGGGATAACACCTTGTATCCAGTCTTACCTGAAGACAAAATTAAACCTTTCCTCATACACTACCTCATTTTCCTGTTTGTGAGAAATAGCTACTGTTTCCATTGCTGTGTAATATTGCTTCACCCATTAGTGGGAATGAGTGATTCTGTTAACCTTCCGGCATATATCTAACAATTCAGCAAATATCAGCATTAGATAGTCTTTACTACCCTTCCATCAAAATCCATGAGCTAAAATTAAATAATGGCTTACCTAGGACCACAATAACTAACTCAAACAAACTAGGGTTTAAATTTTATTATTTACGCATTTGTATGGTCTAATTTCATATTAATACAATATAAAGAATAGCTATATTAAAGTTTTCTAGGAGGGAAGCCATGACAATATGGATAATGTTATCTATTTATATGCATAAATACATGGAGATGTAGACCTATCTAATGTATCACCATTTTTTTTTTACCACCGTACTTTCAACTGAAGCCACTCCTGAAATCTGCTGAGATCAATTGAAAAAGCCATTGAGCAGATGCACATGAGCTGTGTAGAGTCCTTGTGCATGATGAATTTGAGAATTGGCCTCATCTATCCCCTTTCTTTTCATCAGCTTTTTTCATTGGTCCAGATCACCAGCTTGAGACTAGTTATCCTGAAGATCCATTTTCTGCATTCATCCATGGAGGAAGCAGCCACCTGTTAAATTTAGATTTCTTGAATGTGCCAAGAGTGTGACACAATGATAAACAGCTACTATTTCTAGGAAAGGTTGAGAAAGCTCACTCCTTCCCTATTAATTGCTTTGTGGCACTGAACCATAAAAATGACAGCAACAGGATCCATAGCATCATGCAGACATATAGGGGTGGCCACCCATCTTAGTGACACTAAAGCCATTTCATTAATCTCCAGCATGTGGGCTTACTGGTTACCACTGGTTTTAGTGTATGACTCTCTGAGTACATGAGGGGGTATGGAAATTTCTTGGGGGAATCTTTTGTAAACAAATTTATTTACTTTATTATGTTTATTCATATACTTTATGTTAATGAAAGAAGATGACAGGCTGATATAATGGATTTTGTCAATTACCTGGTAGTCTTCACTGACTAATGTTTGCTACTAAGATGTGCACAAACACTTATTCATCCCCTGTTCTCTTTCTATCTCTCAAGACCTAGATCATTTTGGAATCAAAGATCTGAATTTATATTTTGTTCAGAAGAAGAAGAAGAAGAAGAAGAAGAAGAAGAAGAAGAAGAAGAAG
>OU015743.1:130420324-130431681 GCA_907169655.1 Acomys percivali
AGAAGAAGAAGAAGAAGAAGAAGAAGAAGAAGAAGAAGAAGAAGAAGAAGAAGAAGAAGAAGAAGTAGTTTTGTATTAAATAACCTACTCCATGTACTCAAGTCATACTTTCTGGGGTCAGAGTTTTTAATAAAAGTAATATTCTACAATGCTTACAATTTGAAGATTGTTTGCTCATACTGCTTTTCCTTATAAACTCATTATAAAGAAGTTCTATGGTATTGGGAAATATTAAATTTTTCCACATCTGTTGGCTTTGTTCCATAATTCAGCAGGCCTCGATAGCATTTTATTTTGATTTCAAATGCTAGTTCCTTTGGAAGTGTCATTAGACTATTTCACAGTGAGCAGTTTTGTAATTTTATTTGATATGGATTGAAGACACTTGTAACTAAATAGAATATGAATACATTATAAATGAATTGGTATTGTAGGAGAAAAATGAACATGTTACAATGTTCACACATCTATGGGAAATTACTCACTCAGCACCTGTTTTTTACCCTCTCTTGTCCAAGGAATACTGTCAGGGAATAATATTGAACAAAATAAATAGTCTCTGTCCATGTGGATCTGAAATTTTGGTAGTGTAGAGAAATAAGCAAATAAGTAACATATTTAGCTTATGGGGTCCTAAGAACCATAGAAAAATAAATTGGAGAATGAGAATAGAATAATTTTGGTTTGGAAATTTGTTTTATGGTTTAAAATACGTTTTCAAGGATGAGTTCTCAGTCAGAAGTAACATTTGGAAGAAATTCTAGAAAAGGTAAAAAAAAAAAAAAAGTGCCAGATGATGTCTATGAAAGAAGTAATGCCTACAAGGAAAATTTTCCTGGCATGCTAGAGAACAGCACTTGGGAGGAAAGAATAAATGAAGGTGTAAAAGGAATAGGACACTGCTTGGCATTGGGGAGACTTGGTATACTCTAGGTTAGATATAACATTATTTGTTAACTTTAGTTAAAATTAATTACATATAAGAGAATGTTCTTTTTAAATTATAGACATCTTGGAGTTTTGACTAATGTTAGTCATGTACCTGATAACATAATCATGTCTTGAATTATTTTCATCATCTATCTGTGACCTTTATGTTACCTTCCTAGATCACTGTACATGGTAGTATCTTAATATACTTTTAGACAAAAGAGGTTATATTCCCTAATATGTGTTATCAGCATTCTTTCACTTAGCAATAAAATAAGTGAATATGTAGTAACATATATACAACACTGATGTATTCTGCAGAACTGAAATTCATCAAAAGAATGCCCACAAATGTATATATACAAATTCACCATTGATGGATGTTTAGTTTATTTCTAGACATCTACTATTTAGAAACAATTATCTTATAATTATGTGGATATAGTTGGTGTAGGACATATTTTATTTTTCCCAAATACTTACCAGTGAAATGGATAGGAAATATGCTAGATATGAGTTAACTACATGAGAAAATGCATGGTTGCTTTTATCAAAAAAATGTATCATTTTGTATTCTCATTAGCAGTATATGATATGTCATGTTACTTCACAGACTTGGGAATATTCAATACTGTAATTTCCCCCAAATTTGGCTGTTCTGTGGTGTTTTTTTCAATGCCATTAAAAAGCACTGAATGATGCGCTTGTCTACCATTTATATAATTCTTGATGATTTGTGTTTTTATTTCAGTGAAAATAGCACTCAAATGATTTTACAAAACCACAGTACATTAACTGCCTTTCAGGACACCTTTACCCCAGAAAACATAGCAGATTGCCATTGCTCTTGTTGACACTGAGAAGTTAAAGGTAAAGTTTTACTGCTGAATATACCATACACTTCATATGTAGGGCTTGGAGGACTTTAGTTTGAACTGATCTGGAAGCCCCCTCCCTGAGATGTGATGATAACTGCATCAGATGGCGCTACAAGGAAAACAAAAACAATAGTCTTATCCAGTTTAAATCAAATCAAAATTTAAAAACAACCTATGCACCAGAATGATTATCTGCCCAGGTATCCGCAATTGTGCAGTAGTGGTGATTAATAAGGAGGTAACCAACAGTTATTTAAGTGTAAATAATACCATTTCAGTAGAAAAGACTCATGCTTGATATTGTAAACTAATCACCTACCTGCAGCTGCTAAGGTCCTAGTAGAGAACATACTCCTGTCATTTTCAAAAAACATAAATTCTGCTCCCTTGTTTTTGAGACAGGGTTTCTCTTGTAGTCCTGGATGTCATGCACTTGCTTTGTAGACCAGGCTGGCCTTGGACTCACAGAAATCTGCCTCCCCATTCCTCAAATTCTGGGATTAAATGTCTGTACCACCATGCCTAAACTTTTAACATTTCTTTTTTCTTTTTATTTTTTTTATTAATTTATTCTTGTTACATCTCTATGGTTATCCCATCCCTTGTATCCTCCCATTCTCCCCTCCCTCCCATTTTCCCCTTATTCCCCTCCCCTATGACTGTTCCTCAGAGGGATTACCTCCCTCTGTATATGCTCATAGGATATCAAGTCTCTTCTCAGTGACCTGCTGTCCTTCCTCTGAGTGCCACTAGGTCTCCCCCACCAGAAATTCCCAAAATTTGTGGACAAATGGATTGAGCTAGAAATGATCATAATGAGTGAGTTAACCCAGAAGCAGAAAGACTCAAATGGTATATACTCACTTATATCTGCATACTAGCCCAATGGGCATGTCCCACAAAAGCCTTCCCTTACCAGGACACTGGGACAGAGGGGAAGACATCCTATTGGTACTATAGATGAGAGAACCATGTGAGAATAGCAATGTAGCAGGATCCAGTGGGTCCTAGAAACCTACAAGTAGAACATTATGATAGGCAGATTTGGGTCAAGGGGTCCCGCTCAAACTAAGGCACTAGCCAAGGACAATACAGGCGGTAAAATTTAAACCCCTACCCTGATCTAGCCCATGGACAGGACAGTCTCCACACTTGAGTGGAGAGAGGGATTTGACTTTCTCATGTACTCTGGTGCCTCACATTTGACTTTTAACATTTCTAAAGCATTTATTCCTGTACTCACTGTGAGATTCTGTTGGATAAGGTTGAAGTCTGACTTATATAAAAAGCTGTTTTGTGCTTGGTCCATGAAGGTGGACTCGCTTTTCTCAGTGAGGTTCTCATTACACCTGATCTGGTAATCCCAGATTTTGTAAGGAGTGTCATATAGCCCGCTAGGAAGACCCTAGATGCCTGATTGTCAGGCGTTGATGGCTGAACTGCTTTTACAGCCTATCAGATCTGCTCCACTGCCACTAGCTCGGTGCTGACCCCCACGTGAAGCACTGCCAGGTCCGTGACTCACCAGATCTGCCTGCTAGGAGGTTACAGACATCTGTCTGTTTCTGCCAGTATGCATAGCACAGAAGCTCAAAAAAAAAAACTCTTTCATCGCAGGCTCATTGGGCTCCCAAGTCTCCACTGATATATGAGACCTGTGGTCTTATTTTAAAAGATCAAAAGTGGAACACTCTGGTGGAAAACTCATTTACCACCTCCCCAAGAGAAGCAGGAAACCTGGCCTGGTGTCCAGGCTATGAGACCCATACTTCTGGGTTTAGGTTACTTCACTCACGATTATCTTTTCCAACTTCATCCATTTTCCTGCAAATTTCATGATGCCTTCATTTTTGATTGCTGAGTAGTCTTCCACTATGTAGCAGTTCCACAGATTCTTTATCCATTCCTCACTTGAGGGACATTTGGGTTGTTTCATGGTTCTTGCTATTAAAAATAACACCTCTATGAACACGGTTAAAGAAACGTACGTTTCATATGGTGGAGCATCTTTTGCATATATGTCCAAGAATGATATAGTTGGATTTTGAGTGAGAGCTGTTGCCATTTTCTGTGAAAGCTCCAGATTGATTTCCAACGTTGTACAAGTTTGTTCTCTCACCAGCAAATACAGAGTGTTTGACTTTCTCCACATCCTATCCAGCATGTGCTATCACTTGCTTTTGATTTTAGCCTGTGTCAGATGGAATCTGAGAGTTATTTTGAATTCCATTTCCCTGATCACTAAGGATGTTGAGCATTTTTTAAAGAGCTTTTTGGCCATTCAATATTCTTCTGTTGAGAATTCTCTGTTTAGATACATACCCCATTTCTAAATCAGATTATTTGGTTTGCTGGTGTTTAATTTCTTGTGTTCATTATATGTATGTTGGGTATTAGCCCTTTGTCAGATGTAGGATTGGTGAAGATATTTTCCCAGTCTTTAGGCTGTCATTTTGTTTTTTTGACAGTGTCCTTGGTTTACACAAGCTTTTTATTTTCATGAGGTAAGTGTTGATCTTAGAGCCTGAGCTGTTAGTGTTCTGTTCAGGAATTTTTTTCCAATGGCTCTTCTCCTCTTTTTCTTCTAACAGATTTAGTGTGTATGGTTTTATGTTGAGATCTTTAATCCACTTGGACTTTAGTTTTGGCAAGGTGACAAATAAGGGTCAATTTGCATTTTTCTACATGTAGACATTCAGTTAGACAAGCACCATTTGTAAAAGATGCTATCTTTGTTCCATTGTATGGTTTCGGCTTCTTTGTCAAAAATCAAGTGTCCATAGGTGTTTGGGTTTATTTCTCAGTCTTTGATTCATTTGATCCACTAGTATTTTACTCTGCCAGGACCATGCCATTTTTGTTACTGTTGCTCTATTGTACAGCTTAAGATCAGGAATGATGATACTTCCAGAAGATCTTTTATTGGGCATGGTTGCCTTAGCTAGTCAGAGTTTTTTTGTTTATCAATAGATAGTAGAGAATTGTTCTTTCAAGGTCTGTAAAAAATTGTGTTGTTTTTTTTTTAAATAGAAAATTGCATTGAATCTGTAGATTGTTTTTGGTAAGATGGCTGGTTGTTTACTATGTTAATACTACTGATCCATGAGCATGGGAGATCTTTCCGTCTTCTGACATCTTCGATTTCTTCTGAAACTTGAAGATTTTTTCATATAAATCCTCACTTGTTTGATAAGAGTTACACCAAGATACTCTATATTTTTGTGGCTGCTGTGAACAGTGTTGTTTACCTAATTCTTTGTCTACCCATTTATCTTTTGTATGTTGTAGGGCTACCAATTTTTTTGAGTTTTTAAAATTAATTTTGTATCCAACCACTTGGATGAAGGTGTTTGTCAGCTATAGGACTTGTCTGGTAGAAATTTTGGGTTCTATTATGTATACTATCAATCATCTATGATTCCTGATATTTTCCTCCTTTCCAGTTTGTATCCCCTTGATTTCCTTTATTCTCTTATTGTTCTTGCTAGGACTTATAATACTATCTTGAAGAAATGAAAGAGAGTACAGTCTTGTCATTTTCCTGATTTCACTGGTATTGCTTTAAGTTTTTCTCCATTAGCTTGCTGTATATTGCCTTTACTATGTTTAGGAATGTGCCTTGTATCCCAAATCTTCAAGATTTTTAACATGAAGGGGTGTTGGATTTTGTCAATTGTTTTTTCTGCATTTAAGGAGACAGTCAAGTGTTTATTTTTCTTTCAGTTTGTTTATATGGTGGATTACAATAACGTAATTCCATACATTGACCCATCCATGCATGATGGGGTTGCCTGGGATGCATGTATGCTTGGTCGTGGTGGATAATATTTTTTATGTTTTCTCAAATTCATTTTGTGAGTATTTTATTAAGTATTTTGCATCAATTTTCATAAGGGAAATTCATCTGATATTCTCTTTCTTTGTTGAGTCTTTGTGTGGTTTACTTTTGAAGGTAACTGTGATCGCAGAGAATGAGTCTCATAATGCTTCTTCCATTTCTATGTTTGTGGAATAGTTTGAAGAGCATTGGTATTAGATATTCCTTGAAGGTCTGGTAGAGGGAATATAGGACTTAAAAATTTTTTAATCTACTCTTGATTTAACTTGGTAAGTGGAACCTATGAAGAAAATGGTTGATTTCATTAAAATTTACAATTCTTGGCATATACATTTTTGAAGTAATATCTAATAAGACATAATGATTCTTGAAATTCCCTCCCTCTCTGTTATATCCCCTTCATTTCTGGTTTTGTTGGTTCTGGTAATGTCTCTATGCCTCCTGTTAAGGGGTGGTTTGTGTTATTGATTTTCTCAAAGAACAAGCTGTATGTTTCATTGATTCCTTGAATTGCTCTTTTTGTCTTTAGTTTGTTCATTTCAGTCTTGAGTTTATTTCCGGGTATCTCGTCCTCTGGGGTGTGTCTGCTTCTTATTTATGTATGTATCTGCTTATTTATTTGCTTTCATTTATTTATTTTAGGGCCTTTTTGCTGTTAGATTGTTTGTATGAGATGTCTCTAGTTTCTTTATGAAGGCACTTAGTAATAAACATTTTCCTATTAGCACTGATTTCATTGTGTTCCATAAGTTTGTGTATATTGTCTCTTCACTTTCACTGAATTTATGAAGTTTTTTCCTTTATTTCATCACTGACCAAGTTGTTAAGTAGAGAATTGTTCAGTTTCTGTTTATGTATAAGATTTGTGTTATTTCTGTTGTTATTGAGGTCCAACTTTAGTCTGTGGTGGTCTGATATGATATAAAGAATTATTTCAACATTCTTTTATTTGTTGAGACTTGCTTTCTAACAGGTTGTTTTGTCAATTTTGCAGAAGGATCTATGAAATGTGGAGAAGAAGTTACATTTTATTTTATTTGGGGAAAAGAGTCTGTAGATGTTTTTTAGGTCCATTTGATTCATAACATCTGTTGGAGTAGTTATTTCTCTGTTTAGCTTCTGTTTTGTTGAGCTGTCCTTAGGAGAGAGTGGGGTGTTGATGTTTCCCTGTATGGTTTAAGCTTTATCATGTTTCTTTTTTTAATTTATTCAGACTGCATCTCAATTATTTTCCACCCAATTGTCTCCTCCCCTTCCTCCCTGCATCCCACTTTCACCCTATTCTCCTCCCCTAGGTCGGTGACAAAAGGAGACCTCCTCCCACAGCATACAGTTACAAGTCATCATGTCTCATCTTGCAAGCCTGCTTATCCATTCTCTGAGTGCCAAGAGGCCTCCCCAGCAAGGGGAAGTGGTTCAATATGGGACATCTGAGTTCATGTCAGAGTCAATCCCTGCTCTCCACACAACTGTGGAGAATGTCCTGTCCATTGCCTAGATCTGAGCAGGGGTTCAATGATTACTGAATGTATTGCCCTTGGTCGGTGCAGTAGAGTGTGCAGACCCCCCTGGGTACAGATTCACCCATCATGATGTTCTTCTTGTAGGTTTCTAGAACACTCTGGGTCCTTCTATTTCCCCACTTTCCCACACTTCTCTCACTTAGAGTCTCAATAGAACAAGTCCTCACATCTATCCCAATCTCCTTGTAAGTGAAGACTTTCATGAGGCATCCCTTTTGGGCTAGTGTCCAATTATAGGTGAATATATGCCATGTGGATCTTTCTGCATCTGGGTTAACATACTCAGTATGATTGTTTTCAGTTCAATCCATTAGTCTGCAAATTTTGAGATTTCCTTTTCTTTTTTTTTTTTAAGCTGAATAAGTATTCCATAGTGTAAATATACCACAGTTTCTTTATCCATTCTTTGAGGAACATGTAGGCTGTTTTCAGGTTCTTGATATTACAAATAAGGCTGCTATGAACATGGTTGAGAATATGTCCTTGTTGTGTCATGGAGCATTTTCTGGGTATATTCCAAGGAGTATAATAGCTGGGTATTGAAGTAGACCTATTCCCAGTTTTCTGAGAAAGCACCAGACAGATTTCTAAAGTGGTTGTACAAGTTTGCCTTCCCAACAACACTTAAGGAGTGTTCTCTTTTCTCCACATCCTCACCAGCATGTTCTGTCACTTGAGTTTTTGATCATGGCCATTCTGATGGGTGTAAGATGGAATCTCAGAGTTGTTTTGATTGCATTTCTCTGGTGACTAAGGACGTTGAGCTTTTCTTTAAGTGTTTCTTAACCATTTGATATTCCTCTGTTGAGAATTCCCTGTTGAATTCTGAGCCCCATTTCTTAATTGGATTATTTAGTTTGGTGGTGTTTAATTTATTGAGTTCTTTATATATTTTGGATATTAGACCTTTGTCATATGTAGGCTTGCTGAAGCCTTTTCTCAGTCTGTAGGCTGTTGATTTTTTTTTTTCTGTTGACAATGTCTTCTGCCTTACAGAAGCTTTTCAGCCTCATGAGGTCCCATTTATTAATTGTTGACCTTAAGGCTTGGGAAGTTCATGAAGTTGTATCCTGTGCCAATGTGTTTCAGGCTCTTCTCAACTTTTTCTTCTAACAGATTTGGTATCTCTGGTTTTCTGTTGAGGTCTTTAATCCATTTGGACTTGATTTTCTGCATGATGACAAATATGATCTACTTACATTTTTCTATATGTAGGCATCCAGTTAGACAAGCACCATTTGTTGAAGATGCTATTCCTTTTAGTTAGTTTGGCTAAAGGTTTGTTTATCTTGTTGGTTTAGTTCATTCTGTGGATTTTTCTTTTTTTTTCTAACTTATTAATTTCAGTCCAGACTTTGATTATTTCCAGATGCCTACTCCTCTTAGGTGTTTTTGATTCTTTTTTCTAGGGCTTTCAGGTATGTCGTTAAGTTGCTTCTATGGGATATTTCCAATTTCTTCATTAAAGTGCTTAGTGCTATGAATTTTCCTCTTTGCACTGCTTTCAATGTGTCCCACAAATTTGGGTATGTTGTTTCTTCATTTCATTGAATTTCAGGAAGTCCTTAATTTCTGTTTTTATTTCTTCACTGACTCAGGTGTCATTAAGAAGAGAGTTGTTTAGTTTCAATGTGTGTGTACGCTTTTTGTTATTTCTGTTGTGGTTGAAATCTAGCTTTAGACAATGGTGATCTGATAGGATACAAGGTATTATTTCAATCTTCTTGACTCTGTTGAGGCTTGCTTGCTTTGTGAGCTACTATATAGTCAATTTTGGAGAAGGTTCCATGGGGTGCTGAGAAGAAGGTATAATCCTTTGTGTTTGGGTAAAAAGTTCTATAGATATCTGTTAGACCCATTTGATTCATGAGGTTGATTAATGTCATTGTTTCTCAGTTTATTTTCTGTTTCAATGGCCTATCCATTGGTGAAAGTGGGTTGTTGAAGTCTCCCACTATTAATGTGTGTTTTTATTATTATGTGGCAGGAAGAATTTCTTTTCAGGTCTATTCTATCTGGGCGTCTATAGGCCTCTTGTTTGTTTATATCCATCTCCTTCTTTAAACTGGGGAAATTTTCTTTTATGATTTTGTTAAAGATCTTTTCTGGGCCTTGGAGTCAGGCATCTTCTCTTTCCTTAATGATTATTATCCTCATGTTTCATCTTTTCATGGTGTCCTTGATTTCTTGAATTTTCATGACAGGAATTTTTCAGATTTAGAATTTTCATTGATGATTGCCTCAAGTTCTACAGTTGTATCTTCTAGTCTTGAGATTCGTTCTTCCATCTCTTGGATTCTGTTAGAGAAGCTCCCCACTGTGGGAAAATTGTTTCCATTTTCACATTCAGATCCTGAACTGTTTTGTTGATTTTCTTTATATGATTGTTTGTATTTTCATGAATTTCTTCCAGTGCCTCTCTATAGGTCTTTTTTATATCTTCAACCTGTTTGGCGGCATCCTCCTGCATTTGTTTACAGATTTTATACGTTTCTTCCATTACATCTTCATTACTAAAGATTTGAGGTCATTTTTTTGTATTTTGATTTTGTTTGAGTTCTCAGGGTTGCTTTCTTTGGGATCTGGAGATACCATATTGTTTTGGTTTTCGTTGTTTGCATTCTTACACTGGTCTTTAGTCACCTTGCAGTCTTTGATGTTGAGAGGTAAGATCTGGTGTCCTTCACTGGTCATTGAGAGCAGATGTAGTTGAGTGATTATAGGTCAAGGTCCCTTGATGGTGGGGATCAGGGAATTCTTTCCTGGAACAGGCAGGTGATCTGGTTTCTGCTCCAGCAGACTTTGCTCCACACCTTAGGCTCCCCACTGGGTCTGGAGAGGTAGGCTTCTGCCCAGTCCCATTCAGATCTCACAACTGAGGTGGTTCAGTGCAGCTGTGTTGGGAGTCTCTGCTTAGTTTTCTATCCTGACCCTTCAGGGCTGTACAGCCTCCCTCAAAAGCATGGGAGACCCTACCGGCCAGTGTAGACTGGCTAGGTCTCATTCTAAATGCCCAATTGTGCAGAAACAGACCACTGTGACCTGTAGTCAGGTACCTGCCCTGACCCGTTCAGATAGCACAACTGTGGTTGGTGGTTTAGTCCAGCTGAGTTAGGGTTGCTGTTTAGTTTTCTGTCCTGACCCTTTAAGGATGTCCAGCCTCTCCCAAGAGCATGGGAGATCATGCCAGGCTGTTGAGCCTAGCTAGGCCAGACTCTATCTGCCTAATTGTACATGCTCAGTCTGTTGTGTTCAGTAGTTATGTTCCTGTCCTTTTACCTTCAGACCTTGCAGCTGTGGCTGGGTAATATGATCACAGCTGCTTGGGCTTCTGTATTGCCTCTGAAGTTTTTTGTGGACTGTCATAGGGCTGGTGGGGAGGAGTTTGAGGGCAGATCCACCAATTCCCTGAGATTTCACAGGCTAGGAGCCTTGGTGCTTTACTGCCCAGAGTGCAGTCCATATACTGAGTTCAGATTATAGAGTCCACTGCAGTTTGCTGGCAGGTTCTAGTCTAGAGTCTGAGGACTGGGATCCTGTCCTCTGTGACTTGTTGGTTGATCCAGAGCCAGGCCTACCTGTGGTCTGCACTGTGCTGGACCCCTCTCACCTAGTGTGTCCATTCTTGTGGTCTGTGGCTCCAAGTCAGGTCTCTGGCCTCCATGCAGTAGATCAGATACAGTGTGTGATAGGTGCTGACATCTTGAAATTCCCTGGTTCAAACTACTTTCTCACTATTAAATGCTTCATTTGTAACAAATCTCAGCCTACACCATACCACGTAGGTGCTAGGTTCTATAGACAAGGATGGCCTTGAACTCCCAGAGATCCACCTGCCGCTGCCTCCAAAATAGTAGGAATAAAGGTATGTGATCATCGATGCTCACCATGTGGGTGTCTGAATCTATCATGTTTACTTTACAAATGTGGGTGCACTTGCATTTGGGGCATAGATGTTCAGCATTGAGATGCCATCCTGGTGGATTTCTTCTTTGATGAGTAGGAAATGTTTTCTCTGATCTTTTTTGATTAATTTGGGTTTAAAACCTATTGTATTAGATATTATAATGACTACCCCCAGCTTGTTTCTTGGATCTGTTTGCTTGGAACACCTTTTTGTTGATCTTATTCACAGGTATTTTCTATGTTGTGTTTGATGTGTGTTTCTTGTATGCAGCAGAATAATGG
>OU015743.1:130431691-130445150 GCA_907169655.1 Acomys percivali
TTTCTTTCTTTCTTTCTTTCTTTCTTTCTTTCTTTCTTTCTTTCTTTTTTTTTTTGTTTGTTTGTTTAAGTGCTGATGATGTAAGATGTAGACAGGTACTGTCCATGCTTAAAAATAAAGGTGTAACTGAATGCTACTCACACATTAGCATGCCTTTGTTCACCATTTGCCTATAACAAAGAAAACACAATGTCACAAAATTAGTTTACCTGAGACCAGAGATGTGATTGTTATTACTTATATGTTGGTGTGCATCGACCTTATCACCTTGGTTTGCAATTTACTAAGTTCACTTCACAGATTTGGATTCATTTACTCCATGAAACTCCTACTCAGTTGCAGTGAATAGTGTGTGATTTGAGATTTTAATTCCATAATAGAATAATTGTTGGGGAAGAAAGAGGCCATATTGAGACATGATAACCTTAAGCAATTGGGACTTAAAATGGTGTATGGGAGGAACAAATTGACAATTTTCTGCTTTTCTAAATGGTTAAAAAAAAAACAGCAAAACTGTGGCTATTTAGAATTTATATTTACATATTGGCTACATGTAATATATCATTAATAAAATTTGGTTTGTAGTTTATTTTACATTAGACTGATTGATGGGAATTTCTATATGATCCAAAGTTATTCAAATAGGTTAGTGTGAAATATTAGAAAATCTCATAATCTTTGTCAAAAGATGAAGCAAAGTAAGTAGCCAAACTTCATAAAGAATATTAGGCACTTCCTGTCAAATGTCCCACGTTTAGCACAAGTGACTTTAAGAATATATGTGTGTGTATATATATATATACATATATATATATATATATATATATATATATATATATATATACATATTATGCCATTTTAACTGACAATGTTTCCCATAAGAACCATAAATTAACAAAAAACCAAAACCCAATTCCAGCCACTATAAACCTTCTTTCAAATGGTCAGGGTAACCTGAGTGTATCTCAAAGCAATGTAAACTAGTTATAAAGCTCTTGGCTGTCTCTGGGAGATTTGAGGTAAGACCATATTGCTTACAACACTTTGTACATATTACATAGGACTTGGATGATTCACACTGTATCTAACCTGAAAGCCTTCTTCTTATGGTCTAGTTTCCCCAATACCAGAAAATACTCTGAAACATGCCAATGAAGGGAAACAAAGTAATAGTTTTATTCAGCTTTGACATTTACAAACTACAAAAGTGATGACATGGGAAGGTGTCTATAAAGGTTCAGTAAGTAGTACTCATATGTAGGTGGTTACCTACAACTGTTTAATTGTACTTTTCACCACTCCACAGGAAAGAACTCATGCCTCATACTAGAATCCCAGCCTAGCCTTTGGGATTGTGAGTTCATGGACCCTAAAAAGGAATAAACTACCACCAGTTAATAGACCTTTATAATTCTAAAGTATATCCTGATTCTCACAGATAAATGTACCTCCCTCTTCTTATTGAAGAAGCTTCTGTTTATAGCAAATGGAGACCATCACAAAAACTACACCTGGATAAAACCCAGAAACCAACAGATTGTATGGTGCCAAATCACACTAAATATATATACATCTCATATCCAAATCACTGGCTCAGTGAAAATTGCAAAAGAGCCTACAGAAATATTTTTAGATTAAGAATACCAGGAAGCCTGCTATGAAACATATCTTCTAGATATTGTTGAAAAATCAATATGATAACAATGACAATATCAGTAGCTATGCTAACATGGAAGGATAAAAATGTTATAATGGCCCACCACTAGGCAAAGAACTACCAGAAAATAATTAGACTGTGGTAAGGAAAATTAGTCTCTCTCAGGGATGAGATTGCTAGTTGATTAGCCCTGAAACTATATACACCAACAACTAAAATGGGATATGTTGGTTGTATTTCTCTCTGTCTCTCTGTCTCTCTGTCTCTCTGTCTCTCTCTCTCTTGCTCTGTGTGTTTAATGAATATATGTAAGTGTACATGTGTAATCAATATTCTAATATATACATATATCCAATAATAATTGAGTTTATATAAGTAACAATGATGATCAAATAAAAATGGCTAAAAATTTAAATTGGAAGACATGAGAGGGGTTGGAGAAAAGGTGCCTTGCAGATGCTGAAGGGAAGAATGAGAAGGTGGAAAGTGATAAAATTCTTTTTTAATTACAATTGTGTACATTTTAAAAATCCAAATTGAACAAAGAAAGAGTTGTTGTCTATAGCTTTATAGAAATATACTTAAAATATATTCTCAGTCGTCTCATCTGCCATCATTCACAATCCATCTTCTCTATTCTGATCCCTTGCAGATGCTCCAAAAATATTTTCTGTGTTTCCTAGGATCATGGATACACTTGTTAACATACTCATTTCCCCAAGTCCCATCAAGGGATTAGCTCCCTGCTGCATGTAACTGCCCACAATGTAAGCTTTGCATGAAATGGCCATTGATGAACTCTTCTGACCTTGTCTGTAAATACTGTCTACATGGTCACTCTACAAGAAGTGAGTCTTTCATCCTTATTGTCAAAGGTACAAAGCAAGTGTTTTTGTATGTATATGTGCATGCATGTGTGTCTTCACTCATCTGAAAGGACAATATGCAAAGATTAGAAATTCATGTCAGCATTTCCTCCTCACCATTTTTCTACCTTACATTTTGAGAGTATCTCTCTGAACCCATTAATCACCACCTTGGTTAAACTAACTGTCCAAAAAACTTCCTGATCCTTCCTGTTTCTGTCACTAGCCACAGGAGTTGTAGGCCTGTCATACCCTGCTTGGTGTCACAGGTAATCTCAATTGTTAACTTTATGAAATAGGAATCACCTATAAGATTGCTTTCTGTTCATACCTATGGATGGGCATATAGATTAAATATATTGAGGTGGGAAGAACCACATTGAGTGTACCATCCTCTGGGATGGTGCATTACATAAGACAAACAAGATCTCATGGGTACAAGCATTCATTCTCTCCTTCTTGAGTGCATGATATGTGACCAGCTTCCTCAAGTTTTTGTTGGTATGATTGTGTACACATGAGAACATTATATCCTTGAAGTATGTGCCAAAATGCACAGCCCCCCATACACACACTCTCTTCATCCTTAACTTGCTTTATCGCAGCAGTGAACAGTAAGTATGACATTGAGGTTTTATTTGATTGCTAGGGATCAGAATTCAGTTCCTCATGCTTACATGGCAAATATTTTACACACAGAACACACTAACTACTCATTGAATATTTGTAGATTTTCTACTAAGAATGATATTTCCCCTTACTGCTTTTTCTTGGGGTCATTATTTATCTTGTCAATGCTTTCTCTCCCCATGTGCTTGCAGGTCCTCCATTTTTCCCATTCCTCATAGGCTTTGCTGTTTGACAGTACCCCATCTCCCTCAAAGCATTCTGAAATATATTTTACTCATGTAATCTATTTTAGTTATGTCCTTGTAAATAATAGAATATTTAGAGTCCATTGAAACAGATAGCAGACACAATAAGAACTTGGAGTTTTGTTGTTTTACTTTGTTGTTGCTGTAGTAATTAGAGATGTTAATAACTGGGGAAAGGTACATTTTGAACCACAAGATCAGTGAAAAGAAAAACAGAAAGAGCAGGAATAAGGTAAATGGCAGATAGTTCCTGGAACTAGTATATTAAATAACCCCATGAAGAGAAAGCTTTACTTGGGAACATAAATTGAAATAGTTATGGGGCCAGTGCTCTGCTAGAACACTACCATATCACTGGCATCAGAAGTTAACTGACTTGTTTGAGGTAACTGAGTGATTTTTTGGCAGAGCCTGGCTTATAGCCAGATGCTAACAGATGCAGACAATCAGCTACCATTTTCTACAGACTTCTAGAATTCCATGCTCTTATCAGTTTGTATTGAGAAGTATAATGTAGGTATAATTTCGGTTATAAATGTGAAATCCCAATTAAAGGAGAACACTATGACAGTTCTTAGACTTTGCATTTGGTGATATAAGGGGCATTTTATGTCCTTTCATTGTTAGTAATAATATCTCATACCGAATTTATGTAGGTACCCAGCTGATCCTATTATGGACCTTATAACTCTGAAGAATGTTGGAGACAACAAGCTTCAGTTTACAAATCCAGGCATGAAAGCAAAAGACAGTGGCACAACCATGTGTCATATACCTACGGAGATAACAGGAACAGGATGGAAGTCATATGTTTCCCAGTTTGAAACTGTTCCTCAGTTTGGAGCTCCATTTAATTTTTTCAAAAGTACTTTTGGTTACATGCATTGAGAATTTTGGTTTCTTTAAAAACCCAGAAATGTTATGTCAATATGCACTTCTTTAAATCTCAGGTATGGGATATGGGACTGCTTCAGATTGTCTACAGGAGCTGACTATGATTTGCCTTATGCTGTAGCAGGGATGTAATTTTGCCAGCAGGGGACAGTTTACATCTGGAATTCTGGGCACTCCTGAAAAATCCCTGAGAGGGCCTGCTGCAGCTGCTGCTTCCCCCACTTCTTCTGTTGCCCCTGCTTCTCCTGCTTCTGCTCCTGCTCCTCCTGCTGCATCTGCTGCTCTTCCTGCTGCCCCTGCTCCTGCTGCTGTTGTTCTAATTGCTCTTGGCTCCTGTTGCTGCTTGCTCTTTGTTGCAGTTTGTTGGATTGCTGGATGCTGATTAGCAATATCCGGACAATGGGGATCAAATTTTCCCTAAGGGACTTGATTACCTTAATCAGCAGGAAGTAGTCTAACAATATAAACAACCCCTTTCCCCTCTAACCTTCTTACTCTCCTACCTAGTACTGAAGGCTTGGACGGAATATAGGTGGAAAAGTATCATAGATAAAAGATGCTATAGAAAATAACCAATAATTTTTTAGTAATATAATCGAATACCAAAGGTTAAAGAAAGGTTGCTACATGAAGGTAACATGGGAGTGCATACTAGCAAAGACACAATTAATTACACTGGCTACTTGCTTCTAGAAATGATTCTGTATTCCAATAAAAAAGTTGTAAACACCATTTCTATTTTTAACCATATTGCTATTTTATTGACCTTGGCTTAACCAACAACTCTTGGAGAAGGCAGTGAAGAGGTTACTACCAAAGAGATTGGAAACCCGATCTTTCCAAAGTGTCATACTTTTGTATAAATACTTTTGAGATGAAGTAATTTAGCTTCCTGGTGCTATGAGAGGCACAAAGGAATGAGTCTGAGTTTACATCTGTACCCATTCAAGGCTCAAAGTTCTATAGAATAGTGTAGGCCACATTTAACAAGACACACCAGGAAGTTCTTCCAATGTGAAATTGCAAAAGCACATTCAACAATGTGCTTGGGAGCATAATTTGTATGAAGTTTTCATGAATGTAATACTTTCCTCTGATAGATAGCTAGACTGTTCAGCATGTACTGAGGTAACATTTATTAAATAAAGTAGAAAATATTAGGACTAAATAAAAATTAGAGTAATACATGAAGTATATTAATATTGATTATATTATTAAATAACTTTCACACAGCCCCAGAACATTAGCTCTTATATTCTACTTATATAATTATTCTACTTATATAATTTATTTGCATATTATATCCCTTACTAAACCTGAAAACTCTTGAGGGCAAAGAACATGACATATTTCTTTCTAACTTGGGTGTTACAGTAAAAGCTCTTGCAGTAAGCAGTTAAGAGAAAAATGAGTTCATGATTCCATGATACATTTAGGGTAAATATTGTTTTTAGAAACCTGAGGTTCTGAATGATATGTCTTCTGCCAACCCAACAAGTGGTGAAGTTAGCATTCATATTAATTTTCATTAATTAATTTAATATTCCATAATTTATATTAAATATACCAGAGTATCTTTTATTACAGTCTCAATAAAATGAGTGCAATTTCCTCTCCTTACGTGGCTATTTCAACTTCTAGTCACCTAGGTTATTTTTTAAAATATGCCTGGACACTGTATGGCATTTAATTCCCTCCCTGTCTCCTTTCCAAGTTGCTCAGGTCAAAGATTTTTGCAAAGCCCCTATAATTGTCAGATAAATAAAATCACATTGCTCATAATTACCAGGGACAATTCTATGTAATTAGATGTTAACTCTAGTGTCCCCTCTCTTTTATGACTCTGAATAAATACACGTTCCTGCCTTAGTCTGAGAAAAAGCTTCATTGCAAATGTAGCTGCTTTGTTGCTCTCTGTGTAATTAACTACCATTAAAAGTCACTAATTAGATCGTAAGTTTTAAATAAGTTGCCCTAATTACCTTTGGTACATGGTGGATTGAGTCGGGAGGGCAAGTCCTTCAGAGCCAAGAAAACTTGGCTGTATCACTAAGAGAATTAATAGGGCTATTGGATTTCTTTTTCCTTTCCATTCATAAAGGAGAGAATGAGAACATGGGGAATGGGCTAGCTGGGAACACTGGAGAAGATTATGAGTGAATATGGACTTGCAGGCCAGGAAAACCAGAGCTTATCTCTCACTACATCTCAGGGAAAATGTTCAACTATGGGCAAATATGGAATACCCTCAAACATTGCTTCAGGAAATCCTCCTACAGATTAACAACTTACAAACTCTGCATAAATGCAAAAGAGGAAAGGGGATCCAAAGTGGCAGGAGACAATAGTTACAATTTAAAATTTTGAATACAACGCAATTGATCTCTGTGAATTCTAAAAAAGCATTAATGCTGTTAGAGGAACTCTGTAAAAATGCACTTTCATTTTAATTGGAGGACAATGAGTCTTTTTTTAAAGATTTATTTATTTGTATATTTATTTTGTTTTTTCCAGATAGGGTTTCTCTGTGTAGCCTTGGCTGTCCTGAACTCACTTTGTAGACCAGGCTGGCCTTGAACTCAAGTGATCCGCCTGCCTCTGCCTCCTGAGTGCTGGGATTAAAGGCGTGTGCCACCACGCCCGGCAAAGATTTATTTATTTTATTTATTGTATATAAGTGCTTTATCTTCAGAAGAGGGCATCATATCATATTATAGATGGTTGTGAGTCAGCATGTGGTTTCTTGGAATTGAACTAAAGACCTCTGGAAGAGCAGGTGGCACTCTTAACCACTGAGCCATCTCTCCAGCCCAGGACAATAAGTCTTAACATCCAACTTAGAATGACATGACATTAATATTTTCAATGAGTAAGCTCTGAATTAATGTTAGCAATGATAATAATGGCCAGTGTAATGATGATGATTATGCAAAGAATGCTGTTTACTATTTAGAAGGTTCTGGATCCTGTTACTGAAATTAGATAATTTATATTCAGTTCTCTGGTTCTCTCCCCATACTCTCCTTTTCTCTTTGCCCACCTCTCTCTCTCTCTCTCTCTCTCTCTCTCTGTGTGTGTATGTGTGTATGTGTGTGTGTATGTGTATGTTTTCTCTATTACACTGAAAGAATTTGCCTTTGAAACTAGTTTGAGAATAATTGCTAGTTTATTTCTTAATTTCAAAGCAGTTAAAAAAAAAAAGAAAGAAAATACAAATGTTACCTTGTGCTGAGTCTATTGACCTGTAAAGAGAGAACCATTTTTGGTATAACAGCAATTACAAAATACTTTGTAGAAAACAACTCAAGAAAACCACATGGAATATGTACTATTAGTGATTCATTTATTGAATCAATTTATCTTTTTTTATTAATTTATTTGGATGACAGCTCAATTGTTATCCTCTTACTTGTAATCTCCCAATCAAGCCTCCATTCCTCTTTCACTTTATTCCCCTTCCCTAGGTCTGTCACAAAAAGAAGACCTCCTCCACCACCATATGGTCACAGCCTATCAAGTCTCATCTTGGTGGCCTCAGTGCCACCAGACCTCCCCACCAAGGGGAAATGGTCAAATATGGGGCACCAGTGTTTATGTTAGAGTCAATCCCTGATCACAGGGCTGTGGGGAATGTCCTGTCCATTGGCTAGATCTGAGTTGGGGTTCAATATTTACTGCATGTACTGGCCTTGGTTGGTGCAGTAGTTTCAGAAGACGCCCTGGGTCCAGATCTGCCAATTATGATGGTCTTCATGTAGGCTTCTGGGACCCTCTGGATCCTTCTATTTCCCCATTCTCCCATACTTCTCTCACCTAGAGTCCCAATAGAAGGTCCCTGCATCTATCCCAATCTCCTGGTAAGTGATGATTTTCATGGGATATCCCTTTTGGACTAGTGTTCCATTATAACTGTGTATATATTATGTGAGGCTTTCTGGGCCTGGGTTAACTCACTAAGTATGACCATTTCTAGTTCCATCCATTTGCCCACAAAATTCAGGAAATGCAAACTTTTACAACCACTCTGGAAATCAATCTAGCACTTTCTCAGAAAACTGGGAATAGAGCTACCTCAAGGCCTAGCTATTCCACTCCTTGGAATATACACAGAAGATGCTCTACCACACAAGGACAGATGCTTAACCATGTTCATAGTAGCCTTATTCGTAATAGCCAAAACATGGAAACAACCTAAATGTCCCTCAGTCTGTGTTACATTTACACTATGGAATACTACTCAGCTATTAAAAACAAGGAATCAGTTTATCTTGATCAAATATTTACACAAAGCCCTTGTCATTAGGAATTATAATAACAATAATGATAGTAGTGTTGAAGAGTAATATCTTGCATTAATTGATATTGTATAGTGTGCCAGAATCTGTCTTCAGTAGTTTACGCCTAGTAGAAATTACCATAGTAAACCTACAGGTAGAGAATAAAAAGTGGAGATACACAGAGATTCATTACTTGTTTGGAAATATATGAGAGCTTTCAAATGACAGAGTTAATTTTCAAATTTAAAAATTAGGCTACAGAACTGAGGTTCCCAAATCCTACACAATAACCTCATGTTTGCTAAGGGAAATGATTGCAGTGCTTTTTATGTCCACCCACAAATCTTAAGAACTGAGTGTCTTTTGAATATTTCCCTCTCCTGTTCTTGTGTGTGTGTGTGTGTGTGTGTGTGTGTGTATCAAGACTCTTCCTATTGTGTATTTGATTTTCCTTATAGTAGTGAAGCACTATAGGCAATTAGAGGCTGCTGAGAAACATGACAATTGGTCTTCTCTGGGGACAAGCCCCTCATAAGTTATCCAGTCCCATACTGTCAACAGTAAACACATATACCTGTGTGCAACACAAACGAATACAGCACATGATATTTATAATTTATGTATATATATATATATATATATATATATATGTGCAAGTTACTATACCATTTACAGAATAAAAAGCAAGTAATTTGATCAGGTGTAGGAGAGCTCAAGAAAGATTGGAGGGAGCAGGGGAAAATGGTCTAAATGCAGTACTCATACAAAAATTTCTCAGTAAATAAATAAAGGAAAAACAACCCATTTAAGATAAATTTCTCCAAATGTATTACTATTTCTAAAACAATTGGCATGGAC
Source organism: Acomys percivali (assembly GCA_907169655.1). Lineage (NCBI taxonomy): Eukaryota > Metazoa > Chordata > Mammalia > Rodentia > Muridae > Acomys > Acomys percivali. The sequence goes on from OU015743.1 coordinate 130,441,119, forward strand.
AAATGCAAAATTGCAAGGTTATCTTTCATCTCTGTCTTAGCTTTTTCTTGGTCTTTTCCTCCTTCAGAGCATATGAGTGTGTGTGTCTCTGTTTGAGTGCAATGATAAATATATCTGCATATATGCATAAATTTTCATATATAACAACATGTATGACTAATAAGCATGTATACATACAAATATATACACATGAATAAATATATCTGTATGCTTTATAAAAAGTATACACATTCTGTGTACATATTTGTATTTTAATAATTGTAATACTCTATCATGTCTTTGAAAACCACTAAGAGAACAAAGGAAATAAGATCACTCCTAAAATCTCCAACTTAATGTCATCCTCCTCTGACAGGCATGTTTTTGCACCACTATCATGACTGTTTTAAGTTTGCTATGCCTTCCTTTCCAGCCTCCGCCTCTAGCTTCACAGCTGCTGCAATACTGATGTATAAGAAGAACCGGATTGGAATCTATGAACTCCTTTTTAAGGAATGTGTGATGGTTGCCAAGAAAGATGTCCATACGCTCAAACATCCTGAGCTGGCAGACAAGAGTGTGCCCAACCATCTTGTAATGAAGGACGTGCAGTCTTTAAAAATTAGAGGCTATGTGAAGGAACCATTTGCCTTGAGATGCTCCTTTTGGTACCTTATGGATGAGGGTATCCAGTATCTCTGAGATTGCCTCCAACTACCTCCAGAGATGATGCTAGCCACCCTGCTTTGCAACCATTCTGACACTGGCAAGCCTCATCCCAAAAGTCCAGAGAGTGAGAGACCTTCAAGATTCCCAAGAGAGGAGGCAGGCAGAGATACCTACAGAAAGAGTGCTGTGTCCCATGGTGCTAACAAGAGAATTGAGGTTGGGCCTGGCTAGGCAATGGATTCCCAGCTTAAAGGCTGTGGGGTAGTTGTGTCCATCACCTGAGTGAAGTTAGAGGTTGTGTTGTATTGAGTAAACTTTAAAGAAAAAACATGGCCCACAAAAAGACCATCAAGGATGGCAGATCTGGACCCAGGGGCACATGCACAAACTGCTCTGCCAACCAAGGACAATGCATGCAGTAAACTCAGACCCCTGTTCAGATCTAGCCAATGGACATCTCACTCTCCAAGGTTGTAAGGAGAGCAGGGACTGCCTCTGACATGAACTATGGTGCCCCATATTTGACCACTTCCCCTTGGTGCGGAGGACTGGTGGCACTCAGAAGAAGGGAAAGCAGGCTACCAGCATGAGACTGGATAGGCTATGGTCATAGGGTGGGGAGGAGGGCCCCTTCTGTCAGAGGTCTAGGAGAGGGGAATAGGGTGAAGGAGTGAGGGACGGTGGGAATGGGAAGATACAAGTGAGGGGATAACAATTGGGATATAATCTGAATTAATTATAAAAAGAAAAGAAAAATGTTTATTTACAATTGACAACAGAATTTATGTTTTATCCTAGTTCTATTTTTAATACATTTTATTAATTTATTCATATTACATCTCAATTGTTAGCCCATCCCTTGTATGTTCTTATTCCTCCCTCCCTCCCCCTTTCCCATTAATCTCCTCCCCTATGACTGTGACTGAGTGGGACCTTCCTTCCCCCCCATATGCTCATAGGGTATCAAGTCTTTTCTTGGTAGCCTGCTATCCTTCTTCTGAGTGCCACCAGGACTCCCATTCCAGGGGACATTCTCCACAGTTGAGTGGAGAGTGGAGTCTAACTTTCACATGAACTCTGTTGCCCCATATTTGTCCCAGTTATTTTCAAAGATGTGGACAGCCTTATAATTGCTCTTTGCAAAAGTGGGGAACAGCCTTCAAAATATTGGCACTGAGAAGGCTTTTGGATAGAATACTGTTAACACAGGTATTAAGATCAACATTGAATAAGTGGGACCTCATGAGACTGAAAAACTTCTCCACTGCACTGAAAAATGTGCCATCATTTGGACAAAGCAGCAGCCTTCCGAATAGGACAAGTTTGTTTACACAGTCTATATCTGATAGGGTGCTAATTCTCAAAATATATAAAGAACTCAAGAAACTTGATATCACAGAAACAAATAATCCAATTAAAAATATGGTACAGATATAAACAGAGAATTCTAAATAAAGGAAACTCCACTGAATGAGAATCACTTAAAAATAACATCTTCAGCTATCATGAAAGTGTAAATCAAAACTACTTTGAGAATCTACCCAACACCTGTCACAACAACTAAGATCGAGAATACATGTTAAAATTCATGCTGGACAGGATGTGGAGCAAGGGAAATATTCATCTATTGCTGGTGGGAATGCAAACTTGTCCAGATACTATGATAATCAGTATGATTTTTCCTCATAATGATAAGAATTGATCTGCTTCCATTTTCAGCTATACCACTTTTGGGCACATACCTAAAGGACACATCATCCTCTCATAGAGACACTTGTTCAACTGCTGATTTTCAATTTGTAATAAGCAGAAACTGAAAACCACCTATATATCCCTCAACAGAAGAATTGATTAAAGATGTAACACATTGACACGATGGAATATTACTCAGGTGTTAAGTGCAAATATAAAATTTTCAAACAAAGTAGATGGAACTAGAAAAAAACATAACTCTGATTTTTTTTGAGGTAACCCAGTCACAGAGAGAAAATCATGGTATGTGTTCACCTATATTAGTCATTAAGTCAATGATAACTAGACTACAATCTCTGGTTCCAGAGAGGTTAATCATAGAAGAAGGGACTAGAGGGCACATAGGCTTCTTGCTGGCAATGGGAAACAGAAAAGCATTTATAGGTAGACTGGAGCCAGGGAAGAGGAAAGACAAGAACAGAAGGATCAGGTGGGAAGTCAGAGGGGATATGGGATCGACGAAGGAAATGAGGGAAGAGACAGCTAGAAACAAAGGCTATTAGAGGAGTGATATGGATACCTTGTGCTGTGAAAACACTCTATGATATATGAAGGCAATCACAGTGAGATCTCCACATAATGATAGACATAGAACCCTGGGGTGTCATGTATTTTCACCAAGCAAAGTTGCCAGCAGTGAGCCCAGGTTTCAACCAATTGAATTGTTGGCTGAGAAGGTACTGTGGAAATCCCCAAATAACCTAGGCTGTTTCCAAGATAATAAGTTGCTTTCTACTAACTGAAAACAAGGACTCACTGCTAAAAATAACACCAAAATGTGTTGAATATGGGAAGGTTTATCTTGTGTCTATGTAGAACCTTCACCCGTATATTATAGTGTCTTTGGTATGGGATGTTCCTCTGAACTCTACCAAAAGAGAAACACAAACACCAACCAAACCACAAACTCTTTCATTTAAATCTTTCCTGCTTGCAAAATATGAAAGGACAATGGTGGCACAAACCTTGTGGGAATAACCAGTCAATCTCTGACTTATGACCCACCCTGTGAGGTGGAACCCATAATGGAAAGTGCTTGGGTGACAAAGAACCGGAGGCTAGATAACTCAAATACCTGGAATAAAACCAAACACTTATGGTCTAAAGGATACAGTAATGGTAAAATGACTCCTAATGATATTCTGCTGTACTCACAGATCTGTACCTTATTCAGCTATTAACAGGGAGACTTCCTCCTGCATCAGATGAGAACAAATGGAGAGACCCATAGCCAAATATTATGCAGAATGAGGAGGAGACCTTGGGACAAATATGTCCATCATATCCCTCCCCTCAGTGCTCAGAAAACCTGTGGAAGAGGAACAAGAAGAAGGGATGGAGGCAAAGGTAACAAAGGATACCAGGAGAACAAAGTTCTCTAAAACAACTTAGCAAAGCTCACATTAACTAACAGACTGAGGCAGCAATCTCAGGGCCTACACAGGTCTTCACCAGGTCTTCATTACGTTTAGTATTTTTCTGGGACTCATGAATGCAAAAAGGAGTGGGTCTGTGATTCTTGTGCCTTCCCTTGAGTCTTTTATTTTTATTTTTGCTTGGCTTGTTCAACTTTATTATGATTTCTTCTCTCTCTCTCTCTCTCTCTCTCTCTCTCTCTCTCTCTCTCTCTCT
>OU015743.1:130445160-130468322 GCA_907169655.1 Acomys percivali
GGTGTAAGATGTCATCTCAGATTTATTTTGATTTGCATTCCTCTGATGACTAATGATGATGAGTGTTTCTTTAAGTGTTTCTCACCCATTCAATATTCCTCTGTTGGAGAATTCTCTGTTTAGTTCTGAGCTACATTTCTTAATTCAGTTATTCAGGTTGTTTAATTTCTTGAGCTCTTTATATATTTTAGATATTAGCCCTTTGTCAGATATAGGGTTGGTGAAGATCTTTTCACAGTCTGTAGGCTGTTGCTTTGTTCTGTTGACAGTGTCTTCTGCCTTACAGAAGCTTCGCAGTATAATGAGGTCCTATTTTTTAATTGTTGACCTTAAGGCTTGAGCTATTGGTGTTCTGTTCAGGAAGCCATCTCCTGTCCCAATGAGTTCAAGACTCTTCCCCACTTTTTGTTCTATCAGATTTAGTGTATCTAGCTTTATATTGAGATCTTTAATCCACTTGGACTTGAGATTTGTGCATAGTGATAAATATGGATATACTTGCATTTTTCTATATGTAGACATCCAGTTAGATCAGCATCATTTGTTTAAGATGCTATCCTCTTTCCATAGAAAAAATTTGGCTTCTTTTCAAAAATCAAGTGTTCATATGTGTGTGGATTTATTTCTGGGTCTTCAATTTGACTCCATTTATCAGCCAGCCTATTCCTATGACAGTACCATGATGTTTTAATTACTGTTGCTCTATAATACAGCTTGTGATCAGAATCTAGCAATTTATTCAAATAAGAACTTCATACTCAACAGTTTTCTAATTTACACTTCAAAAGGAGAAGCACATGGCCCATGAAACTCTGATGAAGGTAGAGTTAAGCCAAAATGGCAAGAGTTTTCTCCCCACCTTCTATGGTACACTACCTTGTAAGTATGTAAAACTCTTTCCTAGAGCCCTTTCTGAGAATTTGTGGGCAACCTGTTAACAAAACATCTAATTTGAGTTTTCTGTGTTTCTAAATCCATTAATTAAATAACATGTTTAAATAAATATTTTTTGTCCTCCTTGAGTTCAGATGTAATATATTTCAGACAATTTAGGCTATGCCAATGAGCAAATAGATTATAATCTATTTTAACTCTCACAGGATGAAGGGATGGCTTCTCTCATCTTCAGAAAGGGCTAATTCTAAATAGAATTAGATAAAACACTGAATCCCACAGGCTCAGGAATGGGTTGTGTTGGATCTTTTCTACTGTTGCAGTCCTCACTGGTCTCTATAAAGAGGACAGCAGCACATAACACTTAAAGGCAGAGTGACAAGTGTTGTCCCCTTCTGGTTGCCACATGAATGTTAAGTTCAGATATTCTATAGATGTTGGGTAGGACCTCTCATATTGTCTTTGCAGGTCCCAAGGGAAATAATTATATTTTCTCACCTCTGGTCTGGTCTCTATTCCCAGATCAATGATATTTATAACTTTGCATAATCCTCTGTCTGTGACAGTAAGTTGTTTCAAATCATTTACTTCTAATAAATATACCCAATGGCTTAATTTTAGAATCTATCTGCCCATTGTCACTTTATCAGGAACTTTTGAGGCAGATTTATTTTGGAGGAAAGCACATAGAAAGAAAATCAAGGAAATATAGGGAATTTTCTGGTGTGTGTTTTAAAACATAGTTATATATGTATTTTCACTCAAGATTTAAGAAGTATATAATAAATAAATGAGTAAGCCAGAAACTTAAGTGACAACAATTTACAGATATGATTTTAAGCGCATAAATAGAATATACTCTGATAAGTTTTCCTTAGTTTTGTCTCCATTTTTAATATGAAATATAAAAGACCCGGGCAAGAAAGAATTTATTTAAGACATGAATACTAGCTAATCCTCAAAAAATTAAAATACAGAGAGAGAGCTTATAGGAAGAAATGTAAGAGAAATGAAGAATATTAATGAATTATATTAATGAATTCTTGTTTTCTAAAATATATTCCTAAGTTGGTATGAATAAAAAACTTTGAATCGAAGTATAGCACTGTCTTTGTAACAGCAACACATATTAAGTTCTTAGAATTCTTCTTAAAACTATTAGTGGGCAGCATATTTTCTCTACTTCTTTTACATAAGGTATCCAAAAATGGTAGAGAATTTATTACATGACAATGAGGGCTTTGGATTAATCTATTTCTTTTTACTTTATTAAAACACACAAAAATTGCTTAAGACTTCAAATGTAAAACAATGTTGATGTTTATTTAAGGTAAGTAACTAAGGGTAGATATTCAATTTTAATTTTGTGTGAAACACTCAACTGAACCCTGAGATTAATTTTTCATGTGTGACTAGAATGGAGCTTCAGAGCATGTTCAGTTTTCCAATTCTTCCTTTCTTTTCAGGACTTGCAACAAAGCTACAATGATTTTTTTTGATGGTCTATCTGTCTCTCTATTCTGTTCGGGGTCTGAATGACAAGTCAAGCAGAGAAATTGAATTTTTCACTTCTCTAAACATTTTTGGCCCCTAGGAACACTAGAAAAGGTCAAGAATTTTGCAGCACGTTCTTCCCCAGGCTACAGGATCAAAACTTCTCTTTAAAAAGGTTGTTTCAGGCCCAATGAGACAATCGGGTATGATATAGAATATAACCAGTAAGGTACATTCGCTGCGGCTACATATTCTCTGCTTGGGAAATTAATTCTGATGCCAATTACTCCCAAGTCTTCTCACACTAGGGTAACTGTGGGAACAAAGCTTAGTTTGAGATGAATCAGAAAACATGTAAGTACAGAGATGTGAAGCTCATGGCCCTCTTAATTTTGACTTTGCTCTCATGGCTCCATTCATTTTTTGGTTGTGTTTTGTTCTTGTCATTTTGTTGTCCTTTTCTTATGCCTGTTTCTTGTTATCAGTCATTTTCGGCATCTTTTTCTTAAATTTCTGATCATTACCCTTGTTAGAGTTTTGTTTGTCAACATATCCAAATACTGGTCTCTCAACTTAATTTCAGTGGCCCCAACTTCCTGTAAACATATCCTGTCCCAGTTGATCTTATTGATTGTATATTAAATCTCCCAACTTGATTTTTAGAGGCAGAATGTGCTGGCATCCTATGATGTATTTCATCATGGAGATTATAAATATTATAAGGTTTGTATTGTTCAGAAATCTTTCCTCTATTGAAAGAGACTGCTGCATGATGAATAAAGTATCTCACGATACCAGCCATCGATTATATGACCTATAAATAGTGATTTAGCAAATTTGGAAGACTCTTCCTTAGTTCAGCCTTGGAATGGAAGATATCAAGTTCACAGACTTTGCAGAGGATTCAACCAAGTTTGTTTAGATACTTAATCCACAGAAGCCGTGACATGGTTTTTATTATCTCAGGCCACCCAAAACTGAGTGGCATGTTATTCAATAGATAATTAATTTTACCCACAGATTTGTGTGTCTGCTTTTTATTGACATCTTGTTTAAAATTTCCTAGTTCTTAGGTAGAAATATTCTAATTTTCTTGTGATAGTGTAAGCTATGGAAATCTCTCTGTAACCTCGAAACCACATATGCATCTGAAAACAAAATTTGCATGACAATAATTTCAGTATCCATGGGTTTTACTTAATTATTCTTTTTGAAAAATGTGTATTTATTATTTTGTTAAAAACAAGTTAACAGACAACAACTGTCTTTAATATATTACATCTAGGACTATGTGGATAGCACAATCTCTAAATTACTATAAACTCTCATTAAAAGACGTTACTTAAATCACTCAAAAGTCACCCAGGTTTCAATATTAATTGATAAAAACCTACAATCATTGAAACTTAAAGAAATAATTGTGTTGTCACTTTGGAAATCTCTGGCATTATCTCAGAAAACTGGGAAATAGGCTTCCTCAAGACCCAGCTATTCCACTTCTTGGAATATACCCAGAAGATGCTCCAGCATACAATAGGGATATATGCTCAACCATGTTCATAGTGGCCTTATTCATAATAGCCAGAACATGGAAACAGCCTAAGTGTCTCTCAGTAGAAGAATGGATAAATAAACTGTGGTACATTTACACTATGGAATACTACTCAGCTACTAAAAACAAGGAATTTCGAAAATTTGTGGACAAATGGGTTGAACTAAAAATGATCATAATGAGTGCACTAACCCAGAAGCAGAGAGACTCAAATTATATATCCTCACTTATAACTGGACAGTGGGGCAAGGGGCATGTCCCATGAAAGTCTTCACTTATCAGGAAAGTGGGTCAGAGGGGAGGACATCCTATTGGGATGCTAGGTGAGAGAAATATAGGACAAGAGGAAATAGAAGGATCAAGAGGGTCCTAGAAACTTACAAGAAGAGCACTATGATAGGTGGATCTGGGCCCAGGAGTTTTGCTTGAACTATGGCACCAACCAAGGGCAATACGTGCAGTCAGCATCAAACCCTTACCCACATCTAGCCAATGAACAAGACATTCTCCACAGTTAAGTGAATGGTGGAGACTGACTTTCACACGAACTCTGGTACCCCATATTTGGCCATGTTCCCTTGATGGGGAGGCCCAATGGCACTCAGAGGAATGATAGCAGACTACCAAGAAGAAACTTCATACCCTAGCATCATATTCAGGGGGAGGAGGTCCCCCTCAGTCACAGTCATAGGGGAGGGGAATGGGGTGAAAGATGATGGGAGGGAGGAATGGGAGGATGCATGGGATGGAATAGCAATTGAGATGTAATATGAATTATTTTATTTTTCAATTTAGAAAAAGGAAATAATTGTGTTGTTGACACAGTGACTTACCAGAATCTACCAGAGTAAGTAACTCAGAATAAAGCAGGGTGTTGAAAATTGGCATCTGGGATACATGGAGTAAATACAAAAAAGTAGAAAATTATACATACCTCAAAGGGGACTTCATCTGATTTCATTTATTGAGAAGAGGGAGTGATAGCTTTTAGACAACACTCTCTACATAAAGGAGTTTGACCTACATCTTAAAGGCTACAATATATTTTTGCCTGCACATCTAATGTCCTCTGCACTTCCATTAATTTTATTACACTGATAGTATAATCAACGCCTGTTCTTGCAAAGCCTAACTAAATTCCTTTTCTCATGACACCATATATCATCCTTCAAGATGAATGCTGCTTTTGTTCATTCATCCTCAGATTCACTGACTTTATGTAACTAAAATCTTTTTTAGATCACTTATTTGGCTTTTTTATTAATCAAGGAGATAAATACAAATCAAGAGGAAAGGCTTAGTGTACTCACTGTTAGGATTCTGCAAACATAGATGATGGAGATAAGAGAAGGAGACAGAGCAATGTTATGTAAGAGAAATAAAAAGATGTTTGTTGGAACAAAATATATTAGAGGGAAAGGTAACTTCTGGCAATTCATTACTTCATTATTTTTTTGCCAATAAGATTATTAATAAGATTTCCATTTCTCTATTTTTCCTTCCCTTCTTTTTGAACTTGAAACTATATAATTGTGATACCTTATCATTATTTTTCTTTTTTCCATATACATTTATATTTTTACACATAAATACAATAAACCAAAGACAGAAAGAAGAACCATGAAACAGTCAGGGATTATGAAGATATTACATTCATAATGTTTTGGCTACTCGAATTTGGCAACCTTCAATAAAATATCATTCCAATCTTGATGAGTCTAAAATTCTGAAGATAAATCATTATTTATCAAATCTCATCTCTATCAATTTAAAACATCTATCTAGACTGATAAACATCTTACCCCCTAAGCAACTAAGCTTAATTGTAAAACTAAAGTATCTGGCCTTTAACCCTACAAGACTTGAGAAGGAATAACACTAATTATCTGAGTAAACAGGAAGTACATCTTTGCAGCTTCCAAAATGAAAAATTGATAGCAACAGTTTGCTGCCTGAACAGTCACTCAAAACTCTCCATAACATTGGAGCATCATCTTCAACCTTCTGGTGTTGTGATGTTTTAAATGGCTCAAAAACTACTGCAACCTGCAGGTGCCTTTATTTATCTGTTTTATTTTGTTGTGGTTTCTTATGCCTCTACCTTCCATCTCTACCCCAATCCCTTCCAGCATCCCAACAATGGGAAGGAGAGAAAGAAGGTTCGTGGGATAGACCGTGTAGTTCTCTTAGAATACCTCCTTCTGTTAGGGTCCTTGGCTTCCTTGGACAAGTCCAACCTCTATTCCAGGATATTTCCAACATCTCATCTAATTTCATCAACAGGGACCAGGAGCAGACAGGTGGGGAGCACCAGAATTCTTTCTCGGAGCCCTTTGTCTCTCTCCAGGATCTTGGCTTTTATTTCCTCCCCAGAGTCCTCAGAATTAAACTATTTGCAGTTGGAAATGAGCCCTTTACAGAGACTGCATGAGGCAAATAGTTCACTGCTGTTGGATAACCTGAATCAGGCCAATATCCCACACATGGGATTAAAGGAAAAATGTGTTTACAACATAACTAAGTTTTAAAAGACACCAAAACTTCCACCACACCAACCTGTTCTGATTATTTCTTGAACTTGTAATATATGTTTTTATGGAAAATTAGAGAAACATGGTGACAAGTGATTGAAAGCTATCTTTTGTTTAGTAATAAACATAACTTTAGAGATTCTAAATAGAAGATAATTCAAGGTTTGGTTAATTAAGATTGCGTTTCTAATAACACCCAAGAGAATGGTATTTTTTTTTTTTAGAAATCATGTCATTGCTATAATTTAAAAAAATTAATGTTGATCAAATCTCTGAAAAGATACACTAGTTATCAAAATCAACGATGAAAACATATGGAAGTCTGAAGGCCTGCATTTCAACAATAAGGATACTATGACACCCTTTAAGAATCAGTCCTAATAATTTGTTCAAAATGAGTAAAAATATTGGAAATAGTTGCAATTATCAACAGCAGTTCAATGGTATTGGGTATTTCAGTAGGTCACCCTAATGAATTGTAAGGACATCACTCTAATGATAAGTTACCAGGAAAAGTAATAGAATCAGAAATATAAACGAATTTTCATGGTAATTATATAAGTCACAACATTCATAATTACTAAAAAGGAAGATAAGGTAAAAATAAGAGAAAAATTAAGTCAGATGCTATGCTATAATAAATATATGCACATGGGCACATATATGTGTTCGTTTGGAGGATTTTGTGCAACCATGAGTTTAGGCTCCCATTACTCCCTTGGTAAGCTCAGATTTTTCATGCTCATGATGCAATTCTTATTCATTTATCTAATATGCACTTTTCTAAGTAGCATTTTCTCAGCTTTGATAATTTTCACCTATACATTGCCAGATCCCAAGCATAAAGTCACCTCTAAATGTGTATCTCTACTTTAATTATTTTAAATTATTTTTCAAATACTCATTTTTAAATGAAAAATCCTCCATGGTAAAAAATGATAAACAAAATATATTATCCTTGACCTGGTATTCACTCTGTAACTTAGACAAAGAACAGTTGGAATCAGCAATGTTCTGCTTACATCAGACAGGGGAGTAAAGCATTAATGCGTGCTGACCTGCTTCAGGATGTCAGCAAACCCTACCTTTCTGAGTAGTTGCAAAATAGGGAAAAGAAATGAGTGCGTGTTATATAAGGATATCTTTTACTGACACTGCAAAGTATTTTTATCCTGGTGGAATTTGCCTCTGGGCTCTGAAACCCTCTGACAGGGTGCAAAGAAAACTAATTGCAGTGAAATATCTTTTCAGACAATCTGCCCATCACCAAATTCTATATGTAGGGGACAGTGCCCATTTACTTTAGAAGATGTTTCAGGGAAGGCAAGTCCCAGAGGAATTATTTTTAAGGTGAAGGAAACTTCTACAGAGCATAGGACTGAAGTTCAATGCAAAAAATGCTAAGTTTTGAGGGGTCATTAAAAATCTTCAACAAAAATTCAAGGAACCGTATCCTCAGTCACCTGGCTTGACCACTTATTTTATATTCAGGGAAGTGATATCAAAAGAATTATGCTACTCATGAATCCAGTACAATTAATTAGTTGCACAGGATACTGTGAAGTTATGTCATCCTGAAGTTTCTTACCTTTAGGCAAACATATTTATAACAAAATGTTTCTACCCCATAATTGTGAGTCATGTTGACACTTGGAGTCCTGCAGTTACCAAAAATGCCATTGGATATCTGATCAGTAAGTCTGAGCAGCAACAGGAAGGACAGAAGCAAACAGATACCTACCATTCCTTTAGGAAGAAAGAAGGACAATTGCCAAGAATCAGATCAGACTCAGGGATAAGAGGACTAGCAATAATAAAGTGTTCCCTGCTTGCAGAGGGGTAGGCCAGCATCTATTCTCACCTTTAGATAGATACATGAAAAAGGGAAAAGTCTATTAAGGATCCCAAGATGGGCCACTCTTTCTTGTCCATATTTGTGGCCAGTGTTTCAATAAGAACCCTTACTTATAGATATGCCAATGTGTCCACAGTGCAAACACAGTAAGAGCTGTACCAGTATGAGAAGCTGTCATTGACCATAAATGCTTACAAGGTGAGGCAAGGCCTATTAGTTTCTCTGTAATAAGATACCCTGTGATATATCTACCTGAGTTGTTATTGCTGTGCTTTTAATATAACCTGTTTGGGTCTTTGTGTGAGGAGATCTTCTGAAGTCTGATGGCAAGTGCCAATCACACAAAATAGGCATTTAATGGGAAAGATGATGATACTGTTGGTATAACTGGTATAATGACTGAATACAAGTACCCCATCCTCAAGTGTTGTTGGCAAATCTAGGGGCTTGTAGATATAAACTATCCAAAAGGACCATCACCTAGGAACTCATACTAAGAACTGAGAGTGATGAGACTGTGTACTAGACATTTAACAGAAAAGCCTCTTCCTTGGATATCAGTCCAATTTCTCCTCTAGTAAGTTACTCAGGATTTAAGTATTTTATCACCTCAGCATTGTCACTTGATTTTTTTTTCTTTTCAAAAAGGCATATCTCTTCAGCTACCAAAAAGCCCATGTCACAACACAGGGTAAAGTGAAAGTGTTTATTGACTTCACTGATAGAAAAGGCAACACAAAGCTGCAAAACCACGAACTTCAAAAAGCCTGTGTTTTTATATTTTTGTTTAGTTTGAATATTCCGCTCCTGATGCTTTTCTTTCTCCCTTCTATTTGTCCTAAGGTATACATGAGGCCCTTATAGTTTATAAACTAGTTCCTCTGTTTCTGTTGACAAGTTGTGAAGTAGCTGCTGATTCCATGAGGGTCTTTCTTTCCATTTCTAATACCACAAACCTCAGGAGAGTCCCCAGGATTTTGCAGGAATGCCAGCATGTACACAGTGGAGGCACAGAATGCTGGCAGTGAGGATATTAAAGCATAAAGAACATTTCTGATTGGAGAAAAAAGTAAACTATTACCACTTACTCCAATTTTATGTTAGTGGAGAGTAATTGATTCCTTGAATACTATATCTTCTATTTAACTAATATATTTGTCTTGAAACACAAGAAAAAATCCTGCATTTAGTGAAGCATTTGTTGGGTGCAACATTCTTCTTCTGTAAGATAGCAGGGTTTGTGAATTCAGAATGGTAATTCTTATTCTGCTGTGTCGTATCCCCATTATTGTGGTAGTAAGTAAAGAGCATTCAACTCATACTGACTGGAAACCTAGCATAGAATTAACATGCCACTGAATTCTTAAGTCTTCCTTCTGTACTTTTTGGAATAATTCTCTCACTGTTCTTTATCTGTTTTTTTAGACCCATAAATCATCCTTGGCAAAATGTAGTCTAATGCATATGCAGTAAAAATGGTACCAAATACCTGTGTAGTTTAGAAGAAATGTACTCCAAATTGCTAACATACAAGTAAAAAGAAAAATTCTGCACACATGAATAAAGTGGAAACTAAAAGTAACTGAATCTCACAAATTGTCCAACATCTGCTAAAGTTACATGCTGGATGCCAGTTAAAGCAATGAGTGGTCACAAAATCTTTCTCTGTTTCTTATTTTTCTTTCCTTTTTCCTTCCTTCCTTCCTTCCTTCCTTTTCTTTCTTTCTTTCATTCTTTCTTTCTCCCTTTCTTCATCCTTCCCTCACTTCTTCCCTCCCTTCCTTCATTTCCTTTTTGCTATTTTAAGTTTAGTAGCTGTCCACTGAAACCAAGCTTTTAAATGTGTCCTTAAATTAGGTTCTTTTCCTATTGTGGCTAATGTGCAGAGAGCAAGACTACCTACTTGTTGGTAATAGCTAACTAAGGATCCTAAATGTCTTCTCTTTAAATATAAATAGTTGTGTATTGTTGTGTGACACTGTCCCTGTGATGATATGAACAAAGATTTACTCATCCCAGATAGTTAACTGATGACACGCCAAAGTACAGATACAACCAAAGTTCAACTTGGTGACACAGTGATTTTTATTGGAATTTACTTAAAGGAATATAGGTAAGAGACTTTCTCTCTCTCTCTTTTTATTTACACTTTTAAGCATTATTTTTACATATATATTTATATTATTAAACATATATAAAAATAAACTACATACAGCAAGAAGAACCACAGAACAATCAAGAATTCTGTTCATGATACATTCATACCGTTTTGGCTGTTTGTATTTGGAAACCTTTAATAAAATATTTTCCTATCTCACTGAGTATAAAACTATGAATGTAATTCAATAGCTATCATATCTCATCTCTATCAACTTAAAACATCTCTCTAGACCTAAAAACAACTTAATCCTTAAACAACTAAACTTAATTGTGAAACTAAATTATTTGGTCTTCAACTCCATCAGAAACTTAAGAAGGAGTAAAGTTTACAACTTCAGTAAAAAGGCTGGATTCAAATTAACTCAAATATGTCAGTGGCCTTCCTGTATACAAATGACAATCATACAGAGGAAGAAATTAGGGAAAGTAAACTCTTCCTGAAAGCCACAACCAATATAAAATATACAGGAGTAACTCTAACCAAGCAAGTGAAGGACTTGTTTGAAAAAAACATCAAATCTCTGAAGGAGGAGATTGAAGATGATATCAGAAGATGGAAAGATATCCCTTGTTCATGGATTGGGAGAATTAACATAGTAAAAATGCCCATCTTACCAAAAGCAATTTACAGATTCAATGCAATACCTATCAAAATACCTACACATTTTTAAAAGACATTGAAAGATTTATTCTCAATTTCATATGGAAAAACAAAAAACCCAGAGTAGCTAAAACAATCCTGTACAATAAAAGATCCTCTGGAGCAATCTCCAAACCTGATCTCAAGCTGTACTCTAGAACAACAGTAATTAAAACAGCATGGTACTGGCATAGCAATAGGCAGTTGATCAATGGAATTAAATCAAAGACCCAGAAATAAACCCACAAATATAACACTTAATTTTTGACAAATAAGCCAGATCTATTTAATGGAAAAAGGATAGCACCTTCAACAAATGGTGCTGGTCTACCTGGATGTCCACATGTAGGAAAATGGAATTAGACCCATATTTATCACCATGCACAAAACTCAAGTGCAAGTGGATTAAAGATCTCAACAAAAAGCTAGATACACTAAATCTGTTAGAACAAAAAGTGGGGAAAAGCCTTGACCTCATTGGCACAGGAGAGAGCTTTCCGAACATAACACTGGCAGCTGGGCTCTAAGGTCAACAATTGAAAAATGGGACCTCATGGGGCTGAGAAGCTTCTGTAAGGCAGAAGACACTGTTAACAGAACAAAGCAAGAGCCTACAGACTGGGAAAAGATCTTCACCAACCCTACATCTGACAAAGGTCTAATATCCAAAATATATAAAGAACTCAAGAAATTAAACACAACCAAAATAAATAACCTAATTGAGTAACGGGGCTCAGAATTAAACAGTGAATTCTCAACAGCAGAATGTTGAATAGCTGAGAAACACTTAAAGAAATGCTCAACATCCTTAGTCATCAGAAAAATGCTAATCAAAATGACTCTGAGATTCCATCTTACACACATCAGAATGGCTAAGATCAAAAATTCAAGTGACACCACATGCTGGTGAGGATGTAGAGAAAAGGGAACACTCCTTCATTGCTGGTGGGAGTGCAAACTTGTACAACCACTTTGGAAATTAACATGGTGCTTTTTCAGAAAACAGGGAATAGGGCTTCTTCTGGACCCAATTATTCCACTCCTTGGAATATACACAGAAAATGCTCCACCACAAAACAAGGACATATGCTCAACTATATTCATAGCAGCTTTATTCATAATAGCCAGAACCTGGAAACAACCTAAATGCCCCTCAGTCGAAGAATGGATAATGAAACTGTGTTACATTTACATTATTGAATGCTACTCAGCTATTAAAAACAAGGAAATCCCAAATTTTTCAGACAAATGGATGAATCTAGAAATGATCATACTGAGTTAACACAAAAGACTCACATGGTATATACTCACTTATAATTGGACACTAGCCCAAAAGGAATTATATGAAAGTCTTCACTTACTAGGAGATTGGGATAGATATGAGAACTTCCTATTGGGACTCTAGGTGAGAGAAGTATGGGAGAATGGAGAAAAAGAAGGATCCAGAGGGTCCTAGGTAGCTACAAGAAAAACATCATGATTGGCGCATTGGAACCCAGGGGTGTCTGCTCAAACTACTGTACCAACCAAGTAATATACATACAATAAACATTGAACGCCTACTCAGATCTAGCCAATGGACAGGACATTCTCTAAAATTTTGTCGAGAGTGGGGACTGACTCTGACAGGAACTCTGGTGCCCCATATTTGACCACTTTCCCTCATGCGGAGGTCTGGTGGCACTCAGAGAACGGATAAGCTGACTACCAAGATGAGGGAGACTTCATAGCCTATGACCATATGGTGGTGGAGGAGGTCTCTTTTTGTCACAGACCTAGGGTAGGGGAAAAGGGTGAAAATGGGAGAGAGGGAAGAACGGGAGAATACAAGTGAGAGAAAACAATTGAGCTGTAATCCGAATAAATTAATTAAATAAAAAAGCTGGAGTAAAGGTAATTACCCGAATAAACTAGAAGTGTAGCTTAGTAGCTTCCAAATTAAAAAAAAAAATGACAGAAACAGTTTTCTGCCTGAACAGTCACCCATAATTCTCTAAAACTTTCGAGCACCATCTTCAGGCTCTGACCTAGTTTATCTGGCAGATATTTGTGAGGCAGGAACTATTGAGGACAGGCTTTCTCTGTCTTGGCAGAATTTATCCATAAAGTCTGCATGCATCCAATCTTGCCAAGATTTAGGCAGAATTCTGTCAGTGGTCGAAATGAGGACATTTTTTCCAAGTGGCTTGTTTGCCATATATGAAGCCATCTCTATAAGGAGGTTCATTGAAGCTTATCATCATCTTT
Source organism: Acomys percivali (assembly GCA_907169655.1). Classification (NCBI taxonomy): domain Eukaryota; kingdom Metazoa; phylum Chordata; class Mammalia; order Rodentia; family Muridae; genus Acomys; species Acomys percivali. The sequence goes on from OU015743.1 coordinate 130,458,534, forward strand.
GAGGTAGACTGGGGGTTGCCAGGAATTAACGTGCCTTTTTGTCAAAGAATCGTTAAAACAATAGCATAGAACAAATGACCCAAGGAGAATTGAATTGCCAAAACCCACCCAAAGATGAATGATAGCTTATAAAAGCTGCAAGCCTGCAACATACTGCACAGCCTACACACAGATCAACAGGTTGTATGTGTTTCTCCTCAGGCAGCTCATGTCTTTGCTTTTTCCAGGCAGTATAACTGGCCTCACCTAATATCAGGCTGACTTTCTGGTCTCTGCTTCTTCAAAGATACTTGCATGAGAGTCTTCTTTGCAACTGGCTTGTCTGGCATTCACCTGTTTTTCTTGTTTATATCTTATTGGTGAGTAAAGGACCTAGTGAATCTCATCAGGCTCCTGGATTTCATAGCGATATATTGAGTTGTTTACTTACTATCTTAAGGGTCTTCCTTGGGGGATAGAATGCTTTAATCTCAACGGAATCAGCCATAGCACTAGTCTTTAAATAGAATTCCTCATCTTTTAGGATTTACTGTAAAGACATGTAACGACATGTATGAGTTACATGATAATTACAGCAGTATGGATTTAGACTTCTACCTCTGTGGGGCAAAAGTAACACCAACAGCCAATAATGGTTTGGGAGCATCTTTGACAATGCAGTCCAACAAGTAAAAAGTCAGCTTTGCACACTTGGCATTGGATATTTTATTAAATGGTCTATTGTTCTAAGATTTAGCACTGTCAGCCCAGATGAAAATGGGATACAATTCAATTATTTAAAAAGAAATTTCCAGGTAAAGGACAATACTAGAAAAGGTACCATTGAACTCAGTGATTCAGACCCAGAAAAACATAAATCACTTATTCTTTTTCATCTGAGGTCCTGAGCTTGAAGTCTTCAGATGGAACCTGAAGTGAGCACAGAAACCAGGAAATTGAAAAAGGTGATTATCCCAGATCTAGCCAATGGACAGGACATTCTTCACAGTTGAGTGGAGAGTGGGGTCTGACTTTCACATGAACTCTGGTGCTCCATATTTGACCATGTCCCCTGGAGGGGGTGACCTGGTGGCACTCAGAGGAATGACAGCAGGTCACAGAGAAGAGACTTGATACCCTATGAGCATATAAAGGGGGAGGAAGTCTCCCTCAGGCACAGTCATAGTGGAGGGGAGTAAGGGGAAAATAGGAGGAAGGGAAGAATGGGAGGATCAAGGGATGGGATAATATTGAGATGTAACAAGAATAAATTAATAAAAAAAGGTGATTATGTGAGTGTGGGTGGAGAGGATTAAGAGAGAAGGGTACAAGAGACATAAAGGGACTACAAAAACACAACTCTAATTATGGACAAAATTTTGGGCCAAGGAGTCCCACTCAAACTAAGGCCCTAGCCAAGGACAATACAGGCCGTAAAATTTAAACCCCTACCCTGATCTAGCCCATGGACAGGACAGTCTCCACACTTGAGTGGAGAGAAGGATATGACTTTCTCATGTACTCTGGTGCCTCACATTTGACTATGTCCCCTGGAGGGGGAGACCTGGTGGCACTCAGAGGAAGGACAGCAGGTCACCGAGAAGAGACTTGATACCCTATGAGCATATACAGGGGGAGGTAATCCCTCTGAGGAACAGTCATAGGGGAGGGGAATAAGGGGAAAATGGGAGGGAGAGGAGAATGGGAGGATACAAGGGATGAGATAACCATTGAGATGTAACAAGAATAAATTAATAAAATAAAATTTTTTTAAAAAGGAGATAAATATAGATGGAGGAATTGGCAAAATAACATCAAGGATATATGAAAATGTCATAAGGACTCATACTATTTTCTATCTAACTAAAAAACCCACTAAATTAATAAAAGCTAGCTTGCTTTCTCATATAACGGAGGCTCACCTACATAGGGAAGGCACCATGCACAATTGATTGGGTCCTCCTCCATCAATCATTAATCAAGAAATCTCCAATATACACATTTGATCAAAACAACTACCCAACTGAGGCTCCTTCTTCCCAAAAGGCTCTAGATTGAGTCAAGTTGGCCAAAACTAACCCTCTCCAATCTCAAATACCTAATGTAGGTGACCCTTTACATGAAGCCCATTGTGCAAGTTTGTTGTTTCGTACAAGGGATATGGAAGAAAACCTGGAAAATAGATTTCAATGAATAATAATTTTATTTTCTGCTAGAGAGAAAAAACTATTTTAATCATGTAAAATACTCACTTTCGCTCCCAGGTTAAATGGCAGTTCTACTGTGTTCAGTGAATTTTCTATTCATAATACCTGAAGTATTATTTCTTACAAACTAGGATTCTAATGACTATTTATGTACTTATTATAACAATCAAATTCTTAAAAAATTCAGTCATAGTCTTTTCATGTTTCAATTAAGAAAACAAATCATTCATTTTTAATTAAAATGTCAAGAGAGAGTCAGGGTTCAAAGTCATTAAGACAGTTTCTCTTTGAGCTTGCTATCTTGGAGGATACACTTTAGTGCCTGCATGAAACTCTGAAGTTTGGGAGATACTCCAAGGGCAGGCTTCTGAATTACTAAAGAACCACGTGGTTTTTTACATGTTGTTTCCCCACACTGTGTCAAGATAGTTTTCCCTTATTGGAGGGTTCTTGTACAGAACACCTAGGTACCATTAATAATTATCAAGAAGTCACTCATTGCTTTTTTCTTGACTTTCCAGTCTATGCTTAATAACTGGGGCACCATTTGGAAAAATCTAAACTTGGGGGTACATAGGGACACAGAGGCTCTCCTAATGTCTGGCTTGAAAGTGCTCTTCAGAGCAATAATTGAACAGTATTTTTGGCTTTAACTCAACCTGCCTTCGTGACAGTCTGTTCTCCCTGACTCAGCTCCCTGTGTCCAGACAAATGATTCACTCTCAATGCATTTTTTCTGGTCTTACTAAATAGGCCCTCTAACCATCGCTGTATCTTTCAATTCCAGCTAGCAACTTGGACAGCATGTTTCTTTCTTTTATTTTTTTTCTTATGTTACTAAGCAAGCATGCTTTGTCAGAGAAATTGTGCAGACCCCTCTGCAAATGCTTGCTCATATTCTCTGGGCTTCAGAAGATTGCTTCTGTCTCTAAACTCAGGACCAAGTCCATCTCATGCATACTATTCCTTGACACATTGTTTATCAGCACTGCCATTTTTTGCAGTTGTGCCCAAACTTAATAAACTCTAAATGTAGGACAAGCATTATGATAAACAGGGTCTACATATAATCTCATTCGATTTCCACCCCTGCCTCTTTGAGATCAGTATTCAGAGCCATATTTTACAAAAGAGAAAAATGAAGCTTCAAAGACATAGCTTGTTTGTCCAAAAGCATATCAATAGTAAATGAAAGAAAATAATTTATACCAGGCAATTGACTACTCGCTGAAGAAACTATTTTAACCTTATATTCATATAGTAAGGAATGATGGACAGTATAGGCTAATATCTACCTTTAATATATTGTATAGCCTCAGCCATTTTACCTCAACTCTTTGTGAGTAATTTCCTTTACATCTAAAAGAAGTGACATGAGAGACTTTGCTGCTTTCAGTAAAATCAGTTGCCTGTAGCAACTCAATGCTTAAGCATAGCATTGAATAGACAGGTGAGAGAGTAGAATGGAGCAAAATTTTGCCTCCAGTTAAGGATGTACATCAATGAAAGAGCAAGCTGGTGGCACCAAGAAAAATAAGATAACCGTTTTATGTCTTCAGTAGTGAAGCCAAAGAAGTTACACAGAAAAATTATTATCCATGTTTGGGCTCCCAAATTCTCAGTAATGACCTTCATAACAGTCCATGGGACCACGCATATTCTAAACTTAGAAATGAGATATGTTCATTTTAAAAAGTGTTTATAAGTGCTGTGGAAAGTGTAAAAATGTAGATAAAGATATACAGAGACCTACATCATAGAGACAGATGCCTTATGCCCTCGCTGCCTTATGTGTTTGCTGTGTGTCCTGAATCAATGTAATATTCCTTTAATGTTATGGTTATAGTTTGTTCTAGTTGCTAGTTACAATGGCAAAACACTTCCAAAAACATTCAGAAATAATGGTTTATCACATTTCTTGGCTACCTTAAACCCCGTCAAGTTGAGATAGAAAATGAAACACGTCAAGGATTATTAGAAGAAGAATCGGGAATAAGATGGGAAAAGACACAAAAAAACTTTAAAATAATAATAAAAGAAATTATGAGAGTCAAACAACACAATCAGTTCCAAGTATTTTCTATGAGTAAATAGGTGGTATACATGAGTGTATGTGTGCAAACCTGTGTATGTGCGTACATATATGCACAGATGTAGAAGCATGTGCAAAGCAGAGGCTGAGTTGGCTTTTTCCATATCACCTACCACCTTATTTTTACAAGGTAAATTCTTTCATTTAACTGGGAGCTCACATATTTGACTAGTCCAGGTCACCAGCAAGCCTCAAAGTTCTGTGTGTCCCTCAATCAAATCTCTGCTATTCTGAAGTTTATGGGGAGTCTGGCAATTAAGGCTTTTTCTTCATTTGTGGATGTTCTGAGGTTCTATGTTTACATGCTGAGTCACATGGAAAATTAGTTTTTAGAGTTGGAATTTTCATATTTCTAACATTTCTCCTAAACCTAATTACTTCATTTGATTAATGGCCTAGTTTGACTGTCATGGGAATCCAAACCCTTGGGAAGGGCTTTGTCTTAGCATTGGTATTTAATCCTACTGTGGATGGTCAGAAGACAGTCTTTCTTTACTTTTGACAACTTCTATTAGATATCCTTTAAACTAGCAATTTTGTCCTTTTTTAGAATAGAATTAGGAAAGACAGTACCCCACAGGCTCCATGAACCACTGATTTTGATTTTTCTCTCTATGTGCCTCAAGTATGAGTAGTTTTTCATAAATGAATGCAATAGGTTTTGTTCTGCTTTGGTTTTTGTTTTAAAATGAGTATGGTATGATACCCATCAAATGATTTATCATATTGTAACATGATTCAGTTTTCTCTCAGCATAAATATGTCTTAGCAGAAAGAAAGTGTATAGGACTAGAATTCTAGAAACAGTTCTGAAAGGACAATGATTAATTATCTGGATCATATCCTGTAAGATAAATATTGAGATATTTGACCTGGAGAGGGAATATTTGAGATTCTTAAACTTATTGTTAATCTTTGAATTTTTCTTGTGTATATATTGCATCTCCTCTACCCCTTGCTATGCTATAGGACCTCTCATCATATCTCCTTCCCAGCTTCATGTCTTCAGTTTATAATTGAATTAGTTTTTTAAGTGTTTGTATTACAGTACATCACATGGTACAGTAAGATTACCTTTTCTGCCTCCTGATGCTCAGAAGTCCTCAATTTCTATTTTACATTCTTGTGGCCTTTTTTTGCTGTTAAAGTTTAAGAAAATGTTGGGTAAATGCATCCTTACTGTGATCACATCAGTATTTAAACAGAAGGAAAAACCTTACCACTTGGCCCAGATATCTCCTTTTCAAATGGAAATGGGGTTTCCTTTAAGACAGTAAGGATGTATGATATTTTGAAAAGGGGACTCAAATTTAAATTCTGGTTGCTACCTATTACTTAATAACTAGACAGTCTTAGTCACATTACTGAATATCTAGGAGCCCTAGTTCCTGAAAGTGGAGAATAATAAAATAAATAATACAAACTGTGCTATATATCATAAGCCTTTTTGTCAGGGAAAGTAAGATATTATCTGTAATATGTTCAGAAAGAGTTTGCAAAGAAGAATTTGATAAATTATAGTTAGTTTATTTTAATCAATGTTCACACTCTTGAGCAAGTTGGTGCAACAAAAACTTTCTCCAGTTAAATAATAGTTTCTTCAATGATAAATGTATATATTATAGAAGTTATACCTCAAATGCTCTCTGTATAGCTAACTCTGAGTCACTCAAATGTGGACAAAGAACAATCAGTGAATATATACTGACTTTTAGGAAGATACTTTCCAATTGAGAAAGTAAAATATTTCATGGATGTTTTGTGGTGTTATTCAACGATGACAACAGAGCTTGCATTTTTATTTACCTTTAAAACTTCATTTAATAAAAGAATAAAGTAGAAGCAAAAAAAATAACCTATCCATATAAAAATAATGTCTTCTTATGTCTGGATTTCAATCTCAGCATATTATAGCATGTTAGAAAATGTATAGTTTACTTTCAATACCTTAAGAAGTATTGTACATTATAATGTACATGCTCAATATATCTGTTCAATACATGTATCATTTTAAGTCAAGGGGATTTCTGCTAAGAACTCTGTAAGGAATTTGAGTTATCATAAAAAATCAGCTACATATGGTAAGTAAGGAATTGACAATCCTCTATTAATTTCAATTTCACTGTGTTGCCTCAAACACACATCAATATATAATATACAAAATATAGTTTTGTGTCTTTCCATTCACCTCCACATTTCCTTCTCTCTTTTCCCCTATCTCCAAACCTACAAAAGAATGATAAAGGAAAAAAGTAGTTTGCTGAGTTGATAGCTCAACTTCAAGGCCTTAACTGTGCATACAAGTTTATTTTTAACTCATTGGTATTAGGCTAGAAAGCTGAAGATGAGGCTCCAACGTTATAAAGTGTATTGGGTGACTGGTCAGGCAGTAAACTGTCTTAAGTCAATTTGTACATTTTGGAAACTGCTAACCCACACTGCTGATTCACTCAGGAATTTAAGTTTTATTCCTTCTCAAGTCCCTGAGGGGCATTGAAGACAAGATAATATAGTTCTATAACCAAGTTTAGCTGGTTAGGGGACAAGATCGTTTTAGATCAAGATAAAGAAGTTAAGCTATTACAGTTGAGATAAGATAGGTATTGAATCTCACTCAAAAATCTAGACCCAACAAGACAGGAAAAACACTTACTTCAAAAGAGACGAATGCAGATGGTCAAGTCACTATGAATGTAACATATATAGAACTCATTATTCTCATGATTGTCACATGGATCTCCTTGCTGTATGTAGTTTGTTTTATACATGTGTAATAAAATAAAAGTGTAAAAAACAAAAAGAAATGTATATGTTGATGCAAACTAAGTTTAATTTCAATACACTGGTCTAGAATTCAAATTTAAGATTGTTCTTCATTCAGAATATATATATATATATATATATATATATATATTCTTTTTTGAGTTATTAAATCCATACCACTCAACTAGAATACAATGTTTACCTCCAATACTTTGAAAATGCCATTGCAGGCTGTTTAGGATAATGAAGTTAGACAAGTTAATCATCAATTGGTCAAATCTTGGTCATTTCAATTGCTCATTTATTTATACCACAAGAATATTCATCCTAGAAGTAATAGATATAATTCTGTAGACAAATAGAGTAAAATAGTTAGTTACGGTCTTCAAAAACCTCAGAGTCCTACAGCATATAACATTTAAAGATGTGTATATTGTTTTAAACATTTTTTGACAAAACGATAGGTTAATACCTGGCAACATGCAACCTACCTCAAAGAGGATGGAGATCATCAAAGAACCTCCTTATGGAGATGGCTTCCAATGTGGTAATTGAGCCACTGGGAAAAATGTTCTTGTATCTACCACAGACAGACTGCTGTCCAAAAAAGTACAAGCTTGGATGCAGGCCTAGTTAATGGCTACCCTCTACCAAAACAGAGTAAGCAAAGTTCTTAATGGTTCCTGCCTCACAAATACATCTGTCAGAAATACTGGGCCAGAAGGCTAAGGATGATGCTCCAATGTTTTAGAGAGCTATGGGACTGCTCAGGCAGCAACTGTCTCTGCTATTTTTCCTTTTATTATTAAATTAGAAAGCTTCTGAACCACACTTCCTCTTTACTCAGGTAATTAATTTAACTCCTTCTCAAGTCTCTGATGGGGTTGAAGACCAAATAGTTGAGTGTCACAATTGAGCCTAGTTGTGTGGAGACTGAGATGTCTTTACGTCTAGATAGATGTTTAAGATGATAGAGATGAGATAGAGTAGATATTGTATTATATTCAGAATTTTAGACTCATTCAGATAGAAAAATGTTTTATTCAAAAATGCCAAATAGAAACCCCCCAAACACTATAAATGTAACATGAATGTTATTTGGTTTTTTTTGCTGTATGTAGTTTGATTTATTTAGGTGTAATAATATAGATGTATATGTAAAAATTAATCATTTTATATATATATATATACACACATATATATGTGTTTTTTTATTCAGGATTATTTTATCTGTCCAGAGCTTTTTCTTCTTCCATATCAAACTGAAAATTGTCCTTTCAAGGTACACAAAAATTGTATTAGAATTGTGAAGATCTCATTGAATAAGTAGATTGCTTTTGGTAGGATGAACACTTTTAACTGTATTTATCCTGTTGCTTCATGAACATGGGAGAGCTTTCCAACTTCTGATATATTCTTCAGTTTCTTTGTTCAACATCTTCCTGGTTTTTTTCTCCTATAAGAATATTAGTTACTGGTAAGAAGAAGAATGGCTAAAGAAACTGTGGTACATATACACTATGGAATACTACTCAGCTATTAAAAACAAGGAATTCCCTAAATTTGTGGACAAATGGGTTGAGCTAGAGATGATCATAATGAGTGAGTTAACCCAGAAGCAGAAAGACTCAAATGGTATATACTCACTTATATCTGCATACTAGCCCAATGAGCATGTCTCATGAAAGCCTTCCCTTACCAGGAAACTGGGACCGAGGGGAGGACATCCTATTGGGACTCTAGATGAGAGAACAATGGGAGAATAGCAATGTAGAAGGATCCAGTGGGTCCTAGAAACCTACAAGTAGAACATTATGATAGGCAGATTTGGGTCATGGGGTCCCGCTCAAACTAAGGCCCTAGCCAAGAACAATACAGGCGGTAAAATTTAAACCCCTACCCAGATCTAGCCCATGGACAGAACAGTCTCCACACTTGAGTGGAGAGAGGGATTTGACTTTCTCAAGTACTCTGGTGCCTCACATTTGACTATGTCCCCTGGCAGGGGAGACCTAGTGGCACTCAGAGGAAGGACAGCAGGTCACCGAGAAGAGACTTGATACCCTATGAGCATATACAGAGGGAGGTAATCCCTCTGAGGAACAGTCATAGGGGAGGGGAATAAGGGGAAAATGAGAGTGAGGGGAGAATGGGAGGATACAAGGGATGGGATAACCATAGAGATGTAACAAGAATAAATTAATTAAAAATAAAAAAAAAGAATTATCTCAAGATACATACTAGTCTATTATGAAGTATATTGTTTTCCTGATTTCTTTCTCCGTACATTTGTCATTTGTATATAAGATAGGTACTAATTTTGTTAATTTTGTATCCTGTTACTTTGTTTGAAGTGTTTATTAGATGTAGAAGTTTCTTATTGAAAATTTTCGAGTCATTGATGTATAGTATCATATCATATGCAAACAGAGATGTTTTGAATTCTTTATTTCCAAAATGTATCTCCTTGATCTACTTCAGTTGTCTTATTGCTCCAGCTAAGACTTTAAATTCTATACGCAATAGGTATGGAGAGAGTGGACAACTTTGCTGTGTTCATTGTCCATGTGCTCGCTGTAAGCTGCCTTTATTATGTTGAAGTGTGCTCCTTGGCATTGATATTCTAACCAGGACTTTTCTCATGAAAAGTTGTTTATTTTCAAAGACCTTTTCTGCATCTATTGAGATGATCTCATGAGATTGTGTGTGTGTGTGTGTGTGTGTGTGTGTGTGTGTGTGTGTGTGTGT
>OU015743.1:130468332-130481196 GCA_907169655.1 Acomys percivali
GTGTGTGTGTGTGTGTGTGTGTGTGTGTGTGTGTGTGTGTGTGTGTGAGACTTGCTTGTCTTTCAGATTGTCTATATGGTGGCTTATATTTATCAATGGACAATTGTACATTTTACAATGAAGAATCACTGCATGTCTAGAATGAAGCCTAAAAGATAATGGTGAATGATGTTTTTCTCAGTGTGGTTTTTCTATTTGTTTGCAAGGCTTTTATTAAGATTTACTTTGCATCTATGCTCATAAGAGAAAAATTTCAGCAATTCTTTTTCTTTGCCTGATAAAAGAAATTGGTCAATATTCCTTTTGTTTGTAATTTCTAGAATAATTTGAGGAGTATTGGCATTAAATATTCTTTTAAAAATCTAGTGTAATTCTGCATTAGAAAATTCTGATCTGGAATTTTTGCTTGATAACTTTTAATGATTGATTCTTTTTCAATCGGGTTTATAGGTCTATTTACATTGATAAATATGATCTTGATTTCACTCTGACATTTACAATATATTATTAATTATAACTTATTCATATTACATCCAAATTGTTATCACCACACTTGTATATTCCAGTGCTTACCCTCCCTCCATCTTCTGCCCTATTCCCCTCCTCTAGGCCTCTGATAGAGGGGCCCTCCTACCTCATGTCTGACCACAGCCTATCAGGTCTCATATAGATAGCCTGAATCCCCTTACTCTATGTACCTGCATTCAGATGTTAGATGTTAGCCCAAACCAAACAAATTGCAATCCATAGAACTATTGAGAGAAGGTATAGAATAGGGACTAGGGTGGGGAAAATCCCTCTGGAAGGGGAAATATATTAGGTGGTTAGGTATGGACGGGGAAGGATGATGGAAATAGGGTAACTGAACAAGGAAAGTGATGGAAATAAGTGATGAGAGAAGGAATATGCAGACGGACAGCTAAAAATAAAGACCATTTGAGTGGTTATTTGTTCGTCTAACACAGGGGAGCTCCCTAAGTTATATACTTGTGTGAAGGTGGTCTAAATGAAACAGCCACACAACAAGGAATACGGAGCTCTAATCTCATCAACAAATAAAGCTTCAGCACTGTGAATGGGTTATAACTAATCATGTTGATCGCCAAAGGGGTCTCATGGGACTCCCCAAGCAGGGTAGGCTGCTGCCGAGTCTATAATGTTTTCTCCACATATCAACATCAAGGCATTATTGATGAAAATAACACTTATGCAACTCATTAAATATGGAGAAGTTGAGCTGGTGCCTACCTAGAGCCTCATCTCCCATCTTGTGTACTGGTTTATTCTCTTCTTACAGGAATGTGCTCTGCATGCTACTCAAGGAGGGACCTGTAAACAAAACCTGCAGCTATAATCTCTTTGATCTACAATGGTATCCTGCTTGTAAAATATGCTAGTGAAATACTGACACAACACTTTTGGGAGTAACCAACTAATCTAATTTTATGTAAGGCCCACTCTATGGCATGCAATCCATGCCCAATCCTGTTGAGGTGACTAAGAACCTGAAGCCTAAATAGCTCAGTAACCTAAAGGAATCCCAAATACAAATAGTTTCTATGAAAAAAGCATAGCAATAAAATAACTCCTAATGATATTCTTGTACTCATAGATCAGTGCTTTGCTCAAGCTTCATCAGAAATCTTTCCCTGTAGCAAATGGGAACAAATAGAAACACTCAAGATAGACATTATACAGAGAGTGAGAGATTTGGAAGTCTCAGTGCTAAAGATGATGTCTCCATCAAATTATAATCCTCCGAGCTCAGTGAACCCTGCAGAAGCACAGGGAATTGAGGACACAGCAGGACCTATATACATATGAACTCAGGGAGACTGAGATAGCAAGCACAGGGCTGTATAAATCTGCACCTGATGGGGTCATAGAGCTGAAATTAGAAGTAGACATATGCTCCCATTCCTTACTCAGGAGTTATCTCCAAATGATAACCACTTGCAAATAAAATTTTCTTACCCCAAGGGAGTTTCACTGGAGAAAAAAAAAACTACTCTGGGGGATGAGGTCCCCTTTTGGCAAGGAGCAAGGGGAGGGGAATAGGATGAAAGAGAGTGGGAGGGTGGAACAGTAAGATACAAGTGAGGGGATGATAACAATTGAAATGTAATCTTAATAAATCACTTAAATAACAATTAAATAAAAAAAACCTACTTTTAAAGGGAGGCTGCATGCTCAGAAATAGATGACAAACAGAAAGCAAACTCAATGTTATCTTTAGAAGGTTCTTGTCTCATAACTTTGTATCAGGGCTATTATTATTATTATTATTATTATTAGTAGTAGTAGTAGTAGTAATAGTAGCAGCAGTAGTAGCAGCAGTAGTATATTACTTTTATTTTACTTTATTTTATTACTATCTAGTTTTTGTATATTCTGGTTTTGTGTTTTCAGGATTTCTGAGTGTGCAGTGTGCAAGTGTGAGTGTGTGTATCTTTATCTGTTTCTTGTGCTCTTTTTCTTATGTTTATTTGTCTTGTCCTATTAAAAAATAAATACATAAATAAAAGGATGAGGTATATTTTGTGATAACAGAAAGCTCCTAAAATCTCAGGAAATATACACATTAATACTTCAGGGAATCCCTGAACCTATGCAGATTTATTAGGCTCGTCCCTCTCCTAAAATCCATAAGTAGTAAGAACTGTTGAGAGATATGCTCGTAGCAACTGGAAGGGCTCATGTAGGCTCAATTTTCTTAACAATTATATTTTACTATGAAATTATCAAATGAGCATACCTCCCTTACAACCCAACTAGCATAAACCCAAGGAAGAGAAAATTAAAGACCACAAAAAGGAAATGTCATGGGTATCCCAGGAATGACTCTCCTTGTGCTGTCAGCAGGATTTCTTCTGCTGACTCCTGGAGCAACTGGGACCCAAATCTCGGCCAGAGGTGGAGCCCTTGAGCAACAGTGGAAGCCCAGAGCCCTGAAGCCTCCACTGGAGTGGTTCTCTTGAGGAGTGTCTTGAAAGCCAGCAATGAGGAGCCACTCAATCAGAAGTCTAAAATGACCACGCCTCCTGTTTTTGGCTCACATTTATATCTTCTCTCAGAATTTGTTCAAGGATGTTTTTCAGCTGGTAACAGCCAAGCTCCCCCACAAAGTGGTTCGACTTCTAGTGGGATGAACATCACCTGCTCTCTCACAAGTCTGTTCCTCATCCCACACTGTAGATCTAAACAAAAACATATTTATCTCTCCTTCAGGCTCAGATCTAGTGATCTGTCTGGTAGAGGCATTCTCTAACGTAATGAGTTACCTGCAAGTTCTTCAGTTTGATCCAAGTTTCTAGTTTTCAGAAGCCACCAGTTTGATGGAGTGAGCTTTTGGCAATGAAGTTATATTTGAGTAATTTCTCCTCCTTAGTAAGCTTTTAACTGTAATTATAGTACCACAGTATACTCCTTCATGCACAACAAACAAACAAATTCAAACAAACATGAATATAAAAGGACATAAAGCATTTTAGATTTTATAAAAAAACTAAACTATGCCTCTTTCAAATTCATTAATAAGGAAATGAAAACTCATATCAGGGATTGATTGACAAAATAGGTGGCTCTCTAAAGCAGAGTGGTCAGCCCTGAAATCATACATATACAAACGAGAAAAACAAACTCAGGATGTTATGTGTGTGTGTGTTTGTTTGTTTGTTTGTGTGTGTTTGGTCTGTGTGTGTATATTTGTGCAAACAAATTTATAATATATATGTATAACAGTAATAATCTAAGAACTAGAGGCCATCAGCTTGAGAGTAGGGTTCATGGAATGCATTGAAAGGAGTGTACATGGAAGAAGCTGGAGGTTGGAAAGACAGAAGGAAAGTGATGTATTTCTGATTCAATTAAAATATATTTTAAAATGTTTTCATAAAATATCTAATAGAGATACATTTTTGTAATATACAAAGACATCTTTCAGCTCAATGATAGATTCATAAGAAAACAACTAGAGAAAAGTCAACAAATAATTTGAACAGGTAATTTGTTACGAAGAAACCCATGAACATACGCTAATTATCATCCAATTGTTATAAAGATCATTTTAGAGGACAAATCGCTAGTGACAAAATAACTAATATAGTTTTTAAAGTGGGTAAAATGGGGACTGAGATGATGATTCAGAAGATAAAAATAATTGTCTTGCAAGCTTGACTGCCTAAGATTAATATCTGGAAACCCAACTACAGAGGCAGATTCAGTGGAATATGTTTTCCTCCCAGCACTCCTATAACAAAATAAGATACAGGAGAAAGGAAAGTAAGTATTCCAGAAACTTAAAGACCACCTAGTCTGGGTTATCACAGCAGCCGATATAATAAGATAATTTGGGCTAACAATGTAGAAGGAGAGAACAAACTTCCAAAATTTGCTTCCTCTCCTCCTCATTGCACCATGGCATGTGTGTACCTGAACACACACACACACACACACACACACACACACACATGCATGCATGCACACACACACACACACTACACCATATGAAATCCATCAGTAAATTACAATATAAACATTTTATTCATTTTCAAATCATTTATTTTCTGTGCAAATGTTTGCTTGTGTGATTAAATGTGTACCATGTATGGAGATGTCAGAAGATGGCAAAGAATCCTCATAAATTGAAGTTACAATAGTTTTTGAGCTACCATATGGATGCTGAGCACTAAATGATGGTCCTTTGCAAGAGCTATAAGCACTCCAAACCACTAATTTCTCTTTTCAGCCTCTAAGTATTATATTTTTAATGACAAATAAAAATTAGCAGGAACAAGGAGTTAGTGGATCTACTAGGCAAGTCTGATGAGTATAGATAACTCTAAAGAAATACTTAGCAATTTTTAAGTATAACCTTATCATATGGGTCAGCAAAATACATACACCAGCAAAATATAAATGCGTGTTCACAGAACAAAAACAACAAAATAGTTGTTTATAAGCATTATTAGTAGTTTTATTCATCATCATTCTACAATGGAAACAAACTGAATGTTCATCAACTTAAATATTCTTTATCATCTCTGTTGGTAGATATAAGACAATCATAATTTGTCAAAGTTCACTTCACTATATGCATTGCACACCTGTTATTTTCAGTTTGTTCCAGTCAGTAGTATTTAAATATACTTAACTTTGAAAATGTAAATCACAAATAAATTAAATCTCTAAACAGGTAAGGAAAAGGAAAAATTCTAGGTCTGTTACAAATATTATGCATATTTTAACAATTTTCCTTAGAAAATACCATATTAAACAAGAGCCAGTTAACAAGACTGATCATTTAACTACATTAAAATTGAAATTCCTATTTGTCAAGACAAATCAAAATGTCAAGTGGCAAGCTACCAACTGGAAGATATATGCTGAAGGACTGCATAAAGTATTTCATAAATCAGTAGGAAATGAGACAAAATGCCCTATTATTATTGACAAAAATTCAAGAAGGTATTTTACAAGGATAAAAAATGATGTAACATGAATATATAAACATGTTCATCCCCCCCAATGATGAATTGCAAAGTTTTGAGATAATTTTACATACATTATTACATATTTGTAAGATGGTAAACAGGTGTCAATGTAACTTTAAGTAGAAATGTGTATTTTTATAAGTAGATTGCCAAATAATGAGGCCTTGTCATTAATTGGAACCGGAACAATTCAGTCCCCATATGTGGATGTAACATGAACTTTTGTTAGTATAGCTAGTCATTACATAAATGGATTTTAGAAAAAATTATTTTGAATGTGAATAACATACTTTGAAAAAAATCCTTAAGAGATGAGCCTGTGTTCACCATGTGTATACATAGTAAAAGTGCAGAAATGAAAAAAACTGTTTATTGACCAGGAACTCAGGACAAAATTTATTGCTTTATAATAAGGGACAAAGAGGTAACAGCATAGCTCAGTGATTTTATAAGTGACATATTTTAAGCCATGAAATTGTTTCTGAATGAAACTTTATCATTCATTGTAATTCTATTATACATATATGTGTAAAAACATACATTTTAATTTATTTTTGACTCGGTGGAGGCTTGTGCATGGTACCACATACATGTGGATATCAGAAGGAATATAATGAATTCTCTTCTGCATACATATAAGTTTCAGGGATCTAACTTAGGCTGCCTGAATGAAAACAGTGCTTTATCCACTAAACCTTTCTGCCAATACTATACATACCAACTCTCATAATTATAAAGTTCTACATAATTTAAAAATGATACAATGACTAAACTAGGAATATTGGGAAGGTCTGAAAGTTGCTGATGTAGGAGTAACAAGAACTTGAATGATGAGAGCTAGGAATTGGATCACTTTATTTCTAAATTTCAAATAGACATTTATGGAATGATTAATCTGCATAGTAACATGTCAGGTAAATCCGTGTCTGGGGTTAACCTAGGGTGACATGAAGATTAAGTTATCCATGGAAGCACTAAGGCATTTTATTAAATGTTTCTCAGCCATTCGATATTCCTCTGTTGAGAATTCTGTTTAGTTTTGTACCCCATTTTGTTTTTGTTGTTGTTGTTGTTGTTTTGTGTTGTTTTGTGTTTTTTTTTTTTTTGAGACAGGGTTTCTCTGTGTAGCCTTGGCTGTCCTGGACTCACTTTGTAGACCAGGCTGGCCTCAAACTCACAATGATCCACCTGCCTCTGCCGCCCAAGTGCTGGGATTAAAGGCATACTCCACCACCACCTGGTCTTTGTAGTCCCATTTTTTAATTGGATTATTTGAGTTGGTGGTGATTAATTTCCTATGTTCTTTATATATTTTGGATATTAGCCCTAGGTCAGATTTTAACTTTAGGGTTGGTGATGATATTTTCTCAGTCTTTAGGCTGTTGTTTTGTTGTCGACAGTGTCTTTAGGCTTACAGAAGTTGTTCAGTTTCATGAGGTCTCCTTTATTAACTGTTGACCTTAGAGTCTGAGCTACTGGTGTTCTGCTCAGGAAACTGTTTCCTGTGCCAATGAGTTCAAGGCTCTTCTCTGCTTTTTCTTCTAACAGATTATGTCTGGTTTTATGTTGAGATCTTTAATCTAACTAGGTCTTTACTCTTGTGCAGGGTGATGTTTGCATATTTCTACAAATAGACATCCAGTTAGATCTGTACCATTTGTTGAAGAAGCTATCTTTTTTCCATGTGCTTTTAGCTTCTTTGTCAAGAATCAAGTGTCCATAGATGTGTGGTTTATTTATGGGTCTTAAATTTTATTCCATTGATCCTCCTGTCAGTTTCTATACCAGTATCATGTTGTTTTTATTATTGTTGTTCTATATTACAGCTTGAGATTAGGAATGGCACACCTCCAGAAGATCTTTTATTGTGTAGAAGTGTCTTAGCTATTCGAGGCCTTTTGGTTTTCCACATGAAGGTAAGACTTGTACTTTCTGTGAAGAAATTTGTTTCTGTAAAGAATTCTGTTGGCATTTTGATGGGAATTGCACTGAATCTATAGACTGTTTTTTGTAAGATGGCCATTTTTACTATAATAATATTACAGATCCATGAACATGGGAGATCTTTCCATCTTCTGATATCTTCCTCAGTTTATTTCTTCAGAGACTTGAAGTTTTCTTCATACAGGTCTTTCACTTGCTTGGTTAGAGTTACACAAAGATACCTTAGATTATTTGTTGCTATTGTGAAATGAGTGTTTTCCTTAATTTTTATTTTGTCTCTGACCCAGATGTCATTGGGTATGGAGTTGTTCAGTTTCCATGAGTTTTTAGGCTTTCTTTTGTTTCTGTTGTCATTGAGTTCCAGTTTTAATCTGTGGTTGTCAGATAATATGCAAGTGTTAATTTTGAATTCTTAAATATCTTGAGGTTTGCTTTACAACCAAGTATATGGTCAATTTTCAAGAAGGTTCTGTGAAGTGCTGAGATAAAGGCATATTCTTTTGTGTTCAGGTGAAATTATCTGCTGATATTATCCATTAGGTCCATTTGATTCATGATATCTATCAGTTTATTATTTCTTCATTAATTTTCTGGCTTGAATATCTATCTATAGGTGAGAGTGAGATGTTGAAGTATTCCAATATTAATATATGGAGTTCAATGTGTTTTTTAAGCTTTAGCAATGTTTCTTTTATGGATGTGTGTGCTCCTGCTTTTGAGCCATAGGCATTCAGAACTGAGAAGTCATCTTGGTGCATTTTTCCTTTGATGAGTATGAAGTGTCCTTCCCTAATTCTTTTTGTTAGTTTTGGTTGAGATTCTATTTTATTAGATTCTAGAGTGGATACTCTACCTTGCATATTGAGGCTGTTTGCTTGGAATACCTTCGTGCTACTCTTTACTCTGAGGTAATGTTTATCTTTATTGCTGAGGTGTGTTTCTTGTCTGTAGCAGAATGATGGGTCCTGTTTTCACATCCATTCTGTTAGCCTGTTTCTTTTGGGGGGATTTGAGGCCAGTGGTTGTTAGTTCCTGTTTTTTTTAATATTGTCGTTGGGTGTGTGTGTATGTGTTTCTTTGTTTTTTTGGTTTTTTTGTTTTGTTTTGTTTTGTTTTGTTTTTGTGGATGAGGGATTATTTATTTCTTGTGCTTTCCTTTAGTGTAGTCAGCGTCCTTCATTAGAGTTTTCCTTCTAGTATCTTCTGTGGGGCTGAGTTTGTGGTTAGGTATTGTTTAAACTTGTTTTCTCCATCTATGGTGATTGAAAGTTTTGCTCAGTATAGTAGTCTGTGTTGACATCTATGGACTCTTAGTGTCTGTATGATATCTGTCCATGTCATGTCCATGTGGCTTTCATAATCTCTGTTGGGAAGTCAGGTTTAATTCTGATAGTTTTGCTTTTCTTTGTGACTTGTGGGACACCAGAGCAGCTTTGGGCTTATGCCTCTCTCCACCTACCCAGTCTTTACTGGACTGGCCCATCTGGGACACAGAGAAGGAACAAGCAAACGTGAGTTGGGCACAGGCCACAACCCATATTAGCTTCCATCCCAAAGAGGGCTGTGAGACACGTTAACAGTTATGGGTTTGGGTCTCTCTCTCTCCCCACTGCTTACCAGCCTAGCCCTTCTGGGTCATTTAAAGTTGTGGGTTCCTTTCTACTGAAGACTGGGCTGAGAATCTGGTCACAGAGTTTTCTTCAGCCTTCGAGAGGATACCTGAAGAAGGTTTCATCCTGAGAACCCATGGCAAAGAAGGCCTTCTGGCCAGGTGATCGAGAGCAGGGAAGCAGCACTCACCTGGGTTGAGACATTTGAAATCTGCTTCCCTCCCAGAGGGGAAAGGGAGACTCTGGCTTGTGAAAGGCTGGACCACACTTGATTAAAATAAAGACAGTCAGGAATCAAACTACTAGATTTAAATACACTAAGCTTAATGATAAAAGAAAGACAAGGACAGAGAGTTATGTGGGAGTTATGAGGAGTGTGCTCCCAAACCTTCTGGCCTCTGGGTGTTTAAACTAAGAGTACTTGAATAGCAGGAGACACTTCCCAGGGCTTGTCTCCAGGGTACCTTTAATATGTTTTTCTTCAAAGAGGCAGCTTTTGACACCTTTTGTGTGTGTTAGACAAGGAACTGTCTTTTTAACACATTTGGGTCTGGTAGGTTGTTATCAGTGGGTGTGGGGGGGTGGAGGGAGGAGTCTGCTTACTTATGTCCAAACAGGAAGCTTACCAGGAGGGAACATCATCTCCTCTGAATGCAGACAAGGGCACACAGAAAGTGAACAAGCAGAGGTGAGTCCAGCACCTTCCATCACCCGAATTATCCAACATACCAAGGAGGTCTGAGGGGCATCAAAGCAACTTTCAGTTTGGAGCTCTCTCAGCCTGCTCCTCTCTTACCGGACACAACTAGGGCACAGACAGAGAACCTAGCAGAACTGAACTGGGTACAGGCTCTAACGACCCAATGTTCACCATCTTTCAGAGGCCTCTGGGGAGCCCTTTCAAACATCCTTTGATATACAGCTGTCTTTCCTGCCCCCAACCTGCCTGACCCACTTTGAAGGAATCTCCAGCCCTACTAACACCAGAGACAACCAGACAGTTAGAGGCCAGAACAAGCACTCAAGCAACAAAACTCAGAGCTATAAGACACCACTGGAAACCAATAACCCTACCACAGCAAGGCTTAGAGATACTAACACCGACAAAGTGCAAGAAGAAGAATTTAAATCTGAGGTGATGAAAGTGATAGAAGCTTCAAAGGAAGAAAATAAATCTCTTAAAGAAATACAGGAATTGTTCACTGGAGCTTCCAAACATGGTCCACACTGCTCGCCGCCATCTTGGATCATAATGAGTGAGTTAACCCAGAAGCAGAAAGACTCAAATGGTATATACTCACTTATATCTGCATACTAGCCCAATGGGCATGTCCCATGAAAGCCTTCCCTTACCAGGAAACTGGGACAGAGGGGAGGACATCCTATTGGGATGAGAGAACCATGTGAGAATAGCAATGTAGAAGGATCCAGTGGGTCCTAGAAACCTACAAGTAGAACATTATGATAGGCAGATTTGGGTCAAGGGGTCCCGCTCAAACTAAGGCACTAGCCAAGGACAATACAGGCGGTAAAATTTAAACCCCTACCCTGATCTAGCCCATGGACAGGACAGTCTCCACACTTGAGTGGAGAGAGGAATATGACTTTCTCATGTACTCTGGTGCCTCACATTTGACTATGTCCCCTGGAGGGGGAGACCTAGTGGCACACAGAGGAAGGACAGCAGGTCACCGAGAAGAGACTTGATACCCTATGAGCATATACAGGGGGAGGTAATCCCTCTGAAGAACAGTCATAGGGGAGGGGAATAAGGGGAAACTGGGAGGGAGGGAAGAATGGGAGGATACAAGGGATGGGATAACCATTGAGATGTAACAAGAATAAATTAATAAAAAAAAAAAAGAAATACAGGAAAATACATTTAAACAGATGTAGGAATTGAGTACATCTTATAAGAGTTACAGGAAAACTCAGATAAGAGAAATAAAGGAAAGAAATGAATAAAACCACTCAAGACCTAAAAAGGGAATGAGAAGCATCAAAGAAAACACAACCTGAGACAATCTTGGAGTTGGGAAACCTATGGAAAAAAACAAGAACCTCACACACAAGTAACACCATGAGATGGAAGAGAGAATCTCCAGTGTGGAAAAACTGGTTGAAGTTATTAATACACAAACCAAATAAATGTTAAAACTAAAATGTTCCTGACACAAAGCATCCAAAAATTCTGGGACACAAGGAAAATATCAACCGTAAGAAAATTAGGAATAGCAGGAGAGGACTCCAAGCTCCATGTCCAAGAAAAAAAATTTCAGCAAAATCATGGAAGAAAACTACCCCAACCTAAAAATGGAAATGCCCATAATGTATAAGAAGCCTACAGAATTGGAAATAGATTGGACCAGAAAAAAAAAAAACACTCCAAGAACATAATAATAAAAACACTAAATGTACAGAACAAAGGAAAAAAGGCAAAGTCTGTGCCCAACTCACCTTTGCTGGTTCACACTCTGTTTCCCTGATGGGCCAGACTGTTAAGCAGCCAGTAGGTAGAGAGAGGTAAAAAGCCCAAAGCTGCTCTGGTGTCCCACAATCCTTCTCAGGATGGCAGCTAATGTGGGTTGTGACTGCTGCATGTGTATATTTTAAACAGAAGTCAATGTTAGAACTCTTCTTTAGTGAGTCTTTAGCTCATTTTTGAGATAGGCTCTCTGATTCAACCTTGAAGTCACCAATTTTACTATAATCATAATATCCAACTAACCATCACTGAGATCTTCGGGTCTCTTTTTCTATAACATTTCAACCACAGGCACATAATACAATGTCCAGTTTTCAGGTGAGTGCTAGGAACTGATTTTAGACTCTAATGCTTGCACAGCAAATATTTAACCACAGAGCCATCTCCACAGTTCCTTGTGCTTTGTTTCAAAAGATCCAATTTGGAAATAGCCAGAAAAGTTTTTTTCAGTGTTGCCATAGTAAAGTAGAAGGAAAATTATTGATACCCAATCTCACTCTAAAATACTTAAGGAGTATGCTTAACAGAAAATGGTTGCACCAAGTATCAATTAGAAAAGAAGATAAAAATATCTTTAAAGTGGGGATCAGAGAGTAAAGAGAATCTGCCTATAAGTATACAAAGATATAAGTATATATAATTATACAATATTGGTAATGTTAGTGAATGAAAGAACAAAAAACGATAGCATGTACAAGTTTTTAGTTCTGATGGTATAACCATAGAACAAACATCACACCTTAGATATTTCTTGGTAAAATTACAGATGTTGGACTCTAATGTTTATGTACCTACCTTGTAAACATGGACACCTTAAACTCTCACTATTGCTGTGTCAGAGGACAGGGGGGTAATTAAGGTTTTAAATAAATTCACAAGATGAAGGATCTTATATGAGATGATTGATATCCTCATAAGACACCGCTCATTTTCTTCGTCCTCTTCCCACCCCTCTACACAAGCACCAAAGAATGTCTGCTGAAGTAAAGGAAGCAATGTACAAGACACTAATTATTAAAGTATATATATTTTACCAGATATCCTGGAATATCATCAGTCCTGAAATTAGTGAAATATGAAAGGCATGCTAAATTGTTAAGGTTATAATCTTTAAAGATTTCATTCTTAGAAAGGGAAGGAGCTGAGTTGGCTTTATTTAGAAGATGTTATGTGTCTACTGTCTCCCACAGCTGGGTAATTGTTATCTTGGACACACACAGAAGGCAATGGGTGCTTATCTCTATTTTCCATTAGTTGAATGAGTTCCTTTCTTTATTACTAATTCCAAAACTCAGCTTAGTACCTTCAGTTAGGTATATTCTTGAAATCTTGA
>OU015743.1:130482941-130493043 GCA_907169655.1 Acomys percivali
ATTTGCATATTTCATTATGCTAATGGAGTCTTGTGGAGAAGGGAAGGATTTTTTTACAGTATTTTAATTCATTAAACTTATTATTATTTGGAACAACAATGCCAAAAACTAAAGAGGGAAAACATAAGAAATAATGCTGAGCTGAATTCAAAGATTTGTTCCATACCCAAAAGTAGGTTTTGCCACGAGAGAAGACATGATCAGGTGGTTTGACCTTGCTCAACTTCTTTCCCTAACCTCTGTAGGAGATTGTATATAAACGTGTCATGTGAACATTAAAAGGACAATTCTTCATTATCTGAGTGGACATTAAAGGAAAGATGAGATAGTCTTATACTGAGGTTTCCCTTATTACTCTGGCCACTACTTATGAAACTATGAGAGAAAACAATATGAGTAGATGTCATGTGTGCCTCTCTGGGTATGGCTTACCTCTCTCAGGATGATTCTTTCTAGTTCCATCCATTTGCCTGAAATTTCCACTATTTCCTTTTTTTAAAAAATTGCTTAGTAGCATTCCAGTGTGTAAATACACGGTATTTTCTTTATCCATTCTTCAGTTGAGGGATATCTAGGTTGTTTCCAGATTCTGGCTATTACAAATAAGGATGCTATGAACATAGTTGAGCAAATATCCTTGTAGTATGTTGGAGCATCTTTTGAATATATGGCCACAAGTGGCATGGCTAATTTTCTAAGAAATCACCACATTGATTCCCCAAGAGGTTGTCGAAGTTTGCACCCCACCAGTAATAGAGGAGTGTTCCTCTTTCTTGACATCCTTGCCAGCACATGCTTTCACTTGAGGTTTTGATGTTCACCATTCTGACAGGTGTAAAATGGCATCTCAGTCTTTTTTATTTGTATTTCCCTGATGACTAAGGGTGTTGAACATTCTGTTAAGTGCTTCTTGGCCATTGGAGATTCCTCTGTTGAGAATTCTCTGTTTAACTCTGAACCCTATTTTGAATTGTATTGTTTGGTTTGTTAGTGTTTAGTTTTATATATATATATATATATATATATATATATATATATATATAAATTGGATATTAGCCCTTTGTTAGATGGAGGGTCAGTGTAGAGCTTTCACCAATCTATAGACTCCCTATTTGTTCTCGTGAAAATGTCCTTTATCTTACAGAAGATTTTCAGGCCCAGAAAGACCCACATTTTATGTACTCACTTATAAGCAGATATTAGCCATATGTTACTTGATAACCACACTACACATCACAGACCCAAAGAAGCTAAGTAACGAGGAGGACCCAGAGGAGATCTTCCTCGAATTTCATTCGATGGGGAAATAGAATAAAGAGTGGAAGAGGGAGTAGGGCGGGAACTATTTAGGAGAGGGTGTTGGGAGGGAAAACAAGGTGGGGATCAGACATGCGGAGAGTGGGGAAGGAGGTTTATGGGCCTGGAGGTAAAAGGGAAACCAAAGGCAGGGCCATCGTTGAGACAAGCTGGAGATCTGTAACAGGGAGGACAATAAGGAGGAGATGGGGATGTCTCTAGCTGAGCTTCCCAGCAGGAGGAGGCAGGAGACTGAGGAGACCACCTTCTAGCCAAGCAGGACCAGTAGTGGAGGGAGGGGAACACCAGTCCACCTATAAAATCTCCAAACTAAACTCTATCCTGCCTACAAGATGTGCAGAGATAAACATAGAGTAGACACTGAGGGAATGAGCAGCCAGTGCCCGGTCCCACCTGAGACACACCCCAAGTAATATAACCATTTTTTTTTACACCATTAAAGATAATAAGCTATTTTTATAGACAGGAATAATTTAACCATCCTTGGAGACACCCCACCTTGCAGTTGATGGAATCAGATGCTGAGACCCACAGCCAAGACTTAGGTGGAGCTCAGGGAGTCTTGTGGAGGAGAAGCAGGGAAAGGATAGTAGGTTCCAGAGTGGCCTAGAATGTTTCACAAAGGCCAGCAAAGTCATTAACCTAGACCCATGGAGGCTCCCAGACATGGAAGTACCAGACAAAGAAAATACATGGATTGGCCCTAAGCCCCTTACACATATGTAACCAATGAGCAGTTTGATCTTCATGTGTATCCACTAGTAAGTTGAGCCACTGCTGTCTATGATCTGCTGCCTGCTTTTGATAACTTCTTCCTAGCTGGCTTACCTTGTCTGGCCTCAATGTATGAAGGGAAGCTCAGTCCTGATATGACTTGATGTGCTGGGGTATGTTATTTGGGGTAGGGTCCCATAGGGGACGGGATGCCTGGGGAAGAGAGTAGGGACGACTGGAAGGAGAGGAGGGAGGGGCATATGATTGAGTTGTAAAGTGAATATATGAATTAAAACTAAATTTAAAAAAGAAAACACTATCTCATCAATTAGTACCATATATATTTGGTTTTTATTTCCTTCTCTGATTTTCCATGTATCTGAGTTTGTGTTATCCATTCTTCTGTTGTTGATTTTGATACATTGTCTCACTAAGTTGTCCATGGTGGACTTTTGTTGCTGTCTTCTGGTCTCTGAGTCCAAGTGCTGGGATTGTAAGCAAGTAACAGCACTCTTAGCTCTGATGCCTTCTATTCTAATAGTCTTTAATGGGGATAAAATTTGCAGCTAATAGATTATGAGGCAAATATATTCTATTGGTATCTTACTCTTTAGAGTGCTATTAAGAAAGCTGTTAACCTTCTAGTGGGAGAAAGGTCAATTTCCATAGTATAGTTTAATAAATGAGACAAATGAACTAAGAACAATTGAATTTTTAAAGCTGCAAACAAAACATCATTCCCGAGGTCCTACTATGTATATGGTATTTTATTCTAATTATGTATACATAATAATGGAGGAATATATCATGAGCCTATTATGTAGTGAAAACTATTCGTATGATTTACATATGTCACACACGTTTATACTGCAACTAATATACCATGTTTAACTTGAGAAAATTGAGACACAAAGACAACTAATTTACCTAGTGTCTGCAAATCAAAGATAAAATGTAAACCTGGGATGTGTGACTCAAAAGTTCACATTCTTCGCCATGACTCTGTATGTTTTCCTTGAAGTCGTACTGTTGTAGACTAGTGTGAAACCACTACAGAGGAGTCTAATGAGACAAATATATTAACATCCAAACTCAGATCTTCAAATCCATTGCTCATTCTAACACAGAAGACAACATTCTTTTCACTTTATACAATGCCCCTGGTCTCTACCTATAGGATAAGAAAGAAGATGTACATCATTGAATGCTGAGGGATTTGTTTATATGCTAAGTCCATCATTAGGATTTATTCTGGGCACCAGGGAATTGCTAAATCATTCTGTGTCTTTGTACAACTGGCTGAATGCTATGATGATCCAGTTTTTTTTCTGAAATAAAATAATGCTAGCAAATGGAGACACAGTGTTTAAATAAATTTGTTAGTTTACAGCATTGGGCGCAGGCTTACCCTGGCTCTTTGCTTAAGTGTCACATCTAGTATAATGCTATGAGTGGTAGCTATACTTTACATCATAATTGCTCAAAAGAAGAATTTGTCATTTCTTGGAAAGACAGGAAAAGCTTCACTCAGAATCATATTCCTTTAAAGGTGGTTTCAGGTATGACATAGGGAGACTAGAAGATTTTACAACAAGAACATAATAGAAAGCCAGAATACTGACTAAACTTATGCTCATGGGGCTGCCCTTCCCCCACCCAATTCACCAAGGCTGCTGCAGCACTAGAGAGAGATGAAGGCATCCTGACTGTCAGATTTTGGAGGTCACAATCCATCTTAGAGTGATGATAAATTGCAGTTAATTTAGGGAAGACTATTTGGGAGCAAGTTGACACAGAACTGATCAAATTAAGATTTTTGCCCGCAAACAGGCATGTCTCTCCCATACAAATGTGTAGGCATTTTTCAGACCTTAATGTCACTTTTGCAAAGTTGCTTGAGTCTGCCCTGGTTTCATTGTCAGATGACTTAGTTCTGGTTCAAATCCTCTGCTTAAGCCCTTAAACAAATGAAAAGCAAAATTGTCACTTTTAAATAGAGTCCACACATAATCACATTTTGAAACGGTGCTCTTCTGGCTGAGGAGAAGTTGTGTGCATGATAATATTGAATTTTAAATAATATATTACACAAAATAGTTTCCAATTTGATTTGGGGGCATATATTTTCATGAATTATTGAGTATCTGATTATTGTAGAAAGCTTTAGCCATTATGCACTGAAACTGTCATTCTCTCAGCTCGGTGATATATGAGCCCACTTATCAATATTTAAAAGAACAGTTAGCTCACTGTGTGGCAGCAGAAAGGCTAGGCTAGACAGAATTCTGCAGCAGTGACTCAGACAGGACTCCTGCCAGACTCAAAGGTGCTTATGGATGCTTTCCGACCCAGTCTTCCATCTGATGTTATTGATACCTGCTAGGCAGCAAGCATCAGTGGAGGTAGGATTCAACATTAAAACAAACTTGCGTCTATATTTAGGCTTTAGTATTCCTATGGATAACGTTTACTGGCAGTACAACTAAATGAGGGTGAAAAAATATGTTTCAGTTGGTCTGATTCCTGTAGCTATAAAGTAAGTTCCCAAAAGAGAGTGTCACTACCTGTCTTGCTCATGTTTTGGCCCAATATTTATTGAAGTGTGATTTGGAACAAGTCACTGATTTATTTTTTAATTAACTCTGTATTAAAAATGGCTCAATGACTGAATGAATAATAGGTTTTTAATTAGTAATAACTCTTTCATTCCTTTCTCCTTCCTTTCTTTCTTTTCTCTCCTCCCTTTTTTCTTTTCCTCCTTTCTTTTCTTTTCTTTTTTTTTTTTCTTTCTGAGAGAGTCTTACTCTCTAGCCCATGTTATCTTAGAAAACAGTATGAAGCCCCTCCTGACCACAAAATCACAGCAATCTTTGCACCTCAGCCTCTTAAGTACTGACATTGTAGGTGTGAGTCATTCTATCTGGATATTTGTTAGCAAACTTTGCCTATGGTAGAATAATTTTATTTTTTTATTTTTTATTTTTTATTTATTTTTTTTTGGCAATGGTCAACTCAAGCTATTTTTTTTTTCTGTTTTTTTTTCTTTTTTTTTTTATTAATTTATTCTTATTACATCTCTATGGTTATCCCATCCCTTGTATCCTCCCATTCTCCCCTCCCTCCCATTTTCCTCTTATTCCCCTCCCCTATGACTGTTCCTCAGAGGGATTACCTCCCCCTGTATATGCTCATAGGGTATCAAGTCTCTTCTCAGTGACCTGCTGTCCTTCCTCTGAGTGCCACTAGTTCTCCCCCTCCAGGGGACATAGTCAAATGTGAGGCACCAGTAGAATAATTTTAAAATATCAGTGTAAGAAACTAATGTACTATGATTGCATTTTGCCAAAGTATACATTGTACATAGATATCAGTGTTCTTGAGTTATAGGCTTGAACTTGATAGGCATTTCTCTTTTCCTTGGGGATTTTTTACATGTATACAAATTTGAAAAAATATTTATTAATATGGTAAAAATATAAAAATAAAGAAAAGAGGACATCTTAGTACACAGTGGTGGAAAAAGGATATCTCTCATAAAGAAGTTTTTCTTTTAAAGTAAATAAAACCCGGTACAAACAGAGATAATAACAGCCTAGACGAATTGGGAAAGGAAAGGGAAAGGCTGAATGTTTCCATGGGCAGGGACAGACTTCTCTGAACACATTTGTCCCCAACCTAAATATATCAAGTAATCCAGTATTATACTCCATATAAAAGTTAGTTGAGAGTTAATCTCCTGTTCAAGTGATTTTGCGAAAAGAATGAAACTTAACAAGTACTAAAATAAAGATTAGTGAGTGAATTGATATGCCAGAAGTACCCTGAGCTGCACTCTTAGATAAGGAACAAAAATGTACCTTGGCCACGACATGTGCCTTAACTTCCTCCGTAACAAGTGAAATACCATGCATGAAAGAAAGCAGAGATTCTCACAGGCAGAATTGCATGAGGATCTTAGGACATCTTAGTTCCCTTAGCCTGTCTCTTTCTTATCTGTTGCTCCTCTCTCTCTCTCTCTCTCTCTCTCTCTCTCTCTCTCTCTCTCTCTCTCTCTCTCTCTCTCTCTCATGGGTTCCTCCCCCCTCTTCCCCTCTTCCCTCCCTTCTCTGTCAACACCCACCATTTTCACACACAGTATGGTAAATGGGCTCAACATACATAATTCTCTGTATTATTTCAAGCGTCAGGATTCTCTATAACATAAATCTCATGCTGATTTCACGCTTCATGCTCATAGATCTGAGTGACAAAGCACAACATCATCCATAGATAATTATCATAACAGTTTGTTTGACAAAAATACATCAGTATATTTCAAGGCATATTTGAATAGCTTTTCTTTTGAAACAGAATTTGCTATGCTAACTAATATGTTTCTCATTTATATAAAATAATTGAAATGAACTTTTTTTTAAACAGACACATATTCCTGTTCTATGTGCAACATGCTGGAATTTCTTTCTCCACTTGGCCTTTTGACCTGTATGTGTCTGTTGCAGGGAAGGACCAGTTACTTATGGGGGCTGCCCTATGGGTCATGCTGGATCCACATGCCAGCACAGAAGAAGCTCCTTCCTCTCTACAAAAAGAACCTCTTCTTCTAAAACAGGGACCCGTGGGGTCCCATATGACTTCACTGGTAAGCTCTACCACTGCTACTCACCTGAAGTGCCGATAAGTACAATTTATATCCTGAGAAAATTGTCCCAATCACCCAAACTTATGATATGGAAAAGGTGGAGAAAGTGATTAAAAACTCCTGCAAGGTCCTGGCTTCTCTGACATCCCCTCTCCTAAACAACACAAACCTGTCACTTTGTCTCCTATTCCAGACCTTGAACTTTACCTACAAGCTCTTTAAGGTCACTCAGCATGGCTGCTTTTCAGACTGCTGGCTGTGCCTCCCCCTGGGACCAGCCCAGGGCTGCCACTGACAGTGTTCCCAAATACCCCATCAGATAACTCAACTTCGCCATTAATTAACTGCCCTAGTTCTGGTGTTGCCACAACCCACTACCTCTTTCAGATAATCCTCTTTGGAGTGGTAAGTGGTTTCAACACATTTTGGAACACATTCTGTAGGATTGTTAAGTTCCCTAGACTGCAATGAAACTATAATCCTTGATACCCCATCTCAGCCCCAATGCCCTACTATTCACAACGCCTCAATTCTTTGTGGTACTCAGTCTATCATTGTCTACCTGCTGGCTGATCTGGAGTTTGCACACTGATACTTCTCTTCCCTGAGATGAGAGTAATACATGGAGAAGAGCCTTTGCCAATCCCTGCTGTGGACTTCAAAGCTATTCACTACAATAAGCGGGCAGTCCAAATTCTGCCCCTTCTGGCTGTGGCAGGAATCGCTGTCAGTATTGGAACAGAAACAGCAGGACTGGCCACTTTACTTAACTTTGTGTCATCAGCTTTCTTCTGTTTATCCAGGATCTCCAGCAAGCGGCCCAGAGGACATTAAGTCTTAAGGGAAGAATCGAATCTTTGGCAATAGTGGTACTCCAAAACTGGTGAGGACTTGATGTCTTCACAGCTAAGGAGGGTGGTCTTTGTTTCTTTCTCCAAGAGGAATGCTGCTTTTACATCAACCAGTCGGGTAAAGTAAAAGACAAGATTTAGCAACTTCAGAAAGATTTCCAAAAACAAAGGGAACAGCTGGAGGCTTCTAGCCTCAGGACCTTCCTGATTTTACCCTTCCTGACTCCTCTTCTGCATGTTTTTCAAATCTTGCTGTTCGCACCCTGCTTTATTAACTTCTTCTCTACATTCCTTCAACACCAGATACAAAGAAATCTCTAATGAAACCTTTAATGAATTGTTTTTACAGGGTTAACTGCCTTTGAACAGAGAAGCAGATACCAATGACAATCAAACATGCCGTGATGGTGGAAATTAATACATCCTAAGAAAGCCAGTGTTTCTCGTCCGCAGGAAGTAGCATGATCAACAAAACTCCATCCATAATCCCTTCCTCCACCGCCACTCCCCCTCTGATTCTTCATTTCTTTTTATAATAACCAAAAGCGAGGAATGTTATTAAACAGGGAGCAATACAGCCACCCCTAAAGGCCCTGATGACTGTGGGGAAAAATATGCAACACCAAAGCCACTCCAGAAGCATGTCATTGGGAAACATGTCACTGTCTGCCTGCAGGACTCAGGCCAAGGCATGTGTACACCCTCTGTGCATGCGTATGTCCTTTCTGCACATGAGCTAGGTAGCTTATAAAGAGAACTCCTCCCATCCCTCTTTCTTTCTTCCCTTGTGTATCTCCATAGACTGTCTTTGTTTTCCCCTAATAAGCCTCTTAAGTGGGTCTGCTGCGAGGCTTGATATCCATTTCTCTGTACAGTTCTGCCTCTTACATCCTAACAATAGCTCTTCTCATGGTTCAATTCAGCTTGCCAACACATTCAATTATTTCATATTTCAAACAACATATGCCATTTATTTCCCAAGTACAATTTGCATTTCTCATGGTTCCCATCTGAAAATATGAGAAATAAGCCTTGTTGCCCTTACGCACAAATTTACGTGCTTATGCCGTGTATAACCATCTCTAGGAGTAAATTACCTTTATAGATGTCAGTATATACCATCCATTGTGCTAATATAAAAACGTAAATATTTTGCAAAGATAAACAACACGATCTATTATAAGGTATCGTCCATTTCTTAAACACATTCTTTAAAGCATTTACCAACTGACGATTTGTGTACACTCAAATCCCATTTCCTTCCTTAGAGCATTCTTCCTCTTAAATCTCCACCTGTTGTTATTGGATTATGTTTCCTTACAATTTGGTAAATTCCCTTCCTAGCTTTCCTTGACTCCAGTCTTTATTTTCTAGGTCTCATACATTGCTTTTATTCTTTGTTTAATCTCTTCTCTGGTGGAAAATGTTCCATAATAACTTTTTGATCAAAGGACATTCAAAAGTTTTTGAAGCCTATCTTACAGGATTTTTTAAAATTAATTTATAGTATATCAGTATTTAATTAACAGCAAAACTGGACTTTACACTCTAGCTTGGAAGTCATTTTCCTTCAGGGTTTTCAAGGCACTCATCCAGTGTCTCCTGTTATGCTGGCATTTGATTATTTTATTTCACCTCCTGTATTTTTTTTTAACCAAGAGGGACTATTTTAAGAGTATAAGCACCAAAATATAAGAAATAAAGAACACAAACAACTTTTATGCCAAAGTCTGATAAAAACACTTAAAAGATATCAATGATAACAGAGATATAAATGCTTATTGTTGTTGTATGTGTTGAATCATCTTCATAATGTAGAATCCCATTGACACTTATTTAAGATTTTTACTTGTTTAGTTAATAATGGCTGTTGGCTTACTTTTGTATTCATATGGAAAAGAATATTTTGTTACACTTGAACTTTTGAAGTTCAATGCTTATTTGTAAGAAACAAAAACAGGACTGTTGGGGGTTGATCTTGTGTTATGTATTTTAAAGCTAATTATTGGCTCCCAAGATCTAGTTGCTGCCCAGATGAGCACATTCACATGTACATCTCTCCTTGTTGTAAAAATTTTGCTAAGAAATAATTCCTGTTTTGTGTTTGAATAACAGTAATGGTTATTTAATCTATATAAGCATGTGCTTCATTCTGAAGGAAATAAAAAGGCCTAAGAGTTGTGTACTCCATTTCCTTTATTTTCTTTCTCAAAATATGTGGAGAAAATTTGATTATTCTATACTGAAGCTCTGGATTTCATTCAATCTTATTGTTATCTTAATTTTATCACTATAGTGATGATAAATATTCATGTTCACCTTTAATGGATTTAAAATCACTTAGAGACTAAGGAACACCTATGTTTGTGTCTGTCAGGATGTTTCCAGCGAGTATTAACTAAGTGGAAAAGTCTCATCCTCAAGCTGGTACACACCATCCTATGGGTTGTGAGCCTGAACAGAATAAAGGAAGCTGAAGAAGAAATACAGTGAGTTTAACATTCTCTCCCTCCCTCCCTCTCTCTCTCTCTCTCTCTCTCTCTCTCTCTCTCTCTCTCTCTCTCTCTCTCTCTCTCTCTCC
>OU015743.1:130493143-130505641 GCA_907169655.1 Acomys percivali
CTCCCCCTCTCTCTCTCTCTCTCTCTCTCTCTCTCTCTCTCTCTCTCTCACACACACACACACACTCTCTATGTTTCTCTCTCTGTCTCTATCTCTCTCTCTCTTTCTCATCTCTCTTTCTCTCTCTCTCTTTTTCCCCTTGGAATGCCATGTCATGGGATGCTGTACTCCATCACATCCTTGCTTCTATGATGGATGTACTCCCTAAGACCAATTTCTTTATTAAAAAAATAATTGGTCCGAATTTAACTTTAAATAGTTCTTATTTCCAAACTTAAGAATTGAATATAAAGCAAAAGAGAGACATCTCTGAGTCCAATCTTCTTTTCTCTTTAAGTAAGACCAAAAAGAAATTATAACCAACTCTCATTAATAATAACTTTCTATATCCCCCAAAAGCAACCAAAATCCTACCCAACCCCCCTTAAAGGAAATGGGCATCATTCTCTTAAGCTTTCTTCTGGCTGATTTGCGATGAATAATATCTTTGTAGCGGCCCAAATAAAATTGGGGAAATCGTTAAACAAGCTAAGAATAGAATTTGTTGTCTAGTTTGTAAATATTGATAGGGGTTGCAAAGAAAGAAGGGGGAATATAGAAATATATATGAAAGATAGAACAAAAAGTAGATTAGTGAATCTACTCCTCAACTTAATGCTTCAATTATCACTCGCAAGGTTATTTTTAATTCACTGGTACAGAATTTTGTATATAGAAGCAAAATAAGTTTACTTTTAGATACAGTTGTATAGAATTCAAATGTAAGATTATTCTTCACATGTTATATAAATTTCTGTATAATATGAGGTATTGTACACATATAATTGAACTATAATACAATGTTTAATTCCAATACTTTGAAAGAGCTGTTGGAGGTTGTTTAGGATAAGTAAATTATACAAGTTAATTGTTAGTTGATCAAATCATGGTCATATCAATTACTAGTGTATTTTATATCACAAGAATATACATCTTAGGTGCAACAGATAGATATGATTCTACAGAAATATAAGGTAAAATAGTTAGATAAGGTCTTTAAAACCCACAGAGACATAAAATGTTTTTATTATTTTAAAAATTCACTGATAAGGAGACAGGTTAACTCTTCGAAACACCCAGCGTACTTCAAAGAGGAACTTGAGTATCAAAGAACATCCTTATGGATATGACTTCAAATGTGGCAAACAACCACTGGGCAAAATGTCCTCATTTCTACAGCAGACAGAGTTTTGTCTAAAAAAGGGCAAGCTTGGATGCAGGCAGCATTGACAGTCAAACTCTGCCAAGACAGGGTAAACAAGTTCTCAATAGTTTCTGCCTCACAAATATGTCTGTGAGATATATTGGGCCAGAAGTCTAAAGATGATGCTCCAATGTTATAAAGAGTTTTGGGTGACTATTCAGGTATCAAAATGTCTCTGTCATCTTCTCATTTGGAAAGCTACTAAACTGTTCTCCCTGCTACTCAAGTAATCAAGTTTATTCCTTCTCATGTCTCTGATGGAGTTGAGATGAGGCAGTTAATTTTTCAATGAAGCTTAGTTGTTTAGGGATTAGGATGTTTTTAGGTCTAGATAGATGTTTTAAGTTGATAATGACAAGATGTGATGGAAATTGATTTACATTCAGAATGTTAGATGCGCCAAGATAGAAAAGATGTTTTCTTCAAGGCTGTCAAATATAAATAGCCAAAACACTAAGAATGTAACATTTATATAATTCCTGATTGTGTCATGCTTCTTCTTGCTATAGGTAGTTTATTGTATATATGTATAATAATATAAATATATGTAAAAACTAAAAAAAATTTAATAAAAAATTTAAGATGATAATCACTGTACCTAGAAAAAAGGGCAGGAAACTGTAACCTTTCACCCAAGGTGCTGCTAAGACTCTTGCAGAATACTGAAGGAAATGAACAGACCTGGGTGTAGTGGGAGGGGTGAAAGTTTCCATTTTATTTTACATTCCCATAGATGATAATGTTCAAAATAAATGTTCATATTTATAGAAATTGCTTCTTAATAATTTTACACTTTTACCTACTGTTTGACAATATTTTCTGAGCAGTGACAAATCCAAATTTAGTCATGTCCAAGCTCATTGATATTTCATGATGTCATGCCTTTCCTTTGTCATCCCCATCTTATTTCCTTCATGGCATATTAAAACATTTGGATTCATGTGTAAAAGAAGAGAGTTCTTACTTCTTCATGTACTAACTGAATGAATTTTCCTTCAGAGCAATCTCAAATATCCAATTTGGAGACATTCCTGATCATTACTTGTCAAGGAGTTTTATAGAAAAGTAGCTGCATGCCCTTATAATTCATTATGTGAATTTCCATATTCACAACACTTTCTTTCATATACCTGTTTCCTGCTGTGTCAGGTACCATCTACTTCCCTTCATTACCATTCACTGTGTTCTCATAAAGAAATGTAACTTCCAGGTGCAGAAGCTGTTTTTTGGTAGTTTTTGATTTTTGTTTTTAATTTCATTTATTCATTTTATATTCCTGTCTTTTTCACTGCCCTCCTCTCATCTGGGTCACACCTCCTCCCTCTCACCTCTATCCCCCTCCTCTCCTCCTCAGAAAAGGAGAGTGGCTCCACCATTCAACCCACCCCACCAGATAAAGTCACCCAGTACTGAGCATATCCTCTTCCATTGAGGCCATGCAAGGCAGCCCAGCCAAAGTTTGTGATCAGAAAGTAGGCAGCCAAGTGCTTATCAGTGATAGCCTTGTTCCCCTTACTAGGGGACTCAAATGAAGACTAAGCTGTCCATCAGCTAGATATGAGTTGAGGGCATAGGTCCAGTCCACGCATGGTCCTTGGTTGGTGCTTTACTCTTCTCAAGCCTCCCTGGGCCCATGTAATCTGACTCTGTTTGTCTTCTTGTGGAATTTTTGTGTCCTTCGGGTACATCTATCCTTCTCTTACTTTTCCTCAAGGCTCCCTGCACTCTGCCCCGTGTTTGGCTGTGAGTTTAAGCATCTGCTTTGATCAGTAGCTGAATGGAGCCTTTCAGAGAACAGTTATGTTAGGCTTCTGTATAAAAGCATAGCAGAGTGCCCTTAATACTGTCAGTGGCTGGCTCTCTCCCATGGTGTGGCCAGTGATGAGTTGGACATTGCTTCGATCTCCTCTCTCCCTTTATCCTTTCATCTAGTAAGCAGAGTAAACTTGGGGTTGAAATTTTTGTGGAAGTGTTGGTGTTCCTGTTAGAATTCTGCTTCAGTCCACCAACCTGTGATGTCATTGCCTACCTGCCATGATGGTGTGGCCTTGCCCCAGTATCTAAAATGACAGACTCACCTTAGCCCTCTCTCTTACCCTCTTAATTCCTTTTCTTCTACCCCTCCCTATTCCCCTCCCTTCCCCTCTCTTCCTCTGTCTGTATCTCTATGTCTCTATCTCCCACTCCCAATCTCTGGGGAGCTCCTCCCCAGTTTCATTCTCTACCCATGCTCACTTAATAAACCTCATGTAATCTAACATCTTTTGCCTGGCATCTTATTGTCTTATATCATATTTAATTATAAAATTTGTGGCTTTCACTCCATTAGGATTTCTGTCTCCTAGGAGGTGGCTTATTGAGTCTTTATGACCCCTGCTACTAGTAGTCTTAGCTAGAGTCATCCACAAATCCTCCCAGGAGCATACTGTTTTTATAGTGTGATGTCTGTGTAAACATATTTC
This sequence comes from Acomys percivali, assembly GCA_907169655.1. Lineage (NCBI taxonomy): Eukaryota > Metazoa > Chordata > Mammalia > Rodentia > Muridae > Acomys > Acomys percivali. The sequence continues at coordinate 130,496,849 of OU015743.1, forward strand.
TGAATGAAACTCCATTTTTAAGTGAAAAATGGCATGGGCATGAACTCCAGTTTCAAAAAATTTGCAAGAATGTGCTTAGATCAACTCACCTCTGATAATGTTTAACCATCACCCCTAGCAACAGACAGCCAATCATAAGTGGTGAGGACACCTGGCCTGAGGAAGATAAGGTTGCTTAGCTACTGCTTTGAAACATCCCCCAATCTCTGACTATAGTCACCTAGCTTTCTTGGATACTGGCCAATCTCAATCGGGGTCAAATAGCCACAGCAGAAACTCCCCTTTCTGGTCTTTAAAAGAAGCCTACAGGGTCATCACCATTTTGTTTGAGTGATACACCTCAGCATGCTGAAATAAAGGCTCTTTGCTTTTGGCTATGACTTGGGACACCTAGTAGTCTTTAGGGGACTAGAGGTATGGGCATAACAGTAGGTTTCCATTTTGTCTCACAGATGCCCTCCTCTTGGTTTTGCTTCTCTTTCCAAGCTCTCTTGGTCTCAGGCTATGGGAGTGAGGGGGCACTCTCTGCACATTGGACCCCATCTTCATTTCCCTACCCATTCACTCTGTTACCATGTTCCTTCTCTTCATCCACTTCCATCATCTGTTCCATTTCCCCTTTTGAGAGACAATTAAGTGGCCTCCCTTGTACACTCCTTGTTACTTAAACCCAGCTATACCACTACTTGGCATATACCCAAAAACTTTCTGACATACAATAAGGACATTGCTTAACTGTGTTCATGGCAACTTTACTCATAATAGCCAGAAACTGAAAACAATCTAGATGTGCCTCAATCAAAGAATGGATAAAGAAACTGTGGTGCATTCATATATTGGAATAATAATCAGCAATTATAAACAAGGTAATAATGAAATTTCCAGGCAAATGAATGAAATAGAAAATATCATCCAGAGTGAAGTAACCCAGATCCAGAAAGACACACAAAGTATGTACTCACTTATAAGTAGATATTAATCATGTAGTAAAAGATAACCATGTATAAATTCACATACTCACTGCACTTAAGAAAGAAGGTTTTCAGTATGCTAAGTGGAGAGTCTACGACAAGTGATGCTTCATTCATAGTTCTATGTAATCTTACTCACTTCAGTTTTCTGGGAACTAAAAGTATAAACGAAGGCATCCACTAGACTTGAAGTGCGGATCCATGTGTTGCCTTTTTGTCTGTTGCCACCACTATTTGTAAAATTATTAAGCTTTTTTATGCCTTTAAAAACTAAATCCTGACTAATCAGCAGCACTGATGAAGTCAAATCTGAGTGAGCTTTTCAAAAATAAGAAGGTATTTACATGCTAAGAATATGGGGAAAAACAATTAGAAATTTAAGATAGATAGATGGTATGTCAACTATAAATAAATATATATGAAGTAAAATTACTTATCACAAATTCAAACTCATTTTTGATAACACTGTGAACATTTAAAAACAAACACTGTACAATTTATTGTTCTTTGTTTTCCTCACTTCATCTTGAGACTGATATTTGGTGTTAAAGTTACAAAATTGTTTTAAATGTTCTTCGGTGTTTGTCCTTGTTATTAATTTCTACGTCATATGAACTGTTCTTAGAACTTGAAGTTTGTGTAAGTCTGCAATTTAATTAGTACAGGTTCTATTTTCTTTGTCTAAGGTCTATTTATAGAAAAAAGAACATGTGTATTTTATTGAAGAACAATTATTTAACTGGTACATTTTTTCACATTTTATAAGCAAAATACTGTAAGATTTTGCCATTTCCCATAATGAGAGGAGCTGACAAATATTCCTTAGTAGGAGAGTCTGTGGCTGTTTTTACAGAAACACAGAGTCCAGTACTCAAAAGAGGAGGTTTACGAAAGTGTTCTGCTAAGTGGAAAGGTATATTTAGCTAGCAAACAAATGTACCTCAAGAAATCTTTCAGTGATTTGGCATGTGGGTGTCACTCTCTTCCAGTGGCAAAGAATATAACTTTAATTATGTTTTTGTATGGTGATCAGTTGTTTCTTTATGCACCGATATTTTAAATTCATATATATAAGATCATCGATATCATATGTGTCTGTTCAAGCATGTACCACAGACATCTTTATAGGACATTAAAGCAAAAGTTGTATGAACTGAGAAAACTCACTTCAGAAAAGTTTAAAAATGAGTCAGGGAGGCAGCCAGTTAGGTATCTGAACTGAATCCCTGAAGGGAGATTGCACATCATTATTAAAGGATGGGAACACAAAGGAGGTAGGTGGGATATTGCGTTTACCAACCATATTTTGACACTAGGTGTTGAGCAAGGACTTATACATAAATGATTGGACCTTATCCAGGTATCCTAACTTCAGGAGCCTAAACTCAGCTTTTTGCAGTCAAACACCTTTTCAGACCCTTCATAAGGGAACAAAGACGTAGGCAAGCTTTAAGTCAACACAGGCAACACCTTCATGACTTATGCACCTTACGTGAGATAATGAGGTAATAGAAACTTTCCTCTTCATCCGTTACTGCCTAACAGACAAACGTGAGCATCTGAAGAAACAGGACAGGAGCCAGTTCTGGAGGCTCATCTCTAGTAAGATAGAAGTTGTTCCTGAGATGACAGGACTCAGATATCTGTTTCTTAACCGCTGTAGACCACATTAGCTAGGGAAGTGGCATAGGGCTTCATTTTATGAAAGAAACTCAACCAAACTGCCTCCGCATTTTGCCCGATCTCAATGTGATGCTATAGCCACCACCTCTTGCTTTTTTTTTTTAAATATGTTTTCCTACATGTGAGAATTCCCTATCCATTTTTCTTTTCTCTCCCTTAAATATCCTAGCACATAAATTATCAGGACCCCAACCATGAAAATATCTGTTTTACTGAGATGAGTGATCTCCTATGGCTCTATGAGGTATAATTGGCAAGAATGTTTAAATGGACCTAAGATATCTCTTCCAATAATTTTGTTTTAGTTTGTGAGAGTTTCTGTTTATAACCATCATTATTGTGCTATTTGTTTTAGAAATATTACTCATGAGAAATTATGTTTTAATCTTTTACTCAAGGCAGCTGTGCCCATTACAACTCTGATGACTGAATTCATACTATGCAGGTCATTGTAACAATATATTGCAAATCATCATTTTTATTAGCATAAAAGCAGTTTTATTTCATATAGATTGTTGTGGTACCTCTGAATGTATACAATTTTTCATGTTTTATATTTTTTAAAATAATTTATTCTTGTTACATCTCTATGGTTATCCCATCCCTTGTATCCTCCCATTCTCCCCTCCCTCCCATTTTCCTCTTATTCCCCTCCCCTATGACTGTTCCTGAGAGGCATTACCTCCCTCTGTATATGCTCATAGGGTATCAAGTCTCTTCTTAGTGACCTGCTGTCTTTCCTCTGAGTGCCACTAGGTCTCCCCCTCCAGGGGACATAGTCAAATGTGAGGCACCAGAGTACATGAGAAAGTCATATCCCTCTCTCCACTCAAGTGTGGAGACTGTCCTCTCCATTGGCTATATCTGGGTAAGGGTTTAATGTTTACGGCCTGTATTGTCCTTAGCTGGTGCCATGTTTTATATTTTTAAAAAAATAAGCACCCCATTTTAGAATTATTCACCATTATTATTTGATTGACAAACATTCTTAATATCACATTAACTCACATGGATAATTTATGGCTTAAAATTTTGTAATTTTACCTTTCACTTTTTCTACATATCTACAACTAGTTACTATAATTCATAGTCACAGATTTTTTTATTCTTAAAACCATTATTATTTCTGTTAGAAATGAAGCAATCCTTCCTCCTTATGTTTTCATAAATGATTGTTTAATTAACATTTTCTAATTACTTCATTATAGTACTAATTTTCCTATCTTTCAAAATCCACATATTTCTGAGCAGGAATGCACTAATGATTAGAATTAAAAATCACACTGACATATAAACTATGAAAATAAGAAGCCAGTAAAGACAAATGCTTAAGCAGATGCATGCCTGAGGCCAAAAATGAAATCAAACAGAATTTCTTTCTAAAAAAAGTGACTTGACTATCAAGAATGTAAAACATTTCATAGTAATTTCAAAACTACATGATTATGTGTGTATGCAATTTGTCAACTGACACATTTTCAAAAGTTCACTTATTTTTAAGGGTATTTAAAATTTATTCTCTCTTAAGTCATTTCATTTATTCTTTCGCCTTTCTGCCTTCAAACCCACCCTTATGCTGCTCCTTTGTTTCTTGCAAATTCATCTTATTTTTTGTCAATCGTCATGACACATATTTATATGTATAAGTTGCTAACACAATAGAATTCCTGGTTACCATAATAAATAACTTGTTCTTATACCCAGAGATATAAGGCTCATCAAGGAAACTTTTCTTCCCAGCAGACAGAGACCAGTATAGTTAACTACAACCAACTAAAATTCATAGCTGTGTAGCCCAGTCTGAGTGGATACATCTGCAATACAATTTCATGACCTAAAAGTGTGTGTCTCTGTGTGTCTGTCTGTCTGTGTGTGCATGTAGTGCGCACATGGATTGTGTAGATTCATATAACCACAGAAGAATGCAGATCCTCATTGAGGCCAGTGGCATTGAGGAACCTATAACTGGACTTACAGGTGATTATAATCCACATAATCTGTGTGCTGGGAATTGAATTCACATCATCTATAAGAGAAGTATATGCTCTCCAAAGATGATCTATTTCTCAAATCCTTAATTAAAATAAATTTGGAAAATATTTTTAATTTTAAAAATATTTAAAAATAAACATATCAATATTTTTCAAATAAAAATGAAGTGTCCATTGTTTCAAATATTTCATTATTGCACTTTTTCTTACATGACTTATTTAATTTATATAGTAATGAGAAAGGTATAGAGGAGTACTCTTTCTACCAATATAATAGAGAAAATGGTGGTTATTAAATAAAATACAGTATACTGCTTTAGATTGCGATGTAGTTACTATGGAGTATTATATATACAGCAATTTTTAAGAATTCATAGATTCTTTTGTATATAGATGATAATTAGAACAATGATTTGTAAGTTAAGGCAAATTGCCTAAACTTTATTAGCATAAATATACATAACAAATTAAGCATTCTACTAAATACTTAAAGCAATGCATACTGGTTTCCTCATAGAGAAATTTGTGTGAAGGAATGAATGATAGATTCAATGTTAAAGACTTCCACTTTACATCACTTTTTTTTCACACAAAAATATCACTTTGTGGGAAGTTATGAAAAAAGAAAAAAACTAAAACAAAAATGGGAAGTAAAGAGGAATCTATTCCTAAGACCAGCAACCGCTCAAAAATCAATTTTAATAAATGTAGTTTCAATGAAGATATTTCATAGAATTTTTCTTTAAATACATAAATTAATCTTGATTCCCTCTAATCTTATCATTGCTGCTTTAATTTTATGCACATTTACAAATGTCCTGAAATAGGATACTTTATAGACATGCAGAAAAAGAGACAGAGATACACACTCATGGTGTATCTATGCTACTGGATATTGCTAGTATCAATCCAATTCTGCCTCTAGAGACAAAGGTAATGGATTGATAACAGTTGCAAACACAATAGCCAATAAAATCAGCTAAGTCTTTAGAATGTTCACTGTGAGTCAGACACTATCCTGCTTTCCATGCATTCTTAATATCCTACTGGTAATATCCCTATGGGTTATGTCCCATTTAGCAGATGTGCTGTCTGAGACAAGCAGTGTTGGGTAAATTGCCCAATGACATAATGTAATTTGTAGCTGAACTATGATTTGATCCAAGAAGAATATTAGCATAAAGACAGTACCATTTGGAAAACATATTTTAAATCTTTTCATAAGAGCAATAGGATGTGAAATATTGAAACACAAATTGAAGTTGCAATATGCAGCCATAAATAAAATTATAAAATCATATTACAGAGAATTTAAAAGTAGATTTAATTAAATGGTTGGAAAGAGTACATTCCTAAATGACAAAAATTATTAAGAAATTTTTTATTAACTTTGTGGGGTTTTAGAGTATTTAATTTAATTCAAGTTAAAATATTAACTGTTTTATTTTTAAAACTGAACTAAATTATTTTATATTCATTTAGGAATGTAAGTATGCGAAAGGTTCAATATTTAAGGAAAAAAATCAATGAACATAGTTACAATCCTATCAGATAATAATAATATTTTTGATGCTGGGAAGACATAAAGTAATAAACTTGGATAGAACCATTATCACAGAGGTACTAATAATGGATTCTCCAACTCAGTTTTGTTTGGCTGTTGCTATATTCACTTGTCTCTAGCCTCAGTCATAGTGAGTCTAATTACAACAGACAAAGCATTCAGGGAACTGGGTTTAAAGATGGGTGCTCAAGGCTCCCATCTTCACTTCCATACAATTCTCCTGGTTCTGCATTCTACTCAAAGTCTTCCTCATCTTAGACTGGTCTCTCTGTTGGTTGGATGAGGGTTGCTTTGGTATTTATTTATTTATTTTTGTAGGATAGTAAGCTGGGTAGATTCCATCAAGATCAGACAAAGGATCTGAACTGGAGCCAACATTGTGACAAAGGGATGCTACATACTTTACAGAGCACTAGAATTTACATCAGTCAATTTCTCCTTTGTTGCTATGCAATGTGACAGCTTAGCTTCCTAATAAAAATGCTGTGGCATGGAGAAAACAAAGCACAATTCAACTACCAAGGAGAAAATAAGTTTCATATACAACTGAATATATATGCACATAAATAGTAACAGACACACAAACACACACAGACATGCACATATTTGATGCCTTGCTATTTATCTGTTTTGTGCAGACTTCCTGGAGAGACTGTGGTACTTGTACTGTGTAGACAAGAGAAGTAGAATGACCATGAGCGAATGATGTGATGAACAGGAGTCACCTTAGTCATGTAGTGGCAAATGGGACCTAGGCAACTGAGACATGACAAAGGCAGTGTAGTATCAAAGCAGTCTCTAAGAATTAGCTTTGTTAGGTCTTACCATATATGTATACGTTCTTAATGTCAGTGTTATGGGCTTCTTCAGCTCTCTTGGAAGTCACATACTTCTGGATTTTGCAGCATATTTAACCGCTCCCATTCTAAACTTTTCTCTCTTATGCTAACAGTAAGGAATAAGTCAGTTTAAAAAGCAGAGGGTCAGGAAAATAAAGTTGTTATCACAAAAAGGAAAAACAAGGAAACATTGATAGGAATACTTAAAAAATTAAAACTGTACAAAATATGACATTGAATAAATTCACAGCAAGTATTTTTAATGTGTCTTCTTATTTGGTTTTTCTGCCTGTGAGTGTGTATGAAAACTTATTTTTATCAAAAAGTGGATATAACTGCTCCTGTTCAAAAACCAAATTTCCCATGGTTAGATGTGAATGTTTAACTCACTGCATTTGGGCTTTGCCTCCATGAAATGTTTTAGAACCAAAGACAAGTTCTTATAGTTCAGTTAGGAACTATAAAGTGTAATTCCTTATGCACATTTGTGTTTTTACCACTTCCTCTGTCAAGTTCTTCCTCCAGAATTTTGGAGGTTCATTTTGTGTCTATATGATGAACGGCCTTTTTAAAATTAGCATCTTGTTTATATTTATTTCTTAATTTTTTCATGTTCTGCTTTTTTACCAAATTTGAATTCAATATTGCAATCTACAGCATACACTCTGTCCTGAGCAAAGAGAAAGTGCCCAATTAGAAACATGTCATCTGAGTACATGGAAAAATCACTGATCTTGCTAAACTTCAATTTACTTAAACTTAGGATCAAGTTATTAACCCAAACCATAATGGGCTGTCATGAGCGTTAAGTGAGAAAATATATGTAAAATGTCTAGCACATTTCCCAGCCCATATGGATACTCAACAGATGATGGGTTTGTGATCCCATGAATATAGATATGAAGATTATGAATTCAGATTTATGCCTGAGCTCAGCTCTAGAAAGCCTTATAGTGGCTGTTTTGCATGGGCTAAAAGTGAAGGAAAGGGTGCAGGAATTGAATTCTGTAGCAGAAAGTATTAACTCAAAATCTAGCTGATGCTGGCTGTTTTGGATGGCAGTCTTCCAGCTGAAAGATGGAAAATACACTATTCTCCATGTTTAAAAACACCCTGAGACTGATTAATTGTTGGTTGCTGACAGGCAAAAGGGTGTGTACACTACTTTATACTCTGACCCTATGCTCAACACAAAATAACACGGTACTTGATTTGGTCTCTCTGTCATTAGTAGTTTTGTAGATGCTGTAATTATATTAATGAGCATTTTATAACACTTTAGAATATAGAAAGAACCTTCTCTTGAATTCTCTCATTGGAACCTCACTATACTTCAAATATCTAAATGAGGTTCATGTAAGCAAATAAGTAGCTTCATATTCATTAAAAACTGTCTATAATAACAGAATAAAATTTTACTATTAGTATCTTCATTTTATACATGAAGATATATATGGAGACATACTTGTATAATATATTTACATATTATATTATATATAATATATTACATATTACACATAATATAATAGGTCATTTGCCCAAGGATTCTCAAAAAGTAAGGCTTAAAGGCAGCCACACATAAAAGAGCTGGGACTCTAAAACCAGTAGCTGCAATTCAGGCTGCTCTCAGATGTATACTGCAGACCAAGAAGTTTACAAAAAAGACTTTATCTGTCCATAGTTCTGGTTGCCAGTGTGTGTGTGTGTGTGTGTGTGTGTGTGTGTGTGTGTGTGTGTGTGTGTGT